>CAWUFW010004395.1:0-1200000 GCA_963921515.1 Calotriton arnoldi | reverse complement strand
AGGATGGGTGGAGTTTAGCGGTAGAAGGAGCTTTTAAAGTCCAGGGATGTTGTTTACGGTTGGTTAATTTTCATCAAATTAAAAGCATTAAAAGTAAATATTTGACAATATAAAAGATATCAATCCAAAATAATGTTTACCCTAGCAAAAGCATTGAAAAAAAACACCTGTGACAAAAATGTTTCTGAAAGTAACACCTGCCACCAATGAAATTATACCCTAAAAAATAAGCATGCAAAAGGCAAGTTCTAAAAAAAAAAAGAAGTCATTCTATGAATTGGTATCTTTGAAATGGTAAATACCATTCATTCTGCAAATTTTCATTAAACGGTTTAGATTAAATTGTTTCTCAGATTTGGCATTCCATGAAATAGTTTTTCTATGAAATCATATGCAACCACCATCCAGGGGTTGGCGTTCCTCATGCACTCCCAGGCCAACCTTTGGCAGGAGGCTTGGACGTGCCAATGAATTATCAATATTGTTGTGTTAAGGGAGGGTTTTGACACAACAGCCAGAGCATGATTGTGGCTAGCCTGGTTCCCATCCAGACAGCACAGCTAGATCTACAATGTGTGGCTGTGCACCAGGACACCTCTGATCTAGTGCTGGTGGGCGTTGACTGCGCACTGGGGACTCCCAGCTCAAACCCAGAACATGGCAAGTGAAAGAGTCACTGTAGGGCAGTGTAACAAACTCTCCATAGCTAAGGGCATACAAAACACATGCATACCTTTTCTCCACCCCAAAATGAAGATCATGCTGTGTTTCCTCTGATAAAAGTTCAATGAGCACAGGGGGCCTTCATAGAACAACTATTGACAGAAGAGGGATTGAAGTTGGCCAGATCCCAGAGATTGAGGATGACATATTCCTTACAGCCAGGGTCCTGAGGAAAAAAGGTCATGGAGAGGTGAGGAATTTATCCTATTAACCATCTCCAATTATCACAAGATTAAGGCATGATTCTGCCTAGACAACTAATTGACACCATAAAGAAAACACATCTAAAGAATTCCCAAATGGAACAGATGTATGAGAGAAAATGTAATATTGAATAAAAGAAAGGGAGGCCGAGATTCTAATACACTTCTCGTAAAGGGTAGTCTAAATCTTGCTCAAGGATAGCATATAGATGCCCAGATTTTCGAAAACCCATACAGGTTAATTGGTGTTAATCTGGGTCACAGGGCTAGACTCCCGGTGATCCCCAAGATGCTCTTCAGGAAAAACTGAAATTGATCCATTTCAAGTGACCATTATGGACCATTAAAGAGAATGAATACATTCTTCACAGAGAAAGGTTCGAAAGGCTGACTATAGTAAGTAAAAATAACCGATAGATATGAAAACAGCCTTAAAACACAGTCTTTCCTTCTTTGCATTTAGGAAGCAGCCCACCCTGACATAAACACCTTTAATGTGGAAAACAACTTGCCTCCAAAAAAGGCATGATTTCTGTCAAAGAGTGAAGAAATACTGTGATACTTTGTAAACATCAACATAGATGAAACGACCAAGCAATTTGAACACCTTTTTCTTATTTTGATTTAACCATCAATGGAAAGAAGTGAAAACATATTTATTTGCTTTTCAGAGAATTAAACCCTGAATTGATTCCAATTAAGCAGCTCTTTGAGCAGATTAAAAGGCCTCATTAAAGAACTCTGGAATGAAAGGCACCACTGCCAGACTACATAGGCAGTGAGGACCTCCTGAACTTAAAAGTAAAATGCAGAAAATGAAGCGCAACGCTGTTGCTACTGGCAACAATACTGAATTAAATTAAGCTTTGTTTTACCATTAAATAGAGCAAACTAGTGTCTCCCTGCGGGAAAGTCACTCTCATGCCAATTTTGAGAAAATGTCCTGGCACAAAGAGCAGAAGCCAACAGCCCAGCCCAGCCAGGATTGCACGTCTGGATTCTCCTGTAAAAAATAAAAAGATTTGCATTTAAGCACACCAGTGTTAATGATTGAACCCCTCTGCACATGCTCTAGCCAAGTTTAACAATCATTCGTTGTGTCAAAAATGCTATGCCACTCATTACAAGTTAGCCGTGAATTGCCCTTGGTAAACACTTGGGGTGGGAAAAACCGTGAAAATACAAAACATTATGCAAATTACGCATAATTATGCAAAATGCATCTCGCACTTAAAAAATTACTAAAAGTCTATTTGGTAAAAATTCAACTTGAAAATGTAATTTTAAATTGATTTTCATTTGCTCGCACTGAAACACTGCTGCTCACATTCAGATTTTCAGTTTTACGTTTTAAAATTAGCCTACGAGTCCGCTCGGGTAAAACATCAAACATCTACCTGAAATACCACTCCCATTCAAAAATTACCTGAACTGTACATCTCGTCTTAAAATTTCTCCTCGAAATTATGCGATGTAGAGTAATGGTGTAATCTCAGTAGTTTTGCGTAGATTTTATGAGAAATTACCAACAATACGCCAATTACTCTGGCTTTATTAGAATTTCCCCCAAGCCGAGTAAACACCTCCTTGCCTGGGAAATTACAATTCTTGCTACAAACATGCCACTACTTGCGCTTAGGAATGTGCAACTCCAGTCGCGGCTGGCAGGACTAGAGAGTGGGGGAGTGGGTAAATGGGTGGGTGACAAGAAAATAAATAAAAAGGCACTTACCTGAATGAACGTCCTCCTCGCTCTAGTATGGTCTTCTGCTCGGCTCTGCCTCCAGCGCCCCTCAACAACTCACCTAACTAGTCCTAACTAGTCCTGGCGCTGCTCTCATCAGCATGATAGAGGTGCCAGAATTGGAGGGAGCGGTCGCTCTCAGCGCTCCCGAGGGCACTGGAGCCCTGCACTTGCTCTAACCCAGCTTTCATAAGGCAGCAGGGTTAGAGCTTACAAAGTGTGCTTGTGTGGCTGGCCGTCGCAAGACGGCCGGCCAAAGGGACATGCACACTTTGAAAACTACCCAAGGCAGTCCACCCTCCTCCCGGCTGCCGTCACTGTGCAAGCCCCGCCCCATCCTGCCTCTCGGTTCAGGGGACTGAAAAATAAAATGGTAATAAATTAAATTTATTACCATTACATTTTTTATCTCTGGGGCTTTTTTGTGCATTTTGGTGAGTGCGGCAATGCTCCTTCGCTCAAACGTAGGAGCCACCCCTATGCAACTCCCACAAGCCACTTAGGGTCTGCCGGAAACCAATGGGACTACCTATGCTCTAATGGGGTTTCTCACACCTGCCCTATACAAGCCCCACAGCTGAGCCGGCGCCGAGACCGTAGAGGACAACCATTCAACAGTGAGATATTTAACTGAGACTGGGACCCATCGATGATTTTTCTCCCCTCGGTGAGGTGCTGGCGCTGCCTCCTGAATTGTAATAATGTAAGCCACCTTTTCGGGGCACCATGTGTGGAGCTGTGCTCTTTTTGGGAAAGCCTAGTTTTGAGACAGCATAATGGAGAAGACTGTCAACTGCCCTAGACACACTGAGTACATGCACTCCTGCTTAGGAAGCCTTTCTCCCAGGAACAAGACTTACGTTTGCATCTCTCTGCATCTCCCGGTAAATTGATAGGGCTACCTGCAGCTTAAGAGGGCCTCATCCGGATGACATTACCTTCTCTACAGGGTGCCGCCATGCTTGCTTACTTTCTTCTCCCTTGATTCATATAAAGTTGTAGAACACATTGCCCCCTAGTGGCAGAATAATGGCATGGCAGACCAATGCTGATCCCATATATTCAGTTGAAATGTTACTGCTGAACTTAATGGACATACTCTGTATAATTTAACATGCATATTGTCTTCCCAGACTCAGAGCCCATGTGCATTCCTTTTTCCCATTACCTTCCACTATGGGTCACAGAAATGTCTGGGAATTATTGAATAATAATAGCTTTGACAAATTATTATCTGCTTAGCTAAACTCCTGATGTAGGTGAGAACTCTGAGAATATTCTGTAATGTCATACCGTCAGAGATTTACTTCAATGTTTCTGGATCACTGTGTTGCTGTGCGGGGACACACGTGGTTGTTTGTCGCTGTTGAGGTATACTATATTACACTGGTTGTACACTTTCGACACTATGCCATGTACTTATGTATCCTCCTATTACTTTACGCTGTCTGGCTCGCTGTTTTGTAAAATGAATAAAAACAATTTAAAAAAAAAAAAAAGCGTTGAGACAACTTCAATTTTCAAAGCCCCTGACTAGAGCAAAAAAAAGAAAAGAAGACGTAATCTAAATCAACAGATCAAAGCATGGTTCCCATAACTTTAGAAAGCTGAAGGAAATTAAATCTTCGATCACGTCAATAGAATCGGCCTCCATTGAGAATTTCCAGGAACGTAAAACTTTGCAAGCAGAAATGGCTGAGTTCAAACAACAGTTAGACTCCTCTGAAAAAAGACTTGTTGACCAAGAAAATGGGGTACTGGCTATCCCATAAAGGGGATCCAAACTGTGGAATCTTCGTAAAAAAAGTTGTGAAATTTGAATAAATGAGCAGGAGACATAATATGCGCCAATGTGGCATACCAGAAGCCGAACAAGGGAACAACATGCTTCGTTTTCTAACGCATTTCCTGCCAAAACTTATAGGCTTTTAGTTTTGGTGGCAATCTGGAATTCCAAAGGACACACAGAATGAAACACAGATGGCAGACTGCTTTAAATCACCTCTGCCCATAATAATGTGCTTCTTGTGCCACCAAAATGCTAGACTGATTCTGAAGGAAATGAAACATCATCATCCATACGAATATAAGAGGGAAACAAAATCTCATTCACTGCTAACTTTTCCTATGACAACGACATTCATCTGCTTTGGAGGAATTCTCTATCCCTACAATTGATTCTCTGGCGGAAAGGACTTAGATTAAGTCTGGGCATAGTTCGCAGAGTTATGCTATGCAGAACTTTGCGAAGCTACAAAAAAAACTCAGCGAAGTTCCACAAGTGGCAGAGTGTAGTGCGAACTTCTGTTCGCACTGGTCTTTCTGCAGCTCGGGTAGAAATTCTACCCGAGCAGCAGCTCGCGCTCGCGAACTTACCGTTCGCGAGCGCGAGCGGGGAAAAAACTCAGCTGCACTACGCAAAGCGGGGTTTTCTTGCACTCCGCGGAGTGCGGAGTGCAGAAAACCCCACAAACTCCGCGAACGGAGCGGAGTTCAATGCCCAGGCCTAACTTAGATACGGCCTTCTAGGCTCAGCAGCCATGCTAATTACAGTAGACAAGAGAACCAAGGTGTATTATGACCCAGAGGACCTGGAAAGCTCCCTGGAAATGCATGAAGGCGTACATAGAGATCACGCCATCCACACAGGGCAAACAGATAGCAGCATTGGAACTACTCCTGATCACACTCATCTCCTGCTGACTTGTTATATGACACTCAACTGCAGTGGAGGACATTTCTATGCCTACAACCCATTCTCAGGCAGAAAGGACTTAGCTGCAGCCTTCCAATCCAACCAACCATGCTAATTACAACTGACAGGAGGACCAAGGAGTATGATGATCCGCAGGACCTGGAAAGCTTCCTGGAAATGGAGGAAAGTGTGCTGGTGGACATCACACAATTCCCCAAGCATTGGAAACTTCCCCTGATTCCCTTGAAATAGAAATAGATTTCTCCCACAAGGCACACCTCATGGTGTCCAACCAACAACGGACAGGAAGAAATCAAGATCTCCCCCCAAGGCTTAGCCGGTTTGAAATTCCTATGCTGAACCACTTTACTCATTTGGCGTTTTCACACTAGAACAACCATTCACTGTATGCATAGTCTAGCTACCATGATCTCTAATGCAAGCTCCATTCTATCCATTGTCATGGAGGAGTGGCCTTCAATGGACCTAGGGTGCTTCTCACCCTTATAATGTTACTAGTTACCTGTGATGTGTGTGATTTTTGATCATTTCATAAGTCTTTAGCTGTAGATTAGCACAAAATTCACCCACAAATACAACTGAGAGAACTGAAGTTCTTTACATTCCTCATTGAATTATCCTCCCCAGGGCAACTAATCCACTATACCTTTTGAGACCTAACAGTCACTGTTGAGGTCTTAACCGTCCGTTATTGTGCGGGACCTAAAGTGAGGCTTTACTCATGCCACCACAAACAACAGCGCGCTCATTGCACAGACTCCCATTCTGAGGGTGTTAGAAATAGGTTTCTGGTTTGCAGCGGTATGCACCCTGTCCAAGCAGGAACCACAATCCTAGCCAGGGTCAGTCACAAACACACCCTAAATTAACCCTAGCTCACCCCCTGGTTGCTTGGCACACAGCAGTCAGGCTTAACTTAAGAGGCAGTGTGTAAAGTATTTGTGCAACACTTCAAACAGTAAAACAATGAAAATACCATACAAACAGATACAACATCTAGTTAAAACAAGAGATGCTTAATTTATTGAACAAAATAAGACAAAAACAACAAAAATCCAATTAGTAGAACTTGAGTTATGAATTTTTACAGAATAAACTGAAATGTAATGCTTAAAAGCATAAAGCTCTGACTGGGGCTAACTGGCCGTGCTAGATTGGTTCAAATCCAAATGTTCAGGCCAACCACGATGGGTCGGATACAGGGACCAAGCTTGGCCCACTGAAAATGACCTAGGTTGTGTCGTCGTCGAAGACGAGATGGGGGTGACATGTGAAGCACTGCGTTGATGACAGGCAATAAAGGGAAGGTGATGCGTCGGTTCTGAACCTTGCAAAGGCAACTATGCATCCACAGTGGGGATGATGCGCCACGCCGTGGTGATATCAATCCTCGCAACAGCTGTGATGTGTCAATGCGGAACCTCACAATGACGCCGATGTGTCCTCATTGGTGGAAATGCTCCTGTTCCGAACTTGTCATTGATAGCAATGCGTGTATTCTGCTGGAGCAGCACTTGGACCCACTTCCAAGGTCCACCTGCCAGGGCAGACTCACAGATGGCAGAGTCCAGGTGCTGAGGCAGGTGAGTTAGAAGTCTTTTATGTCCCTGAGACTTTAATCAGGAGGCAAGCCAGCAAGCCCTTGGAATCACTCTGGGTATATGTGATGTAGGTCCAGACCTTCTTAGTTAGGCCAGGGGCAGCAGGTCAGCACAGCAAGAAAGCTGTTCTTCCAGAGTAGCCATACAGTAGAGTGGCAGTCCTTCAGAAGGACAGCAGTCCTTCTTCCTGGCAGTGTCTTCAAAGGTCCAGAAATGTACCTAAATGGTGGGGTCAGAAGTCCAGTTCTTATCCCCAGTGGTGCCTTTGCAGTGGGGGAGATTTCAAGGAAGTGCTTTGAAGTCCACATAGGTCCTCCCTTCCTGACCTGGCTCTAGAGTCACTAAAGGGGGGTATGCAGACCTTTGTGTGGGCACAGGGCACAGTCTATCCAGGTGTAAGTGTGAGGCTGTTCCCAGCTCCTCCCTACCATCCTCCCAGGATGGCCCATTAAGTCACACCTAAGCTCCCATTGTGTGTCACGGTCTAGAGGGAATGCAAAAAGTCCAGCTGACACCCTCCCCAGATGCGTATTGGAGACAGGCTGCAGGCACATAGGGCTAAGAGCAGAAAAAGTCCATCTTTCTAAAAGTAAAATACACACAAATGATGGACGGAATGTACAACAAATCAAAAATTCACCCCCAGTCAAGAGATCTGGGTTAAATCCATTGTTCTTTTGCTCACCATGCCACCCCAGTTTAGACCCAGCCATATGCAAATCAGTCTTGACCCTGCCGTTCTTCTTCGTTCTGTTCTTGTTCTTTTTGCATCTTTCTAAAAATTGGCATTTATTAAGTTGTAATGATATATTCGACTTTATCAGTAAAGAGATTTATCATTACAATTCCATAGGTACTAAACATGACAGCTCTACCTCCTTCCAATTTGGATTTACAGCTTATTAGATGTAAAAAGGAATCCCCAATGTTAAACTATGGGAGGGTTGGGGGTAGGCCTCAAATTAGTGAAAGACGATTTTGGGGGGATCGCACTATCAGGACATGCAAAACTTAAAAGTACATGTCCTGCATTTTAATTAGTCAGCATCCTGCCCTGTGGGCTACCTAGGGCCTACCTGAGGGGTGACTTATTTGTAATAAAAGGGGAGTTTATCACTTGGTAAGGGGTTTTTAATGCCAAGCTGACATGGCATTGTAAACTGCGCACACAGGCTCTGCAGTGGCAGACCTGAGACATGTTTAAAGGGCTACTTAAGTGGGTGGAACAATCAGTGCTGCAGACCCACTAGTAGCATTTACTTTACAGACCCTGGGCACATGCAGTGCACTGTGTGTGTATATATATATGTATATATATATCCAATCAGAGTATAGACTCCCTCCTGCTTCCTGTTGGTTGGAAAGAGAGTCACGGACCCAAGATTTGTGGCAGAAACCGTTCTTTATTTTAGAATAGCCGTATGACGCGTTTCGGGCAATGGGATGCCCTTGATCACATATACATATATATTAGTAGTTATAGTTAGGACCTAGTTTCCATAGGAAAAGCATTTTTTGATTTGCCAATATCTTTGGCGCCGTTTGACGAATCTTTGTGAAATTTTATAAACTATTGGGGCACTCCGGTCAGCTTCTGTCTTGAAAGTTTCGGGGTGATTTGTCAAGCGAGGGCCGAGAAAAAAGGGGGGTCCCAAAACGCGTTTTCTCCATGTTAATTTCCATAGGAAATTTTGGAAAAGGCTACAAGCCGAACTGCTGAACGGAATTACACCAAATTTGGTAAAAGGGTAAAATGGCGTAAATCCGTTCAGTAGTTCCTGAAATATTCATATTTAAAAATCTTTATATATCTGGTGACCGTGGTGGATCCGCGAACCCTCCCGAGCACGAGCTTGATTTTGATTGGCTGCTAACATTTCAAACTAGAGTGTTGACAGCCGTCTTGTGACTCAGTAGAACCGAGTCACAAGAACAAAGGTCAAAAAACAAGATAAGGGGAAAGGGTAGAAACACCCTGACCCCCTAGGCCTGCTCAAGGGTCCCTATGGGAACCCCAGGGCATTTAAAAAAAAAAAAATTAGACGGGATTCAGGTACGGTACGTGAATCCAGCCAAATAAAAAAACAAAAAACAAAGAGCGGTCTCCCGCGATTCGTTTTCTAGAAGCCCCCAGGTGGGCCAGGTCCCGGGGGCATTGCTTAATTATTATGTGGGGGCCCACGGGGCCTCTGCAGCCCCGGGGACCACTACCTCCCTGGGGCATGATTAATAATGTGTAGGGGGCATGGGGCCCCCCGCATCCCTGGGGACCGCCACCTCCCAAGCTACCTTTTAAAATTATGTGTGGGGGGCTTGAGCCCCCCACACTGCCGGGGCATACTTTATTCTAATATGGGGGTCCGTTGCGGGGCCCCGGGGACCACTACCTCCCCGGGGCTATGTACAAGTTGGGGGGGAGCTCCTGGAGCCTTCTTTGGCACTTGGGTCCGCCACCCCCCAGGGCCAGCACCAGCAATGTCCCGGGGTGCCCACCCCCGGGACATTGCAGGTTGCAATGGGGCTCCCGCCCTGCCATTGCAAACTCCTGCTTCGCTTCATGGAAGCGAGAGCATTTTAGAGCAGGAAAACTGCTCTCGCTTCCTTGAAGCGAAGCAGAATTGCTTTTGGGCAAAGGGAGCTGCATGTCAGCAGCTCCCTTTGTCCAAAAGCAATGCCGGCTCCCGCAGGAGGCGGGGAGCCGGCTGGGACCGCAGGGCCATTGGGGCTCCCCCCACGGTCCCCAATGTGAGAGTATGCCCCGGGGGATGGGGTCCCCGGGGCGGATACCAAGTAATGGAAGTGGGGCGGTTTTTTTTCTCTCGATTTTGGAGTCGCGACCCCATCATGGCTCTCAGCACGGCCCCCGTGTAACGTCGCGTTGGATTCACGGATCCACCTCAAATAAATAATTTAATAGTATATAATTCAGAAGGTAGTGTTGCATTTGTGAACTTGCTTTATAGAAGTAGTGAGATCGAAGTTAATAATAAGATTAAATTTGATAGTTAGTAAAAATATATAAAATTAAAAGTTAAACCTGAAAAGTGTACTGTGTTGTAGTACATTGAATTTGTGCTTTTGCAGATTCGCGACAGATTCGCGAATCCACTAAAAATTAAAAAGGAGTATGTATGTTAAAGAAAAATAAGATTTACTATTGTGTTATAGGGTGGCTCTAAAAAGAGCCCTTGTTTTCATTATGAGTTTGTTGTAGCTACATGTAGGTGCGGATGCACAGGTTGTTGAGAAAGACTCTGTTCCCTTGATCTGTGAAGTGTACTCCATCATTTCTGTAGATGTCATCCATATCAAAACGTAGATTGTTGTTATACATGGAGCCCATCCTACGGTCTCTGATGTAAGCAGAAACAGCTTTATTGACATTCTTTCTAGCTTTCTAAATCTGTGAACAGAATTGATTTGACCACTTCCATTTCTGTCTTTGGCATATATTAGAGTATACAAAGACAGTTTGAGGGAAAAGCAACATTAATTGTGCAAAGGTATCCTTCATGAGCATTTCCAGTCCTACTCCAGTCAATGTGCCTAGGTCATTACCACCACAGTGCACAATCATGAGGTCAGGGGGTTGGAGATGCAAAAAGGTTTTAACCAAATGCATCAATTGGTGCCACTTTAATCCTCTCTGTGCAATCCATTTAATAGCCACATTTTGCAAAGCTAGGTCTTTGTCAATACCTCTGTGTTCAGCATACCTTTTGCACCAGAAAACATGGCCGTGCCCTACAATCCATATTGTAAGCATCTTGAAGGGATGCCTGGAAGTAATGAGAAGATGTCTGTAGCTGAAGTAGTCAGTTGGTAGAATGAGAGGTATCAAAAATGGTGGACAAGATGCTGTTTTTGAAAAAGCAGATAAATGATTGGCTGTTCATGAACACTGTACACTCAAAAATAGGATGCATGTTACTTTCCTAAAGAATCATGTTTCTTATTGGTTATTAAAAAATGTTTGAAAGGTACCGTAGATAGGATTAGGTAATATTTTTCAAAAGTCAACCACACCTGCTATTTGCATTTGTTAGCTACTGTGCTCAACTTGAAAATATGTTGAACTTGTTATGTTATGGAAACTGTTAGAGTGCACGATTACCCGGAGGTGTCCTGGCGCTAGTTAATTCTCCTTAATGCAGAGCTAGAAAAAAGAAAGTTTATTTATCAAAAAGCCAGGTCTTCAGCTCTTTCCTGAAAGCTAGAAGATTGGTGGCATTTCTCAGATGGATTGGCAAGCCGTTCCTGGCTTTTGCTGCGCATGAAGAGAAGCTTCTGCCACCCCACTGAGCTTTTTTGTGGGTGGGACTATGACCAGTTTGGCTCCTAGTGATCTGAGAGTTCTTGTCGGACTATACCATTGAAACTGCAATCTTAAATGATCTGGTCCCAAGCCTTGAAGTGCTTTGAAGACCATACGAAGAGATTTAAAATGCACCCGGTTCCTCACCGGGAGTCAGTGCAATTTTTTTTATCTCTTTGGAAATTGGGGAGAACTTGGATGTGCCCGTAAGTAATCTGGCCGCTGCATTTTGTAGCAGCTGAAGTTTATACAGGAGTTTATGTTGTATGTTTAGATAGAGGCTGTTGCAGTAGTCCAGCCTCAACTAGACCAATGCTGTAACCACTGTTTGCCGGCTCCCCAAAGGAAGAAGCCGCAATATCTTCTTAACAGTTCTCAGGACATGCACTGTTGTTGAAGCTACTGCATTAACTTGGGCCCCAAAGGAGAGTTTCTCATCTAATATTATTCCCAAATTTTTCACCTTTTTAGGGGGTGTAGGGAGTGACCCCAGGGAGGCAGGCCACCAGTTAGGAGTCCAGAAGTTAAGATCATTCCCGAACAACATCACTTCGGTTTTACCAGAATTCAGTTTTAGGCAATTATCTGCCATCCATCTCCCAACCGATTCCATGCAGGCCTGACCTGCCAGTACAGTTTAATGTTGCAGAAACTGTTTCTATGGAAACTTAACTGTGGTTTTAAAATCTTAAATTGTAATTTATATATAAGTGATATGTTATTAATGTAAGATTTCCCAAATCAGTACTATGTTTTAGAAGTGGTGTGTTCTTAAAAAATAATACTAGTATTATTACTAATAGGTTTGTGAACTCCTGTATGGATTCGCTGCTCCATCGCAACGCTTTACTGAGGCACCGCGGTGGAGTCGCGACTCCAAACAATTACTGAACCAGTTTGGGCACTTTTAGAAGTCAGTTGGTAAGGGTTAATATGTCTAACCAATAGAAATGTGTTTCACAATTTGAAATAATGTAGGAAGGAATGCGATTTGTTACTTACATTTATTTGTGTGGAGAAAGAGAGGGAAAGTTTGCCATTACTGGTTTTACCTTGTTGAGAGTGGTGCATTACATTGATTGTCTCTGAAATGTCATACTCTACAATACTATTTGAAAGGTGGGTTATAAATTTGTGAGGTGTATTATGTATTATGTAGTAGTGCTTTACTGTTTGTAGTGATATTTTAATTTTTGAAAAGCTTTGTTTTCAAACTTCAAAAATTATTCAAGAACTGTGATGCTTGAAATATGTTATTAAATGTAGAGATGTGTATTGTAGTTTGTTTTATTGTACTTACATGATGATTGCAATAGATTGTGTATAGTATTATGTGTACATTGGAAGATGGATTAGCGATTATGATAGTTTGTATTAGTGTGCGGAAATGTACAATTGAAGTACATCGCATAATTTTAGGTGTCGCTTTCAAATTGGAAGTGCAGTCTGTGCATGGACATGTGACTGAGGTATGTCTCTACTTGCATATGTATTCTCATATGTCTTATACATTTGAAGATGCAAGATGTATAACAGAGAAGTGTTGCTGCTTTGTATGTGGCTAGGCTCAAGACTGTGAGTAGTACTAGAATGGTGAAGCTGCAGCACAAAAGTGAGGTTTAAAACATGTTGACATGAGGTATTAGTGATTAGGCTACTTTGCATAAGTCTCTAGAGAGGTACAGTTGAGATATGCCACTTAATTTTGATGTATGTTTGAAATGGGAAGTGTGTTCTGTGAGGTTTTCAGGTCTGCATAGTGTTGTGATTGAGGAAAGTCTCTACTTGGAGATATATTCTGTGTTATCCATCTGAAGATGCTAGACGTGTAAAACACAGGTATACATCTATTTGTATGCTTCTTTTATGTATAGTGTCATTAGCAAAAGGTACAGACATATGCATGCATGCTTTCAGAAATATGGGGAGACTTACAACAGAGACATGTGAAGGCTTGCTGCTATGTATTTGGCTAGGCTCAACACCTGAGTAGTAGTAGAATGGTGAAGCAGCAGAAAAGTGAGGTTTAAGATATGTTGCCTGAGGAATTAGTGATTATGGTACTTTGTATGAGTCTGTGGAAAGGTTCACTAGAAGTACGCTGCTTAAATGTAAAGGTGTCTGTTTGAAATGTGAAGTGCAGTGTGTCAAGTTTTAAGGTTTTCATGGTTTTGTGACTGAGGTATGTCTCTACTTGCACATGTATTGTGATATGTGTTATGCATCTGAAGATGCTAGACATATAAAACACAGGTATACATGTATTTGTATGTTTCTTTTATATATGATGCTTCTAGCGAAAGGTACAAACATATGCATACGTGCTTTCAGGAATATGGTGAGACTTACAGCAGAGATATGCGAAGGGTTACTGCTTTATATTTATCTAGGTCCAACATCCTAAGTAGTCATAGAATGGTGAAGCTGCAGAATAAAAGTGAGGTTTAAGACATGTTGGCAGAGGGATTAGTGATTAGGCTACCTTGTATGAGTCTGTGGACAGGTACACTTTAAATATACCGCATATTTTTCAGTGTCTGCTTGAAATGTGAAGTGCAGTCTGTCAAGTTTTAAGGTCTGCATGGTCTTGTGTCTGAAGTATCCCTCTACTTACACATGTATTCTGATATGTGTTATCCATCTGAAGATGCTAGACGTGTAAAAAACAGGTATACATCTATTTGTATGCTTCTTTTATATATGGTGTCACTAGTAAAGTCACAGAGTCTCAGAGTCACAGTGATCAACAACCTCGACATACCGGACTTAAAGAGGGCAGCCAAGCTACATATCCTCTCCTACCCCTCCACCCTCGCCATCTCCACTCACCTGCACCTGGACTCAAATCTTTTGTTCGCCTCCTGATCCTCACCCTAAGCCGTCGGAGTCCGAACCGCATGGCCGATCCTCGGTGGAGCTGCTCCGACAGCTATAGGGGAGACTGGCTCTGGCACACCGCTTTGGCCGTCACCTACCCAGCCGGTCTTCGGACATTTGTCTCGTCTTCTCCTCCGCTGCTGTCTCCTTCCATTGGACTCCCAACTCTCCCTGATCTGTTTGGATCCTGACTCTCGTTTTCGCTAATAACTCCTGTATTGAATATGTATTCATTCTGTCATTTAATGTGAAATCTCTGTAATTTGTAACACACTGTTTCCTTATGTAAAGCACTTTCCTCTGCCTTGTAAGCTTTAAAATGGCGAGGCCCTGATTGCTTTGATTGCCGTTCCCTGTTGCTACCGCCGACATCTTGTCCTCCGCTCTGTCCTCCTCAAAATGGCGGCCCCTCGACTGCTCCAATAATGTCTCTATCGACCCACTTCTTGGATGCCTGCGATTACCGCGCTGCGATGGACGATGCTCCTCCGCCTTGTAAGCATTAATATGACACACCAATTTTCTAATAATGGCCACCATGAGTGGGCCCCTTTCCAAAGCACTCCTTCTCCCCTTGTTGGGGAGGGATCCAGCATTTATGTCCTGGAGTCTCAGAAACCCCGCTGAGAGAGTCTACAGCGACAAGGAGTCTCACACAGCGGAGGCCTGGGTTTTTACCCCATTACCGCTGGGAGCACAGCACCGTACACCGTGACCGGCGCGTTAGATGGAACTTTTTGGACTTTGCCCCCCTAGGCGGAAACTATAACCTTTCTGTATGTACTGCGGTGCCCGAGCAACCTCTGGCCGATGACCGGTGGAGCTGTCCCATGCAGCTATAGAGGAGTTTGGCTCTGGTTCACCCCTCGGCCATCACCTGCCCAGCCGGAAGTCGGACACTGTTTTTCCTCGTCTCCCCGTTGTGCCTCCTATACCCTCCCCCGCCTCCTCCCTCCATTATTCTCCTCTACCTCCCCTATTCCTTCCCTCTCTCCCCTATTTTTCTCTCCCCTTGCCTATTTTTTTCCCTCATGTTTATGCTATGCTTTTGTACTCGTGTAATTCCTGTAACTACGCTCCAGTAACTGATGTAACTTTGTAACCATGTTCTGAAACTATGTTTTCTTCCTCATGTAAAGCGCTCTGATACCTCCGGGTCTAGCCAGCGCTATATAAAACTCAATAAATAAAAATAAAATAAATAGTAAAAGGTACAGACACATGCATGCATGCTTTTAGAAATATGGGGAGACTTACAACAGAGACATGTGAAGGGTTGCTGCTTTGTATCTGGCGAGGCTCAATACCTGAGTAGTAGTAGAATGGTGAAGCAGCAGCAGAAAAGTGAGGTTTAAGATATGTTGGGTGAGGAATTAGTGATTATGCTACTTTGTATAAGTCTGTGGAAAAGTTCACTTGAAGTACGCCGCTTAAATGTAGGTGTATGTTTGAAATGTGAAGTGCAGTATGTCAAGTTTTAAGGTTTTCATGGTCTTGTGACTGAGGTATGTCTCTACTTGCACATGTATTGTGATATGTGTTATGCATCTGAAGATGCTAGATGTATAAAACGCAGGTATACATATATTTGTATGTTTCTTTTATATATGATGCTACTAGCAAAAGGTACAAACATACGCATACATGCTTTCAGGAATATGGTTAGACTTACAGCAGAGATATGCGAAGGGTTGCTACTTTATATTTGGCTAGGCCCAACACCCTAAGTAGTCGTAGAATGGTGAAGCTGCAGAATAAAAGTGAGGTTTAAGACATGTTGGCAGAGGGATTAGTGATTAGGCTACTTTGTATGAGTCTGTGGAAAGGTGCACTTTAAATATACCGCATAATTTTCAGTCTCTGCTTGAAATGTGAAGTGCAGTCTGTCAAGTTTTAAGGTCTGCATGGTCTTGTGTCTGCAGTATGTCTCTACTTACACATGTATTGTGATATGTGTTATTCATCTGAAGATGCTAGACGTGTAAAACACAGGTATACATCAACTCGTATGCTTCTTTTATATATGGTGTCACTAGCAAAAGGTACAGACACATGCATGCATGCTTTTAGAAATATGGGGAGACTTACAACAGAGACATGTGATGGGTTGCTGCTTTGTATTTAGCTAGGCTCAATACCTGAGCAGTAGTAGAATGGTGAAGCAGCAGCAGCAGAAAAGTGAGGCTTAAGATATGTTGTGTGAGGAATTAGTGATTAGGCTACTTTGTATGAGTCTGTGGAAAGGTACACTTAAAATATACCGCATAATTTTCAGGGTCTGCTTGAAATGTGAAGTACAATCTGTCAAGTTTTAAGATCTGGATGGTCTTGTGACTGAGGTATGTCTCTACTTGCACATGTATTCTCATACGTATTAAGTATGTGAAGATGCTAGATGTATAAAACACAGGTATACATCTTTTGTATGGTACTTTTATATATGATGCCACTAGCAAAAGGTAGAGACGCATGCATGCTTTCAGGAATATGGTGAGACTTATAACAGAGACATGTGAAGGGTTGCTGCTTTGTATTTGGCTAGGATCAACACTCTGAGTAGTAGTAGAATGGTGAAGCAGCAGCAGAAAAGTGAGGTTTAAGACATGTTGGCAGAGGGTTTAGTGATTAGGTTACTTTGTACGAGTCTGTGGAAAAGTTTACTTGAAATACGCTGCATAAATCTAGGTGTCTGTTTGAAATATGAAGTGAAGTCTGTCAAGTTTTAAGGTCTGCATGGTCTTGTGTCTGCAGTATGTCTCTACTTACACATGTATTGTGATATGTGTTATTCATCTGAAGATGCTAGACGTGTAAAACACAGGTATACATCAACTTGTATGCTTCTTTTATATATGGTGTCACTAGCAAAAGGTACAGACACATGCATGCATGCTTTTAGAAATATGGGGAGACTTACAACAGAGACATGTGATGGGTTGCTGCTTTGTATCTGGCTAGGCTCAATACCTGAGCAGTAGTAGAATGGTGAAGCAGCAGCAGCAGAAAAGTGAGGCTTAAGATATGTTGGGTGAGGAATTAGTGATTATGCTACTTTGTACGAGTCAGTGGAAAAGTTTACTTGAAGTACGCAGCATAAATCTAGGTGTCTGTTTGAAATGTGAAGTGCAGTCTGTCAAGTTTTAAGGTCTTCATGGTCTTGTGACTGAGGTATGTGTCTACTTGTACATGTATTGTGATATGTGTTATGCATCTGAAGATGCTAGACGTATAAAACACAGGTGTACATCTATTTGTATGTTTCTTTTATATATGATGCTACTAGCAAAAGGTACAGAAATATGCATGCATGCTTTCAGGAAGATGGTGAGACTTACAGCAGAGACATGTGAACGGTTGCTGCTTTATATTTGGCTAGGCGCAACACCCTGCGTAGTCGTAGAATGGTGAAGCTGCAGCACAAAAGTAAGGTTTAAGACATATTGGCAGAGGGATTAGTGATTAGGCTACTTTGTATGAGACTGTGGAAAGGTACACTTAAAATATACCACATAATTTTCAGGGTCTGCTTGAAATGTGAAGTACAATCTGTCAAGTTTTAAGATCTGGATGGTCTTGTGACTGAGGTAAGTCTCTACTTGCACATGTATTCTCATACGTATTAAGTATGTGAAGATGTATAAAACACAGGTATACATCTTTTGTATGTTACTTTTATATATGATGCCACTAGCAAAATGTAGAGACACATGCACACATGCTTTCAGGAATATGGTGAGACTTATAACAGAGACATGTGAAGGGTTGCTGCTTTGTATTTGGCTAGGATCAACACTCTGAGTAGTAGTAGAATGGTGAAGCAGCAGCAGAAAAGTGAGGTTTAAGACATGTTGGCAGAGGGTTTAGTGATTAGGTTACTTTGTATGAGTCTGTGGAAAGGTACACTTGAAATACGCTGCATAAATATAGGTGTCTTATTGAAATATGAAGTGCAGTCTGTCAAGTTTTAAGGTCTTCATGGTCTTGTGACTGAGGTATGTCTCTACTTGCACATGTATTCTGATACGTGTTATGCATCTGAAGATGCTAAGCGTGTTAAACACAGGTATACATCTATTTGTATATTTCATTTATATATGATGCTGCTAGCAAAAGGTACAGACATATGCATGCATGCTTTCAGGAATATAGTGAGACTTACAGCTGAGACATGTGATGGGTTGCTGCTTTATATTTGGCTAGGCCCAACACCCTAAGTAGTCGCAGAATGGTGAAGCTGCAGCACAAAAGTGAGGTTTAAGACATGTTAGGAGACGGATTAGTGAATAGGCTACTTTGTATGAATCTGTGGAAAGGTACACTTTAACTATGCCGCATAAATGTAAGTATCTGTTTGAAATGTGAAGTGCAGTCTCTCAAGTTTTATGGTCTGCATGGTGTTGTGACTGAAGTATGTCTCTATTTACACATGTATTCTGATATGTGTTATCCATCTGAAGATGCCAGATGTGTAAAATACAGGTGTACATCTATTTGAATGCTTCTTTTATATATGGTGTCACAAGCAAGAGGTACAGACACATGCATGCATGCTTTCAGAAATATGGGGAGACTTACAACAGAGACATGTGAAGGGTTGCTGCTTTGTATTTGGCTAGGCTCAACACCTGTGTTGTAGTAGAATGGTGAAGCAAAAGCAGCAGAAAAGTGAGGTTTAAGATATGTTGGCTGAGGAATTAGTGATAATGCTACTTTGTATGAGTCTGTGGAAAAGTTCCTTGAAGTATGCCGCATAAATCTACGTGTCTGTTTGAAATGTGAAGTTGAGTCTGTCAAGTTTTAAGGTCTTCATGGTCTTGTGACTGAGGTATGTGTCTACTTGTACATGTATTGTGATATGTGTTATGCATCTGAAGATGCTAGATGTATAAAACACAGGTATACATCTATTTGTATGATTCCTTTAGATATGATGCCACTAGCAAAAGGTACACACACATGCATGCATTCTTTCAGGAATATGCTGAGACTTACAACAGAGATATGCAAAGGGTTGCTGCTTTATATTTGACTAGGTGCAACACCCTGAGCAATAGTAGAATGGTGAAGCTGCAGCACAAAAGTGAGGTTTAAGAGATGTTGGCAGAGGGATAATTGATTAGGTTTCTTTGTATGAGTCTTTGTAAAGGTACACTTGAAATACACCACATAATTTTTGGTATATGGTTGAAATGGGAAATGCAGTAGCTGAAGTTTTAAGGTCTGCATGGTCTTTTGACTGAGGTATGTCTCTACTTACTCATGTATTCTGATATATGTTATGCATCTGAAGATGCTAGACGTGTAAAACACAGGTATACATTTATTTGCATGCTTCTTTTATATATGGTGTCTCTAGCAAAAGGTACAGACACATGGATGCATGCTTTCAGGAATATGGTGAGACTTACAGCAGAGATATGCGAAGGGTTGCTGCTTTATATTTGGCTAGGCCCAACATCCTGAGTAGTCACAGAATGGTGAAGCTGCAGCACAAAAGTGAGGTTTAAGACATGTTGGCAGAGGGATTAGTGATTAGGCTACTTTGTATGAGCCTGTGGAAAAACACAGGTATAGAACTATTTGTATGCTTCTTTTATATATGGTGTCACTAGCAAAAGGTACAGACACATGCATGGATGCTTTCAGAAATATGGTGAGACTTACAACAGAGACATGTGAAGGGTTGCTGCTTTATATTTGGGTAAGCTCAACACTCTAGGTGTTATTTTGAAATGGGAAAGCCAGTCTGTGAAGTTTAAGGGACTTTATGGTGTTGTGAATGACGTATGTGTCTACTTCTACATCTATTGTCTGATATATTATACATCTGAACCTGGTTGGTTTGGGTAGTAGTAGAGAAATCCTTTAGTTCTGCTCTGTCATTCTGTTGCAGAGGTTATGATGTCTTCTAAATGAAGGAATTATGCAGTGTCTGACATAGCTTGTTCAATACTCAGGTGCCATATTCTATGAGTAGAAATGAATACATACACTTTTTTTACTCACATTTACATAGTATGTGCTCTGAGATGTTACTGTTCAAACATTTGGATCTTATTATAGGTTTGATAATATGTAAAGTATAATTTCCTCAATATTTATGTGTTATGGAGACATATGCAATGCAATTGAAAGTATTTGTTTATTTATAGATGAGACTATTTGTATATAATTATTTTAATAATATGAAATTATTTTTAGAAACTATTTAAACTTTTTTTTCAGATATTCACCATTATTAGTAAGAAAGATTGAGTATGACAAGAAAAGATCAAAAGAAAAGACAAGAAAGAAAAGAGTACTATGTAAAGGAAAGAGAAAAGCCGAAATTAGATAAGGTTCAAAATATTACACTGAAGAAAAAGACTTCTGGTAAGAGAACTAAAGAGTTTGTTAAAAGATTTTTAAAGAATGTAAAGAATTTTCAAAAATGTGGAAAAGAAAAAGGAAAGTTCTACAACCAATCGGAAGGAAAGATAAAAGGACATATTAATAGAAAATCATGTTATGGGAAAATAATCCATGTTGAAAGAAGGCTGAAAGAATATAAAGACATAAGGAAGAGAATGTATAGAAGTAGAGTACTACAAAATGTATTTAAAAGATTGTAAAAATATAAAAAGAGATCAGCAGCTTATAAGAAAAAGCAACAGATTGAAAGTGTAGTAGAAAACGCTTTTGAATTGAAACAAATATAATTTATATTGGTATTGAAGAGAATGAAAACATTGGATAAAACAATGCTGTTTATGAAGGAGAAAAGCAAAAGAAAAAGACTGGTTTGTAGAAGTAACTTTTGCAAAATTGTTACTGGTGAATGGAAGCACACTTCTAGTACTGAGCCTTTCTTTAATGAAGAAAGCTATTTTCAACAAAATACATTAGTTTATGCAGTTGATACTAGTGGTCGTTGCTATGAGATGAAAGATGGTTGTCCAATTCAAAAAGAAAAGATGGTTCCTAGGAATGTGGAAGAAGTAATAGCTGAAGAAGTTCAAGTAAGGTGTACACAAGCTCCAGTATATACGTGGGATTGTAGTAGTATTTGTAGTATTCGACAGGAACCTATTGACATATTACGAGTTTTTGTACGAGAATATGCCAAAAAAAGACTTAAACAGACGATTAAGATGTTACAAGGACTAGATCCATGTAAAGTAAGAAAATATACTACCTTGCAGGGTCATTCTCTGGCTTGTCTTTCAAAAAAAGTGTGTCAAAGTACTTTCCATCATTTAAGAATGTTAGCAGTACACCACTCAGAAATGCGCAAGTTAGTAAGGAGACTCTACTATGTAAAAGGTCCTGCATTATGTTTAAGTGAAATGAACACAGCTCAAAGATAACTTTATTCACAGCTCTTTTGCATGGTTCAGTATCAGATGTAAAAAAAGTTTGTGATGATGTACAGTTTTGTTTCTTTGGTTCACAAGAGGAGTGTAGAGAAAGTGAGAGCTTGATAAGTGTAGGTGTTGAAGAACAGGTGGAAGATATTTGTACTGACAAGTTTGCAGAATAAATTACAAAGTTTAAGATAGTTTCATGTGAAAAACCAAAACTATGTTTGGATTTGTTGTCGACGTACTCACTATAGAAGTCAAACTAGGAATGTTGATCTATATTCAAAAAGTGAAAAGGAAAACAATGATAAGTGGGAGCAATTTGGTGCCTATTTGTTGGTGGAAGGTCGTTTTGAGTTGGCTACTGATCAACGTGTTTGTAAATATTGTTACAACAAATTAGAAGAGAACAAAATGCCAGCTAGAGCTGTACATAACAACTTAGAGTTGGTAGGTATTCTTCCGGAACTGGCAGATTTAAATACATATGAGTCCATCCTTATTCAATCTGTGCACCTGTTTCAGGCTATAGTTCGTATGGAGCCTAAAACAGGTAAGCTGCCTCCAACAGATTTACAAAGAGGTCTGAAAGGAAGTGTTGTGTACTTACCTTTAGATTTTGAGAAAAATATTGAAACTGTGGGTATAGACAGGGAGGAAATGGAGGAAAGGGAGCCTGTAGTTATTCTAGTTAATGGTGTACCAACAAAGAGTCGAAAAATATGGCAAGAGTTTGTAGATGTTAACAAACTTCAAAAGGCTACATTGTATCTGGTGCAGAATAATATTTATTATAAGAATGTAAGCGTTGATGAATAGGAAATATGTTTAGAAGATGAAACAGAAATTTCAAGTGGCCAAATAGAACAAGTGGACAAGTCTAGGAGTGAAGAGATTTATGAACATTACAGTATACATCCTCTCTATTCAAACCAAGTGATAGGAAACAATATTGAATTATTTCAAATGAAGAAAGCAAAGGAAACTCCCATGAGCATATGGGAAAAAAGTTTAGAAGCACGTTGTTTTCCACAGCTGTTCCCCACTGGAGAAGGTGGACGATATGATGAACGAGCAGTACAGATTCCAGCTTCAGAATACGGCTTGACAGGATTGTACTCAGAAGATCCAAGATTACGACAGTGTAGTCCATATTTATTTCATCTTCTCTTTGAAAGTGATTTGTCTGCACTTTCATATGCAGTGAACCATATATTAAAAACAGGAGTTCATCTTCCATATGTTTCTGCAAAGAGATTCATGGACAAAGTTCAACAAAGAGATGAAGAGTTCGAATCTCAGTAAATAAATTTGTTGGCGTGTCAACGTGGTACCAATGAGTATTGGTATCATCGTCATGGAGAACCTAAATGTATATTAAGAAATTTAGGTACCTCTATATGGTTTGTGACACTTAGCTGTGCTGAATATGCGTGGGACAATTTACTTGAATTTCTACGAGAAGCAAATTCAAATGTAAAAAATATTGCATTGAAGACACCTGGAGAACTATGTTCCTTTGATCCTGTAAATGTCTGCAGATATTTTAACCATAGGTTTCAAAGTATGATGTCATTAATCTGCAAGAAAAATATTCCTCATCTTGGAAAAGTAACTGAATTCTTTTGGCGAAAAGAGTACCGAGCCAGAGGTGCTCCTCATATACACATGCTATTATGGATCAAGAATGCTCCAAAATTTGGTACTGATACTGATGAAAGTGTTTTGTCTTTCATTGAACAGTATGTTACCTGTGCCATTCCAAGAGAAGGAGGAGAAAACACCTTGAGACAACAAGTTTTACGGTTTCAAATTCATCGATGTGGCAAATACTGTTGTCGAAAATACAAGTCTAAGGGAACATTTTATATAAAGTGTTGTTTTGGATTCCCACGTCCAATAATTTAAAAAGGAAAAGTAAATAGTTTTTTGTCAGCAGTATGGCATACAATAACTCAGAAATCTCCGAAGAATACATACAACTTAAAAAGAACCGAAGATTCAAAGTATATTAATGACTACAATCCAGTGATTTTGACAATGTGGAATGCAAACATGGATATTCAATATGTTGCAGATAATTCAATTGCTGTTGCTCGCTGTGTTGCATCATGTATAACTAAATCTGAAAAGACAGAGATGAAAGAAATGTGGGAAGAAATTTCACAGGAAAAGAGTCTTAGCAAGAAATCGTACAGCTTTAGCTTAAAAATGCTTTCTTCTCAAGAGATTGGATCCTATGAATGTTCGGATCGGTTGAGCTCTGCCAGTTTATATTCAAAGTCAAGAGGAATCATTTGGATAAGTTTAGGTCTTGCCTGCACACAAAATAGAGTATTGAAACATTACAAGAAATCGAATACTTAGCACTGAATGAACCAGAAAGTACAGATATTGTTAAAACTAATATGTTGGATACATACTATCCCAAAAGGAGTTCATATCTAGAAAACGTATGTCTCTATGAAATACTTAAACATTATAGCTTTAAAAGAAGCATTACAGAAAATATAAATGAAGAAAAATATGCAGTAATTGGATGTGACGGATGTTTGGTAAAACATGTCAAAGGAAATCTTATTAACCATCGAAAACTCAGTTGCAAAAGTCCAGATAAGAGGGAATTTTTCTATTTAGCACTTCTGCAACTGTTCAAGCCTTGGCGTAGTGAAGCGGAATTACTTGGAGATTTCGACTGCTATGAAGATTCTTTTAATGCATGTAAAGAGAGCATTCAATGCACAATCTTCCCAACTTATCTACAAATGTTAAATGATGAGATTGAACAAGAAACTACTATTGCAGCTGAAATAGCTAGAGACAGTTCTCAAGATAGTCAAAGTTCGGGTCCACTAAGTCAAGATCCACTAGGACAACAAATTATTGAAAATGAAGCAGCAATAGCCATGAATGAAGTAGAAACTGCAATGCAACAGGCACAACAGGATATTATTCAGTTGGAAATTTATAAGAACCACTAAACATTGAACAAAAAGAAATATATCAACAAGTGACATAACAGATACAACATGGTTTGCAACATGAAAAATAAATGCCAATGCTCATCATTTAAACCTATTCTAATGTACATCAGTGGTCAAGCTGGAACAGGAAAAAGTTTCTTAATTAAAGTTTGGACCAGTTATCTATACAAAAATACAGAATCACATTTATCTTGTGTAGTAACAGCTCCAACTGGATTAGCAGCACACAGAATTAAAGGGATTACTTTACATCGGTTTCTTATGCTACCAGTTGAACATGAAAATAAATTGGAATATCACAAGCTATCTGGAGAAGCTTGTTATGAAGTCTCAAGAGTACTGAAGAAAATGAAACTTCTAATTATTGATGAGGTGAGCATGGTCTCAAACTTAATGCTTGCGTTTTTACACTTGAGAATGCAACGATGTTCTGTTTGGAGGAAAACATGTTATTTTATTCGGCAATCTACTACAACTTACTCCTGTAAAAGGGCAACCTGTTTTTAAAACACTAGTCCATGAAGATACTAGAAAATCTTTGGGAAGTATTGGAAATGTGAACATTTGGTCACATTTTGAATATAAAGAACTTATTAAGAATATGTGACAAGCAAGTGATGAACGTTAAGGAAATATTCTTCAACATATAAGAATTGGTATATTGACAAAACATGATAAACAAGTTTTAGAAAGTCGTCTAATAAGGAACTTGTTTACAACTGGAAATACAGCGACTGAAATCATGTACAATAACCTTGAAGAAAAGAAATCTATAGTTTGCCTAATGCCTACACTGCAAGAGTGTTCTACATGTAATCAAGAACTTTTAAAACTGGAAAAACAACAAATATTGGAAATTGAAGCTATTAATAAAATTGAACATCAAGGAGTGACTATTCTTCTCACAGAGAAACTACAGTCAAAATTACATTCTTTGGAAAAGTCTGTATCTAAGACTGCAGGCTTAGAAAAGACTTTACATGTATGTATAATTTTCGGGTAAGTTTACAGCGTAATTTGAATGTAGAAGAAGGTGTAGTAAATGGAGCAATGGGAAAAGTTGGTGATTTTGTAAATTTTCAGAACAGAGATGGAATAGAATTTTTGAAGATAAAATTATCTTTGCAGTAAGATGGTAATGTTTGAACAAAGGGGAAAAGAAAGGAATTAATATATATGGCTGTGTTTTCAAGAAAGCTATCATTCGAAGAGACTATAGGTCTCCCAGGGGTATTGGGCAGTTATTTATGGACCTTCGGTAATAGATGAAACGAGGGAATCTTTGGATGCTCAGATCTTAAAACATTGTATTCATCCTGATCTAAAATACAGGCATCATACCACAGCTTGAGTTGCAACTGAAAGCTTTTTACACTATCCCGATATTCTTCAAGTGTAATAACTTGATAACATTCTGCCTTTTGTAGTTGCCTCATAGCTTCCTGGTTATATTTCTCAGCATCCATAATAACTATATTCCCCCCTTTGTCACTGTTTTTTATAACAATAGAGGTGTCTTCTTTTAAGGTTTTCAGGGCTTCCCTCAGATTAGGTGTCAAATTATCATTATATCCCCCACTCTTGGTTCTCAATTCGACCAGATCATGGATGACCATCTCATGAAAGCAATCAATATTGTCGTGAGCTGTAATGGGAATTGTTCGGGACTTGGGTTTAAAACCACTCATACTACCGGACCCGATGTCAATCCCCAAATTTGACATAAGGTGTGCCATATCCACATTTGGGTCTAGGCTCTCACTCTCTTTATTTAATGTTTCCAAAGTAAGAAGACCCTCTGCTTCCCCTATCGGCAAATCACAAGGTGGTGCATTTACAGAGACAGCAGATTTGTTTTTCAATTTATGATTTTTGTTTAGTTTTTATTTTCCGATAAACAAAAACAAATCAATTCTGGCATGGGCATAATCAAATCCAGATGTGGGGCAAAAAGAAAGTCCAAACTTCAACAATGTTGTTTCATCATATGTCAATTCCCTCTGAGAGAGATTGATCACAGTTAATGTTTCTTCTAGGTTTTCTTTTTCTGGCTTAGATTTCGTTTGCTCTGTACTCCTTCCCCATTTGCTTCTTCGGGTCCGGCGTCTCTGTTCTCGCCTCTTCCTCTTCCCCTCCCCCTTCCTCTTCCCCGGGGGGGGTTTGTCCTTCTTTGGTTTCTCAGCTTCCCGTATGAGGCGATACTTGTTGCGAAAATCCGAAGCTGCCCCTCTGATGCCAGCGTTATCACCATCATCAGTACTGACATCAGAGATGTATCCAGAAGAAATTAGGTCTTGTTGTCTCTGTACGTCTTCTTGTAACAGTCCCTTTCTATAGGTGTCATATTTTTTGGCAAAAGTCAGGATGTGCCCATCCATATAATCTTTTTTGTCCCTTTGAAATTTCTGTTGTTTCTTTATTTTCACCTCATTTTCATGCTTTATTAGTCGTTCATTCATCTTGTCACTGAATTCTTTGACAAAATTGGAGTTTTCTTCATTGTCAATGTCCTCACATAAACGTTTCAGTTCTTCTCTTATCTTGGCCAAATCTAGCTCCGCATATTTAACCAAGATCTCAATCATGCCAGTGCTTGTTTTTGCTGTAAATGCTGCCCATTCTTCTAGTAGCCCTGGGTGTGGGATTTCATACGTCGGCACCGTAAAGATTCTAAGCCCTCATGGCACTCGTTTAGCTTCCAAGTATTTAATCAGTGATGTTAGCTCCCACCACTTACTTATTTCTTTCTTGCACAGTTTCTCTAATTTAAACCTTTTTTGTTTCAATGTCAGCGTACCTGAGTTCACGAATGACGCTCCTCCACTGGTACTGACAGCTGTGCTTTCAATTTCACTGAAGACATGCTTGGCTTCCTCCAAGCATTCCCGGTCCAGATCAATGCCAGACAGCGTCGCATGCTGTGACGTCATTCCTGCTTGCCACGTAGTCCCGTAGGCTTCCTGTCACTCGGGACTACAAACACTACCATGTTGTTACAAATATCCTCCAATAGCTTCCTGATATGTTGTCCAAACTAATATACAAATGCCCCGATCCTTAATACCCGCTTCGGATGTGTTTCCAAGCCGCTGGTTTACTCTGAGGCACAGTGGGAAGGTCGCGGCGGCGGGGATCGCTCAAACCCGCAAAGCGGAACCTGTTTTCCAAAGTCTCAGTTAACGTAATATATAGCTAAATTGTATATTCCAATTGTGGATTATCCAATCAAACCATGTTTAGGGGAGAGAGCAGAATCACTTTAGCACTAATCAGCAATGGTGAAGTCCACTGAGTCCTAAGGCCAGCGAGAACGAGATCATCAAAGTGGGAGACAAGCAGGCAAGAAGTTTGGATGAAAACCACCGTAAGACTGACAGGACTAACAGATGGGTACCAGCAAAACTGAAATACTTTGGCCAACTGGTGAATAGCAATCTTCACTTGATGGTCAAAGACAATGTGGCAACCCTGATAAACCAAATACAGAAAGACTTTGCAACCTGGAGCAAACTATAGCTTTCCATTCAGACAATTGAGATGATGGTCACACAGTGCTTTGATTATGTATTTAGCATGCTGCCAATCACTTTGTCATTATTACAGCTGTGTTCTATGGATCAATAAATCAAACCTAACATTTGGCTGCACACCTCACCACAGCTGTCAAGGATGAAACTACATGCAGCCACTACCTGTGGTGGCCTACCTCATTTCAACATTGAGATTTACCATATGGCTCAACATTTATCAGGGATGACCTACCACTTCCATCCATAATTAGAAACTCCTGACTGAGTTGTGCTTGAGGACCACTTGCAAGGAGGGATTTTGGGACCTGCAGTCCTTTACCGGAAAGTTGTCATGACATGGGACACCTATCCTAACCTCGTCTTGGCCAACTTTGTGAAGATCGGGCTATCCAGTTACAAACATTTGAAACAAAATGCTTTTGTCTACTTACACTCCCCTCTTTGGAACAACTCTGAGATATATAATCAGGGAAGGTGTTCCATTGGCCACAATGGGTAAACAGTGGTGTCTTCTCATTCACACATGTCCTTGCAAAAATGTCTGTCAAACCGTTTGAAGACCTTTGAACAGAATTTCAACTGTACCCCAGTCAGTTTCTATACTATATGCATTTGAAAACCTGCCTCTCCTGAAATCTGAGCAATTGCCTTCATGAGCTGGATACATCCATCTTGCATGTCTACCTTGAAAAATGTGGTGCCTCGAGAAAATCAGCATCCAGCCTGTATGAAATCCTCGGTAGACGCTCTATACTCAAAAACAACTTTGCAGTTCTTACATAGTAAATGAAAACCCCCATCTCCAAAAATCCTCCACTGACTATGAATGGATAAAATTAATGCATGATTATGACAGGGGCCTACAAGAAGCAAGACTGAAATTCATCTGTTTTAAGATAACACTTGACAGGCACTGCTCTCCGTATAAAGTTCCGTCCCTGTTTCAGCATGGAGACGGCGCTAGTGGAAGTGGCTGATTACATCAGGAGTACATTAGATGCCAGTGGGAAGAAATTGCTGATAATATTAGATCATTCAGCTGCCTTCGATACAGTACCACATGCCACTCTCCTAGCCTGTCTCCAATCTATCAGAATCAACAGTAAAGCTTAGACTGGCTTACCTCGTTTCTTGAAGATAGAGGTCAAGAGGTCTGTATTACTCCTTTCTCTTCTGGGTCATGTGAATTGCATGTGGGAGTACCTCAGGGCTCCCCTTTAAGCCCTACTCCATTTAATATATACCTTACCCCTCCTGCCTTACTTGCTGAGGCCCTGGGAGCAAAAATAATCTCTTATGCTGATGCCACCCAGCTTCTGTTTTCCTGGGAGCAGGATGCACATTTTCCTGGTGAAAACATTAAAACCTGTCTGTCAGGCATCTTCCAGTGGCTATCTT
Source organism: Calotriton arnoldi (assembly GCA_963921515.1). Lineage (NCBI taxonomy): Eukaryota > Metazoa > Chordata > Amphibia > Caudata > Salamandridae > Calotriton > Calotriton arnoldi. Next base: position 1,170,569 of record CAWUFW010004395.1, on the reverse strand, counting down.
ACCATCAGCTTAAATGCAATGAAGGGAAAACGGAACTGCTCTTTTTTTGGAGTAAAGGCCCAAGAAACTTGGCAGTCTTTCTGGGCTGCAGACACTCCTCCCCCTGAGCGCTATGTGAATTCTGTGAAGAATTTAGGAATCAAATTTGAAGATCGTCTATCTTTTGTACCTCGGGTAAATGCTGTAGTAGGAACTTGCTTTGGACACCTGCGCGTCCTAGGACAGTTTTTGCACTTTCTATCTTTCACTGCCAGAAAACAGGTGATGGAAACAGGTGATGCAAGCTCCTATAACTTCAAGGATTCATTATTGCAATGCCTTGTATTTAGGCCTTCCGGATTATCTCATGAACAAACTACAGGTGGTCCAGAATGCAGCTGCCCGCACTCTCCTGGGTCTGCCTTTAGGATACTCGGTATTGGCTCAATTGTGGGATTTGCACTGGCTTCCTGTAAAAAAGAGACGTCTATTTAAGACCTTTGTTCTAATCAATAGGGCCCTTAACCAGACTGGGGCTGGATATCTTAGGCAAAGATTTGTTTTCTATGTTTCTTCCAGATGTCTTCGCTCCGCCAATGTTTTGTTGGTCAAAATTCACAGGATCCGTCAATCTAGGGCTCTTTTTTAGGATACTCTGCCTGGAATAAACTGCCTCCTGAACTTCGGGCCATCTCAGCTATTTCCGCTTTCGGAAAGAAACTAAAGTCATGGCTTTTTAACTTAGCTTAAATCTGCTTTTGTGCCCCGTGCATTAATTAGAGAAGTGAACAGCGCCAGGACTCTCTCCCGAGAAACAATACACTATAAAAATGCACCTTCATTCATTTCATCCATTCAAAGTTCAATGGGAAAAACTGGCACCTAACACAGTGTTGTGGATTTGCATAGCCTACTGCATATATATGATACACATATTGTGGTGCAGCCCAGATTACCAAACTTATTGAAACTCAATTGGGTACCACCTGCAGTCAGTGAGTTACCTTTTCAAGTTCCTCTTTCTGGTACTGTCACTCCTTCACAATATGCAGGAAATTGTGGTTATTACCAATCACAAGACTAGATGGTTAGACTTTGCTTTGGCTGTAGCTACATTTTGTATACCACCTCACTGCAAATCACCCTCACCTCCCAACCTGAATGAATGGACTGAAGCCATGACATTAATGGCCTGATACAAACATCTTATCTATAAACTGAATGATTAGTTATCGAATTTGAAGTGGAATGGGGGCATAGCTGGGTCACTGATCGCTACCTCTGGAATGGACTCAAACCATTAAAGACATGTCAACGGCATGTCAGGAAATCACCAGCATCAACTACAAGGAAAATCTGTATTCAAAAATTGCTTTAGGTCCCCCTATGAGGTAGACACATTGGGGCAGATTATGATGGCGGTGGGACCGACACCGACTTGCTGTCGGTCCCACCTACATCTATAACCGCAGTCAGACCACCACATTACGATGCGGTCGGTCAGACCGCATTGCCCCAGAGACCAACCAACAGCTTCTGATGGGCTCATGGAGCCTGTTGGGCGGATTGCATTCCCTACAATGAAGGCAGTGCCTTTTTCAGGCACCGCTGTGGGGATTACGATCCACCTTTCCACCAGCAATTTCACGTTGGTTCTTCCGACGTGAGCAGGCTGGCAGAAAGGCTTTTTTACGGCCCCTAGGAGGGCCCCTGTCCCCTGTGCCCCTTAGCTATGGGCCCTCGGGGGCACCTGTGGTGCTCCCCTAAACATCCATGCATCGTGTGGCAGGCTCCACATGGTGCCTGCCACAAGGTGTAGGGATGTTTACAAACATGCCTTTTGGCAGTGGGCCTTGTGCTGCCTCCATTTTCCACAGCACAAGCCTCAATGCAAAGAGGCACGTTTCCGACAAGCTTCCATGGCGGTTGGATTGTAAGTTGGTGGGCGGGACCGCCTAGTACCTGTCAGCCATTCCTGCAACGATAGTGGTCGTATGCTCGTCTGCCTGCCATCGTAATCAGCCCCTTTGTCTTTTACTTCATACTGGGCAAGGAACTGCCATACACTGAGTATTAATTTATATTTATAATTGTAAATAGGTGGTGTGTTAAACATCTGGCATATTGATTGCAATGTTAAATAATGGGGGCAGGATTTGAAAAGTTATATCTGTTACCTTTATAATTTATTGGTTATGCAGCACTCTGAGTTGAAAGTATAATCTTGAAATCACAAAAATAAATTAAAGCATAAAACTGCATGTTTTTCTCATTGATAATATGTTTTACCCATGTAAATGCCTCTAGTTCATGCATGGAGGAATGTGCTTAGGCACAACACCATAGTGCCACTCAGAACATGTGCCTTTTGTAATTAATAAGGGTTTCCTTTTTGGAATTAGGGCTCACTCATCATTAAACATCTAGTCAGGAGGAAAGGTTGGATCTGATGAACAGCATACCACACCACAAAATGTCAAAGATATGCAGAGTGCATTAAGCAGTCTCAGGTTCAGTAATTTGTTTGAAAAATGACAGCAACACTGTACCCGATGCAGAGTGAGTCCAAATGGACTGAGAATGCTACCAAATGAACCATGATTCACGACCGATGTACTGTACCCAGGACTGCGTCAAAATTAAAGCTGCTGGAGGTCCGTATTTGTGCAGCTACTACTGTATTTCCCATTCATCCACAGTCAGCAAGAGACTGATAGACATATTGAGCCTTCAGACTGTGAATTAGGACTTTGAGCTACTATGGGCTTCTTTCCAGTCATGCGCTCTTAGCTCCTTGTATCATCGAGTTACTAACGAATTTGAAAGGCACCCTTTGAGGGTATTGATTAAAATCAGTGCCACCGGAATGCATTTGAACAGACAGGAGCCAGGCTGCTGAGAAAGGTCCCTTGTACTTCGCTTTAGTTTTACTTCCATTAAACCTTCCTTTGTCATAGACCCACATAACATCATCTTCAAAATCCTCAGCCTACCAACTCCTTTTTGCAGAGGCAGTTTGACTTTCAAAGTTAAATTTAAAAGTAGATACCCTTATGGCACTGAAATCCACAATGGACACTGTACTGAAAGAAATATCTACCATTAGCACTACTGTGTCTTCCATTTACTTGCCAGGTCAAGATGGATAAGATGGACAAGAGGTTGGATGAGGTGAAATCTAACTGTAAGAAACTTCCTGACAAAGGTGGAAGTATTAAGTACCTTTGACACAAGGTCACTGACCTAGAGGACAGGGAAAGGCGAGACAACTTACACATCTATGCTATACCAGAAGCGTCTGAGAAAGATGACATGCTGACATCCTTATTGGAGATGATCCCACTGCTCATTAACTTGCAGGTCGAGTGACCTTTAAAATTGCAGAGGGCTCATTGAATCACATCACGTGCTAAGTTGCAAAATAAGAAGCCGATTCTGATCATAGCATGTACATTAAGCCAACATACTAGAAATATTCTCATGGCTGCAAAATGTAACAAAAGGCAACTCCTTTATGAAGATCATTCAATCTTCTTTTCTGCAGATTTCTCATTAGATACAAGCATTCAGCACAAACCTTTCCTCACATTCCTACCCAAGTTGTTTAGACTCTTAGACCCTGCATGTATGATTGTGAAATTAGACGGCAAGACGGAGGAATTGCTGAATTCACATAACATGGAATCTTTTTCTCACTTCCCTGGATGATTCTGCAATATATGCTGCTACCTCTCAAAATCCACTCACCCAGAAGAAGGAAACTCAAATCTCTTGAATCATCTCAGGACCCCTGTGAAACATCAAAGAATGACCGTTTCATCTTTGCATGAGCTAGTTTACATCAGATTGAAGAGACACTTCACAGGGCTAGAGATAAATTCTGCTCACCACTGAGGGGGTGAGGTCAAAACAAAGAATTACTACTAGGAGAGACTTTCTTTTGGTGAATCACTATGAGCGGTTATGTTCTCTGTATTACTCATGTTACTGCCGTGGCCATTGTGGCCTATGCAACTATTATCTGTTGGCACCCCTGATGAAATTATTCCACTATGTCCTCACTAGTAGACTATTGTATTTTTCACATTGTGAAGGTTCCAGGGCTCTACCCTCTACGTTTAATGATTCACAGTTGTTTTTGGGTTTCTATCTTTTCTAGTCAGCTGCCTTACACATATTTCTGCATGCCAATTGCCCATTTTTGGGATTTCATTTGAGTGATAATGCAGCCCTTACTTGATATAGTACATTCACAAGCAAGGTGGGATGATAGGATGGTGGCAAGTGGTGCAGGTATTAGTTCATGATACACAGTTCGAGGTCCCCTTCTCTCTCTGTGACTCATTACTACTATGATGCTACTGTCACCTATTTGATTTAATTAGATTGCATTAGATCAGACCACATCACTTTGTTTAGGTTACAGTAGGTTAGATTATTTTCCCTTGTTCTGATTTGCTTCACCTTCAGAGATAGGCTAGTGACATCGAAGACTACACTTCTTTAGGCTCATAGTACACCCTTTTCACAGAGATTTTCTATGACATTCAGCATTTGTGCTAATTGATATGGACCATACTACTGAATTTTGTGTTCAGATCTCCATCTTTTTCCATGCCTTTTCATCACATGGCCCATAGTTAGCCCGCTTGAGGGTCAGATCACTGAAGAAGAGATAGTCAATTCTATCTCTACCTTTCCATTGTGAATATCATCATCACTTTTTAACTTAAGGAAAATAAGGATCTGTCAGTAGTGTGCCAGCTATCACTCAATCTCCTTGATCGATGTGGATCTATGGATTGTGGCCAAAATACTGTCTACTCTCTTGCACAAAGTGATCTCCTAGCTAGTCCATAAGTCAAAAGTCAGCTCTATGCTGGGTCATTCCTCCCACATTCATTTACGGACTCTGGTTAATGTTTTAGGGCAGACGAACGATGATCCCGAGGAAGTTTTAGGCCTTTCGTTGAATGCTGAAAAAGCATTAGATCGAGTCAAATGGGCATATCTTTTTCAAGCCCTATCCAAGATTGGGTTAGGTGAGGACTTCATAGATAAGGTAAATCTTCTTTATGACTCTTTCACAGCTGACATCATTTGCAGAGGCTTTATGTCTATAACGATCTAAATAAGGTGCAGTGGGAGGCAGGGATGTTTCCTGTCCCTTGTCTTCTTACTTGACTTGGAACCTTTGTGTGCAGCTGTATGGCATGCCAGTGAAGTCCAGGGTATTCTCCAGGGATAGGGGAGGTTAAGGCATTATTATATGTGGATGATGTCTGACTTTTGTTATCTCACCCCAATACCGCAATCATTTCAGTTATGTCTATTATAGGCATCTTACCACACTTGTCTGGCTACAAACCTAACTAGAACACGTGTGAGGCTCTTCCTACATCTAGAGTCACTATTAATGCTTTCAAAATAGTTATTACATGAGGTGCGTACCTGAAGGACTCTGCTGTCTAAGTATCTGCATTAAATGGGGTCTTGCACATATGGTGAAGGACAAAATTCTCCCCCTGATGGCTTGCATAAAACAAAATTTTGTGAAGTGGTTGCACTTGAATTTATCATTGTGGGGAATGGAGCAAATGATCAAAATGATGGATGCACCCAGATTCAATTACCTTTTTTGGAAAGTTACCTCTGCAAGTACATAGACAAGTACTCACTATGATTGAGGCAGGTATCAGATCATATACTTGAACTGGATGTAAACCCAGATTGAAAGCCACTGGTTTATGCTCAGATACCACAGCAGAGGGGGTTTGCTTACCTTAAACATGAGAAACATAATGGGCCAGATGTACGACCAGTTTTTGCATGCACAAACTTGTTTGTGACCTGTTTGCGCATGCAAAAACCTACATGGCCATGTACAAACACTATTTTGCGACTCACAAAAAATTGCGACTTGCAAAATAGTCTTTTGCGACTCGCTATTAGGAAGGGGCGTTCCTTTCCTAATAGAGACTCTCAAGCCATGTATGAATGTTTTGCGACCGCAGTTGTGGTCGCAAAACACTCGCAAATTACCGCCCTCTTTAAGAGGGTGGTAATGGAGTAGCAGATGGGAAGGGGTCCCCTGGGGAACCCCTTACCCTTTGTGACTGGCTCTGAAATATTTTGCGGTGATTACCTCCAAAATTTAGAACGCCCTGCCACTTTCCCTTCGCTCTATTGAGTCAGAACCCATCTTTCGATGAGCCTTAAAGACCTGGCTGTTCACCCGCCCCTAGTCTCCCATGTACCTTTCTTCTGCCGCCTGTTTAAGTGCCGGGACACCCTCGTTGGGGGTAGCTGTGCGCTATATAAAATCCTAAAATAAATAAGGGCAGGCAGTGGTCCAAGAGACCGCTACCTGCCCTTAAAAAATGAAACAAAAACGTAATTTTTTTTTTTTTTTAATGCATCCCGTTTTCCTTTATGTAAAACAAGCTGCATTTTTAAAAAAAAAACTGATTTATTGACAAGCAGTCACAGACATGGAGGTCTGCTGAGCCCAGCAGGCCACCATCCCTGGGAGGGCCAGCCATTCCCGATGGGGTCGCAAATTGCGAGTGGATCATTAATATTCATGAGCCTCGCATTTTGCGACCCCATTGGGAATCGCAATCAGTGTCTCTGACACTGTTGTACATTCCAAATTGCGACTTGCAATTTGCGACTCGCAATTGAGCGCAAATTGTGAGTCGCAATTTGGAATGATCGTACATCTGGCCCTATGATCACATAAGAAGTACCTGTCATTCGAATTTCACTTAGATGATCACAAACATTTTTTTTGTATGAGAAAGTTTTAACTTGTCGGTGTGGAAGAGTACAGAAAGCTCAAGAGGTCTAACGACTCAGACCTAGAATGCTAGGATGTCCTCTCTACCCCTCATTAGTGACTAGAGGAGGGCTACAAAAGATCAGCATTCAAATGCAGAGATGTTGGATTTGCCTAGTGGTCACACTTCCTCTCAGATTCCACATCTGCTTGGTCACCTTTGTGGGAAAGTCCCACCCCACCTGGCTCCTTGCCTATTACTTATCACTTCTATCTACTGTAAAGTGAGCACAGACCCAGCACTATCATTATTGGCTTGCTTGCTTGAAAGGATGTCTGCAAGCAACACTTGGGGAGAGGGGGTTCACCAGCCTTGCTATAAAGAGATATATCAACCAGAGACTTCATCCAGAAATATATTACCCAGATCCTGAAGTGGAAAGAAGTCAAATGTGGTTCCTGTGTGTGCCCTTTGCACCAGTGGTTGTGTGTCACAGGGATGTCCTTATTTCTCCTAGCTTGGTCCCCCTCTTGAAGCTCAGCAGTCTGTGTGCCTCCCTTGTACTACTAGTCTGGACATTATCTCATGACCTCCCTCACGCTCGACCTGCTCCTCTACTTTAATTGAGCATCTCCTCAGGTTGTGGTGAGTGCATAGCCGCTTTGTTTTTAATATGATATTTATATGTTTGCCATATCTATGGTTGCAGTGTACTTATCTGTGACATTTCCATTCCTCAAGTGTGATGCTTAGAGTGGACTGTGTGATGAGCATTAGAACAAGAACCCACCAGTCTTTTTTTCTGTACAGTGGTTTACCTGGAGTTTTGCATTTATATTGCGACTAGTAAACGTAGTAACTCCAATACAAAACATGTTTTAACATGAGATCTCTGAAGTTGTCCCATATCAGGTCTGACTCCTAGCCTACTTTTCTTTTTATAGATTAGGTCAGAGCTCTCAAGTTTTCAATTTTCTTGGGTGTATAATAATTTGCACAGTAGTTTACATCACAGAAAAGTACATCACATCACATAAAAACAAGCTCAGTAAAAGTGGAAAAATCCCCAATATTATTTTTAAATTAATAATATGAGACTCGTATTTACTAAAAAGACTCGTTAGCATAATGCCACTGAATGACTAATACATATGAAACTGTCTAATTTTAATGTGCAAAACAGTCTATGAACAGGCAAAAAACACCCAAGGGAGTGTGAACTATGATGGCCTTGGAAAATATATGTTTAGGCAAAGGTGATCCCTGACTGTAAGTGTACCGTTGTGAGGCCATTACATGAATGAATGGCCTCACAATATTATGTGTTTGTGGTCCCAAGCAGCATATGCATCAATACCCACAGTAATATGCTTTAATAGCCTAACCACAGACATCACTATGTATTACTGGTCCTGGGTCAAATATGAATCAGAGATAGTAGTAAGTAACAAAGGCCTTAATACCTAATAATCTAATAGACTAATACCTATCAGTTGGCCAGAGATTCTGTGCATCAACGGCAACAAACAGCTATAATTATCAGTGCCCATTGACAGCAATATGCAACAATGACTGACCAAAAAATATACTTTAATGCCACCAAACATGATATACCTTAGTGGCCCTGGCAGTACGTGTCACTAACCATCAATTGAGCCAGAGCCTAAAGTCTAAGGGGCCGATTCAGATCTCGGCCGGTAGGGCACCGAATCGGATTTGGCTTAACCGGATCCGATTCGGAGCCCTCTTTCCCAACCGATTCGTACGTGCGTCCGGGCGAGCGAGTACGATGCGAGCGCACGCGAAATCGCCGACCGACTCGTACACGGGTCCGAACCACTCCGACCGACTCGCACGGACACGACTCGCACCGCACAATGGAGACGTTCCCTGGCCGGGCAAGTATGATGCGCGCCTCGAGCAGTCCGACCGACTCGCGCCGTCCGGCTCCAAAGGGCAGTCGGAGCCGGACTTTGGGGGTCCGTGTCGGACCCCCCTGTACGCGTAGTCACGCGAGTCGCACACAGTACGGCGCGATTCGCATCGACGCGTACCCGCTGTAGGGGGCGCACCTGTTTGCCTCGCACCCATTAAGTCAATGGGAGCCCGCGTACGCGTTGTACGACCGGCTCCCATTGACTTCAATGGGAGTCCGACCGAATCGAGTCCGATTGCATGCATACGCATCGTACTCGTTCGGTCGGGCTGCTAGAGTCCGATTCGGTCGGAAATCTCTCCGGCTCGGTCGGAGTGATTTCCGGCCTGAATCGGAATCGGCCCCTAAGGGTTTGATTTTGACTTTGGGGCAGTTGTGTCAGCTGTAAGCCGGCACAGCTGCGCCAAAGCCGCACAAGGACAGCTGACTGTATTATGAGTTGAACTCGTGTACAACGGACGGTCCTTCGCCTTTCCGAAGGTGGTGCCTGGAAACGGTGTGCAGACAAAATATTGCGTTTAAAATGTCGAATTACAGAAATATCGAATCCTAAATATCATGAGTGAGAAATATCAACAGCAAGAATATCGTGGGGAAGAATATCGATTTAAGGTAAGAAATATCGATTTTAAAAATATAGAAGTGTTTAATATCGTTTGCAAAAATGTGGTTGTTTAAAATATCGATTGTTTGATTAGTGTTATGTATTTTAGTAGATATTTTAAATGTATGTGATGTATTATTTTTGTATAAGTATTGTTTATATTTTTTAATAGATGTGTTACATTTTTAGTAGTTATTAATTTTATTTTAATAGAATTTTGCGCTTTGTAGCTACGTAGCGGGTTGTGGTTTTATAGGTGAATAGGGTGGAAAGTAATTTAATTATATTAAATTAATGATTATTTTTTATTTATTAATATTTGTTTAATTGAGGGTTTATATTGTTAATTGTGTAAAGTAATTTATTATTAATTAATAATTGGTTATTAATTAATGGTAATTGTGTATTTACTTTTAGGTGTGCGTTTTGGGGTTTATAGGGTTAAAGGGTGGGAAGTAATTTATTTTTTATTAATTAATAATTAGTTGTTAATTGATATTAATTGATTTATCAAAAATTAATTATGGGAATTGTGTAATTAATTTTACGTTTGGGTTGAGGGGTTTATAGGGGTAAAGGGTGGGAAGTAATTTATTTTTGATTAATTATTAAATAGTTGTTAATTGATATTAATTAATTTATTTAAAATCAATTATGGCAATTGTGTAATTAATTTTAGGTGCGGGTTGTAGGGTTTATAGGGGTAAAGGGGGGAAGTAATTTATTTTTAAATAATTAATAATTAGATGTTAAATAATATTAATTAATTGTAAATTAGGGGCCCGATTTCGATCTCGCTCCGAAAGCCCTAGGGCCGACTCGCGCTCGTAGAGCTTTCCGAGCGACTCGTGCTCCTGGCCTCCGAGCGACAGAGTATGATGTGCTGCAGCGCTGACGGACTCAGGTCGCTCGGAGCCCCATTGAAGTCTATGGGATCCTGGTGTATGTTGCGTACATAGGCTCCCAAAGACACTAAACGCACGTCTCGGACGAGGGAGCCCGTGTCCGCGGGGATGCCTCGGTCCCGCCCGCACCATGCATGCATGTGTAGGGGGGACCCTTGGGCCCCCCCAGTGATCGAGTTGTAGGGGCCCAAGTTGAGTAGGGCCCGCTACGGACCCCCGAAGTCCGCTTCCCAGAGCTTTTTCAAGTCGGATGCTCCGACTCGATCCAGCTGCTCGACGCGTGCATCGTACTTGGGGGCCTATTACGATGGCGGTCGGATGACTGCCGCCCGGCCGGTGGTGGCAACCGCCGGACCTGCGGCGGACATCCACCCGCGATCGCAAGCCAGAAATCCGCCGGCCAGATTAGGATGGTGGTGGTGACCGCGGCGGTGGGAAATTACGACCACCGCTTATCCGCCGGTTGTCATCCGCACTCCTGCCCTGCGGACGGAGAAGGACTGGGATAATGGTGACGGTGCCGATCTGGCTCCGCCGGCACGATTATGATGCCGGCGGTAGCCAGCCTTTCCTCAGCGGTCAAACCGCCATGGAAAGGCGGCAGAGAATGTCTTCCGGGGGCCCGTTGTGGGCCCCCAAAGTGTTGGGGTGGGGGGGTGTACTGGGGGGTACCCATGGTCCCCCCTACATTTCCCTGTACCAGGCGGCAGGCACTGTGCAGTGCCTGCCACACAGTGCAGGGAAATGCAGGACATGCTCCTTTTGACATCGCGGCGGTGCTGCGTGCATCAGCAACCGCTGCAATGTTAAAGCCCGTGATCCGACCGCAGCGGTCGGATTTCGAGCAAGGAACATCGTAAGGCGACCGGCGGTTGTGTCGCGGGCCTTGCGGGCGGTCTTTTCCCGTTACCATGGCGGTCGGGGAGGTTTTCTGACCGCCATCGTAATAGGCCCCTTGGTCGTCCGGGAATCCGCACTGTTTGCACTGTGTGTGTCGGCCATGGTGGAGTCGTCGGGAGGGGATCGCTGATGCGTACGGGCCGCTCGGAGCGCGAGGCGATTATCGCATCGTACTTGCTTGCTGGTATAGCTGTACGAGTCGCACGGAAATCACGCGTACGACTCGGACTCGCTACTGACGGATGCCGTTAGGAGCGCTTCTGAGCAAGATCAGAATCGGCCCCTAAATATGGAAATTGGGTAATTACTTTTAGGTGTTTGTTGCGTGGTTTATAGTGGTGAAGGTTGGAAAGTAATTTGTGGTTAATTAATTAATAATTAGTTGTTAATTAATATTAATTAATTAATTGATATTTATTTAGGGTGATTGTTTATTTTTGTGTGTGTGGTTTTTACTTTTAAAGGGGTAAAGGGTGGGCATTAAATAAATATCACTTACTTTATAATTAGTTGTTTAATAGTAATAGTTTTTCTTAAAAATAAGTTTTAATTGTGTAATTAATTTTTTTACAGTTTAATTTTAGCTGTGTTTCGTGGGGATAATAGGGTTAAAGTGTAGGAATTTAATACATTTTTCTTAGTTTGTTTTTATTAATAATATTTCATTAATGGGTAGCTGAGCCTTGCCCTTGATCCCTTGCCAACTACCTGCACTGCACTTTGCACACAGCCCCTGGAGGGGCTGCAATGCTACAAAAGACGGTCGCGGCTCCCGCAGGGCGGGAGACCGCTAGCTGAGCCTTGCCCTTGATCCCTTGCCAACTACCTGCACTACACTTTGCACACAGCCCCTGGAGGGGCTGCAACGCTACAAAAGACGGTCACGGCTCCCGCGGGGCGGGAGACCGCTAGCTGAGCCTTGCCCTTGATCCCTTGCCAACTACCTGCACTGCACTTTGCACACAGCCCCTGGAGGGGCTGCAATGCTACAAAAGACGGTCACGGCTCCCGCGGGGTGGGAGACCGCTAGCTGAGCCTTGCCCTTGATCCCTTGCCAACTACCTGCACTACACTTTGCACACAGCCCCTGGAGGGGCTGCAATGCTACAAAAGACGGTCACGGCTCCCGCGGGGCAGGAGACCGCTAGCTGAGCCTTGCCCTTGATCCCTTGCCAACTACCTGCACTGCACTTTGCACACAGCCCCTGGAGGGGCTGCAACGCTACAAAAGACGGTTGTGGCTCCAGCAGCGCGGGACGCACGCGGGCCAAAACCGGCCCAAGACGGGCCCGTCTTAGCCCGTCATAGCCCGACAGAGGCTGGGCTGGGCCACCCCTCTAAGGTTGGAGATTTGTTTTTATCTATGTTCTTATATGTTTTACCCCGAATAACCTGAGCAACCTGGACTACCCTCATTTTGTTTTTGATTTATATATTAGCATTTAAGTTGAATAATTTGAACCTAGGAAAACATGGGCAAAAGGAAGTCTGGCCCCGTAACTGCCAATAACTATGGGTCGGGAAAACAACAATCCTTGATGAACTATTTGACTGGCGCGATGGGGGCCATTGAGGATCAAATAAACACTGTGGAAGAGACACTTTCTCAAGGCATACTGGGTTCACAATTTGCAAATAACATTTGTGTTACGTCCCCTAATAATCTCCTAGTCACTATACCTGTTGGTCAAACGACCCCGCGAGCACAAAATGGGTGTATACAGGAGATAACAGAGACAATCTGTGTGAGTGATCCGGATGATGACCCTCAGCCTCCGCCTAAACGACATAAGAATCCTGATGTAATTGAGGGGCCAAAAGTACTAATTCATGATGAGAATAGAATTGTAAAACTGGTAAAACTACTGTAAAAGTGCCAACCAAAAAACGGAAAAGTGTGGTTATACAACCAAAAATAGGGGTAACCAGAAGGCCCTCTGGCTTAGGGAGATCTACTGTAAATACACCAATTGAGGACCAAACGGTTGACTGTGGTAACATCACAAAAAAAATTGATGACTTGCATAAATATGTAATGGGAGCACTGGAAAAGTTAATAGAAAGGGTTGAGGCAATAGAGGGTTATATAAGAAATGATAATAGGGTTACCGCCCATATTGATTGTGCCCAACCTAATGTAAATCATCAAAGTAGCTTGCTTGCAACTAGACAAGGAGGGAATCGGGTTGCTAAAACAACAGCTGCAGCTGCTGTGGCAGATGATCTAAATAAAAACTTGCAATCAGGAATGGCAAGAGCACCTATAAGGAGTTTGACAACCCCTTCCAATAATATGGAAGGTGGCGATAATAGCAAACTCGTATTGGATAAGGAGAGTGACAACAAACACATAGCGGGGCACATAACCGAGACCAGGGAGTACGCAGGTGACGAGACGTATAGACATCTGGATTTTCCACCGGATGCCACCCCATACATAGTAATTTTAACAAATGTTCCTTGTTTACACAAGTCTGTGCATGAAACATGGGAGGGACTGCGAAATAAGTCACTGTACTGGCTTGGTAATAAAACTGGTCTAATAAATTCCCTTTTTGAAAAGTTCAAAATGGTAAGACGTGTTAAATGGGTGGGAAATGGCAGAAAGTCATTTCAGGGTGACTGCATTGTCTTGACCTTTAGTGATCCTAGGCTAGTACACGCGGTCTTAACAAGGGCGGGGAATGCATGGCTTAGTCATACTGAAATTAATGCATTACCACTTGGCTATTTCTACCAGCCCCAAACCAGGAATTATCAAAAAAACTACATAAGGGATGATAAGATACAGAGTCTAAGTAACATTCCGATACGTAATCGCTATGAACTGTTAGCCTCACTCGAGGATATAGATTGACCATTGGTTCAGGAGGTGAGGGGGGAGGCACATATTGGGAGTACCAGTTTACTAGTTCCTAAATATAAAATACAGGAACAATCGTACTTTAGGGTCCATGATTGGTGGCGGGCAAACTTCCGATATGAAAGAAGACTGTATATTGGAGGGTTTAGACCTGGAGGTAATTACAAATCAATTGGGGGGGGATATGGAAAATAGTACCAAGGTAATAAAGTCGCAAGTAACAAGGAGGATAACCCAGAATGGGAGAATGTTAAGTAAGATATCGGCAGATAAACAGCTAAAGGAACCTAGTGACAAAGTGGGTAAGATATTATTCTGGAATATTGCAGGGCTAGCGACCAAAGTGACAGATCCCCAGTGGTTAAACGAGATAGAAGAATACTCCATAATTTGCCTCCAAGAGACTTGGTTAAGTGAAGAAAGACACATAATGGGATACCAAACATTCCACACGCCGGCGGTGAGTAGCGCACAGGGTCGCAATAAAGGTGGATTATGTACCTATGTTTCAAATACGCTGGGGGTAACCAATTTTAAACTTAAAACTTAGACGGACTACTGTCAGATTCTGATCATGCATATTGTAAGAGGGTTCCGCATAGCGCTGATCAATTTTTATAATAACATTCCTAAAGTACAAATAGTGTATGTAATAGAGACCCTTCGTAATGCTCTGAACAAGCTGGAGGACGAGATGTCAGGTGATGTGTGTATTATATGGGGGGGGTGATTATAATTGTTATTTGTGCCAACATAGCCAAAGTGGTATATGTGGACTGGGAAAGGATAATGATGATACGCTAGCCCATTTCTCGCACACATCATTGGGGGGCATGTTAAATGAAATTGTCTTTCAGTTTGATCTTGGGTATGTTAATGAGATGTGAAATCCTTTAGTACCATTCGAGCCTACCTTTAATGGCAGAGGTTGTAATTCAATTATTGACTTCGTGTTAGTATCAAACAGGTACTCAAGAAATGTCTGTGATTTTAAAACCCGTAGAGTCGTATGGAGTGACCATTACCCAATCAGTTTTGTTTTAGAGATGGAGAGCACTAAAAGAGAAAAGCGGGAGAAGGATTTGGATACAATTATGATATCAATCTTGCTGCTATAAACGGGTATTCCTTAAATTGGTCGAAGGTGGATCCTATTGTTTTTATCAACAAATTAGTAAAAGGTTCTAGAGAAGATCTAGAAGTCTGCCTCTCTGAAGATAGGGATGATGAAGATGTTTTGAACGCCTTCCTTAAACTTACGGGCGAGATACAGAAATTATTAACTAGGGAGCATAAACGGGGTGAGTTTAAGTCACATGGTTGGTTTGATAGGGAATGCACTAAGGCAAATAATCACCTAAAGAAAGTGTTGCAAAAAGAGAATAGAGACAGGGAGGAAATTAGACAGGCCAGAAAGACATACCAACAGGTAATAAAAAACGGAAGTTACAGTTGAAACAGGAGGCATGGCAGACACTACACGAGGCATCCATAAGTAAAGATAATAATGCTTTTTGGAAAGCGGTCAACGCACCCTTCTTTGCAATTAGGGATACAGATATTATAGATGTCCCCATCCCTGAGGAGAAATGGTTACAGCACTTTACTGGACTTTATAAAAATAGGCCGGGATTACATGACAAGATGATTGATGGATATGACAAGGCAGCTCTAGATGGTGCGGTGAAAGCTGAGACTAAACAGTATTCAGTATTCCCGTTGGATCTCTGCTTCTCTCTGGAGGAAGTTAATTTGGCTATAAAAGAGAGTGCATCTGGTAAAGCACCAGGGCCGGATGGCATCCCTGTTGATGTCTATAAAAATAATACTGAACTGTGGGCCCAAATTTTAACGAACATTTTAGCTAGATGCACACAACAAGGTTTCCTCCCCACTTGGTCGGATGCAATAGTGATCCCGATTTTTAAAAAAGGTGACCGGAGTGATCCACAATGCTATCGCCCAATCTCCCTATTGGATTCTCTGTTGAAAGTAGTAGGGAGGGTATTATTGAAAAAACTGCAAACATGGGCGGATGAAAAAGAACTTCTATCTAATTTGCAATATGGGTTCCGTGCTGGGCTGGGGACAATAGAACAAGGGCTAAACCTAACTTTAATTATAAGTAAATATACGGTAGCAAAAGATGAAAAATTATTTTTAACATTCGTTGATCTTAGCGCAGCGTTCGATTGCGTGGAACATGAGAAGCTGTGGAGTACACTTGAAGGGATGGGAGTGGATCCCCCACTACTCAACTTCTTGAAGGAATTGTATAGGGAGGCAGGGGCAAGGGTGCGTTTTGGGAGGCAGGGAGAGTGTACAGCTAAATTTCAAATAAGAAAGGGAGTAAGGCAGGGTGCGTACTCGCCCATTCCTTTTCTCCTTATATATTAATAATATTGGACAATATCTTAATGATTTTAGACAGGATTATCCGATTATTAATAATATACCTATCCCAATCCTTTTATATGCCGACGACGCCGTCATAATGGCGCGGACGCAAATAGGGTTGCAAAGAACAGTCGACAAGTTTGTAGATTTTATGTCTGACAGGGGTTTAAACGTGAATATTGGCAAAACTTATACAATGCAATGTGGGAAAAAAGCGACAAAAAAATGCAATATTTTTATTAAATTTTCTTATCTGGGAATAAATTTTGATCGCACAGGCTCTTGGAATGCAGCTATCCAAGCAAGAAAATTAATGTTTTCCAGAGCTATAGGTGCATTGATTAATTTCTCCAGGAAACTAGGCTGCAGACCGGTCCCAGAGTTATTGGCTATATATAAATCAAAATGCTTATCAACGGCCACATATGGGGCAGGCATATGGGGATTTGCTGACGTGCAACATCTACAAACCTGTGAGAATTTATTTATTCGATATTTATTGGCAGTACCAAGCTCAACAGCTAATTTTATTTGCCATTCGGAGCTTGGATTACATTTTATTACTGATACTATCAGAACCAATCCCCTAATACTTTGGCATAAGGTCTGGGTAACAACAGAAACCAGTTTTAATCGTGATATCATCATGGACTGTTTAAAACTTGATAGAGGCATGCCTATACCCTGGCTTGGCTATATTAAAGGAATGGCCAATGATATTGGCCGACCAGAATTATTTGCGGCCCCGGAGAGTATGGTTGATATCTCAAGAAAGTCTTTAAAAATAGAGTGTATGACGTTTTTAGAAAACCAACGCTGGTTGAAAGAAAGGGCAAAAAAGTCAGTTATGGTAAACCAAATAATGTTAACTACTCCAGGTATACAACCATATCTCAAACAAGTTGAGAGAAGTTTTGATCGTATGCTTTTAACTCGCTTTCGCTTCGGTACTTTTTATAGAATGCTCACGTTCCCTGAGGTTAATGATTGGTCGAGAAATTTACTCCCGTGTCCATGTGATGATTTATCATCTCAATCTACTATGCATATCCTTTTATTTTGTAAATTTTATGCGTTCCCTAGGAAGATGTTTTTATTACCAATCCTGAAGAGTATGAATTTGCGACAATGTAGAACAGCATATTTGAAGCTGCAGTGCCTAGAAAATCAGTTGCATACAATGACCATTGTTGCTTTTCTAAAAAGTGCTATTAGGTACAGGAATACAATGTAAAATAGTATTAGATCTCAAGTATTTTTATTCTGTTGGATATGTATATATAATGAGATTATTTTTATTGTGTAATTGACCATGTGTATATGAACTGTGCTTTTATGATTTTTAATGACAAAAAATCGAATAAAGCTATATTTGAATTTGAATTTGAATGTTAATTATGGAAGTACATTTATTTTAAAATTTAGATGTGAGTTGTGATTTGTGTGGTGTTATTGGGTAGGAAATAAAATAAATACATTTATGTAATAATGAATGTTTTTTTGTAAATATTTTCTAGTTAAAAATATTTGTTTGTTTGAAGTTTATTTTTTTATTTTATTTTATATAATATTTGTAGGTATTTGTCATATGTAATTAACATTATAATATGTATTTGTTTTTTTATTTTTAATATTAAATATATTTGTATTTTGATTTTTAACATATTTATATATTTATTTTGTTTTTAAACAGTTTTTTTATTTTATTTTTGAATTGCTGGAGTGTGACTAGTACATTTTATCCCTCTGCTGTCCAAAATGTTCCCTACTGTTGCACTGACTGGAGTGGGAATAGTAATTCTTACCCCTTTGCTATCCAACACTTTCCCTACTGTTGCACTCACTGGAGTGGGAATAGTAATTTTTACCCCTCTGCTATCCAACATTTTCTCTACTGTTGCACTCACTGCAGTGGGAATAGTAATTTTACCCCTCCGCTGTCCAACATTTTCCCTACTGTTGCACTGACTGGAGTTGGAATACTAAATTTCATCCCTGTGCTATCCAACACTTTCCCTACTGTTGCACGCACTGGAGTGGGAATAGTAATTTTTACCCCTCCGCTATCCAACACTTCCCCTACTGTTGCACTTATTTGAGTGGGAATAGTAATTTTTACCCGTCCACTATACAACACTTTCCCTACTGTTGAACTGACTGGAGTTGGAATAGTAAATTTAATTCCTCCGCTATCCAACACTTTCCCTACTGTTGCACTCATTGGAGTTGGAATAGTAAATTTTACCCTTTTGCTATCCAACACTTTCCCTACTGTTGCACTCATTGTAGTGGGAATAATAATTTTTACCCCTCTGCTATCCAACACTTTCCCTACTGTTGCACTGACTGGAGTTGGAATAGTAAAATGTATCCCTCCGCTATCCAACACTTTCCCTACTGTTGCACTCACTGGAGTGGGAATAGTAATTTTACCCCTCTGCTATCCAACACTTTCCCTACTGTTACGCTCACTGGAGTGGGAATAGTAATTTTTACCCTCCACTATCGAACACTTTTTCTACTGTTGCACTGACTGGAGTTGGAATAGTAAATTTAATCCCTCCGCTATCCAACACTTTCCCTACTGTTGCACTGATTGGAGTAGGAATAGTAAATTTTACCCTTTCACTATCCAACACTTTCCCAACTGTTGCACTATTGGAGTGGGAATAATAATTTTTACCCCTCCGCTATTCAACATTTTCCCTACTGTTGCACTGACTGTATTGGGAAATGTAAGTTTAAATGTTTTAATTTATAATAGAATGGTTTTTTTAAATTATATTTAATGTTATTGATATTATATATATATATATATATATATATATATATATATATATATATTTGTAAAGTGTTATATAATTATAAAATAAATTAAAATTAATCGTTTTTTAATTGTTTTAAAGTAAATATATATATATATATATATATATATATATATAAATTATTATGTTTGGGTGTTTAACTTTTTTGAATTAAGTTTATTTGTTATATTTTGTTGAAATGTATATTAAATATAATTTATTTTGTTAAAAATAGTTTTATTATTTAATATATTTAATATTTATTATTTTATTTTTATATATATAAAAATCGATATTTTGTACAACTATATTTTTTACATTGATATTTTGTTGTCAATATTTTTGTACTTACCTGTTTAAGTATGGGGAGTCGATATTTTTGTAGTCTATATTTTTTCATTGATATTTTTTACATCAATATATTTTACATCGATGTTGTGTCAGTGAACACTGGAAACAGGCACCGCAGTGGGAATAGCAAAAGAAGTTCCAGCATGACATGGATGGTAAAGTCCATGCCATGCTGGAACTTTGGGGGTATACAGAAAGGGGGGGCACATGTTGAGGACCCCTGAATGTATCCTCATGGCGGAGGTAATGGGGGCCCTGTAGGGTCCCCTTTGTTCCTTCACTGCCAGTCTTCTCATGGCGGGGCTCCCGCCATGAAATGGCTGGTGGTGGCGGAACTTGTAATATGCTCAGTGGGACTGCGCCAGTTCCGCTGAGCATCTTACATTGTGGCGCAGTTCCACCACCGCCAGGGAATGACTGTCCTCCGCTGCAACAACCTTTGAAGTCGTAATGCGGCAGACAGACCACCGCCACCATGAGTCTGGCAGTTTTATGACTGCCAGACTCTTAATCAGCCCCTTAGTGCCTGAAAAGTGGAATAATTCAATGTTGGGTAACAGTGCCTACAAGGGATTTTTTCAATATCGAGAGTCTCAAATAATCTTTCCAAAAACCGAATTATTAAAAGCCCTTCCAATTGGCTTTTACATGAATTTCAAAATTAATTATTCAACTTTAAGATCAGTGTATCGTTGCACTAATGCACAGAAAACAAACAATGTTATACGGGTGTATACTTTTCAAAATACAAATTTATGTAAAAAATGTGTTATTCAAAAGGGTACAGAAGATAATTCACATACAGACAAAAGTGATAGAGATTCCACACTGTAATTTTTAAGTCTCATAGACGCTTTTGCCATAACTCATTTCGAACATTAGAATTAAGGTAAATCATCATTGATTATATAATGAATAATTCCTAAAACAATAGTTACAATGAAAAAATGGGTTAAGTTGTTTACGTTTCGGTCTCTGTTGTGAGGACATCTATAAGACCATCAGCAGGACAGACTTTTCTTATGTGGACATGAAGACCCTCAAAGACTCAGAACATTGAATGTTCGAGTACATGCAATTCTATGCATAAACAACTAAAGAATTGTGTTCAGGAAATCGGGTATAACGTGGTGGCACCCTTCTTTTCATAAGCGCACACTGTTAAACTGTGACTTCGATTTAAAGCACCTCCAGAAACAAATAAAGTTGCACCAGAGCAACCCATGCGTTTGTCAAGAGTTGTCAGAATCAGCCTGATTATTCTTACTTTCTGGGTCTGAATAAGCATTAATGGCCACACAAGGTATTCAGATAAAATTTTAATATTGACCTACGGAAATATCGAGTTGGAAATATCGTTAGACAGAATTATCATCAGCAAAAATATTGTTGACAGAATATCGATTTTAAGGTAAGTAATATCCATGTTAGAAATATAGAAAGTGTTAATATTGATTACTAAAATATCTATGTTGTTAATTATAATGATATTAAAAATATTGTTGTTAATAATATTGATTTTTTATTCTTTTTATGTATTTTATTATATATTTTAATTGTATATGTTATAAGTTGTTTGTATTAATATTGTTAATGTTTTTTTAATATATTTTTCAAACTTTTAATAATGTTTTACATTTAATGTAATTGTTTTTTGACATTTTTCGTACCATAGTGGGTTGTAGGGTTTATAGGGGTTTAGGATGGGAAGTAAATGAATTATAATTAATTATTTTTTAATTACATTTAATTATTTAACTGACCTTTATTTATGTTAATTGTATAATTATATTCTTTTTAATTTAAGTTTTAGGGGCAGTTTGTGGGTTTTGTAGAGGTATAGGATGGGAAGTAAATTAATTAAAATTAGATAATAATTATTTATTATTATAATTAATGATTTAATTGATAATTAATTATGCAAATTGTGTACTAAATTATTTTTTTATTTTGTGTAGTTTGTTGTTTTTGTATGGGTAGAGGGTGTGCAGGAAATTAATGATAGTGTTTAATTTATGCTCATTTATAAAAAAATATTTAATTGATAATTTATTACGTAAATTGTGTAATTAAGGTATTGTTAGTGTTATATATTTGGTGTCACTTGTATTTGTAGGGGTAAAAGGTGGGGAGTTTATTAAATATAATTCATTT
Source organism: Calotriton arnoldi (assembly GCA_963921515.1). NCBI lineage: Eukaryota > Metazoa > Chordata > Amphibia > Caudata > Salamandridae > Calotriton > Calotriton arnoldi. Next base: position 1,148,897 of record CAWUFW010004395.1, on the reverse strand, counting down.
GTTTTTAGTTAATCATTAATTGTTTAATTGATAATTATGTAAATTATTAAATTAACATTTCTTTAAATACATATATTAGGTGCAGGTTGTTTGTTTTCTAAGGATAAAGGGTGGGAAGGTATATAAATATAATGTATTTACTATTAGGTAATTATTGTTAATATTTTAATTGATAATTAGTTATGTAAAATGTGTAAATATTATTATTTAATGAATGAATGAAATGAATGAATGAATGAAATGTCATTTATAAAGCGCAATGGCAACCCGGAGGCCTCCCAGCGCTGCGGACAGGTGCAGAAGGCAAAGCAGAGAATGAGTGCAAATCTAGAAGAGCCAGGTTTTTAAGAGCTTTCGGAAGGAGAGCAGATTAGGCTCTTTCCGCAAATGAAGTGGAAGGGCATTCCAGCCGATGGCCCCATTGTATGAAAAGGAGCGCCCACCACATCTGGCTCTCCTTATTCTGGGTAGTAGGGCAAGAAAAGAGGCAGTTGACCGAATGTCTCTCCTCGGTTGATAATGAGTGATCAGAGATTGAAGAATGGACGGGCCGTTCTTCCAGAAGGTTTTATGGGCCAAGCACATAGCCTTAAACTGAATCCTTTCCCTGATCGGCAGCCAGTGCAAGCTCCTTAGAGCTTGTTTAGCTGATTGCCGTCGAGGAATCTGGAGAAGTCTGCGGGCGGCACAGTTTTGAATAATCTGGAGCTTGTTGATAGTATACTGTGGAGCTCCCAGATATAAGGCATTCCCGTAATCCAAGCGGGAGAGGATCAGAGCTTGGACCATAATCTTTCTGGTGTGAAAAGGGAGAAGGGGAAGAACCTTGCGAAGCATCCTTAATAAGGCAAAGCAAGTCGCTGAGAGCTTCGCTGCCTGATGATTAAAAGTCAGGGAACGGTAAAGCCAGATACCGAGGCTCTTAATCTGGTCTTTAGGGATTGGGGCAGGGCCCAGGCAGTCGGGCCAAAGTGATGCCGGGTTGAAGGAATGGGAGTTGCCCAGGAGCATAAGCTCCGTCTTGTCTCCGTTCAGTTTAAGGCATGAGAGTTCCATCCACTTGGCAAACTCCTCTAGGCAGCAGCCTAGGGTGCTAGATGACCCCTCGGGGTGGTTAAGCGCCACCACGAGCTGAGTGTCATCTGCATAGGTGATGATTTTTATGCCAAATGGATGGACAATCTCTGCCAAAGGTCTCATATATATATTAAACAGCGTGGAGCTCAGGGCAGAGCCCTGAGGCACCCCACAGCTGAGAGGCAACTGGTTGGAGACAACATCTCCCTCAAAAACCTATAAACCTCATAAATATATGTTAAGTGTGTGTTATCTAGTTTGTATAGGTATAAGGTAGGAAGTTACTCAAGTAATAAAAAACGTAAAAATATTTAAATATTTTCAACAATTGTGTTTTTTGTTATGTTATGTGTTGATTGTATTGTGCTTTTTATTTAAAAAATATTGTATTTATTTGTTGTTATTATTTTTAGAGTATAGTTTGGTATTTTAATTATAATTATAATATGTGTATTCATTTGTAATATATATTAAAGATTGTAATACATATGTAATTTGTTTTTTCAAATAAATATATATATATATATATATATATATATATATATATATATATATATATATATATATATATATATATATATATTCACTGAAAAAAACCATAGGTTTCAGGGGTGTTATAGTTAGTTGGACATTTCACTCGTACAAAACCATAGAAATTCCCCCGTTATAGTTAGTTCAGCTAACTATAACTCGCGCGCCCGCAATGCACTGCTGATGATGTCACATATTACATCACTCATGACATGGTCAGTGACATCACTGATGACATCACTGATGACATCATCCTTGTGATAGAGTGGCAGACCTCCTCTCACCCTAATATAACCTTTCATACACACACTCAAAAATACAAACTAACATTTTCAAAACAATGGACATACCAATACCAGTTACAACACACCTATTCATTAATTCCAAGATCTACACACACATCCACTCTTTCACCAACAGTCCCTATCCAGTCACTCATACATATACTCACTCATCATATGTACTCATACACCTATACATCCTGTTACACACCGCCACTCATCCATAGAGTTACTCACACACATAGTCACACATGCAAACAAAGTATCAAACATCCATTTACTTGCATATACAGTTATACACACACTACCACACTTACTTCTACAGAAACTTACACATACTTACTCTCTTAAACAATCACTTATAGAAACACCTACTTATTTGTACAGGAACTCTTCCAATCTCTCACTCTCACATATACTCACTTATATACACCAATACTCACATATACTAGTTTAAAACATATGTAGTTACTCATAAAGACACTATTGAGACAGTCATTCACTCACTAACAGACCCATACACATACTCATCCACCTATACAGTCCTGCACACATGCTGTCTTCAACACATACAAACAGTGAGTCACTCATTCATGCATCTATGCACTAAGTAATACCCCCACCGAACCATACAGACACTCAGACACTCATACTGATACTCAAAAAACCAACTAATAACCCATATAGACACTCATGTAGCTACTCACCAACCCATGCAGCCACTTATACACAAAGTGAGAGACTGATACAGATATTTTCATATTTAAACATTACTCACTAACCCATGTATTCACTAAGATACACATAGTCAGTTATATAATCAATTTTACAAAAAAAATCATCCATTTAGACACTTATATACCCATTTATTCTTCCATCGACCTTGAGATATACATATATAAAACATATTTAATTTTCAGAAAAACACACATTCACTGGATGATGTCATCAGTGATGTCATCAGTGATGTCATGAGTGATGTCACTGACATGTCATGAGTGATGTAATATGTGACGTCATCAGCAGTGCATTATGCGAGCGCGCGAGTTATAGTTAGCTGAACTAACTATAACGGGGGAATTTCTATGGTTTTGTACGAGTGAAATGTCCAACTAACTATAACGCCCCTGAAACCTATGGTTTTTTCAGTGAATTTCTAAGGTTTTTTAAATGCTAATTTCTAACTATAACGTGCCTGAAACCTATGGTTTTTTCAGTGAATATATATATATTTATTATACTATGTATACATGTGAAAATGTCTCGGTCCCCTGTTTGCCTCGGTGGCACGGAAAAAATGGGTGGAACTGACGTCAGCATGCCGACGAGGTTCTCTTATGGCTCCGATGACGTCATACGGTGTCCCGAGCGGAGCCTTGCTCGTTGACGTGGGAGAGCTAGGAAAGAATTTCCGTGGAATGCTGGTGCAGGGGATATTCACCTAAGTGTTCAGGCTAGTCCTTTGGGAGCAACTGTTTATGTTGCCACTCCAGAAACTGAAACCAGTGCTCCGAGGGCAGAGGCCCTGCAGATGGCACACGAGGTGGGGTGCCCAGTCATGTGCACCGGCGGGGCAGCGAAGTGACAAGCACCACAACCCACAAAAAAGGTAACGAGGGCACTGAATAACACAGGATCTTCTCTTTGTATCTGGCAGGAACAACGAAGTTAAAATGCCCTAGTACCAAAATGTAGAATTAGTGCTACAACGGTCTTCAAGAGGACCTGCGATGCCGCCTCTGCCTCCCGTACCCTGGAGGTGGCCCATGGGTCACGCGGTACGGTCATACTGCGGTGGGACGCACACTCGTTGACCTCTCATGGCACTGCTCCACACTTCAGGGAGGACGCTTTCCATTAGCTATGTTTTCTGATGACAAGTCGCGCCGGCCACGTCCAACAACAGAACTCCTTTAGATCCAAACAGACTCTTCCACTCTCTCACCGGAAGTGAAACCAGGCCACGCGGACACTTTCACAATACAACAGCCGGGAATGCACTTTTGGTAAAAAACACATTCCTTCCTCCTAATTAATCAAATAAACGTCTCACTGAAGAACAGGGGCCAGCTTCGATCGGTAAACAGCCGTTACAATGACTTTTTTACTTTGCGATACCATTACAACGCATGCATTACCACGCATGCGTTGTACATCACAAAGTCATTACTACGCATTTTTAGAACGCATGGTCATTTACCACGCATGCCTTTACAACGAATTTTGTTGTAAAGGTATGTATGGTAAATGACCATGCGTTCTAAAAACATGTAGACGATCCATGTCGTTGTAAGGAAACAGAGGCTGTTCTGTTTCCTCACAACGACATGCACCGCCCCTCAGAGATGACGTGAAGCAGGAACCACGAGGAGAGAGGAACCATGAGGCATGAGCGGTAAGGGGGATTGCGCATGGGGTGGGGGTTTCTTTTCTAGGGTTTAGGGTAGTGCAGTGGTGTTTGGGTGGTGTAGGGGGTCGTGCTGGGGGTAGTGTTTTAGGGTAGTGCAGTGGTGTTTGGGTAGTGTAGGGGGTTGTGCTGGGGGTAGTGTTTTAGGGTTTAGGGTAGTGCAGTAGTGTAGGGGGTCGTGCTGGTGGTAATGTTTTAGGGTTTAGGGTAGTGCAGTGTTGTTTGAGTAGTGTAGGGGGTCATGCTGGGGTAGTGTTTTATGGTTTAGGGTAGTGCAGTGGTGTTTGGGTACTGTAGGGGTCGTGCTGGGGGTAGATTTAGGGTTTAGGGTAGTGCAGTGGTGTTTGGGTAGTGTAGGGAGTCATGCTGGGGGTAGTGTTTTAGGGTTTAGGGTAGTGCAGTGGTGTTTGTGTAGTGTAGGGGGTTGTGCTAGGGGTAGTGTTTTAGGGTTTATGTTAGTGCAGTGGTGTTTGGGTAGTGTAGGGGGTAGTGCTGGGGTAGTGTTTTAGGGTTTAGGGCAGTGCAGTGGTGTTTGTGTAGTGAAGGGGGTCATGCTGTGGGTAGTGTTTTAGGGTTTAGGGTAGTGCAGTCATGTTTGTGTAGTGTAGGGGGTCGTGATTTAGGGTATAGGGTAGTGCAGTGGTGTTTGTGTAGTGTGGGTGGTCATGCTGGGGTATATTTAGGGTTTAGTGTAGTGCAGTGGTGTTTGGGTAGTGTAGGGAGTCGTGCTGGTGGTAGTGTTTTAGGGTTTAGGGTAGTGCAGTTATGTTTGGGTAGTGTAGGGTGTCGTGCTGGGGGTAGTGTTTTAGCACTAATTTTTCTTTCTACAGCACTAACCATAATTTCTATGGCAAAATGAACCCCCTCATTTTGTTCCTTTTTAAATTAAATGTTTTAAGTGTTACCAGTTTATTCCAATCAAGATGGCTTCAGGTGTGCCATACTTTTGTCATAAGTAAGACTGTTAGCGCTCTAGTTGTTCTTTAGAACACTCTGGGAAGCTGCAGTAGAACACAAAGGCATCAACTGACAGGCTGCTCCTGTTGAAATATAACAGGAAGATATTTGAGATCTCACTTAAAACATGTCCTAATTTTTCTTTCTACAGCACTAACCATAATTTCTATGACAAAATGAACCCCCTCATTTTGTTCCTTTTTAAATTAAATGTTTTAAGAGTTACCAGTTTATTCCAATCAAGATGGCTTCAGGTGTGCCATAATTTTGTCATAAGTAAGACTGTTAGCGCTCTAGTTGTTCTTTAGAACACTCTGGGAAGCTGCAGTAGAACACAAAGGCATCAACTGACAGGCTGCTCCTGTTGAAATATAACAGGAAGATATTTGAGATCACACTTGAAACATGTCCTAATTTTTCTTTCTACAGCACTAACCATAATTTCTATGACAAAATGAACCCCATCATTTTGTTCCTTTTTAAATTAAATGTTTTAAGTGTTACCAGTTTATTCCAATCAAGATGGCTTCAGGTGTGCCATAATTTTGTCATAAGTAAGGCTGTTAGCACTCTAGTTGTTCTTTAGAACACTCTGGGAAGCTGCAGTAGAAGACAAAGGCATCAACTGACAGGCTGCTCCTGTTGAAATATAACAGGAAGATATTTGAGATCACACTTGAAACATGTCCTAATTTTTCTTTCTACAGCACTAACCATAATTCTATGACAAAATGAACCCCATCATTTTGTTCCTTTTTAAATTAAATGTTTTAAGTGTTACCAGTTTATTCCATCCAAGATGGCTTCAGGTGTGCCATACTTTTGTCATAAGTAAGGCTGTTAGCACTCTTGTTGTTCTTTAGAACACTCTAGGAAGCTGCAGTAGAACACAGAGGAATCAACTGACAGCCTCTGCCCTTGTTGGATGTACATGCTTTACTGAGAATGTCAGACTTCATTCTCACATGACTGAGAAAGATAATGTGAATTTACAGAAAATATGCTCTCATTTTAGCTTCTGGAGCACCTTCCAAAACTGTATGGGACAAGCATGTGAAAATAGTTTTCTCTCAAACATGATTCATGATATCCCAGCAGAAGGTTTTTCACAGGGTAAAATCACCTTAGAACACACCACAATTCCTGAAATTAGTATGGTACCATCAACAAATGAATTCTAATGTAACTAAAGTCTGTTATCACCCTTTATAGTTCTCCTTTTGGTAACCCTCAAAATCTTCGATTCACTACAATGCATTTCAATGGGGTACTATCATTTATATTGGTCCCAAGATGGCTGCCAGCAATTCCAGGATGAAGTGCTGACAGAAAATCAGATCTCACAATGACATGTGTGGTTAGGCTCCGCCCAGATATATATGTGTTTTCTTTTTCAAATTTCTCAGGAACTACTGAACGGATTTACACCATTTAAGCAAAAGGCACGACCCTGAACCAAGGGCTACCTTTTTGGCAAATTTGGTGTAATTCCGTTCAGCAGTTCGGGCTGTAGCTGCGACTAAAGGTTCCTATGGAAAATTGCATGGGGAAAACACGTTTTGGGACCCCCCTTTTTTCTCGGTCCCCGCTTACCGAATCACCCTGAGACTTTTAGGATAGGAGCGGACCGGAGCGCCCCAACAAGTTGGAAAATTTTGCGAAGATTCGTCAACCGGCGCCAACGTTATTTCAAATAGAATGTTGCGGATTTCCTATGGAAAATAGGTCCTAACTATAACTATCTACTGGCGACCGCCAGTAGATAATGTATGTATATATATATATATATATATATATATATATATATATATATATATATATATATATATATATATATAACCACACAGAACAGAACAATTGTCCGCGCTCTCAGGTAGTGCCAATTGTAGTTTATTGCACCAGGTAACGCGTTTCGACAGACACCCTGTCTTGGTCAAACAAAGGTTCAAGATCCAAATAGTGGAATGTCCTATTACATATAGGTAACGTAAGGGTACTCCGTAAATACATGAGAAACATATGACAGCCATATTGGAATGGGTAGCCCACACTAGGTACCTGAAAGTATATACGTACATTGAATAATGAAGTGTATACAGTACAGCGAAAAAGGGAAAGGAGGGTCAATGTACGTGTCAAAAAGTAAATTTTACCCTTCCGCAATCCAGCACTTTCCCTACTGTTGCACTTAGCAGAGTGTGCATAGTAAATTTTACCACTCCTCAATCCAACACTTTCCCTACTGTTGCTTTGAGTGGAGTGGGAATAGTAAATTTTAGATTGCAGTGGCTATACTATATGTACTATTTGTGGAATGTTATAGTTTAATTTGTATTAATTAAATGTACATGTTTTTGTTTTTGTGTAGCAACAATTATAATATTTTTAATTAGTTTTGTTTTTAATAAGTAATATATTTTTTGTTAATTTACATTTTTATATTTTTTATTTGTAAATAAATTGGTATGCTTTTTAAATGCTTTATGTTTTTGGATATTTTATATATATATATATATATATATATATCCAAAACAAAGGTTAGCCCTCAAGAAAAGAAGCCGCAGGCAGAACAATGTTTCATCTGTTTAATGGAGCCAACTTGCCAGCAGACTGCGACATGAACACAGGCATCAAGTTCGTGAGCCGCCAGACGCGTTTCGGGAACTCCGGTTCCCTTTCTCAATGGCTGTGCAACTGCTTAACTACAGACGGCTTTCCCCGCACATAAATCCTTTCCAGGGCCCTGCCCCTGTGGGCGTGGCCAACAGGCCTTCTGGTACCTGCAGTGCGGTGGCAGTATTCTCGAGTGAGTCCATCTGTAGTGGCAGAAATAAAATGTTAATAAAACCCAAGTGGGGCGATGCCAAGTCCAATAAACACTCTGCCTTGCTTTTCAGTTGACAACAATGAAAACTGCCTCCATACACTGGCACCAGCATGACGACAGTATCGGTCCGCTTCCATGCGGCGGGCTTCTCTTCGCGGCTGGGCTCAGCCGCTCAATATCCAAAACAAAGGTTAGCCCTCAAGAAAAGAAGCCGCAGGCAGAACAATGTTTCATTGTTGTCAACTGAAAAGCAAGGCAGAGTGTTTATTGGACTTGGCATCGCCCCACTTGGGTTTTATTAACAGTTTATTTCTGCCACTACAGATGGACTCACTCGAGAATACTGCCACCGCACTACAGGTACCAGAAGGCCTGTTGGCCACGCCCACAGGGGCAGGGCCCTGGAAAGGATTTATGTGCGGGGAAAGCCATCTGTAGTTAAGCAGTTGCACAGCCATTGAGAAAGGGAACCGGAGTTCCCGAAACGCGTCTGGCGGCTCACGAACTTGATGCCTGTGTTCATGTCGCAGTCTGCTGGCAAGTTGGCTCCATTAAACAGATGAAACATTGTTCTGCCTGCGGCTTCTTTTCTTGAGGGCTAACCTTTGTTTTGGATATTGAGCGGCTGAGCCCAGCCGCGAAGAGAAGCCCGCCGCATGGAAGCGGACCGATACTGTCGTCATGCTGGTGCCAGTGTATGGAGGCAGTTTTCATTGTTGTCAACTGAAAAGCAAGGCAGAGTGTTTATTGGACTTGGCATCGCCCCACTTGGGTTTTATTAACAGTTTATTTCTGCCACTACAGATGGACTCACTCGAGAATACTGCCACCGCACTACAGGTACCAGAAGGCCTGTTGGCCACGCCCACAGGGGCAGGGCCCTGGAAAGGATTTATGTGCGGGGAAAGCCGTCTGTAGTTAAGCAGTTGCACAGCCATTGAGAAAGGGAACCGGAGTTCCCGAAACGCGTCTGGCGGCTCACGAACTTGATGCCTGTGTTCATGTCGCAGTCTGCTGGCAAGTTGGCTCCATTAAACAGATGAAACATTGTTCTGCCTGCGGCTTCTTTTCTTGAGGGCTAACCTTTGTTTTGGATATTGAGCGGCTGAGCCCAGCCGCGAAGAGAAGCCCGCCGCATGGAAGCGGACCAATACTGTCGTCATGCTGGTGCCAGTGTATGGAGGCAGTTTTCATTGTTGTCAACTGAAAAGCAAGGCAGAGTGTTTATTGGACTTGGCATCGCCCACTTGGGTTTTATTAACAGTTTATTTCTGCCACTACAGATGGACTCACTCGAGAATACTGCCACCGCACTACAGGTACCAGAAGGCCTGTTGGCCACGCCCACAGGGGCAGGGCCCTGGAAAGGATTTATGTGCGGGGAAAGCCGTCTGTAGTTAAGCAGTTGCACAGCCATTGAGAAAGGGAACCGGAGTTCCCGAAACGCGTCTGGCGGCTCACGAACTTGATGCCTGTGTTCATGTCGCAGTCTGCTGGCAAGTTGGCTCCATTAAACAGATGAAACATTGTTCTGCCTGCGGCTTCTTTTCTTGAGGGCTAAGCTTTGTTTTGGATATTGAGCGGCTGAGCCCAGCCGCGAAGAGAAGCCCGCCGCATGGAAGCGGACCGATACTGTCGTCATGCTGGTGCCAGTGTATGGAGGCAGTTTTCATTGTTGTCAACTGAAAAGCAAGGCAGAGTGTTTATTGGACTTGGCATCGCCCCACTTGGGTTTTATTAACAGTTTATTTCTGCCACTACAGATGGACTCACTCGAGAATACTGCCACCGCACTACAGGTACCAGAAGGCCTGTTGGCCACGCCCCACAGGGGCAGGGCCCTGGAAAGGATTTATGTGCGGGGAAAGCCGTCTGTAGTTAAGCAGTTGCACAGCCATTGAGAAAGGGAACCGGAGTTCCCGAAACGCGTCTGGCGGCTCACGAACTTGATGCCTGTGTTCATGTCGCAGTCTGCTGGCAAGTTGGCTCCATTAAACAGATGAAACATTGTTCTGCCTGCGGCTTCTTTTCTTGAGGGCTAACCTTTGTTTTGGATATTGAGCGGCTGAGCCCAGCCGCGAAGAGAAGCCCGCCGCATGGAAGCGGACCGATACTGTCGTCATGCTGGTGCCAGTGTATGGAGGCAGTTTTCATTGTTGTCAACTGAAAAGCAAGGCAGAGTGTTTATTGGACTTGGCATCGCCCACTTGGGTTTTATTAACAGTTTATTTCTGCCACTACAGATGGACTCACTCGAGAATACTGCCACCGCACTACAGGTACCAGAAGGCCTGTTGGCCACGCCCACAGGGGCAGGGCCCTGGAAAGGATTTATGTGCGGGGAAAGCCGTCTGTAGTTAAGCAGTTGCACAGCCATTGAGAAAGGGAACCGGAGTTCCCGAAACGCGTCTGGCGGCTCACGAACTTGATGCCTGTGTTCATGTCGCAGTCTGCTGGCAAGTTGGCTCCATTAAACAGATGAAACATTGTTCTGCCTGCGGCTTCTTTTCTTGAGGGCTAACCTTTGTTTTGGATATATATATATATATATATATATATATATATATATATATATATATATATATATATATCCAGAAACTTCGTCACCAATCCTTTGAAAAGACGAGAAGCAGACCCAGAGTTGGTGCAATTGCAGGTTTATTTAGTGAACTCCTGCACCTCCGCCATTACGCGTTTCAGCCTCACACGAGGCCTTGATCACATGACACGAAACGGAGATTTCTTCTCAAATTTAAAGTGCTAGTGCATGGTAAACACACGTGAAATACAGATTTTCGATGGACAAAGAAAAAATACTGCCATATTTTTCTGCGCAGGCCTTACACAATGCCATTCGTTTTCATAAAGTACAATAGATCTATTACCAATAGTCAAAATGTGCAATCATATGCAATAAATAAATAAATAAATAGATATTCATAGTTAAATTTAAATACAATGCACATAGAAAAAGGTGTTAAAAATCCAGATTAAAAACATATACATTAAAAATCTGAACTCCCACATTGTATTGACTATTCCAATGGCCTCATGTAAAAATGTCATCCTGGTTACCATATTTTATGACCACTTCTCACGCACATTTGACCTAGCTGAATAAGCATAGATTCAAAGAAAATGTGTAAGGTGTGCAACAAATTCAGCCCAAGTGGGCAAAAGTCCATCAATTCCGATAAAAGTGCTTGTGCTAATAAAAACTATACCCGTGTCTACACCACCTTGAATCACAGCCGTGATTCATTACTAATCGTGTATAAAAATGCTAAAATTTTGAATAAAAATATTTTTAAGAAAGGGAAAGGGGCAGTTTTGATATAGAAAATAAAAGGTTATACTATATATAAGAAGGAATAGAGGTGACGATTCATAAACAGGTAAAAAAATCCTCACTAGCATTCAAGCCTGATGGAATTTTACAGTCGAGCTCCAAGATGTATTGTGTTTCCAACTTTCGTAAGAAATATTCACGGTTCCCACCCCTTCTCAGCGGCAAGACAGCATCAATGGCAAAATATTTCAATAACTGACTATCACTGCCATGGTGTTCTTTGAAGTGTCTTGCCACTGGGTAGGAAGCATCATTGTTGGAAATAGCTCGCATGTGCTGGAGTATCCGCTTGTGCACTTGCAATTTGGTGCTCCCCACATAGCGTAGGCCACACGGACACTCCAGCACATATACCACAAATTCTGTTTTACAGTTTAAAAACTTGGAAATCTCAACTGGTCTCTGTCTAAAAGGAGTGGTATACATTTTGACATTATTGCTGTATCTACACGCTTTGCAATTAGAGCATTTAAAAATCCTGTTCGCGCATTAAGCCAGTTTTTAGTTGAAGTAACCTCAGGGCTACTTTTAACTAATGCGCTGCTCATAGATTGGGCTTTCCTGTAGGTGATGCTAGGGGTAGCTGTTAGGCGCTCACCCAATATGGGGTTGTTCAGAATTAATGGCCAATTTCTATTGACTATTCTCCTTAAGGTTTTATGTTGTTTATTGAATGTCAATATCAACCTGGTAGGTTGATCCAAGGGTTGTCTGGTTTCAGAGTCCCTTTTATTTCGGTCAACCAATAATTCTGAACGAGATTGGTTGTTGGCCTTGTTCATTGCGGCCAGAATCACACTTTTGGCATAACCCCTAGCTAAAAACTTTTGTTTGCATGTCTGTTGTGCTTCTATGCAATCCATTTCTGTGCTACATATACGTCTGATCCGTAGCATTTCCCCATAGGGGATGCTATTGATCAGATGTGGCGGATGGTGGCTTGTAGCATGTAACACAGTGTTGCCGGCGGTAGCCTTTCTATGCAAGCGTGTCAATATCTGGTTGTTACATATGTACACCTCAACGTCTAAAAAATGTATCTCGTCACGACTGAGTTGGGCAGTAAATTGCAAGTTAAGGGAGTTATCATTCAATTCCATAACAAATTTACTGAGCTTCCATTTCATTGCCTCTCCATATTAGAAACAAATCATCAATAAATCTGTACCAACACAGAATGTGTTTGCTGAGGGTATCTTTGTGTTTTGTCATGAGGACTTGCTCCTCCCACATGCCCATATGCAGACAGGCATAACTCGGGAGAAGCAAGCCCCCATGGCAACTCCTCTCACTTGCTGAAAGATTTGATTATTAAATGAAAAAAGTTGTTTTCAAGGCATGTGGATATCATAGACAACAACATTTTGTTATGCAAGCCATATTGTCTGCGCTTAGTGTTTAAATAGAATTCAGTGGCTAAAAGACCATCTCGATTGTGTATGCTGGTATACAATGCGATTACATCTAATGTCATGAGTAAGCATTCCTCATCCCATTTTACATTCTCAATTTTCCGTAGAAAATCCCCAGTGTCTTTTAAGTACGATGGAAGTTCTCTTACTAAGTCCTGGAGAAAAAAGTCCACATATTTGGATGTATTCTCTGTTTTGCTCCCTATGGCTGAGATAATAGGTCTGCCGGGAGGTCTAGACATATCCTTATGGACTTTGGGGATAAAGTATATGGTCGGAATAACGGGATGGTCGATTTTTAAATACTTGAACTCGTCCATACTCAAGAGACCAGCTGATTTCCATGCCACTAGTTTGCTATTGTATTCCATCCAAGAACTCTTAACTGCTAAGATGTTACTTAGTTTGTAGCAGTTTCTGTCACTGAGTTGTCTTTCAGCTTCTTCCATATAAAGTTCACGTGGCCATAAGACCACATTTCCCCCTTTGTCTGACTTGCGGATAATAATTTTGTCATCTCTTTGTAGTTTGCTGACCAATTGTGCATAGATATTATCCTGTTTATTGTGTCTGCTGGGACATCTCATTGTCTCTCGATAAAGTTTCTTTAATTCAAAGGTGACTTTGTCATGAAAAATATCAATATTATCTTTCAGCATAAGGGGGCAAAAAGTTGATTTGGGTCTAAACTTGGTTTGTGTTGTCACCCCAAGATGCTGTACTTCTTGCTCATTCATGATTGTATTGTTTTCATCGAATAGCTGTTGCATATCCGTTAATAATACTTGATCCCTTGCTGTTAATGTCGGACTGATATTACCCTCCACCTGTGTTGACATTGTGGTATTTTGATTATTAGTCCCTTGAATTATATGATATTTTCGTAATTTGATCTTTCTCACGAATTTGAATAAATCGATCCTTGTCTCTGCATAATTAAAGTTTGTTACAGGACTGTAAGTAAGACCCAATGACAGTATTCTGCGTTCATCTTCGCTCAGAATTGTCTTTGTTAGATTTATAACCGTGTTGTCATCCATGCCAGTTATCTGCGCCTGTTCCATCTCTTTTTCATTGGTTTTTTGTTGGTGTCTTGCTTGGCTTTTTTGCCTGCATCGTCGTCTCGCTCGTCGCTTCTGGTTTTTTCGCTTATTCCTCCCATATTTGTACTCCTGTTTGGTCCTCGTGGGCGCAAGGTTTGCCTCCTGTCCAAGCGCATATAATCCAGCTCTTGACCCAGTGATGGTATGGTAAACCCCAACGCCCTGCGCCTGTGGTCTGTTCATTTTCTGATCCGCTATCAATGGCAGAGCTCAGGTCCGATAGTGATGTGGACGCCTGATAGATACTGTTGGTACTGGGATGTGCAGTTGATGTTCCTCCCGATGGTATTGCCTTAATCACTGCATCATATCTGCGTGCAAAAGTGAACACACGGCCCTGTTCGTAGTCCACTTTGTCTCTTTGATATTTGAAGGTTTTACGTTTTTTGATCACATCCTCATCTCTTTGCAGGCGCCCCAACATATCCCCCCTGTATTTTTGGGCAGCATCGATGTCACCATGCTTCTCTATTTCCTTATTGATTTCGTCAATTTGTGACTGTAACTTTTCTCTGTCACTGTTAGCGTACTTAATTAATATAATCACAAGTCTGCGAGATGAATCCAAGTTACAGTCCGCCCATTCAGTTAACATTTGCGGATCCGGGTTCTCGTAACTTGGGGCGAGCATTATCCTTAACCCGCGCGGTATCCTGCCCACTTCAAGGTATCTCGTGAGGGATTTGCTCTCCCACCATTTGACCTGTTCCGACCTCGTACATTTCTCTAGTTTTTTAAAAAGCTCCTTCATGTTACTGGCAGATGATTGCGCACTGTTTGTCGGCGCTGGTATTGCCGTTACTCTACTCGGAGAGTCATTGAACACATCGCCTGCTGCCACCTCCCTGCTCCGTATCGCGTCGGCAGACATAGTGCTATTGTCTCGGAGTTCACCTCACCCGTGGACAAGCGTTGAAGTCAATACTCGCGCTCGTTCCACTGGCACACTCCCACACCGGCCTATTGGCAGGCCCTTACCTCCGTATGGTACTTCTCACCGCTTCAGTCCTCCGACCTCCGCCGCGTTTCACCTTCCCGGATGGTACGGCTTTTCCGCTTCCCGAGGGCAGTTCCGGCCACTCCTTCGTGGAGAATTCCTGTTTGTGTTCCCGATAGCCACCGGGGACAGTGCTTCCTGCCGTCTGCCCTGATCAGGGGAGGGGTCCGCAGCTGCCGAGGAAGCGATCTCGGCAATAAATCCAGAAACTTCGTCACCAATCCTTTGAAAAGACGAGAAGCAGACCCAGAGTTGGTGCAATTGCAGGTTTATTTAGTGAACTCCCGCACCTCCGCCATTACGCGTTTCAGCCTCACACGAGGCCTTGATCACATGACACGAAACGGAGATTTCTTCTCAAATTTAAAGTGCTAGTGCATGGTAAACACACGTGAAATACAGATTTTCGATGGACAAAGAAAAAATACTGCCATATTTTTCTGCGCAGGCCTTACACAATGCCATTCGTTTTCATAAAGTACAATAGATCTATTACCCATAGTCAAAATGTGCAATCATATGCAATAAATAAATAAATAAATAGATATTCATAGTTAAATTTAAATACAATGCACATAGAAAAAGGGTGTTAAAATCCAGATTAAAAACATATACATTAAAAATCTGAACTCCCACATTGTATTGACTATTCCAATGGCCTCATGTAAAAATGTCATCCTGGTTACCATATTTTATGACCACTTCTCACGCACATTTGACCTAGCTGAATAAGCATAGATTCAAAGAAAATGTGTAAGGTGTGCAACAAATTCAGCCAAGTTACATCAAAACAAGTTACTCCCTTTGAAGATAGTAGCCCTTAGAGAGGTGGCGCGATGCCGGCGGAGTGGGCCGGTATATTCAATGAACAAAACGAACAAAGTTCCAATCGCGCTCTCAGAGCAATAAAACACCCGATCCAGGTTTCATCAAAAAGGGGGTTTATTAATTCATAAACCCGCCGTGACGCGTTTCACCCTTGAAACGCATCACGGCGGGTTTATGAATTAATAAACCCCTTTTGATGAAACCTGATCGGGTGTTTTATTGCTCTGAGAGCGCGATTGGAACTTCGTTCGTTTTGTTCATATATATATATATATATCCTCCGTACTCCTTTTCTCCCAAGTTCCACTACTCAGAACCAAAAAAGGCACGAACTCCGCTTAATGAGTGCAATCTTCGTTTATTTTTCAGTGTATAGCCGCCATGACGCGTTTCGAACCACCAAGGTCCTTGATCACATGACACACTACGTTTGTTTCTCCCCATTTTTAAAGTGACAAGTGCATTTTTTTTTTTTCTCCCCTTTTTTTTCACCAACCATAGTGAAACTGGAAAACAGACTACTCGTGTGTTTCCCACATCTACACATTGAGGTTTCACCTCTATTTACAGATTATTATTCTGTTTACATCATATATGTTTACCCATATGTACAAGCATTGGATTCGATCTTTAATACCTGTAACAATACATTGTGCACATCAGTACTTCTAAAATTCTGATTTAGAAAAATCAAACATCATCAACCATGTGCAAAATACGCATTTGGTTACTAAAATAGTATAAATACACATTTAAAATGATGTGCTTTCTGTAAATCTAATAATCATAATTACATTAATATTTGTGCAAAATAAGCCAATGTATGTAAACATTTCTTTTACCCGTAAACAGTTAATTTCATTTTTGAGTGAATATCCTCTATGTGCCAAATTTATTTTTCTTTTAAAAATATATATATATAAGTGCATTTGTCCCCAACCATAAAAGTGCTTCAGTGCAAAAATAATTTGCGTGTTGTTACATGAGCCCATGTTTTACAACTACGCTAAAAAGAAAGAATTCGTACTGGGGGATGAGGTCAGCGTAATAAAACCTATATATATATTGCGGTGTCATGTTCTGGTGCGAGGAGGTGACGCGCTGGCTCTGCTTTTGGATATATATATATATGGCACGTAACCATCCCTGGTATGCCTCTGAAGAAGAAAGTCAATTCGAAACGCGTAAGGCAGAATACCTCGAGTGGCTGTGGAATCGATCAGCGGGTCCTGACATCCATACCTTTAGAAAGCTTGATGCTTCGTCCTGCTACCAGAGTGCTTCTCAACGATGGGCAACCTTTGAGCAGAGATATATATATATATATATATATATATATATATATATATATATATCCACTGGCGAAATCCCAAGTGCAGTCACGCACACACAGGAACACGGACTCGAGGTATAGCTGGTGCCAAACTTAATACTTTATTAAATCAACGGTGCTGCCTCTGACGCGTTTCGGACACAAACAGTGTCCTTGATCACATATATATATCCAAGAGCAGAGCCAGCGTGTCACCTCCTCGCACCAGAACACAACACCGCAATCCAAGGTAAGGTTCTTTACAATTTTTAATTTTTTAATTTTTTAATGCAGACTTAGGGCTAAGACGCGTTTCGGCATGGTCCTCTGCCTTGATCACATGTAGAGCCAAACTCCCAACATAAATTAAAATATTTTGTTACCAACACGTGGTACAAAAGACATAGACAAAACACTTCATACAGATGTAAAAGCTCATTGCAAAAATTCAATTGGTTAAATAAAACAGGCGAGAGTATATTAATGCATTCCAATAGTGATATTGCTTTTTCACGTAAGGTATTTCATTCGATATACTTTAGCATACAAAATTGCTCTCCATGCTTATTTTCTAAGTATTTTTTCTATTCAATGAACTTTATTACTCCCAACAACCAAGCCTTTGCAGAGTGTTTCACTAACGAGTGTCTGAACAGTACAAATTTCGCCGGGTATGTATTCTCAAGTGCAGTCCGTAAACAATTACCTCATTTAAACTTAAAGACAGAGCGCATCGTTAAATTTCAGCACTCAATCAAAGCTCGTCACATTCAATGTTACTGCGCGGCATGGTGATGGTAGAGGTGAGCTTTTTGTTAAAGATCATGCTGCGATGCGGTCCTTTTATAGTTTTTAACTGTATATACACAGATTTCATGTTTCATTATTCTGCCTACCCCTCCTGTTCAAGTGTCACAAATGGGGTTACATCAAAATGGACTGCACTCAATATCCATTCCTAACATGTCCATCTCTAATCAAAATAAATGGGGGGGTAAAGAATGGGGTTTTTTAGTCACTTGTGTTGATCGGTCTACATAGCTGCAGTGCAAGGTCCAACCCCAGTTCCTTTGCCCTTAAATGAAAAGTTGTAATCACACCTATCAAAGTAAACTAAAGTGCTAGTGCTTTTAGACCATCAAGTCCCTATAGTACTAAAGTGCAAAAATTTCAAAATGTTTGGACAATGTGCAAATCGCAAATACAGCTGCCATTGAAATTAAAGTGCCAGTGCACAATTGAATTCCGGTTACAGCTGCCAACGAAGATAAAGAGCAAGTGCTCATTACATGTCCCCGCACTGCCTATGTGCAAAACCGCAAATTACTATTTATTAAAACATAATATTAAATGAGATGGGTCAATAAAACTCTACAATACTATACCCGGTTTGTGATTCTTTAAAAAAAAAAAAATCTTAATTTTTTTTTTTTTATTCTCTATGTCCAATAAATATTTTTATTAAAACACTCCTAGGCTTCACATCTTACTGATGATCATACAAATGTCCATATACAGTTTTAAAATTTCATGACAAAGTCATATTAAAGTGATATTCAGATGCACATTTCTCAATTAGTGCTTCAATGGGGCTTGTTATCATACCCACCACTCCCTACACGGTGCGAGGTCTACCAAACTCAGATCTATATTCCCCATCATGCTAAATGAACATGTAGTCCTTCATCTGAATTCAGACCATTCGGGCTTTTACAGTCAAGCAGTAAAATGTAGCGCGACTCCAATTGTCTCAGTTTGCCCTCCCGATTACCTCCTCTTCTCCTTTTGGGTACTGAGTCTATCACAAAGTAAGTTAAATCCTCAACTCTGCCTCTGTGAACCTCATTTATGTGATGGGCCACTGGATAGGACTGGTCCTTATTTTTAACTGCTCTAAGATGCTGAAGAATTCTTACGTGGGCCATATGGACGGTACTGCCCACGTAGACCAAGGGGCACGTGCATTTCAGCACGTACACCACATGGTCACTCTTACAGTTGAGGAACCTGGGAATTATCCACGGTTTGGTCATAAAACACAGTTTACCTCTTTTTTATTCACTCCATGTTTGCAGGCCTTACATTTAAGGCATTTTTTAAAACCTGGGTTAGCTTTCAGCCAACTTTCAGTCTCAATCAATTCCAGGCTATTGTTGACTAGCTGCTGTTGCATAGACCTTGCTCTCCTGTAGGAGACAAGTGGTCTTCTGGACACTGCACTTTTCAGGATGGGGTCCCCTCTAACCAGGTACCAATGTCTATTCATGCAGGCTCTCACCCTGGCATGATAGGTATTGTACCCGGTTATCATCCTTATATCCTGTTTCAGATCACTGTTCCTTTTGGCTTTCTTGCTATCTCCAAAGAGAATTTCTTTCCTTGACCCACTTTCTACTTTGGCTAATGCTTGGTCAAGGACAGTTCGACTATATCCTCTTTCCTGAAATCTCTTTGTTAGCTCCATCTGGGCCAATGTCAAAGAGCTTGCTTCGCTACAATTTCTTTTCATGCGAAGCAGCTCCGCATAGGGAATGCTCTGTTTTAGCTTCTGGGGATGAAAGCTACTACAATGTAGCACAGAATTACCGGCTGTGGGCTTTCTGAAAGTGCAAGTGTGTAAACAACCATCTTTTATAAAAACCTCAAGATCTAAAAAATGTACACTTGAGGTACTTATGTTGTCAGTAAAATTCAGATTAAGGGAGTTCACATTAAGTGATGCAACAAACATTTTAGCATTTTCTGATGACCCCTTCCAAATGATGAACAAGTCACCTATAAATCTGACCCACAACTTAATGTTATTCTCCCACTCATTCCTGTACGTGGTCGGGAGTACCTGCTCCTCCCACCAGCCCATGTGAAGATTTGCATAGCTGGGAGCAAAGCAGGTACCCATGGCCGTCCCCCTCAGTTGTCTGTAGGTATCGTTGCCATACAGGAAAAAGTTGTTTTCTAAGCATAATTCTGCCATTCTCAATAACATTTCAGAGTGTTGGTACAGTTGTAAGGGTCTGCTTCCTAAAAAATGCCTGAGTGCCCTTAGCCCATCCTCATGAGCAATGCTCGTATAGAGCGAGGTGACATCGAGAGTAATTAGCAGATCTTCATTTTCCCACACTATCTCATGTAACTTTCTCAGGAAGTCTCCTGTATCTTGGATATGAGATGGCAAGGCTTTTACAAAATACTTCAAGAAATTATCTAAAAATCTTGAGGTAGTTTCGAAGAGACTGCCAATAGCTGAAATAATCAGCCTTCCTGGAGGCGTCACCATGTCTTTATGAACTTTAGGTATCAGATAGAGTATGGGGGTCACTGGAGTATCCACTTTCAAATATTGCAATTCCGCATCAGAGATCATCCCCATACCCCTCCATCTCGCCAATTCTTTATGAAACTTTGCTTTTACTTCCAAAACATTACTTTGTGAGACTTTCTGGTAACACTCTTTATTTCTCAATTGAGATCTTGCTTCAGCATCATATTTGCAAAGCGGCCATAGGACTACATTGCCCCCTTTATCTGATTGTCTTATGACTATGTCCTTTCTTGATTTTACTTTATCCATGGTTTTAACATAGTTTAAATCTTCCTGTTTTGTATTTTTATTGAAGTTTTTACTCGATTCTTTTGCCAACTCTTTAAGGTCTGTAACTACCCATTCTGCAAATAAGTCAATAGAGTCTTTTGGCATGATGGGTGTGAAAGTTGACTTCTTTCGAAATTCAGTGACACTAGTTCCATAAATGTCAAGTCCTAGTCTATCGACAGTGTCAATACTTGATGATTCCCCGTCTGGATTATTGGCTTCTCTCTCCAATGCATCCAAGTCTCTTAGCAAGTTCAAGTCTTCCACCGCTAGATTTCCTCCATTCTCACATTCAGATCTGGTCTGATCATGTTGTTTTCTTGTGTTTTGGTTGTTGAAGTATTTGCTCAATTTGAGCTTTTGCACGAATTTGAAAAAATCAATGCGCGTTTGCGCATAGTTAAAATTAGTGCGACTGCAAAAGGACAGGCCAAGTGATAGAGTGTTCAATTCTGTCTCCGACAGTTCTAGATCTGAAAGGTTGATTACTGTGATGGACGTAGGGTTCATTAATTCCGTTTGTTCTCCCTCTTCCTGGAGCCCGACCTTAGTTCCATGCCTTCTCCGCCTTCTTTTTCGTTTCTGTTGTAGCCCCTGCCTCTTCCTCCTCTCTGAGGTCTTTGTCTGGCAGTTATGTTCCGGTACATGCCTAAAAAACGCAACTCTTGGATAACAGTGGAGGGTTTATTTGAGTTGCCCACCGTGTTACCTGCTTCATCCAAGTCTGTATCTATCTCAGAGCTCCATTCTGAGCTTGTGTCAGCAGCTTTTCTCTTATCTTTATTACTACTCAGGGATATGGAATTGCAGGACAGCTCTTGTCTGCGTAAGGTATCAAACCTCTTGGCGAAAGTAAAGATTTGTCCCCATTGGTAGTCTAGGTGATCTCTTGTGAACTTGGTCGCTTTTCTCTCTTTTATCGTGTTTTCGTACTTGCTTAACTTGGTTGCCAAATCCTTTTCAAATTTATCAATTGCCTCAGGAGTTGTCAATGTTGCCAGTTCTGATTGTAGTTTTCTAATTTCCTCTAGGATCTTCTCTCTGTCTTTCTTTGCATATTTTATAAGGATCCTCATCATATTATTAGATGATTCAGCGCTATTAGTTGCCCACTCTTGCAACATATTGGGATCCAGATTCTCAAAGGTCGGTGCAATTAAAATTCTTAAGCCTCGTGGGACTCTCCCCACCTCGAGGTATTTATCCAAGGATCTGATTTCCCAACATTTGGATATCTCGTTGCGCCATAGTTTTTCCAATTGTCGCATGATGGCCTGAGTGTCATTGCCTTTTATACTGCCGCCGGCTCCTCCCTCTTTATTAGGACCACTGGTTCCTAGTCTTTCCTCGTCGAATACTGTTCCAACAGCCTCCTCTCGTAGTTTGACCCAGTCTTCCATTATCAGTTAACCTCTTCAGCAATGTGGGTCTGTCACTTTAAAAGACTGCTCCAACTGCCCTGCAGCGTTTCAGCTGTCGGGTAGAAAACCATTTGTCACTTGATACTACGCACCCCTTGGATTTGCTTCTTAGGATGCACTCCGCATCCACGGCACCTCTCCCCCTTTCCACATTCACCTCGCCGCTGCCTGCCCCAGACGCACGGCTGCTTACCTACTGCCAGGCGTCCTCCGGCGCTCTGTACGTGGCAATGCTTCCGTCCTCGTCTGGGGGTTACAACAGCATCGGTCGCCTTCTCGGGGGGGGCCTCCACGTTGTGCACCGCACCGATATCCAAACCAGCCGAGTCTCCATGGGGCTCCAGATCGAGGGCGTGTCGTTGATGCCGCACTCAGCACAGTGGCTTAACGTCCAAAAGCAGAACCAGCGCGTCACCTCCTCGCACCAGAACACAACACCGCAATCCAAGGTAAGGTTCTTTACAATTTTTATTTTTTAATGCAGATTTAGGGCTATGACGCGTTTCGGCAGGGTCCCCTGCCTTGATCACATGTAGAGCCAAACTCCCAACATAAATTTAAATATTTTGTTACCAACACGTGGTACAAAAGACATAGACAAAACACTTCATACAGAAGTAAAAGCTCATTGCAAAAATTAAATTGGTTAAATAAAACAGGCAAGAGTATATTAATGCATTTCAATAGTGATATTGCTTTTTCACGTAAGGTATTTCATTCGATATACTTTAGCATACAAAATCGCTCTCCTTGCTTATTTTCTAAGTATTTTTTCTATTCAATTAACTTTATTACTCCCAACAACCAAGCCTTTGCAGAGTGTTTCACTAACGAGTGTCTGAACAGTACACATTTCGCCGGGTATGTATTCTCAAGTGCAGTCCGTAAACAATTACCTCATTTAAACTTAAAGACAGAGCGCATCTTTAAATTTCAGCACTCAATCAAAGCTCGTCACATTCAATGTTACTGCGCGGCAGGGTGACGGTAGAGGTGAGCTTTTTGTTAAAGATCATGCTGCGATGCGGTTCTTTTATAGTTTTTAACTGTATATACACATTTCATGTTTCATTATTCTGCCTACCCCTCCTGTTCAAGTGTCACAAATGGGGTTACATCAAAACGGACTGCACTCAATATCCATTCCTAACATGTCCATCTCTAATCAAAATAAATGGGGGTTAAAGAATAGGAGGTCCTATTTACAAAGGACCAAGATAAATATCGCAAACCTTGCTTAGCGCGCCTTTTTTTATCGCCGGCTATCGCTGGATATTACCGCGGAAATAACATGCTATTAGCAAGGTTTATCTCCATTGCGATAAAATATCCAGCGATAGCGGCGAAACCCAGCTTTAACGCGAGAAATCCAGCGATAAAATCCTATCGCTAATTCTGGGGACTTAACCTTACAATCCACCTCCCATTGACTTTCATTGCTAAGTCATGTTTTTATCAGTTCTAAAAAACAAGGGCTAATCGGGATTAGCGCGCGTTTTATTATCGCTTCGCGGGTATTGCTAATAGGCGATAGGTATGTAAGCGACTGTTTTCTGTCGATTTTAGTTGGGAACGCCTACCTTGCATGTCATTAGCGATAATTATCGCTGACATGCAAGGCGATGTAAAACCCGGCCGCTATCGCCTGAAAGCTGTCGCTAACGCCTGTTAGCGACAGCTTGCTAATAGGGCGTTAAAAATATCGCCGCTTTGGCGGCAAAAAGTGCCGCTAAAGCGGCGATAATGCCCTTGATAATATGCCCCAGGGTTTTTTAGTCACTTGTGTTGATCGGTCTACATAGCGGCAGTGCAAGGTCCAACCCCAGTTCCTTTGCCCTTAAATGAAAAGTTGTAATCACACCTATCAAAGTAAACTAAAGTGCTAGTGCTTTTAGACCATCAAGTCCCTATATTACTAAAGTGCAAAAATGTCAAAATGTTTGGACAATGTGCAAATCGCAAATACAGCTGCCATTGAAAATAAAGTGCCAGTGCACAATTGAATTCCGGTTACAGCTGCCAACGAAGATATGTATTATTTGTGGAATTTTATAGTTTATTTTTTAATAATTACATTTACATTATTATGCCTTTGTGTAGTTAAAATTATAATATTTTTAATTAGCTATGTTTTTAATATGTAATATATTTTTGTAAATTTACATTTTTATATTTTTTATTTGTAAATAAATTGGTATGCTTTTTAAATGCTTTATGTTTTTGGATATATATATATATATATATTTTTTTTATTAAATATATATAATTAAATGTATATATTAATATATTTGTGTTAAATTTTTTAAATAATTATAATAGTTATATATTTTCTTAAATTAAAAATATACATGTAATTTTTATTATATTACTGTTACTTTTAAATATATTTAGGCTCTGATTACTGTGTCGGTCGCAGTTGCCTCTGACCGACATCGCTGCAGAGTGGAAACCAACCAACATCAGGCCATGTGTTGTCGCAAACTTCAATTTTTCAATGGGAGCTCGTGCGGCAAGGTGAAACCGCCCGCAGCACAAGCTCCCATTGAAAAATTGAAGCTTTGAAGTATCCCTGCACCATCAGGAAGGCACCTCATGGAAGGAGCGCGCGGCGGCGGTGAGACAAGATGGCCGCCACCTGAAGAGCTCCGTGACGACGAGCTACGCTCGTAATTAAAGGGAGCCTTTTTTCACAGCGTCTCATCACGAAAATGTGATTTTCGTGCATCGGAAGGGGCAAAGACTAAAGAGGCAAGTTTTTAGACCAAAAACGGTCTGTTTGACATTCTTTTTCTCTTGCTCTCTATTTTGCCTCAGTGCTTCCCCACAATGCAGCCGCCATTTTGTGCATCTCCAAAGTCGGACTTTCTACCATTGTAACGCCATTTTTTTCTTCTTCACCCTGCTAATTCAGTCCACTAACGGCCTACACTCTGGTTTGCTCAACTGCAGGAAAGGATTTACATACTGTAACTGCGTTATTCCTACTTCCACCTTTTATTCGGCTCCAGGAAACTTCTTCAATATATTTATTGATCTACTTATTGGTACGCAATTTTGCTGGTTACTTATAGACTTCTGCTTTGCGTGATGTTTGCGCAGCTCTCTCTTTTCTCTTCACAAATGCGCACTGGCTCCGACGCTGCTGTATAACGCCTTCATGGTTTCGTGCTGCTTCTGGTCTGAGGTCTACTTCTTCACAATAATTTTGATATAAACAACAGTGCTTCAGCTACTTCACTCGTCTTATTGTATGTATTCTTGTCACCATTGGAGTTCTCTTCCTGCTTTTGGTGTCTTCCTCCTGCTACGTTTTTCATCATGGATTCTTCACACCCGAATAAGCCTCATGGGTCCACCGGGGTCACTTGCGGTGGTCGTAAGGATTCAGCTGTTAGCACCAGCAAGCGTCCTAAGAAAGACCCATCTTCTCCATCAAAATCTCCGCTTCCTCTCACGCTTGAGGACATTATGGATGAACTGGGTCTTATTCGACCTTTCATGACGGACACCACCGCTACTCTGCAAAGAATTGAAGAGAAATGGTCTGGCCTGGATTCGAGACTTTCAGATGTTGAACAGAAAGTGAGTGATGCACAGGATGTCGTTGCCAGAGTTGAGAGTCTTACCAAAGAAGTTATTCAACTTAAGAAGACTACAGAGGATTTGGAAAACCGCAATAGGCGCAACAACCTACGCATTTACAGAATTCCGGAAGGTTCTGAGGGCTCGGACATGATATCTGTTTTGAAAACCCAAGTCCTGCAGATCGTTGGTCTCCCTAAATCCAATGACTTTAACATTCAAAGAGCCCACAGATTAGGACCTCAGAATGCCTCTTCCTCAACTAAACCAAGAGGTATTATTGCCTATTTCCTTCTATATTCTGACCTCATGGTGATTCTCGGCGCTGCCAAACAACACAAGCAGATGCTTTGGTCCGGTCATAAAGTCTTCTTCAGCCAAGATGTCTCCAGGCCAACCGCCAACCGGCGAAAGGAGTTTCTCGACCTCAGACCAGCATTGAGATCTATGAATGCACGCTACGGTCTTATTCACCCCTGCTTTTTCAAAGTGACTTATAAAGACAGAACTCTCTCCTTTGAAGATCCAGCCGATCTTCGGAAATTCATCCATACTCATAAAGGAGAACTTATGGAATTGAGCAAACCTTAACTGTTATGTTATCTATTCTATTTTATGCTCATTAGGTCTTCAATATGTTGGCTGTAAAAGTTAATTGTTTCTCTTTTCGTTCCCTCCCATGTTTCTTAGGTCTTCCTTGTGTAGTGTTGCTGCTGATGTCCATACCCACGTTGCCCTTACGTTTGTAATGTTTGATTCATCCCGCTGTAATTTTATCCTACTGTTTGGTAAGTTCCCTTCTTTTTTGTAATATCTGTCCACTATTTTTGTCTACGGACTTTATTTTTGTCCTTCTTCCCTAATATAATATGATAGACTTGTTTCTCCTCGTTGTTCCCCTTTAGGAGTGGCTGTCGTGTTCTTCGCCGCCCCCCCCTCCCACCTTAATGTTCTTCCTATGGTTGTACTTTATGACTAAAGCCACTTGGCTTTCTGTCATCTTCTTTCTTATAACTCTTATTGGGCGACTACGCTCTCTCTTTCTCTTCTTCCCTCCTTTCTCTCACCTCTTTTCTCTTTTCTTCTCTTCCTTGTGTGGATTCTTCTCTGAACTTATTCTGCCTATACTTTTAAACTTTTCTCTTATATTAATTAATTGCTCTCTTTTTTGTTTATCATTAATGTTATATAAAGCTATATTCTCTAAACTCCTTCCTTCTGGTCCCTTCAACTTATTTATATTCAATGGGCACATTTCGGTCTTCCTTTTGCTTCATTTTCTCTTTACTTTCTCTCATATTGGCTCATTTTTCTTTTTGGTGGTCTTTCTTATTTTCCTCACTATTCACTTTCTAAGTGTTATATCTCACTTTTGTTTACTTTCACCTAAATTTTATTGATGAAAAGTCTACGCATCATTTCATGGAATGTTAAAGGTATTCGTAACCCTGTCAAGAAACAACGGGTATTGTCTCACCTTGCTAGATTGAAATGTCATGTTGCATTACTACAAGAATCGCATCTTAAGTCACAAGACTTGCCTTCATTACGTAAGCAATGGGTGGGTGAGATTTTTTTGCTCTCCGGCTGTAAACAACAAAAACGGAGTTGTTATTTTATTTCATAAGTCATTGAATGTTCTCTTGCAAAATGAATCCAAAGACAACAATGGTAGATGGCTTTTTTTAAACACTGTAATTAATAATACCCAATTTTCTTTTTGTAACGTATATGGCCCTAATGGTATTGATCTATCCTTTTGGCATGAGTTCTCTACTCTTCTCTCCTCCCATGCAGATGAGAATCTGATAGTAGGTGGTGACTGTAATCAACTTATGGACCCCTTCCTTGATAGGAAATCCCAAACCAAGTACGTCCCCAATAAGATGCAAAAAACGTTTCATAAGGCTATTATTTCCAGAGGACTTGTTGACGCATGGAGAACAAATCACCCTGATGTTTTAGAATTTTCCTTTTTTTCCCCAGTACACGGATCTCACTCTCGCATTGATTATATTTTTCTTACACAACCAATTTTACAATTCATGACCAATGTAGAAATTGGCTCCATTCTCATTTCAGATCATGCCCCCGTTATCTTAGACATGGACTATCCTTCGCCTGCACCTATATCTCGGCGTTGGCGTTTCAACAACTCCCTTCTCCTAGACTCCCAATTTATAGAACAATTCATACTGTTTGCCAACGAATTTTTTCAGAACAATCTCTCCTCTGTCCCTCAATATCATTTCATTTGGGATGCCTTTAAAGCGGCTGCTAGGGGTTTTATAATAGACTACGTGTCATGTAAGAAAAAGAAAGCTTTCTTAGACTCATCAGCTATCCTGAAACAGATTAAAACTTTAGAGCATAAGTATTTTACCACCAATTGCCCTGAAACTTTGTCTAACCTTATTAAGGCAAAAATGCAATATAATAAACATTCTTGGGACTCCGCTTGTAATAACCTCCTCAGATTCAATGCAAAAATGTATGGGGGTCGGAATAAGGCTGGCAGATCTTTAGCCAACTATCTTAAAATCAAAAAACAAAAATCTAAAATTGTTGCTATCACGGATAACTCTGGAATTCGGCATACATCTGATGCTAGGATCCTAGACTGCTTTACTGATTTTTATACTTCCCTTTACACCCCGGAATCCTTCCCTTCCCCCGAACAACTTGACTCCTTTTTTCAAAATATCCCTAGATCCCCAGAGAGTAACATAGATCTCTCATCGTTGAATGTTCCCATTTCAGAACAAGAGATCATTGAAGTAATCACCCTTTTACCCAAAGACAAGACACCTGGCCCTGATGGTTTTACTGTTTGGTTTTTTCTCCACTTTAAATCATTTCTGGTCCCTCAGCTCTTCTCTTTAATCAATCATTTTCATACTATTGGCGCATCACAAGGCTCTTTTACTCAGGCAATGCTTTGTCTAATACCCAAAAAAGATAAGGACCCTTCCTTATGTAAAAATTATAGGCCCATTTCTTTGATTAATACAGACTGTAAGATCTTTGCCAAGCTTCTCGCCCTTCGTATTAATAAAGTAATCCCTGACCTTGTTAATATTTACCAATCTGGCTTCGTCAAAGGACGCTCTATCACTGACAACTCACGTACCTTCCTTAATATTATTCACTTGGCTTCTAAAGTTGATTCACCTTTAGCTGCTATCACTCTCGATGCTGAAAAAGCGTTTGATAGGGTTAATTGGGAATTTATCTTTGGTGCATTGAAGTGGCATGGTTTTAGCCCTCCTATCATTAAATATATCCAACTGTTATATTCTTCTCCCACTACTTCTGTTTGGGTTAATGGTAGTCAATCTCGTTATTTCCCCCTACATAGAGGGACTAGGCAGGGGTGTCCCCTTTCCCCTCTCTTATTCATTCTTGCCTTAGAACCCTTTTTAGAAAAAATTAGACGCTCTCCACACTATACGGGCTTCCATTTCAATAAAACCAATATTAAATTTACTGCATACGCTGATGATATTTTATTATATATTTCTAATCCGTCTACCTCCTTACCGGCTTTCTTCTCCTTATTACAAGAATACTCTATTGTCTCCGGCTATAAATTGAACATAGATAAATCGGAAATCTTGCCCTTAAATAAGTTCTGCCTCCCTTCTATGTTTCAGGGTACCGGTTTTGAATGGAACTCCAAACATATCAAATGTCTAGGCATTCTTTATGCCAATACTGTTCGGGAAATTATCAAAATTAACCTTGCCGACATACTTAAAAAATTATCCGCTTTGATTGATGGTTGGTCTCCTCTCTTCTCTCTTGGTGGGGTCGATTAGCTACAATTAAAATGATGCTCCTTCCAATTATTAATTTTTATCTTTCTATGCTTCCTGTTTCTCTTCCTAGCTCTTTCTTTAGTACCATTAATAGTTCCTTATCCAAATTTCTCTGGAATAATCGCAATCCTAGGATTTCACTTGCCCGTCTTCAATTGTCCAAGGATTTGGGCGGTGTACATTTTCCCAATCTTAAGCGCTATCACTCCGCTTTTACTCTGAAACAGATATGGCCTTTCTTATCCGACTCCACTGACTCTACTTTAACAGCGTGGAGCTCATTGGAACAAGCCCAATACTCTCCTTTCTCCTTTATTTCAGCTACTCGCCTCTCTCAACCTCCGAAGCGTTTCTCTTCTCCTATTTTTATTCACTCCAAAGCACTTGCTACTTCTTTGCTTAACACCCATCTTTCTTCTACAGATGTTGCCTCACGTACTCCAATTTGGTATAATAAACATTTAAAGATCCACAATAGAACCTTATTTTGGAAAGAATGGATTGACAAAGGTATTATCACACCTGCACAGCTCATGAAGGATGGGTCCTTTATGGACTTTTCGGAGATTCAAAAATCCTATTGTATCTCGTCTTCACACGCTCCACATTACCCCATGTTGAAGGACTCTCTCACTCGTCTTCCCTCCAGAGGACCCCTAACGTCACTTTCGATCAAATCCCTTACCTCCTATTGATTTCTCTATTCAATTTAAAGCTGCTGCTATATATACATTTTTATCTCATCCCACTAGGGTTAGAATTAAATCTAGTCTGGAGCTCATATGGGAAAAAGACCTGGCCTTAGATCTCTCCTTTCAAACATGGGACTCCCTTTGGTCAAAAATTCATACTTCCTCACGCTCTGCCAGCACAACACAGACTTTATATTATTTTTATAACAGACTTTTTTTCACTCCTGCCGATTTGTATAGATTCAAACTACTTAACTCCCCAAAATGTTGGTCCTGTCCCCATGAATATAGTGACTTTTTACACATGTTTTTCCACTGTCCTTTTGTTAACTCTTTTTGGTCTCGTATTTGGTTGAAATTGAATGAAATTTTATCTACAAATGTCCCCTTCGATATCAAACATGTTTTTTTAGGCAGCTGTTCGTCTGTTTGGACTACTCATAGAAATGTGGGTAAATTTATCGATTTGTTTATAGTCATTTCTTTTCAGATTATAACTACCAATTGGAAGGATACTTCAAAAATTTCGTTTCAAGCCTGGTGGAATTTACTCTGCCACCATCATAGACTGGACCGAGCTTATGCCACTTCCACAGCTTTGTTAATCAAAAAAGACTTGCTGTGGTTACCACTAACTTCTTTTCTTTCCAGGTTAAACATTTGGGGGCATATTTACAAGCCCCTTGCGCCACTTTTGCGCCGCCGTTGCGTCACGCATGTGACGCAGCGGCGACGCAAACCATGCGCCGCGTTGCGCTATATTTACAACGTGACGCATCTAGGGAGATGCGTCACGTAGTAAACCCCTGCGCCACATGAAACCTGAGTCAGGTTTCATGTGGGCGTACCGGCGCAGGGGGCGTTCTGGCGCAGGAACGCCGGAAAAGTGACGCAGTGAAATCTACAAGATTTCACGCAGTCACTTTTCTGACGCTGGTGCGTCAAATCCTTACGCCTGCTTCAAGCAGGCGTAAGGATTGACGCACCATGTTAGGGATAGGGAAGGTTGGAACAGTGCTGGAGTTGCGTCGCGCTTGCGACACAACTTCAGCACTGCGCCAACCTTCCGCTCGGCAGATGCGTCACGCATCTGCTTATCCCTGCGCCACGATGCGCCGCATTGTAAATGCGGCGCATCGGACGTGGCGCAAGGGTAAACTTGCGTGACGCATTTTCCCTGGCGCATCCCTGCTGATATGCAGGGATGCGCCAGGGAACGTAAATATGCCCCTTGATTTTGTTTATATAAAAAAAATACTCATTTCACGTTCAACCTATTTTATATTTCGAATCTTCTCTATCTTCAGTCTTATACTTTATCTCTTTGCATACTCCTTTTAATGGACTTACACACCCATCTCTGTCCCCCTTCTCCCCCTCTTCTTCCTCTTTCTCTCCTCTCTCTTTCTCTTCTCTTTTTTTCTCTCTTCTTCTTTTAAAAATCATTAAAATGCATTTGGTCTTTGTACAGGTTTTACTCTTAGAGGATGTTGTTTTCTTTTTTACTCCTTAATTATTCATCCTATTGCTATACGACTTTGTACTGATGTTTTACTTTGTTTATTACTTCAATAAAGCATTCTAAACTCAAAAAAAGGAAGGCACCTCATGGCCGAGTCAGATTCCCTTGCTGGTTTAAACTCCAGCCATCGTTATTGTAATATGGCAGATGGAGTTTAAACCTGCAATGTCAGTCGGAAAGCCTCTGACCAGCGTTCGGAAGCTTTCCGACCGACATTGTAATTAGGCCCATAATGTTTATTATTTATGTTTATACATACAAAAACAATATTTTTGACAACGATGTTAGTGACATCAATATATCTTTTTCATTATTTTTGTCACTTGCATCATAAGTATAGGATGTCGATATATTTGTGGTCGATATTTTGGTGTTGATAATTTTGTAGGACGATATTAGAGACGTTGATATTCTGTCAGTGAATCGTCCAACAGAGTAGATCTGTAAATGAGCATGAAATATATGCACCAGTTGCCCAGAGCTTGAGTGCATTGCTGGATCCAGGAAGTAGCAAGCATTAATTTCCCTGGGCATTAATGAGCATTAATGGCCAAGAAATTAGTATGCACCTATGACACTAGGTAATAACCAGCATCAATAGCTCCAAGCTGTAATCGCCGTCAGTGCTGCCAGGCAATGCATCCAATTATGTCCCTAGTACATCAGTGGTGTAAAACATCAAAACACCTTAATGATCCAAGTCCATACATTCATCTGTGGTACAAGCAATACATGCATCAGTGTCTCAGGAAGTATATGCAACAATGGCTCAAAGCAGTATTGAGCATTAGTGAGTATGCATCAGTGGCCCTATGCAGCATATGCATTAGTGGTCATGGGCAGCACATCTATCAATTAAGACACTGAGTACATGCATCCAGGGTCTACAGCAGTGTATGCATCGGTGTTCTGAAACATTACCTGGATCAGGCTCTTCAGTTCATACACTAATGTTTCTAGGCAGTACGTACGCCAATGGTCACAAACAGTACATTAATCTATACTCACAAGTAATACATGCATTCAGAGCTTCATGCACGACATACATGTGGTCTCAGGCAGCTTATGCATCAATAGCCACAAGCAGTACATATATCAGAGGTCACAAGCAGCACATGCATCAACCATTTCAGTGAAGTTCATGAATTAAAGGTCACAGTGTCAGGCAGTATCCCTCACTCAGCTTAGCACTGTGTCAGCTGCATTGGTCCCGGACTTGCAGTCAGTGAGTAGGATGCCTGCTGAACAACTGGTCCCGTAAAGTGCTCATTACTGTAGCCCATGTTCACCTCTCCACCACGGCCTACCTGACGTTCCACTCAGTGCAGTTTCTCTCACTTTGCAATATGTGCAGCAGCTGATGGGGTCTAATGGTAGACGGGATAAGATTTATCACAACTGCAATTCCTGGCAGCATGGTTCAGTGGCTGATGAGTGAAAGGGATCCCCGAGAACACAGACCACAGGCAGTGATTGACACATGGAGGGAAGCAATGTGGCACATGCAGGCTTTCAGGATCCCACCAGTGTTTAGCAGTGCCACAGAGTGCTGCACTCCTGTATCTGCAAAGGAGGTAGGAGCTCTGGAACTGCCAAGGACTGGATATGAGCCAGACGCATGCCAGACTTTGTTTGCACACTGTTGAAGTAAAGACATAGGCAGCAGGGGTTTTGCCAGTTCTCTTATTCCGATATGTTGGGTAAGGTGGAGCAAGCCTGGTGCTGCTGTAGAGGCAGAAGATCCACCGTGAAAAAGTTCTGTCCTTCCATTGGACTCATACAACTCCAGTAGCAATGAAATGGCTGGCACGTCTGTCACGAACACATCACAATGAATAACGGTTACAACACGCAATGACTGTAAAGCGGGAAAAACAAAAATGAGAATCTCTCTTGGAGCAACCAGTGGCTGAATGGGTTAAACATATTAATCCTCAGTCTATATACTTCATATTGATGGTATAATGCAGTCTCCAGTGAGAAATAAGGAGGGTCATTGACACCACAACTTGGGGCTCGCCCACACAGGTCAGAGGAGTCTGTGGTCTTCGCTCCCCTGAAGGAAGACTGCCTGTAATATTATGAGGCCCTTGCCTGCCTGGCTAAGATTTCTGTACCCTCTCTGTATCCATTAGTGCAGCGGTTGCTCGCAAGACACTGCATGTTACCAAGTGACCACCATGTTGTTTTGGCCCTGGTTGGCAAACTTTTTTGTTTCAAAAATAAATCCCGAACTGGGCTTTGTTTCAGAGAAACTAAAAAAGTGATGGCCCTGACTCACTTTTAGTTTTCTCCCAGAGCATAGAGGTCATTCCACTAGGAATTTAATGGTGTCCTGGGCAGGAAAAATATATATTAGAAGGCCTGCTACAAGTAGGATGGAGTTTCTGACGTACATTGACTGAGAGCACTGTGTCAGAGGGGCCATCAGTCAAAGGCTTCCGACCATTAGAGTCAACTGAGAGTCTGCCTCTGGAAATATGTTATGAAACGGGGGAGGCACGAGTTTGAAGGGCTGCAGACCACCAATTTACAGAGAGCTCCCTCTCTGCCAGCCTCAAAATGAGGCCCAAAACTTGACTCCTACACTCAGTTCAGTTCAACAATCTTCATTCGATCTGTATAGATCATAAAAGCAAAAGTACACAAATAGCAATGTTATAAAACACAATATGAAAGTGACAATACCATAAAAGACATAATTAACACATCTCACATGCTAAAAACACTCAAGGCCAGTATGAAAAAAACATACATATATATAAAATTTCATAACACTAAAATACAAACTCATTATCTAATATCATTAAGAAATATATACACCTATAAAAGGTCATTATACATTATAATCTATCATTCCTTTTCTTGCCTGAATCCCGTTTCAAAAAGGCGCAGACAAAAAAACAGACTCCAGGTGAACACAAAACTGGAGCTAAAGCAAAGCTGCTCTGCATTGATATAACCCTGTTTTTCTTAGCAACCGCTTCAGAAAGTGATTACATGGTAGACTGTATAAACTACAAAAAAACAAAATGCAATAGTGGTTGATCGGACTGATTGTCGCAGGGGCAAGACACAGTGGTGTTCCCCTCTGTATCCAAGACCTTTTTAAAATAGAGGGACTCAGCTTGGCCTATTGTGTGAGCCTCTCGCCACCTTTGCCTACAAAAATAGCAATATTTGGAATTATCTTGCACTCACACCCATCTTTTACATCACAATTCAACACGAACCTTGCAACACCATCATCTACAGCCCTCAGCCTACCTAAATAGTCGGTGGTTTCTACCTAACACAGTGATGATCCAACTCTCCCTTCATCTTCGTCTGCTCTGCCATTTTGCAAAATCAGTAGAGGTCAGTAAAATACCAGAATTGCATTCTGCTTGTTCAACTGCCTGTACTTAACTGTTTTGATAGAAAACAACCAGTAGAGGTCAGTAAAATACCAGAATTGCTTTCTGCTGAGGGACTTTCTTTTTTTAATTTTTCTGGCATCTGCCTCTATTTAACGTTCTTGATAGAAAACAACTAGCAGAGG
The DNA here is from genome assembly GCA_963921515.1 of Calotriton arnoldi. NCBI lineage: Eukaryota > Metazoa > Chordata > Amphibia > Caudata > Salamandridae > Calotriton > Calotriton arnoldi. The sequence continues at coordinate 1,113,648 of CAWUFW010004395.1, read as the reverse complement.
TCAGTAAAATACCTGAATCACTTTAGCATTCTCTAGATTCCAGTCCATAAAAATTGTCTTCCACGAGCACCCTTAGACAATAATATTTTTTTCAAATCTTGTATTTTCAGTGATATGACCGCCGAAGACCCTGATTTTATATCAAAAACAGAGCTTTGGACTTTACCATTTCCCACTGAAAGGCAATATTTCTCTCCATGTGTTCCATACCTGGCATGTCACTCAGTTTGGCGCTTACTTTCCCTCCATGTTAAAGAACAGTTGATGTTTCAGCACCCAGGCTAATGTGCTGCATAGCTAAATACATATAAGGTCCCAAAGGCGAGACCGATTGCATTGCAAATGCTTTTAACTTTACACACTGTGGCAGTTGGATTATTGGGTCGTGACTATATTCTAATCTTGGGTTTTATGCCATGTATGAAGAGGGTCTGAATTCGAGTGCCGCATGTTAAATGATAGTCATTGCTGACGTAACGCTGCCCACTGTTTCCTATCCATGGCCTGGAGGTTTTCTCTGTGTGATGTCGTAGCAGTCAGCGTGTTTGCGAAAGTGCCCACATTATTGAAAGAAGCACATGCGGAATGTGCATAATTCCTCTCAAACATTGAATCACTTGGAGTGCGCTTTCAGGTATGATGAGGATGAAGCTAAAGTAGGCAGGTGTGAAGCACCATCCCAATAAGGTTTCTTCATCGATCCTCGTTTCTCAAATATTTGATGAAGCAAGGAGCCAACATTGGGGAAAAAGCTGAAATGAAAAAGAACGAATCAAAACAATTTCCCTGACTCCATTATGAAACTCCTGCGGCTACACAGTCTCTCTGTTGGGTGTTTTGAACAGCACAATAACACGCAATCTAATAAAGCAAAATGTTAATACACTGATATTGAATATTTATTTAATTGCATTTTTGAAATGATGTTCTAGAACTGCCTGAAATGAAAGATGCCTGCATTCTAAATTAGCTTGGAAGCCGTCCAAGAATTGTACATTGGCTCAGATGTTTTTCTTTGGCATTTGAAAACAACTGCAGTGTGGGAGAATTGGTACAGATAAGTATACTTCTGTGTATCAAACGAAAAAAAGATTCTGGGGCATATTAGCAAGACCGGCGATAAAATTATCGCCGTTTTAGCGGCAGGAAACTGCCGCTAAAACGGCGAAAATGGGCTTGCTAATATGCGTTATAGAATTCCAATAGAAGCCCAGTATTAGCAAGCCCATTATCGCCGTTTTAGCGGCAGTTTCCTGCCGCTAAAACAGCGATAATTTTATCGCAGGTGCTAATATGCCCCTACATTCTTCTTCTACAAGAAGCTGTATTTGTTTATGAGTATTTGAGTTATTTCGGCGTTAACATGTTCAGATGCAAAGTTTAAAGATTGTAATTCACTGTGATCAAAGGCACCGAATACCTATTCAGTCATGGACAGGCTGAGGGAGTTTGCACAACTGTAGAGAACCTTTTGGCCTGGTTTAGAGTTTGGGGGACGGCAAATCCTCCAATGTATACATATAGAAAATGTTGAACCTGGAGAAAACTCAACTAGTGGAGTTTCCCTTATGGTACTACACATAGAGCAAATTGAGGGGCATATTATCTAAAAAGTGCGCTAAACATCGCAAAGCGTGTTTAGCGAGCACTTTTTTATCGCCGGCTATCGTCGGAATAATTTGCCATGCTAACGCTGTATTAGCGACATTTAGCGCTATGGCAATATTTATTCCAGCCATAGCGGTGTTTTCCATGAAACATCGCTGGTTTTCCAGCGATGTTTCATGGAAAACGGCGATAACCTTGCTGATACGACCCTGTGGTCGTATCAGCATAATCCACCCCCATGTTAGATATGGCTAACACCTGCTAATTGCAGGTGTTAAATAAATGGCAATGACCCGGTTAGCGCGACTTTTCACGTCGCTAACTGGGGCCATGGCCACCTTGCTAATAGGCGATAGGCCTGTTAGCGGGTGTTTCCCAGGTTTGTTCGTCGGAACGCCCACTTTGCATGTCATTAGCGATAAATATCGCTGACATGCAAAGCGGTAAAACACGGGCGCTAATGCCCGAAAACTGTCGCTAACTGCTGTTAGAGACAGTTTGCTGATAGGGCGATAAGAATATCGCCGCTTTAGCGGCAAAAAGTGCCGCTAAAGCGGCGATAGTGCCCTTGCTAATATGCACCTGAGTCCTTAGTGGTTGAAAGCAAAGATGATGCAGATGAATATATACCAGTGGGCCAGGTAAGTCCCTCTTCCCATGCCGTTTTAAACACAGAAGAGGGGCCAGATTCACAAAGTCATTAGCGACCATGCAGAATAGTACTCCTACTGTACGTCCAAAGACTGTTCCAATTTTCAGATCACATAAATCCATTCAGAAGCCAATGCATAGTTGAAGAGGAATCCTCCTCTGCGGAAAATGCTGTGCCCCACCAGAGATACACTAGGCGACCTATTAACCATTTCTGGGGAAGCAGACAAAAAAGGAAAAGGTGGTATAACTGGACACCACCACATGCAGGGAGGACACCATGGGAGACCGTCCTTTTGACCAGGAACAGTCAATGCTGCTAATCGATGGGATCACAAGACCATCTCACCATGACTCATTCTCTTTTTTCACTATCGCTCTCACAAGCAGTGTCCAACTAACACAACAATATACCTCAGCATCTGCTCTACCAGACCCAGGCCGTTATCTCCTAAGAGCTACCTCAGGAGCTTCAAGGGAGTAGCAGCAGGGCAGCCTTCCAGGATTCACTGGCTGCTCACCAGAGAGATCACTTGCATCACTTACCTCCTGACCTACTAGACTGCCACATAGCCTCTCTCAGAAACCTCATGCTTCTCCACCTTCATTTTTGTCTGTACTACCCATTCCAAAACCCTTGTGACCCTGTGTTCCTTCGCTCTAAGGCGGTGCCAGGTCCTGTATCCCCGTACGCATACCTGCACCAGAGGAGGAAGGGATATTGCTCAGTGCACCCTCAGAGCAGAATGAGGATGGCAAGGAATTGTTTACCGAAAGCCAGGAAAACAGAAGCTTATTACATACCTAACCAGAAAAGATGCTAGTAAGGTTAGTTGAATTCTTTACAATAATATGAAAAAACAATATTTGTGGTAGTGTGAAAATTGTTTAAATTAGTATCATTGCCTTTGCATTGTTGTACATTAACACACATTTTAAATGCCCTGCAGTCTTGTATGCGAATCTTGTACAGTGCACACTTAGCCGGACTGCTCGAGTAATCAAGCACACCCTCATTTTGAGGTTGACATAGGCAAGCGAAACCTGCAGATTTAGTGGTCAGCTTTCTATCATTCATCACTGTATCAAACTTTCAAGGTCTTCACCATTCTTTCCATGAGAAGAGCATAACACCTGCTTGTTAGCTGCTAGCTAGTGTTTAGAACAGCATCACATGATCTATCCATTGCTTGCTGCACTAGAGAAAATGCATAAAATGAATGTGAATTCAAAGTCAATTTAGCACTGCATGTTTCAATGGCTCAGATGGCAAAGTGCTGGCTCATTGTTTTGCAAATTCCCAATTAGAATGTTTTGCAGCTTGCTTGATTTTGCCATTAAAGATATATAGCCTTCAGTGGCCCTCTTAGAGCCTTGTTTTTCTTCCACAGTAGGAGTGTATAGCAGAATGTTAGCGACATTATTAGATAACATGTTCATCCCGAAAGGCAGAAAGAAGACATCCATGCTCAGTGCTCATGAGCTACATGAGGATAACATGGTAGAAAATATTTCATCCCAACAGAAGACAGTGGACAGTTCAAGCCTGGGATCTTGGATGACATCACAACCAGTAAAGAAAACTGACTCATCAGACTCATTGAACCAGAAGGCACATCCCACCATCAACAGGAATCCTCAAACAGCTTCATCTTATCAGCCCCAACAACAGCATCTGGAGAAAGACAACTACGTATCGGGAATTCAGGTGAGATAGTGCAATGTGTCACGGACCACAGAATATGCCCGGAAAAACAGCACATCATCCTCAGGTACCGCTAATAACAAAAGGCAGAAGTACCAACACAGAGCATGGCAATAGATTCAGTGGCTCTTACTGGCAAGTGAAGCCTGAAGAATACAGGACTGCTGTGATTATTCACACAAGAAAAGTCATACTGAACAACAATGCAGATAAAAGTATCAAATTCCCCATGTTTATATGTGATACATTCAGAGAAGATCTTTTTATTTCTTTCCATTCTGATATGTGTATCCTTATTACATAATGGTAAGAATGGGACTAAATGTCTCCGTACACAAAGCTAATTCTTGTTATGGCAGAACTACTTAATCATGGACTTTGCAAACTTGAGGGTTCTGCTACTTGCTTGTGTCTGGTGACAACCAGCTGAAAGTTTAGCAGAGAATACCCTGATCTCTAGGTGGCTAACAAATAGCAGACAACTTATTCCTTCCTTGACCCTTTCCTATGAGATCATGCATCATGTATGGAGTTTTTGACCCCCCCCAAACGTCAATTAAGAATCAATAAAATTGCCCTGTCCATTGTGCGATAGAGTGGCAGGTCTCAAATCCCCCTGGAGCAGCACGATCCCAGAATCGCAACTCTTGGCAGCCCAATTTTGATTGCTGCTAAAAACAGAAGCTCTGAGTGGCCAAATGAGGGGAAAGGAATTAGGGAAGGGCTGTGAGGAAGGAGACCAAACTAGATAACAGTAGAATGAGGGAAGGTTCTCTATGACTGAAGAACAATCACTAATGCATGTAAATAAAGTGATATTAAAGTTTAAGCAAAGAAACATATCATAAAGGAATTTTGCCACCATGTAACTTGAACAGCATGTAAATTAGAGTGCATCACTCTTCCTGAGATAGTGTAATTTCAATTTCTAACTGTTGATCCAAAAAACAAATGGTACAATCTTTACTTTACATGTAAGATGCTTTCGTTATTTTACAGCAAAAGCCTTGGTCAATCAATACTTGCACCAGTTTGCCTGTTTCTTCACAAATATATACCATAAATTTGTGGTTCAACATTTTTTGTTTTTCTGGATTACTTGTCTCAATTTATTGTCAAAATGTAAACAGGTTGGTCCCAAGTGTACCGACTAAGGGCACAATTTAAAGTTTGTTGGAGAGGGTACTCCATCACAGCAGCAACGGAGTAACCACTCCCCCAAACTGAAGGTCTGCACACCTCATTTAGAGATGCACAGACCTTCAGTATGTCGACAGCGGAGACTACCGACAGAGTAGTCACCGTGAGAGGTTTTTCCATTTGTCTGCCCACCTTATTTAGAGTGGGCAGACAAATCACACGTTTTCACTCTCCAACACCTCCAGGTAAAACCTGGCGGTAAAGTGCAGTGAAAACTGAAAAACTGCTAAATGTCTCCACGCCAGGGAAGAAAACTCCCATGGCAAGTGAGTGTCATTGTTTTTCATTCTCCCGATCTCGAGCTGAAATCTGATTGGCTGCCAACACTTCAAACCAGGAAGTTTTGGCAGCCATCTTGTGACTCGGCATGAACCGAGTCACAGAGAAAACTTTAAAAAAAGAAAAGGGGGCAGGTTAGATACGCCCTAACTCCTCTAAGCCTCTTGGCCTGGTCCCACAGAGACCCAGAGGGCCATAAAAGCATTAAGAAAAACATTTTGGCGGAAGTCGCGCTGGATCCACGAATCCCACTGAAAAAAAAGTGAAGTGAGGGCTTCCCCACTTCATTTCTAATCGGCCCCCGGGGGGGACAGGTCCCAGGGGCATTTAAATAATAAAGGAGGGGGGTGCATGGCCCCCGCGGCTTACGATGCCTCGGGACCAGCACTTCCCTGGGGCTTCTTTATGAAAAAATGCATGGGAAGCCACCCTGGCTGCCCTGGGGACCACCACCTTCCCAGGGCTTATTTATTTATAATTACGGGGAGCCCTGTGATGCCACTTCCCTGGGGCTTTAACTTTACACAATGCTGGGGTGGCGTGGATCCCCTCCGCAGCCTGGGGGCTGCCACTTACCCGGGGCTTTAATTCTAAAAAATGCGGGGGGATGCGTGGATCTCCCCCAAAAGCCCTGGGGACTGCCACCTCCCCGGGGCTTTTGCAAAAATGAATGTGGGGGAGCCACATGGCCCACTACAGCCCCAGGAACCACCACCTTCCTGGGGCAAAATTCAAGCAAGGAGGGGGGTCATGCAGCTCCCCTTGTGGGCCCATAGATGGCCCTGAGGACAGCCACCCCCCATGGCGGGCACCTGATACATCCTAGGGTGCCCAACCTGGGACATAGCTATTTGCTATGGCTTGGCGGGAGCTTTACCCCTCCCGCCAAGCCATAGCAAACTTTAATCCACTTTCAGCAAGTGAGAGCATTAAGGTTCGTGCTTGCTGAAAGCTGAGCAAAATTGCTGTTACAAGCAGGAAGCTGCATGTTATCTGCTCATTATGTGTAAAAGCACTGCTGTCTACCGCACGAGGTAGGGAGCTGGCTGGGACCCCGGGGGCCTTCAGGTTCCCACCGCGGTCCCCATCAGTGATGAGTGGATGCCCTGGGTGGGACTAGGACACCAACAATTGGGGCCGTGCCACAGGGGATCAGGTACCCGAGGCTGAAATCGGACTGGGAGAGGGACTGTGTGGCCCTCTTCCCTTATTATAAAAAAATGCGGACCCCTTCCCACTAAGTTTTTAAACAAAATTATTTTGAAAAAAGGCTGTGTCCAAGGGATGGAGTCCCCAGGGCTGAAATCGGCCTGGGGAGGGGGCCGCGTGGCCCCCTCCCCTAATAAATCAATTAATAATTAAAAAAGGACCGGCAAGTCACCGGAGTCCCCGTCCCCTTTCTCCACCACTCTGCAAATGTGCCTCCTGGCACATTACTGTTTGGGGGATGAAGTCCCCTTGGCTACTGAGGCTCCTTGGGGGTCAACAATCCCTCCTGTTACCTCCAGTAAGTCCAACACAGCAGGATTCCTGAGAGCTGGTCAGAGGCCTCGCCCCCTTTCTCCATCACTCTGCAAACACGACTACTAGTTATTCACTTAAATAGCCAAAGGTTAAAGGGATGTTATAGTTAGGAAATAGAATTTGAAAAACATTAGAAATTCACTTAAAAAATCAAAGTTGACAGGGTTGTTACAGCTAGGAAATAGAATTTTTTTTAAACTTAGAAATTCACTAAAAAAACAATGGTCACAGGGACATTATAGTTAGGCTCAGATTTCACTTGTACAAAACTAGTGAAATTCGGCAGTTATAGTAACCTGAGATAACTATAACTTAAGCCCCTGCAATGCACTGCTTATGACCTAACATAGTACATCACTCATGACATGGTCAGTGATATCACTGATGACATCACTCATGACATCTCAAATGACATCACTCATGACATTACTGATTACATCATCTGCAGAACCACTCACACACCCACTCACACCCCCATACAACCTCTCATATGCCCACTCACATACCCACACAACCACTCACATACCCATTCACAGACCCATACCAGTACTCACACACTCACTTACTCCTCCATAGAGCCACTCACACAGCCACTCACTCACCTGTACAGCCACTCACACATCCATTCCCTCACCCATACAGCTACTGATACAACCACTCATACACCCATACAGCCAGTCACATATTCAGTCAGTCACCAATAGAGCTACTCACACACCTAGTCACTCCCTCATACAGTCAATCACACAGCCACTTACTCACCCATATAGATACACACACACACACACTCGCTTACTCATACAGATACTAACACATACTCACTCACCTATACAGTCACTGACACAAGCATACTCTCACCCATACAGCCACTCTCACATTCCCTCACTCACCCATACAGCCATCATAAATTACATCACTCACCTATACTGCCTTTCACATAACCAGTTACTCACCCATATACTACTGACACATCCACTTACTCACCCACACAGCCATACACACACTCCCTGACCTATACAGCTCCTCACACATTCACTCACTAACCCATACAGCCACTAACTAACCCACTCACTCATCCATACATGCAGTCACACACACCCTCATCCACCCACACAGACACTCAGACAACCATACAGGTACTCAGATAACCAATCACTCACCAATACAGCCACTCACATACCCACTCACACACCCATACATCCACTTAGACACCAGCTGACTGACTGAAACAGACTGTCACACAACCAGTCACTTACCCATACATTCACTTAGACACCTAATCACTCGCTTATACAGTCAGTCACACAGCCACTAAATCTTCCATACAGACACTCATACAAACACTAGTACACCAATACACCTTGGTATATATACTTAACACTGATAAACTTTTTTAAAACACTCACAGTCACTCAATGATGTCATCAGTGATGTCCTCAGTGATGTCATTTGAGATGTCATCAGTGATGTAATCAGTGCTGTCACTGACTATGTCATGAGTGATGTAATATATGAGGTAATAAGCAGTGCATTGCGGGGGCGCAAGTTATAGTTAGCTCAGCTAGCTAAAACTGCTGAATTTCACTGGTTTTGTCTGAGTGACACGTTAGCCTAACTACAACATCCATGTAACCTTTGTTTCTTTCAGTAAATTGTAAAGTTTTTTTAAATTCCATTTCCTAACTATAACGTCCCTGTACCTTTGTTTTTTTTACCGTGAATATCTATATCTATATCTATCGCTCTCTCTCCTTATAATGTAAACATTGTACGAGACATTGGGGGCAATACATTTTTGGCAACGACACTGACCCCACCAATGGGGAAATATTAACACTACAGCACCCAGCATGCAACGCACTGAAGTGTGCATTCTATTAAAAGTGAAAATAGGTTGTAGCGCGTTCAGGTCCTGCCTCTTCCCCCGCCCTATGATTAAGGTGCAGTGCACCGAAACACGTCAGGGACTGTGATTGATTGGAAATGCTGATGCCGGTTCCAGTAATAAAAGCTCGTTTGAACTTTCCTCTGCAGGAGTGGCGTCCTTGAAGCTCTGGGGCTTTTTTTGAGGAATATGGACACTGCGGTTCCGGCCGTGAAGGATTGCACCGCCTGGGAAATTGTGCGACAGGTCTGCGGGGCTGTAAAGGAAATGACAGCCTAATCGCGGCACAGAGGAACCATGATTAGGAACCGGACAACATTTCTGAGGCCCACTGGAGGGCTCTAAAATATAGTACGAGACATTGGGGGGGCAATACATTTTTGGCAACGACACTGACCCCACCAATGGGGAAATATTAACACTACAGCACCCAGCATGCAACGCACTCGAGTGTGCATGCTATTAAAAGTGAAAATAGGTTGTAGCGCGTTCAGGTCCAGCCTCTTCCCCCGCCCTATGATTAAGGTGCAGTGCACCGAAACGCGTCAGGGACTGTGATTGATTGGAAATGCTGATGCCGGTTCCATTAATAAAAGCTTGTTTAAACTTTCCTCTGCAGGAGTGGCGTCCTTGAAGTTCTGGGGATTTTTGGGAGGAATATATATATATATATATATATATATATATATATATATATATATATATATATATATATATATATATATATATATATCTTTGTTTCAGTGCATAGTTAAGGTTAGGAGAATTCTTCTATCATGGATAGCCTCAAAGATAAAAACACTTTCTGCGCCCCAGGGCACTTTGGTATTACAGAAGGGACCGACACTCGCATGCCAGCACACATATAGCACTGGTGCGGACATCAGGGGACCTTCCTTCTTTTGAATGGGGGCAAGGCCCCAAGCTAATGAGGGAAATACTTTTACTCTGCAGGCATGCCGTATTACGGAGGCAGGCACAAAGCAAAGAGATCATCATGAGACGGACTGACTATGAAACATGCAGAATGTACTCATGGCCTCCCCAGGTATCTCCCTGCAGGTAGATACAGTCACTCACTGCTCCTACTTGCAGGGGGATCCATGCCCCGTATTGAAAAGCAGATCAGGTGTCACCTGTACTGTGAAAGCTAGATCATCTGCTTCGAACTGCCGGACTTCCACTCAGTGATGCACTGCCTCCTTCTGCCTCCAGGGCAGCTGTGAGTATGCAGCTTCCCTGGGGGCAGAGCATTAACTATAATAGGATCCAATGTTCCTGCTCACACCTCGTGCACCTACTTAAAGATGCACCACAGAACAAACAGGGTCAGTGCAGCCTAAGTATAATAAGACACTGGGTGTGTGCCAAATAATGTCACTCGTAAACTCAGTTCAGATATTTGCATCAGTCCTTTTGTAGTAACTTAAAGAGCAAGACTAAGGGGCCGATTACGATGCCGTAGAAATGGCTCCGACCCTTGGTCCGAGCCATTCCTACGGCATCGTAATCTCCTGTTTGGATTAATTTCTGACTGACCCATTTTGATGGAGTCGGTCGGAAATTAATCCAAACAGGATTTCCGAATGGCTTACGAAGGGCTCGGAGAGCCCGTCTGTCATTCGGAAAGAGGCCTGTAATCCCAAGGGCGGCTCTTTCCGCCTGAGGGATTACGATGGCAGATTCCTACAGCCTTTCTGTGCCGGCCTTTCTGACACAGAAAGGCTGTACGGATTCGACTTTGGGGGGCCCCATCAGGGCCCCATGGGTACAAGGCCTCCAGTAGCGGCCTAGGGAGCAACTATGGTGGCCCCCTGTTGATCCTTGCATGCTGTGGCAGGCACCTTGAGGTGCCTGTCATGGGGTGCAGGGGGGAACTACATCTCAGCTCTTTACAATGAGAGCATGCATTCCGGTCGGAATGCATGCTCCCATTATAAAGAATAGGATTGCCTAATTGCTGGTTTGGGACCGCCGACAGGAGGTCGGTCGGTTCCAGTTCCAGATCGATGTTGGACAGACTCAGGTCCGTCCGACATCGAAATCGGCCCCTAAGTGTTAAATGTGATGCATATAGAGCAAACCAGTTTCAGAGTGGGTTTGCTTCAGTGGAGAGCAATGAAAGTAAGCACAAACTATAGAGTTTGGCATTCCATCATCTTATTTAATTATGATAACGTAATTTTTTCTGGCTCAAGGATCACCGTACAGCTAGTACAGGAAGGTAAGGTGATACATGGAATCAAAATTGAAAGTCACATAAACCAGGACTGTGTACTTGCCCCCCGTTGCTCTCCTGATTTACCACCAGAACTCAAGCTCAAGGATAACTACCATTAGGAAAAGAGCACCACTTAAATGTGCTACAACCTAGTAAATCTGGATCGCAGACCGATCATACTGAAAAGTAGCTCTCCACTCCAAACTTACATTGTGATTTTGATAAGGTGAACACCACAAAGGCTCATTTCATGTGCATTGGTATTAAACACACTAATATTAACTTGTGGATTTGAGACACAAAACTTGCTAGTGTCATGTCCTATAAATAAATACCTGAGTGTTACTTTTTTGGGAATATTAAACTGGTCTTCCCAGACTGAAAATGTATCAATTAATGCCTTTATGTCTGAATTAACTGATTTTAATAAGCTGCTTTCTAGCCATGTCACTAAGACCCTTTTAAAGAACTTAGACCCCAAAATTATCCCAGATAGCACTCCATGGATTACTGTTCATGCTTCTAGATACCCCACTCAATTGTATTACTGTGGAAGTGAATTCTCAAAGAAAGCATTTCACTAGCTCAAGCAACTTGTACTGACTGAGGCAATGCCGCTTAAACTAGGACATTGTTCTTTTTATGCATGAAGCTGAATATTTGGGGACCAAGTTTAATGTTAAAGTTTTGAAGACGCACATTCCTTCTGTTGCTGAGTTATTTTTAAGGAATGTACTTAATTTGGAGAGCAACTGGGCATGACCTAGTATGAGTAGGTTATGTAGGCTTTTCTTGACCTATGATATGGCTGCCCTGCTTGATGCAATATTTTGATGACTTTCTAAGACATTGCTTTCCAAGCGTTTTTGAACCACGACCCAATTTTTAGAAGGACAAACTTTCAAAACCCACCTAACTTAATAGTAGACATGCTTTCAAAATGAATTCCTCTCTAATAGCAATTGTTTGTAAATGGCATGACTTTGACCATAGCCTTTGCTATGTCTTTATTGGACTGTGGCCAAGCCATTGATCTATCAATAAAAAAGGCAGATGGTGAACTGTACTGTAACTGGAGCACTTTCAGAGTGGGGTGCTGACTTGTAGCACCTGTTCATGAAAACATCTGAACAATCTTGGTGTTGATACCGGTGGTGATGACTGAAGAATGGATAGCAGAGTTATCTGATATGACTAGTGGGTCCACAATAAGGCATTAGATGGCCAGCAAAATGCATAAAACATGGTCCAGGATGTTACCTTAGATGAAAATCCTTTCAATAGTTTGTGTTGTTTGTGGGTCAGGGACATGAGCTGATTAAAGTGTACCTTCTTTGTGTTCTTGATGTGGGGCCCTTAAGAGGTTGGTGTCCAAGATAAAGATTTTAATGGAAAGATTTTGTGGAAGAAATGGTGGGAGGTGGATTATTGAGACAAGCAAGATTGCATTATTTTGTTGTGGAAAAAGATAATTATCCTGGAGCCAATTCATGAAATAATTTATGAGTATGGGACGTTTTACATGCCTTTGTGCATTGGTCCAAAACTTCAAACTCTCTATCCGTGAAAGTGCAAAGAAAACAAAGATATATCTATTTCTTCTAACTGTATATGAATTGTCCCAGAATAGTCATATTTTATTCCTATCTCATAAGTTTGTGGGCCAATTAACAAATGCATTTAAGAAGAGTATGTTACAGAATACTATAAGAGTATTACTGTACATATTTCAAAATCCCTTTTGAATAGGCTCCCTGGCCCCATGTCTCAAACGATAAAAAGCACAGATTCAAAGAAACACTTAAGTATACATCTGCTCAATACAACTAGTACTCACTTGCATAAAGTAAAGTGAAACTACTCTGAGCACATGTAAGTGCAATCAATTTTTAATCCACACATTTATCTTCAGCACAGAAAGAATTCTTATTTGAAAGTCCAAAGAGAGAGTTGACTACAAGTGTCCATCAAGACAATCCAAAAATACGGCATCTTTACTTGGTAAGCCACTGAATAGGCAGCTTACCCCTCTCCAGAGGCCCTTAAGTACACCTAAACCATGTGCTCCCAATGCAGCTTTGAGACACACCTATAACACTAAATAACTATCCATATTCCCAGTAGGCTACTTCCCCTAGCCTTGCTCAGCTAAGACTCCTGCCAAGGTATTTAAGACCAGATTTAGAGACAAGCGGTAGCAGATGATCCTCTGTTCATTCTTCCATTGGTGTAGCTGTCCAATTTACAGCTAGTGGATGTCCTGCTGCCAGAGACACATATGAGTGGAACTGAGTCTTATAAGGTACTGTGATAAATTTAATAATTATGGCATTGGTTGCCAGCGTGTCGGAATTTATGTAATTTTCATTAATGCCTTGTAAATGTGGTCTTTGTTTTGGTGGTCAAGTATATGGATTGTGCAATACAGCAGTCAATGGAGAAAAAATGGTTCACATCAAAAACTTCTGTTTGTAGTTGAAATGGCTCTAAATGTGTAAGTCTTATCAGAACATGAACCAAAGTTGCTGTGCACAGCTAAAATTCTGCCCTCAGCACTATAAAATATAAAACGTCTTCCTCACCTTTTCACGGCACATCTTTTATTCATGTCCTGCAAAAATAATCCTAGTACACTTGGGTCTGATTACGAGTATGCTGGTCCCAACACCATCGTACTTGCAGTTGCTGTTCGACCACTGCATCCTTGGCAGTCCAACTGCCTGAATATGAGGTTGGCGATTGGACTGCAGCAAGCCAGATGCAAGACTGCCACCACCTCCAAAAACCTAGATCCCGATGGGGCGGGCGGCATTCTCTGGTGGAGGTGCTGATGCTGGCACCACTGTGCAGATTATGACCTGCCTCACCGCTGACCTTTTCTTGGCAGGGAGCCTGCCAAGAAAAGGTCGGCGGAAAGGCAGGGAAGGGGCCCCAAACTGGGACCCAGTGTGCTGTAGCCCATGGAGGGTGTGCATGAGGGCACATGTTGTGCCCCCCTCTTCTTGCACTGTTGTGAGTGCACTGTTTGCCATGCAGAACATGGTACATGGTACACAGTGCACCGACGTGCAAGAGGCAGTGCCACAGAGGCTGCATGTATTGCAGGCTCTCTATGAGCTGAAGCATGCCACAGCCATGGCACTGCTGCCGCAAAACAACCAGCCAAGCGTTTAACTCGTAATGCAGTGGCCCGGATGCCACCAGCTTGGTGGCATACTCCCAACTGCCACAATGGTGATCCAGCGGTCTGACCGCCAAAGTCATAATTGGGCCATTAAAGTGAGTTTATTGGCTTCTATTATTGTTGTTAATAATACATGTTTATTTTAATTTCAATCATGTGTTCACAATTTTGTGCTTTTTCCTTGTTGGTGGTAATTTACATATTTTAATCTTTATATAATACATGTATGTCCATTATGATTATCTAAACTCCTGTAATTTATTTGCGCATTATAGATACATTCTAATGTCAGACCATTCCTGTAATAAAAAAAGTCACAATAGTACTCATTTTTAACAAATCGTTACAAGTGAGTAGTGCCATCAATATGGCACCCTTTGACTCGCATCCTTTGCTGTCGAGCACTGCACAGCTTCATGTGCTTGCCCTCCCTGTGTCACAACCTCAGTGCCCTTCATCTGTGCAGAGCTTATACTGTATATGAATCTTTCATTCACAGTAAGTCACCTGCTCTTACATCCCCTCCAATTCAACCCACCCAGGGACCTAAGTATATTTTGAGTGCAACTGTGCACAGCTGGTAGGGACTACTGTTCAATTCCTGGAGTGATGCAGTGCTGAGTCTACACTCACAGCTTTACCAGTGCTGCCCCTCTGTAGGTGTGTATTATTTCTGATGCCCAAGCTTTTTTGACTGACTGAGAGTTTATATTTGCACCTCACCCACATAGAGCTCTTGCACTGCTGATGCCCACATGGTAGCTAGTGTGATTGTATGTTTGTGTATGTTGCTCCTTGCCCCATATGTGTTTTGAGTGTTTAAGGAAGCATGAAATCTTGATGCCCTTGTGCGATCTGTGGTTCATGTTTGTGTTTGTGTGTGTGTGTGAGCCAAAAGTGAGAAATCTGGTGTCATAGAAGTTTGCAATCTTGATTCTGGATCAATGACATTATATCGATTATAACAACATTGATTCACCAAATTATTGGAAAAAAATATATGTCTAAAAAAATCACCTTCCTATACTTAAGAAATAAAAACACAAGCATCAATAGCTAATTTATTGCCATTCAAAATACGTATTTTTAATTTTATCGATAACACAAATATCAGAAACAAAAATATTGTTACCTTTAAATAAAAAATATTGCAACACACAATATAGGCTACAATATAAAATAAAGGCATTAGATTACAAAACATTAATATAACAATATTTTATGCTCACGAAACAAAAGAAAAAAGAAGGAAAAACATACATAATCAAACACCATTATTACAAATGTATTTACCTTAAATAAACTTAAAACACCTTAAATAAATTATACACTTCAGTACATCAAATTATAATTAAAATGAATATATTTACAACTAATAAAATACAAACATTAAACAAAACTAAATTAATATTTATACAGAAATAATACACAAAAATAATACTAAAAACACAAATATAAAATATAAACTATTATATCATAAAATAAATGCTAATTAGCATCCACCATTATAAGCAATGACTGAAAACAATTCAAACTAAATGGACCTAAACCAATAAAAACAAACAGTAAAGAAAACTATCCAATAAAATTATATTATCAATTAAAATAGCAATATAAAAGTAGCACAAAATGTGATCACTTCCTATACCAAAACCACAAAAGCTTCAAGATGACAATACTCTGCAGAATTTGCTGCAGAAAATCAGAAAACAAAAGTGGAAGAATGCATACAACTAACTACTAAAGTGAGTAAAAACATTTACTTAAACAATCTTTAAATTGTTTTTAATAAATAATGTTAAATAATAATAAATTAACCAAACACACTTTTTTAATGTCTTTAACTTTTGAAACTACAAACAAATTACTACATCATTGACAAACTACAAACCCACCAAGACATTGCAGCAATAAAATGCCTGGAAAAAGGCACATAAAAGGTAACTAATAAAAACAGTTCTAAATATAAAGTCAACCTTAAACGCTAAAATAAAAAATCCCTCAGCCCCTACTAGCTACCTACAAACAAACGTTTAAAATAAAACTAAAACAACTTTTTTCCCTAACAGAAAAGAAGCCACCTGACCCACATTTTAACACCCTCTAAGGAGAACAAGAAAATAAGAACTGTAATTACCATCAAGAACACATAAGTATAAAATAGAAAATGATTGAAATAATTTTGTACATAAAATTGAAATGTAAAGTAAAACTAATATTATTTAATTAATTGTAATATTCAACTATTTTTAGACATAATACCAGAAAGAACAAGATATGTCACATCACAAAAATGGAAACAATTATTCTCTCACATGAGCTGCAGGCAAGAATGTACAAGCACCTGATCTGTCAATTGAAATTGTACAAAATATTACTCTAATGCCTGTTATGGGTGGACTGCTACAAAAGATGATGTTGTTATTAATGTGCGTAACACAACCATTCCCAAATGCCACAGAAATTTAAGTAAGGCATGTACTACAAGATTTAAGAGAGGCTCTGTCAGACCACCGCGAACCTTACCTTAAGTCTGCTGCGTGGCCTTGCAGAGATGATGTGAACCAACTCCACAGTCCCTTCACTCTTACTTGCATTTGTAAGAGAAGGAAGAAAAACTGTGTCCTGGGAGTTAGATAAGGAAAGCTCCTTTATATGGACAGCTGCTGCACCTTAAAGAATGGAAATACAACGTCAGAAGCAATAGGTGCAAGTATTCTACCCAATGTAAACTCCACCCACTAGTAGCCCTTATATGCCTACCTGAAAAGGAATGGGTGCGCCTATAGGCTTGTCCGAGAGTTCGTAAGGTGAGAATGGGGTGATGGTAAGCAGCTGACAGTTGACCTCATAATGACCTAGAGCCAATTGTTTCTATAACATAATACAGATACACACAGTAAGCAACATGCACTCATCAACAAGCGGCTTCTAAAAGCAAGAAAATACACAAAAACAAAATGAACTGGGAGTAAGGAAGCACACTAATAGGCTATCCATGTGTGCATGAACATATATATTAGTGAACCTCACTGATATTTTGTAGTCTCAATGTGGTGCACTTCATGTGTGTTTAGTGGCCTAATAAGTCATGCAAGCGCTGGGTAAACAAAAAATGAAGTACTTCTGGCAAGCGCTATAACATGGCAGTCTCAGTTATATTCTCCATTGAAGTTTTTTTCAAAAGGCAGCGCACTTCGTGCGTGTTCGTAGTACAAGTCTAGCATGCACGATAAGGCAATAAAGGAATGACTCTGGCAGGCACTAGGAAATGTTCACATTAGTTCATATGTCACTGATGCAATGCACTCCGCGTGCGTTGTAAGATTAAAGACATGCATGCACTTGTGAGCAAATAATAGGTTGGCAAGCTTTTGAAAGGCAAAATCGTGCTCCATGCAAGTTGTCACTATAGTAAGATTCTGGGGTACCTGTATTCACGCCCGCAATATGGAATGCAGTACTGCAGGCTGTGGTCTTTGTCCAAGTGCAGGAGACCCGACTTTGACAACTTTACCAGGAACAAACCCTCTTTGTCCCTGTAATGTGAAGGAGTCACTCCCGCGGGAAGAATCAAAGCAAACCAGAGTCGGGACTGTAAGTGCCGCTTAAGTTGATGACTCTGCATGCCACAGCCCAGAAGACCGCTGTAACCTGCCGTGATCACACAGGATCTCAGCAGTTCAAGGAGTGTACCACTAACCTAATAGTAGTCTGTTCATGGAATGTTCCTCATATCTCAGCGCCGTATTGGAAAGTAAGTATTAAGTAGGCAATTTGCAGCAGCTTCGGAAGGAAGGTGATGAAGGTAATTATTGCATACAGCCTTTCCCCCCGCATATGAAGTATACAACACATGCATACATTTCTGTACCACTCATACCTAGGGTGCTGAGCTGGGTGATATTGTAGCCATATGTTTAGAATCATGTCAGTACCCCCTTGAGACAGGAGACCCAGCACAGGAGATGCAGGATGAGGCTTCAGTGGGTGGCAGGCATGAAAAACAATGATTAATTGGGGTGCATTACAAACTTGGGAGAGAGGCTCCCATGAATATTCTCTGGACTGTACCCTTTCCAGTCTACGAGATAGAACAACTTACCCTTCGTTCTATGGGAATCCACAAGAGTTCGAACCTCTTATTCCTCTTGGTTGTCAATCGCATCAGGTAGTGGTAGTGTACTAATATGGCTATCAGGATGCACTCTCTTTAAAAGAGAGACATGGAATACGGGGTGGAGTTTAATGGCTATGGGCAGTTATAGTTTCATGGATACCTCATAAATGACCTTAGAAATAGGGTAGGGACCAAAGTACCGGGGTCTCAATTTCTTTGACCCATGCAGGTTTAGGTTTCTTATGGACAACCATAACATATCCCCTGCAGTGTATGCTGGTTCAGGTTGACAGTGATCATCCACCATTCTTTTGAATGCATCTTTGGCTTTAGCTAATTCAAATTGAGCTTGTTTCCTCAAGGCATATAGGGAGGTATGGAAGTCCTGTACAGTAGGCATAGGGCTACTGTTATTTGTCTCCTAATGAACAACTTGTGGGTGATGTCCTTGGAGGCAACAGAAGGGTGACATGCCTATAGATGCGTGCTTTGTGTTTTTAAATGCAAACTCAATAGCCCATAGCAATTCCGACCATTCCTACTCCACTGTAAGCAATTGTTAATGTAGATATTGCTTCATGGTCTGATTGGTTCTTTCTTCTTGGCCATCTGTTTGTGGATGATACACAGAAGAGAGGCATACCTCAATGTCCAAAGATTTACACAACTCACCCTAGAAACAGGATATGAACTGAGAACCACAGTCTGTGATCAAAATGGAGGGCATACCATGCAAACGCACTGCATGTTCCATAAAAATAGGAGCAAGTTCCACAGCAGAGTCCAATTTCTTCAGAGGTATTAAATGTGCCCACTTCGAGAAGTGGTAAGTATGGTGGTAGAACCGGTCTTGGTTACAGGTAATTCTACCATAAAATCCATGGATACTGTGTGCCAAGGACGTGGTGGCACAGGAATAGGATGCAGTAAGCCAACTGCGGGTACATGTGAGGATTTTACTTGTGCACAGATTGAATTGTAAGCTATATATTCTTGTGTATCCTTGGACATGGAGGGCCACCAGAATCATCTCTGCTGGTGTTCTAAGGCTTTGTTGATGATGATGATGATGAAGGATTTATAAAGCGCAACAAATACCCTGAGGTGTCTAGGCGCTGCCTTTGGTGTCAATTAGTCAGAGCGGAACATGCGGTACAGTTAGGCCGAGAAAAGCCACGTTTTTAGGCCTTTCCTGAATTTGAGGAGACTGGGTTCTTTTTTTCAGCATAGTGGGTAGAGAATTCCAAAGGCTAGCCGATGTAGCCATGAAGCTTTTACCTCCCCTTCTAGCTCTGTAGACTCTAGGAACCAATACATTTCCTAGGTGGGTGGATCTAAGGGCTCTGACAGGTGTATAAGGTTTTAAGAATGTTGTCAGATGCGTTGTTGAGGGATTTAAATGCGATGCACAGAGATTTAAATTGAATCCTCTTTGCTACGGGTAGCCAGTGGAGTCGGGCTAGGGACGTAGAGACTGAATCGAATTTAGACATGCCCAGCAGTACTCTTGCTGCAGCATTCTGTACCGTCTGAAGTTTATTAATGCTACGCCTTGGGGCACTGGAGAAGAGGGCATTACAGTAGTCCAGTCTTGAAGATATCAGCACTGTTACCACCGTCTTCCTTAGGTCCATGGGAATTGCTGGGAGGATTTTCCTCAGCATTTTCAGAATGAAGAAGCATGCTGAGGTGGCTGAGTTAATTTGTGCCTCAAAGGACAGCTTGGTGTCAAAAATTACTCCAAGATTTTTGGCCTTGAGCACAGGTTTGGGCAGGGCGCCAAGTTGAGCAGGCCACCAGCTATCTGTCCAAAAACTTGGGTTGTTCCCCAGCAGCAGAACTTCAGTTTTGGCTGAATTCAACTTCAGGCAATTGTCTGACATCCAGTTGGCTATATGGCTCATACAATTGTGAAAACTGGTTGCTGTCTGACTAGCTGGACTGCTTACCGAGACGATGATCTGTGTGTCGTCAGCATACGACACCAGGGTAAAGCCATAGCTTCTTTCTAGGCTGGCAAGAGGGGTGACATAAAGGTTAAAAAGCGTAGGGCTAAGAGATGAGCCCTGGGGGACTCCACAAGGCAGCGTGAAGGGAGCTGATACCATGTTACCTAGGGCTACTTATTGGAATCGCTCCGACTGGATGGAGCTCAACAGGGATAGCGCCCTTCCTCTGATCCCGATGGAGGACAGCCGCTCCCGCAGCAGCCCATGATTAACCGTATCAAAGGCTGCTGACAGGTCCAGAAGGATCAGAGCTGCGTTCCCCCCACCATCAAGAATCAGCCTAAGTTCCTCCGTAACAGTGATAAGCGACAGTTTGGTGCTATACTGAGCACGAAAGCCAAATTGAGAGGAATCAAGTATGATGTTATCATTTATAAAACCCGCAAGTTCAGTGTTCATCGCTCTTTCAACCACTTTTGCCGGGAACGGGAGTCTGGATATCGGCCTGTATTTAAGAGTCTCCTTGGCATCCAGGTTCGGTTTCTTCAAAAAAGGAAGAACAGAGGCTTTCTTCCATTCCGTAGGAAAGTGACCCGTAGAGAACATTGTATTGAAGATTGTTGTTAATGGGATGGCAATAATTTCAGTCAAGATATGCAGGATTTTAGGAGGGCATGGGTCTGATGGAGAGCCCGATTTTGTGGTTATGATGAAATCAGTGGTTTGTTCCACTGTTAACATATAGAAAGAGGAGAGAGTCGGAATAACAAATTCAGAGAGAACTTGAGTTAAGTCCTGAGGGACTGCTTGCATCCTGTTAAGCTGGGCCGGAGTCTGGGCCCGGTGTTTATCCTGCTGTGCAAATAAGTCAAAGACAGCCTTGACTTTATGCTGAAAGGAATCTGCTAAGTAATTGCAGAATTCCTGACTGATGTTAATGTCGAGTGCATTTGGCAGCTTTGCAAGCTTTTTACAGTGGTGAACAAGGCTTTGGGACAGTTGTTGGCTGCTGTGATTTCCTCAGCAAAATAAGACGCTTTTTCTCTGAGAATGAGTTTCTTATAGGTTTGGAGCGATGTCTTGTATTCCAATCTAGTCTTTTCTTTATTTTCAAGTCTCCACTTCCTCTCTGATCTACGACATAGTTGTTTATGGGCTTTCAATGTATCGTTGAACCAGG
Organism: Calotriton arnoldi; assembly: GCA_963921515.1. Classification (NCBI taxonomy): domain Eukaryota; kingdom Metazoa; phylum Chordata; class Amphibia; order Caudata; family Salamandridae; genus Calotriton; species Calotriton arnoldi. The sequence goes on along the minus strand of CAWUFW010004395.1, from coordinate 1,092,142 downwards.
ATTCAGATGGTAAACTCCTGGATCGACGGCACAGTTTAGGGGGGGGCAAGTTGTGTCATGACCGTGTCTAGCCAAGCTTGATACTGAACCGTGGCAAGATCGGGGTCAGGGGACAGGTCAGGTAGAGTTTCTGACAGAATGGGGTTAAGGGAGTTAGCCACGACTTTGTTCCAAGGGCGGCTGACATAGGGTACACTGGGGACTTTGGAATGTTTTTTGTACGGCAATAGTATGTCAAATAAGATTGCTTTGTGGTCTGACCAGACCATGGGCAAGATTCCGGTCCAGTTCAGTGCAGGGTTATATGAAAAGATACCATATAAACAGTGCCCAGCACTATGAGTTGATCCCTTCACCAGTTGGCGCAATTCTGCACTATCCATGTGATCTAAAAGTGCTTTTGTCTCAGAGTCAGCAGATTTTTCCAAATTAAAATTAAAATCCCCTAGCTCTGTGAATTCAGGATGCTCCGCTTTATGTGCTAACAGCATGTCTATGTTGTCTAAAAAAGCGGCCTAGGGTTTGGGCGGTCGATAAAGAAGAATCCCACTGACCGAGTGTTGACCATACAATTCTATTTTAAAGTTAAACGATTCACAGTCCTTGAGGTCCAGATTTGTTTTAATAGACGACTTAAAACTGGATTTAAGAATAATGGCGATGCCCCCACCTTTTTTCTCTACCCGATCTAAGGGCCGATTTACGATTACGATGGCGGACGGACTGGAGTCCGTCCGCCATGGTGGTGGCGACCGGGACCGTCCGCAATACCTGCGGCGGTTCCACACACCAATTCAGGATGCAACCGCCACAGTGGAAAGGCTGGCTGGAGACTGCATCGTAATTTGGAGGACGGTGCTTGCTAGGCACCGCCACCATTCTACGGATGCAGACCACTCCGCCAGGCAATTGTAACAATTGCCTGTGGCGGTTCCGTGGCGGACAGTCTTTGCATCCGCCGCGGTCGCGGTCTAGATCCCACCGCCATCGTAATCTGGCAGTGGGAAAATCACGGTCTGATGTGGGAAGGACCGCCACCGCCGGGCTGGCGGTGACGGTCCTTCCACCATCGTAATCGGGCCCCTAGGTGGTGTATTTTGTACCCTACAGGAGGGGCTAATAAAAGATCTGGGTCCGAGGAGGCGTCAGCCCAAGTCTCGGTGACAAAAGCTATATCTATCTGGTATGATTCCAGGAGTTCTTGAAAAGCGATAGCGTTCTTAATTAATGATCTGACATTAATGAGAACACAAGATACCTTTTTATTTTTAACTTTAAGAGTGATGTGGGTTTGTGTAGAAGGTGAGGTAAGCTGGTCGGCGAGGCCACATTTTGAGCACAGCTCGTTTCCCAGAATCAAATGGGGATCGATGCGTGAGCCAGAGCACAGCTTATTGCCCCCTTGGAGCTCCATAAGAGTATTGCGGCTGTAATGTAGCGTGGGTTCCACGTGGAGGGCTTCTGACCCAAAACCGGCAGCGTGGCTGGCACTGAGCGCGTTCCGAGCGCTGACGGACTTTGACGGGCGCAGACGGGCTTGCCTTTGGCGTGCCTTCGGCCCACCAGCGGCGCACCCGCTGCGCGCCCGGGTTTGTCCCATCTAAAATAGTGGCCTGCTGGACTGCGATAGGCTAGACCGTCACCTGACTCAAGATGGCGGCTGGCCGGAAGTGATGCAGTCAAGACCCTAGTAGGTGAACTCCCTCCGCATCAAACGGTAGAAAACACGGTGGCGGACCGAAGAGTCAATGTGGCATGACCGAGGAGATGCCCCCTGAGAGCTACGGTCAGGTAGGCGAAATGTGCAAAAAGTGCTGGTGCAAATACAAAGTTAAAAACACGCTACAGATTGGAGACTGTTAAAAGTACAAACTAGACTTTTTTCGCTCTGTCCCACAACGTTCCACAACCCCAAAAACCAAAGGCAATTACAAGCAGCGCAGTACTTGCTTCCTGAGTCTGCTGCGCGCCCAGGTTTGTCCCATCTAAAATAGTGGCCTGCTGGACTGCGATAGGCTAGACCGTCACCTGACTCAAGATGGCGGCTGGCTGGAAGTGATGCAGTCAAGACCCTAGTAGGTGAACTCTCTCCGCATCAAACGGGTAGAAAACCCGGTGGCGGACCGGAGGTTGTACCCCGGATGGGTTTGTCATGATATGGTTGTGACAGAGTTATAGTACGTATTGTTGATATTCTAATGAGGGCAAGTACCATCTGTTATCCTTACACAAAAGACCATCATGATACTTAAGGTCAGGATTGTAATAGGCCCACTCTTAAGGTGTCTTTTTGCTTATGCATTTGTGTAAAACAGGTAAAAAGGCGGAGCTGAGACCCAGACCTTGAAAACAATGGTTGGTTTGGTTTCTTGCCTAACCAGGAGTACGTCTTCTTCTCCAATCCTGGAAAGGGCACCAGCTTTAGCATTCTCTCTACCCTGGCAGTATGTGATTGCAAAGTTATACTCATTAAAGAATAGGGTCTACCCTAACTGTTGCGCTGTTAGTGCCCTAAATGACCGGAGGAACTGAAGGTTTCTGTGATCCGAATATATGGTTATTGGGTGTTTGGCATCCATTAAATAGTGCCGCCACTCCTCAAAGGTGGCCTTGTTGGCTAACAGTTCACGGTGTGCAATGGTGTAATTGTGTTCTACGGGAAGTAATTTATGTGAATAGTATGCTATGGGATGCAGCTGTCCCTTTCTAACATTTCGCTGTAACAATGCGCCTCCTAGGGCGGTTTGTGAAGCATCAGCTTCCACAACATATGGTTGTTCCGGATTAGGATGGGCCAATACAGGGGCAGGTGTGAATTTTCTTTTCAGGGTTTGGAAGGCCTGTTCCGCATTGTGATCCCAGATGTATTTCCCCCCTTTGCGGAGAAAGCAAGTGATGAGCGTTATAGTTTCAGAGAAACTGCCAGTAATGCATCTGTAGAAGTTTGCAAACCCCAAAAAGCTTTGAACTTGTTTCACTGTTGTGGGGGAAGACCATTGCAGGATTGATTCCACTTTTTTCATGTCCATGCTAATTCTGGTGGGACTGCAAAATATACCCCAAAAACTCCACCTCTGTGGAATGAAATACACCTTTTTCTAGCTTCAAATACAGACTATGCTTTTGCAGTTGCTGTAGTATTGCATGGACCTGTTGGACAAGTTCCGGGATATTTTTGGAGTAGATCAATATGTGGTCGATATAAACAAAACAGCATACATAAATGTATTCCTTCAGGACCTCATAATGAAGAACTAGAAAGAGAAGGGGGCATTGCAGATTCCGAAAGGTATCACTTGGGACTCATAGAGGCCGAACATGGTTCAGAATGAGGTCTTCCACTCATCACCCTCCCGGACCCTAACATGATGGCAAGCCCACGCAAATCTAGTTTAGTGTAGATGGTAGTGTTTTTAACCTGATCAAGCAGGCTCGTAATCAGGGTTAAAGGATAACGGTTCTTCACTGGTATGTCATTCACTGAGTGGTAGTCAATACATACACAAAGATCCCCACCTTTTTTGACACAAAAAAGAGGGGAGAAGAAACAGGGGATTTGGAATGACTAATGAACCCGTTCTCGAGATATTTGTTCAAATATTTACGTAGATGTACATTTTCTTTCTCAGTGAGAGAGTATATTCGGGTGAAAGGTAAATTGGCTCCTGGAACAAGGTCTATGAAGCAGTCAAAACAGTGATGGGATGGTAGAGTGTTGGCTCCCTTTTTGTCAAACACTGCTGTTATGTCTGTGTATTCCTTGGGTATGGTACCCTCAGTCATGGCACTGTAAACAGCCAATGGAAATGTCTCAGCCTGGATAGAACAGCTATGTGGTTTCTGGGGGATCAAGATAGCAGAAAGAAATACAATAGCTCAAATCCAAGGTAATAACCCTGGTTACCCAGTCTATTCGTGGATTATGTGTGGCAAGCCACGGAAAACCTAAAAAAAATAAGTCTAAACCGAGGAGCATCGATCACATCAAAAGAGATGCTTTCTTGATACCCGTTTAAACAGGATATGCCAAGTGATTTTGCTCTAAATCATATGAACCCTGAGGTTAAATCCTTCCCATCAACTGCCTTCATGGTTTTGGGTAAATGTTTTGTCACTGTGGCTATACCTTAGTGTTGTTTGGAATTCGGTACCTATGAAATTCACGGTTGCTCCTGAATCAATGAGTGCAGTTACTTGCCAAGTGTGTCCATTCCTGGCAATTAGGATAACTGCCATACTAACATGATGGGGGAATATGCAGGGCATACTCCTTGAAGCTGGTTTAGATGGTAAACCCAGCAGGCCGACCGCGACTCCTAATGAGTTTATTTGTTTCCCGCTGGCTCTACACTAACTACTGGCAGTGAGTTTGGTATAGTCTGTCTGAATTTTGATGGTTTGTTCTGAATTTTTTTTACAAAATGTCCACTTGTACCACAGTATAAGCATAGATTTTGCTTCTATCTCTTCTCTTTTTCATCCCTTGTTAGTGGCCCACATATACCACTTATCTGCATTGGTTCGGTAGAGTCATTACTTCTCGAGGGTTCACTCCTGGGTTTGTCTCTGAGCACAATTAATTTATGATCCCCACCCCTTCCTTTCTCTGATTTCCACTGTAGTAATTGGTAGTTCAACTTAACCACCAGATCTATGAATGCCCCAATGTCACTTGGTGTGTCTGCCATTTGTGCTATCAGGTCTTTCAAATCATTGCACAATCCGCAATAAAAAACAGATGCTTTCTTGACCTCGGGGCATTCTGCTTAGATTACCAATCAATTGAAGGTGGACACATAATGACCTAGGTCTGAGTTACCCTGATTAAGGATAAGGAGTTAGTTAACTGCCACCTGCACGAATGTGTGATGAGCAAACATCCTCCACATAGTGTCCTTGAAGGCAACAAAGTTGTATAGGATGGGGTCATCTTTCTCAACTAAAGGGATGGCCCATTGGTCTCGTTTCCCCATAAATAGGAATGAATGCAACTTTAGAAGCATCATCCGGGAATGCAATGGTACATGCCATAAAATGCAAATGCCATTGATTAAAATATATCCCAAACTTGCTATTACCACAGCAGAAGTGATCTGAAGCCTCTAGCGGTATCGGATGGGGCGTAGTGACCTGTATTTGGGTCGAGCACCATGGGTCTGGGAACCTGCACCTGTAGGTGATGACGCCATACCACTGGGAGAGAATACCAATGTCTAAGAATATACAGGGTCATTACGATGGCGGAAGGCCCGCCTCCGCCAGTCATGTGGTGGCGGGCCCTCCGCCATCGGACAGCAATTTTTCCCCCGCCACATTACGATGGCGGGGGGAATCGCTCTGCGACCGCGGCAGTCACAAAGACCGCCCGCCACGCTTCCACCACAGGCAATCGTTCTAATTGCCTGGCAGAGCGGTCAGCATGCGTAAAATGGTGGCGGTGCCTAGCAGGCACCGTCCGCCATATTACGATGCTGGCCGCAGCCAGCCTTTCCGTGGCGGGTAAACCTCCATTGAAAGGCTGGCGGGGATTGGTTTTGGGGGCACGTTGCAGGCCCCCCTTGTGTTAGGGGGAGGTGGTTGTGCACTGGGGGGGTACCCATGGTACCCCCCTGCATTTCCCTGCACTGAGTGGCAGCCACAGCGTGGTGCCTGCCAAGTAGTGCAGGGAACGGCACTACATGCATTTTTACTACTGCGGCGGGTGCACCCGCCGCACTTGTAAACATGCAAGATGCGACCGCCACGGTGGCGGTCGCATCGTAATTTCACGTGCAGGAAGAAATACTCTTTGCTTCTGTAATGCGAAGGAGCCGCTCCCACGGGAAGAGTCAAAGAAGAGTGGCGTTGGGACTGTGGACGTACGTAGCTTAAGTAGATCTCTCTGCCTGGGAGGCCTCTGTAACCCGTGTTATAGCGCTGGATCTCTCGGTAGTTCAAGGAGTGTCCTGCTAACCTAATAATGGTCTGTTCATGGAATGTTCTGCATATCCCAGCGCCGTAGTGGAAAGCAAGGATTAACAAGACAATTTACAGCGGCTTCAAAAGGAAGGTGATTACCGCATACAGCCATTCCCCCACATTTCAAATATAAACCACATACATACAATTCTGTACCACCCATACCTAGGGTGCTGTGCTGGACGATACTGTGGCCATATGATCGGAACCATGACAGGCAAGCACTAGTTCCCAAGAGCCTACTACTAAAATACTAAAAGATATTGGGGAAGATGCATGAAGAAACCGTTTTGCGATTTCCTAATTGCGAATCCTTGCGATTCGCAATTACGAAATTGCAAAATGGCATGCATGAAAGTGTGTTGAACACTTTTAAATGACCTACCTCATGAATATTAATGAGGTAGGTCGCAATTTGCGACCCCCTAGGAACCGCAAAAATTACAGGTATGGTGGCCTGCTGGGGTCAGCAGACCACCATGTTTGTGACTGCTTTTAAATAAAGCAATTTTAAAAGAAATGCAGCCTGTTTTCCTTAAAGGAAAACGGGATGCGTTTCTAATACAAAAATGAAAAGTTTTCTTTTCATTTTTTAAGAGCAGGCAGTGGTCCTTGGGACCACTGCCTGCTCTTAAAAAACTCTGTAACAAACATTCCCAAAGGGGAAGGGGTCCTCTGGGGACTCCTTCCCATTTGCAAATGGGTTACCACCTACTTAAATTAGGTGGTAAAATGCAAATGTTTTGCGACCGCATTTCGGTCACAAAACATTCCTACATACTGATGCTACTCGATATTAGGAAGAGACGTCCTAAACAGGCCCCTTCCTAATAGTGAATCGCAAACCCATTTTACAAGTCGTAACAGGTTACCGAATCGCAAATTTAGGGTTTGCTGCATCTGAAAAGCATTTTTTGCGTTCGCAAACAGGCTGATTCTGCGAATCGACCCGCTTGCGAAGACAAAAATGCGTAATGTATGTGCCCCATAGTATCTAAAGTACCTGGATACATCACAGGTCAGCTACCAGCTATAACCGCCTTGAAATGCTTAATATCACAAACTAAAAAAGCCACCACTGATACTCCTTCTGCCCCAAAAGATACCCAGATATCCAAATTCCCAAACACGTACCTACCACACATAATGAAGAACCCTTCCTCCTACATTTCAACCTTAACAATGATAAACACATTATTATATTTGGTGTAGCAGGTAGCTTATCAAAACTGAGTCAATGTCAACCATGGGTGATGGATGGGACATTCAATATGTGCTCAAGCCCATTCACTCAGATATACACTATATATACATGGTGAATATCAAAGCACTAATATACCATTCAGTTATGCCTTGCTACCTAATAAATAAAGTAGCACTTACTACGAACTACCAGACCAAATTGAAATTAAACTAACAACTAGTTCCCCCATAAAATAATAATCAAATTTGAACAAGCCATGATACAAATAATCCTTAAACTATACACACACACAGCCATACACGCCTGATACTACCATTTCAACCAAAGCATTCAGCGACACCTCCAACAATCTGCTCTAAGTGTAGAATAAGCAACAAACAGCCAATATGCCCTTGAAATGAAAAGAATGATTACAATAGCCTATGTCCTTGTAAAAAAGATAGCTAACTGCTACAACTTACTTACAGAAAGTCCATTCTACCAACAAAACAAACACAAACTAAGGGCCTGATTACGATCTTGGCGGACAGGGTTACTTCGTCACAAATGTGACGGATATACCATCCGCCATATTACAAGTCCATTATATCCTATGGAATTTGTAATACAGTGGAGGGGATATCTATCACGTTTGTGACAGAGTATCCCATCCGCCAAGATCGTTATCAGGACCTAAGACCCTTAATAGACTACTTTCAGACACTTGGGTTGGCAAACTGCACCGCTCTGGATACAGACGACAACCCAAATTCCAAATGCCATGGTGGAATGTCTAAGGGCCTTATTATGACTTTGGCAGTATGGCAGTGGGCCACCATGTCAGCACCCCGCTGCCAAACCACCAAAGCCATAAAGAGACCACCTTCCAGATTCCGGCTGGAATCCAGGTCGGGGGTCCTGCGACAGCTGGCCCATGGCGGTGCAGTGCTAAACAGTGGCGGCTCGCATAGGGCGTGCTGCGGGGTGGTGAGTCGGGATGGTGGAGGGGCAGGGCGGGGGGTACTATACTCGGATTTGCGACGGAACGGAGGAATGTAATTATTACGTTCCTCCATTCCGTTGTATGTCTGAGTTTACTAACCCCCACCCTGACCCTCCTCCGCCCTGACCCACCGCCCGCAGCATGCCCTATACGAGCCGCCACTGGTGCTAAGGCTCATACGTGAGCCTTAGCAAGGCACCACAATGAGAACGCCATTGCACGTTCTGCAGGGCATGGACTGTCAAGTCCATTCCCTGCAGGAACTGAGGGTGCATGCAGACAGGGTGGCACACAGTGTGCCTCCCTGCATGCATCCCCTGATGTAGAGACAACAGGGGGCACTGTATGGCCCCCTTTGTTTCCTCACTGCCACACTTTTCATGGCGGTCACACTGCCATGAAAACTGTGGCAGTGAGGAAACTAGTAATAGGCTTGATGGTACAACATTGGCACCACCAGCATATTACCAGCCTCACACCACTGCAAGACCGCCAGGGATCACGGATCCTTGGTGGTTCTGTGGCGGTCCGACTGCCATAGTTGAAATATGGCTGGTGTATTGGCACCACGACCATGGCGGCCAATGGACTGCCGTAGTTATAATAAGGCCCTAAGGCAGCAGCATGGCTTCTAATCTACACTAGGGAGAACCAAATATACACTCTACAAATTCACCGAAGCCGTAAAAAAAGAACAGAGCTATCAACAACTAAAAATGGAGCAGCCAGTAACCAAAATGAATCCTAAAATTAGCCAATAGAATGTACAACATGCTACAATGTAAATCAAAACTCTTTATTACCAGGAGTACATTACTTAGAATCAATAGCAAAACCCAATTATAAACAGCAATCTATCTACACACTAACCAATAAACCTTAACCAAGGTGCAAACCAACATAACTAAAATCATTTGAACTAAATATTAAACCATTTGTTTTTATACATCATTCAAAACAACATATATGTAAAATAACAAGGAGACTGGTACATAAGAATTACATGTTTATTAATTAGCTAGAAACAAAGAAACAACTAACCATAAAGATAGAAGTTACAAATAAAATAATATAAAACCAAGTAAATACAACACATACAATATACAATATCACCTAAGAATTACATCAATTAAGCATACATAATAAAATGTAACATTTCCCACCCACAAATAAATACATAACTAAAACTTACTATTCTGTAGCTGTGGATCTTCATCCATATCCATATTGTCAAAATGTAATCCACTGAAAATAGGAAAAATATTTTTTTTTAAAACCCACAAATAACACAAAAATAAAACAGAACCATTTAAAATCCAACAAAGCACTCCAATGTAATAAATAACCAGAAAAAACTGAAAAATTGTATTAAAAAAGAAATGCTGCAGGAAACCTAAAAATCAAAGGAAATCAAAATTAAAAATAGTGGTTTACTAGAAACCAAACATTTTCCTTTGGAAAAAAAATGCAAAATTCAAACATCTATACGAGAACTTCAGATCCATAAACCTATAACAAACACACAATCCCCACCCATAAAAAAAGATTATCTTCAAACGCAATATACACATTACATTAAAAGTATGCAGAACACATAGAATAACATTTGCTAAAATATTGATACAGTACTTCCAAACTATAGCTAGGTCTAATGCAAACACTACTAAACAAAATAATGCAATCTACAAATAAAAAAAAAAAAAGGATAAACCAACACAATAACTACTATTAACTATTTCTACCTACATCCCCATGCCCCCAAAATGATATAGAAATCCTTAAGAAAGGTCTTACCTTATCTGATGAGCAGCAGCACCTTTCTGTGACTCACTGCCAGGAAAACCATTGGAAAAATGTATCTATAAAACGAAAATTGCAGCTAAATGAAGAAAACAATGGTACTTTAAATTAAAATGGTCAAAAATCATAAAAAAGTGCATAAAACTAAATGTTGAAAAAATCTAAAACATACCAATAAATGTTATATGAAATTGTTATGTAAAGTATAAAATAAATGATACTATAAAAATAAATAATTTAGTATTATTTATATTATCCCTGAAAAACTATATAACAATATTAAACAAAGATGTTTGAGCAATGTAAACATTTAAAAAATATAAATGTACCATGCTTGTAAAAATAAAAAATGTAAAACAATGTTCTGAAAGAATATATAACTTTTATTTTATTCGAAAAATGTACTGACATTTTATTTGAAAAAATAATAACATGTTTTTTCTAGGTATCAAATATATATATTAAAAAATATGTACATATACAATAAATAAATTGTAAACAAAATAAAATAAAAACTACGGTGTCATCATTAATTAAAAAAACTGCAAATATCAATAATGCATATGAAAAATGCAATACCCACTCCAATATAAACTATTTAGGGTGAGGCGCTAGATATTAAAGGCGAAAAACATATTATTCCCACTCCAATATAAACCATTTAGGTGAAGATATTACACATTAAAATTGGTGACATTTACTATCTCCACTCCAATATAAACCATTTCGGTGAAGGTGTTGAATATTAAGGTGGTTACATTTACTAATCCCACTCCAATCTAAGGGCCTTATTATGAGTTTGGGGGTCCGGAACCGACTTGCACCTGCACTGCCAAACCCGTGGTTGAATCGCTCGCTAGATTAGGAGTTTTCTCCTGTCTGGCGGGCAGGTATTTGTTTTCTCTCCGCTATGGTTTTCATGGCGGGCCCACCGCCATGAAAATCGTGGTGGAGAGAAAACTTGTATTATGCTTGGCGGGAACGTGATGGTTCCGCCAAGTACATTGCGGCCTCCAGACCGCCGCATGGCCCAACCACCCTGGCCATAATAAAGCAGTTGGGAGACTGCCACTTCTGCACCCCCTGCTAGTCTGGAGACCTGTGGGCCTCCAGACTCGTAATGAGGTCCTAAACCACTTGGGGTAACGTCATGGCCCTAAAGGGGTGACATTTACCCTTCCCACTCCAATATAAACCATTGTGTGAAGCTGTTAATCACTAAAGGATTGGTATTTTCTATTTCTACTTCATTCTAAGCCATAGAGATGGTGTTTAATAGTAAAGGGCTGAAATTAACTTTACCCACTCCTACTCAATAAATATTATGAATAAAATTAACAGTAAAAAATATTAAAACATATATATTTACTGCATAACCTAACACATTAACATAAACTAATAAAATGATGGACTAACATACATTAATAATAAAATATACTTTTAAAATAAATATTCATCAATATAATGCATACATAATAATTCTGGATTACACTAATGACATATTTTAGGTAATAAAAAAAAAAGCCTAAATAAGCATAATACACATAAATTATAATGCAAAACACACAAACACACATATATATCAAAAATAATTTAGTAAAGCAAACCTGCGAAGCGTGTCTCCCATTTTTCTGGTGCAGAGGAGCCAAGGTTGGTAAACGTAAACCGGCAAGGTCCTGCTAGGGGAGACACGCACCGCTGATATGAAGAGTGCCACCCACCCATCTGCAACCAAAATGGAGTGCAGCGTTTTTTGTTGGTGAAAAATATTTATATATATATACATTTATATATTATAATTTTTAATAAATTATTCTACCAAAAACTATAATACTATACATTGTTTTAAAAATAAATGTGCATTTAATACAACATAACTACATGCAAAATCTATAAAATAATCATATAATAAAATTAAACTTTAAATACATTTCATCAAATTTATATATATACACAAGTGGAGTAATATTTTAAGTAACATTTAATATACATTTTTTTTAAATTATACAGTACCAAATAAATACATTTCATTAAAAAAAGTATTTGTAAAACATAAAGACATAAAAGTAATATTACGAATCTAAAAAAAACTTCTTATGTAAAACATTAAAGAAAAAACAAAATTATAAAAATGTACCAAACAATATTAAATTGGCCCCGCGTCATACGGTTGATGGCCAAGGGGGTACCTAAGGGACCCTCCTGTAAAACCCTGCACTGTGTGGCAAGCACCATGGGGCGCCTGTCACAGGGTGCAGGGTTTAGTGCAAACACCCCATTTCCCCATAGGAGCCTGTGTTACGACCGGTTCTCGGACGTAACACAGGCTCCCATAGGAAACAATGAGAATCCGACCGAACAGTGTTCAGTCGCATCACAATCGGTTGGTCGGAACCGCCGACCGCAAGTCGGTCGGTCCCGAATCTGAGACGGTGTTAGGTGGAGGCTTTCCGACCGACATCGTAATCGGCTCCCTGGTGCAGTCGCAAACTCCCATTTCTCAATTTGAGCTTGTGCGGCGGGCAGAAATTGCCCACAGCACAAGCTCCAATTGAGAAATGGGAGTTTGTGAAGCTGTGAGGTGCCTGCCACACAGGGCCGGGAGTTTCAGATGGAGCACCATAGGTGCCCTACACTGCCACAACCAAAGGCGGCGGAGGGATGAGGGCCCTTCTAGGGGACCCCAATGTTACTTTTCTGCAGCTTTTCCATGTCAGCAAGCCCAAAATGTAAAGGCTGTCCAAAACCGACATCATAATCCCAATGGCAGAAATGCCGCCCTGAAGGGATTATGGATGGTTCCCGACTGGCCGACGAACTCCTTGAGCCCGCTGGAACCCAGTCGGATTGACCGGCTGGTTTACACTCTGACCGCCGACATTGAAATTTGGCAGTCGGACTGTAAACCTATGATGTCAGTCGGTAAGCTTCCGACGAGCAGTCGGAGGATTACAGACTGACATCGTAATGAGGTCCTTAATGTTAACACAAAAATTTACATTCAACACTAATTAAATAGACAAAAACCATATTGATGAACCCATAAAAACAATATTACATTCAACGATATTTTAGAAAATTTTATTTTTTACAATGATATAAAAAACTCTTAAAATTATATTCTTACCTACAATATTCCTCTACACGATATTTTTTGACATAAAGGCATTCTTCACATAATATTAATGCGTCACAATATTTTTAATTAGATATTTTGTCCAAACACCCTGATTTTCATTTGGGATTATTTCTCAGTGAGTAGTAGAGAAGCTTGCACAGTGGGAGCACCTGTACAATCTACATTCTGGATATTTATATTTGGAAACTACTTAACAGAAGATATCCTGAGAAAATGTGGCAAGTGTTATGGCTTCAAATTTTTCTCAGTATGTTTTCAAAAGGCAATGCTTATATCCATGCACTTGGTGTAGTAAATTATGCCTAAAGTTGTGCCTTATGAAGATGTGAATACCATAAGTGTTTTCATCAGGAAACATTCTAGGGCCTCCTAGAGCAACATAAAGCGGGAAGTTCCCATGAAACTTTAGGCTCATTTGTCAGAGTGAGAGAGGCATTCGGAGGGTGAGTTGAGAACTCAGAAGGCAAGAAGCAGAGAACTGTTTCCATCATTTCTCCTTATGATCCTTTTTTCAAATAATCCCAATGTAGTTTTTGATTAATTGAAAACTATCTCATGAATAGAATGAAAGGAGTCACATGCTCCAGAATTCTAGACCTTACTCTGTAGAGCCAAAACTGTCTCACTGAGATAAGAGGTGGGCTTTTTTGTTATAGGACTACAAGTCAACATATGGATTCTGCTTAAGAGTCATTGATAAATGTTTATCTCCCAATGATGATACAGATAACACCAGATGTGGCTGTGTAAATGAGAGTAAAATGTGATAAAGGTTTACTTCCTCTGGAAACGAGAGAAGCTTAGTACCATTGAAGACTGTCTAGGAGATGCTGACTCGGTCTCAGTTACATTCTGTACTAGGAACAATGTCTGTTAAGGATAGAAGGGTAGTAATAAATAGTATTTATCATATTTCTAAAGGCTGTCCTTAGTTCTCAGAGATAGAGTTCAATGATTGTTTCTTAGACGTGTTAAGTGTTTGATAAATTTGATATGGTTAAACATCCTATATAAATGCATATTTTTCACGTGGGGAATCGATGCCAATGTGTCACGTGATATCTGTGCATGTGTGTGGGGGTGGGTTGGTTTGTGTGTTAAAAGCTTACTTTAGAGTAGCCAGTACTATTCCAGTTTTGAGTGTGCACAAGGGGAGCTTGTGTTCCTTTGGTACCTGAAATCTGTTTGCAAGTGAAGCATGAACTGTTGATGTGCAAGTAGTACCGGTTGTGTCAGCTATGGAAACATGCATTGATGATTCACATGTGATGCTCATGTCCTGTGTTCAAATGTGGTTTTCACTGCATCTGTTCTATGTGTGTGGGAGAAGCTTTCCTTGATTGTCTACCTGTGGAGCCTGTCCTGTGTGCTTTGCTGATGGTCCTTTTGTGCGGAAGCTTGCACTCCTGCTGAATATATTGTACTTGGTGTGCAAAAGAAGCTTGCTCTGTTCATGTCAAATCCTCTGGGATATATTGACTCTAGGAAACATTAGGGGACAAAACAAAGAATTACAGTTATGGACAACAATTAACAACATGAACAGGACTTCAGGGCCATGTGAAATTGAAGGTGATCAAAAATACAGTGAAGACCCAGTGGGAAGATATTCCAAGTGGAGAGTAATTTCAAAGCTGTGGACTAAGGACCTAGAAAGCTCTGCCTTCACAATGGACTTAGTTAAAGAAGGTAGTTGTTCTAAAATCACATGTCTCCCGATTTGAGGGCCCTAGTGAAAACAGGAGACCAGAGAGTTGGTGGGAACCATGTGCACATATCTATGGAAGGCCCTGTGAATAAGCACAATGATTTAATCAAAATGTACTGTTAAAACTGTAGTTGTTGCAGAGGTGAGAGAGCTGCAGAGGTGTGATCAAACCTGCAGAGCCCACAGACAAATATTTTGCCCTGATTCAGAGTATAGGTGATATTTGCTGCACCTGATAAATAACGATACCCTGAGGTATTACCTCATTGAGGCCTCGGTAGTCCCCAGAGAACCGCATGTCAGTAGACCATTTCTTTGGTACTAGAACCACAGGAATAGACCAAGGACTAAGATATCTCTCAAGGACCCCCAGGTCCAACATTTTGGCAAATTAGACCTTAATATATTCCTGAACTCGGTCATACATTCTGGACATCCTGCCCTTCACTGGCAGCCTGTCACCCCCTGTGTCTATGCCATGCACACAGACAACACTAGAGAAAAGGCTGGCAAACCATCCCAACACCTCCTTATGTTCCCTCTGCTGTTCAGGTGTTACCTCAGGGGCTAACTAAACCCTTCCTCAGTGCCATCCTCCATGTCACTATGCAGCAAGTCAGGAAGAGGCTCGCTGTCTTCCTCTACTTCAACTGCCACAGCTATGACATTCACTGTGCAATCTCTCCTGAAGAAAGGCTTCAGCCTGTTGACATGGAACACCTTTTTCACTTCCCTTGTGTCACCTCTGTCCACCAAGTAGTTTGCCTCAGAAACCTTCTGAACTACCTTGTATGGCCCACACCATTTGTCCTCCAAAGCCCAGGAACAAACAGGCTTTAGCACCAGCATCTCCTAACCTTCCAGTCAGCGTAACATTCTGGTCATACCCTTCCTTCATTTGCACTTGGCTGGCCTGAAGGATTTTCCCTGCCTGATTCATGTATTGAGGCATCAACTTCCTCAGGCCAATCACAGAGTCCACCACATCCTTCCATGGAGGTTCCTCCTCAACCTCTGTGACTGAGGTGAGTGGACCCCACACTGGGTGTCCATAGAGAAGCTCAATGGGACTGAACCCTACACTGTTCTGTGGAATCTCTCGGTAGGCAAACAAGGGATATCACAGGAGAAGATCCCACTTCCTCCTGAGGTTCTCAGGCAGAGTTCCCATCATGCTCTTCAGTGTTTAATTGAACTGCTCCACAAAACCGTTGATTTGTGGTAGTATGCCATGGGGAAGTGGTATGTCACACCAGCTTGCTCCAACATTTCTCTCATGTAAGAAGGCAGGAAGTTGGTTTCCTGATCAGAAATACCTCCTTGGAAATCCATCCCTAGACAGGACCCCCAGGAGAGCTCTTGCTACCACACATGCAGTCATACTCCTCAGAGGTACAGCTTCAGGGTACCTGGTGGCATAATCCACCACAACCAAGATATACTTGTTGTCTGACTAGGGGCAGGGGGAGTTGAATGGGCCAACTATGGGGCCGATTCCGATCTCGGCCGGTAGGGCTCCGAATTGGATTCGGCTTAACCGGATCCGATTCGGAGCCCTATTTCCCGACCGATCCGTACGCGCGTCTGGACGAGCGAGTACGATGCGAAATCGCCGACCGACTCGTTCGGGCGTCCCAACCGCTCCGACCGACTCGTTCCCGGGTCGAACCGCACCGCACCGACCGACTCGCTCGGACACGACTCGCACCGCGCAATGGAGACGTTCCCCGGCCGGGTAAGTACGATGCGCGCCGTGAGCAGTCCGACCGACACGCGCCGTCCGGCTCGAAAGAGCAGTCGGAGCCGCGCGAGTCGCACACAGGGGGGACCCATGGGTCCCCCGTACCTGTGCGTGTACGGCGCGAGTCGCTTCGCTGCGTACCCGCTGTAGGGGGCGCCCTTGTTCGCCTCGCACCCATTGAGGCAATGGGAGCCCGCGTACGCGTTGTACGACCAGTTCCCATTGACTTCAATGGGAGTCCGACCGACTCGAGTACGATAGCATACGGACGCATCGTACTCGTTCGGTCGGGCTGCACGGGTCCGATTCGGTCGGAAATCTCTCCGGGTCCAGCTCGGTCGGAGAGATTTCCGGCCCGAATCGGAATCGGCCCCTATGTCTATTCCCACCCGCTCAAATGGAACACCTACAACTGGCAGATGCACTAATGGTGCCTTAGTCCTCCCTCCTGTTTTCCCACTGATCTGGTAAGCGGAGAAGGTTCTACAGAACCTCTCTATGTCTCTGCACATTCCTGGCTAGTAGAACAGAGGGCCCACCTATTCCTGGTTTTTCTAATCCATATGTGTCCTGCTAAGAACACTTCATGGGCCAGTGACAATAGGAAGTTCCTGTGCACTAATGGAACCACTAGCCTCTTGCTAGTTCTGACTGAGGATTTACCGGCTCACTATAAAGTAGGCAATCCTGGCAGCCAACATAGTGTTTCTCGACCACTCATGATTCTGACCTGTTCCTGGGTTTACTTCTGAAGTCCTTCAAGCGTAGGGAACAAATCCTGTGCCTTGCGGAATCTTTCCTGGATAGGCCCCCCCAGCAGCTAGCAAACCTTGCATCTCTGGAAGTGACCTAAACTCCAGCAACTGGTCTGCTTCAGGAGTCTCATCCTCCTCTCCCTCTGGAGCAGAAGCAATGACCTCCCCACCCATTGCTTTACAGGAGTCGGCCCTTTCCTCCAAACTGAAGCAAGTCTCTCAGCACACCCAATAGTGTGTTAACAAAAGTGAGTCACCCAGTCGTCCTTATGTTCTCCAATTCAATCTTTAATTGGATTTTGATTCCTCTGCCAGCCAACACATGTTTTGTCAGTGGGTGTGTCACCCTATGATTTCCTCAGGGATGTAATCCACAGTTGCACTCTGAAGTCAGTACAGTATATCCTCAAATTAAAAGAATTGCAGCAGTAGCACAATAAATCGGAGCACGAGAATAGGTATGCCTTCAACTATATGATTCTGTCACCGGTGTCCAGGCAAAAAGCTCTGTAACCTGTGTCTCGTCAAGAACGTGGAACGGGCGCACTTGACGAGACACAGGTTATGGAGCTTTTGTCTGGACACGTGCAACAGGATCTTATAGTTGAAGACATACCTATTCTCGTACTCAATTTATTGTGATACTGCTGCTATTCTTTTAATTTGAGGACATACTGTATTGACTTCGGAGTGCAACTGTGGATTACAGCCCTGAGGAAGTCGTAGGGTGACACACCCACTGACGAAACACGCGTTGGCTGGCAGAGGAACCAAAACCCAATTAAAGAAGGAATTTGAGAACATAAGGACAACTGGAAGAATCACTTGTGTTAACACACTAATGCATGTGCTGAGAGACTTGTTTAAATTTTTTCCTACCTATGTGTCAAGGGATGCAGGGTGACATCCATTCTCTTTCAGCACCGCACCAATACGAATATTGTTCTAATATTTGTGTACTGTGTACTGAGCGCTGGATCCCTTATTCTCCCTCTAGCACACACTTTGCTCCAAACTATCTTGTCCTGGTCCCTGCAAATCAGGAATGATCCCAGTCCCACTCTGAGACTGATGTGCAGTCTGTGCTCTGGTCAACACAGCTGACATTGTTCAAGCCATAATGCTTCTGGCCCTGGCACTAAGTCAGGGGCAATCAAATTATTACCCAAGAGTCATCCAGCACCTTGCTTTTCCCTTACCCCGACATCAATCATGGCTGCCTTGCCATTAAGCTCAATCTCAACCCTGGCAAGAAGATAATTCCACTGGCTACCAAACCTGTGTTCTTGGTTACAGGGATCATCGCCTCAGGCTTAAGGCACTTCCTCTCAACGGTAGTGTGGAAGGGTCCAGTATCCCACAGAGCAGGCACTTTCCTACCACTGATACTAACTTCCCCAACAAATCCTATTGTGTAAGGATGAATGTGCCTCAGCGCATCTGGAGTCCTCTCCCAAATGTCCATAGCTACTAGGTTGAGCACAAACGGGCCTTCTCAGACCCCTTTACCCATCTGATTTGGCTTCATCCCAAACTGCCCATTCAGAGCTCCCTTCATGCGCTCATAGACCATCTTGCCTGCCACAGACATTCTTCCAATTACATCTTTCACTTCCAATGGCATATATCTCATTACAGCAGCTGCCTTAGATGCCTCCTTTAAGGCCTGCACCTTACAGGTGACTCAAAGCTCACAAACCATTCCAATATGTCCTGACCTTCCACATACACATGCAAAACTTATTTTGGAACCATGACCACAACCTGGCCTGAACTGGATGTAGAGTCACTTACCTGCGATGAAGCTGTCATTGCTGCTATCATAAGTTTCTCTCTCTTCTCTCTCTCTCTCTCTCTCTCTCTCTCTCTCTCTCTCTCTCTCTCTCTCTCTCGCTCTCTCTCTCTCTCAAAGGCTATCTTTTCCCTTTCCAGCTCTCTGTTTCTTCTCCCTCTCTCGTGATTTCTTTTCCCAGCCCCATTCCTCCTGTCTCTCCCGCCTCCTCTTCTTTTGCTCCCAGTGATCTAGTCTTTGCTTCTCCATCTCAAACTCTATGGTTCCTCAGCCTTAGCACTCTGAGGTGCAAACTTTAAGCTCAGGGTCTCTGCTGGACTCAACCCACCCAAGGGATTGACTCCTGGGATTGGTGACAGTGTTACCCAAGACATTCGAGGTGGTGTATACACTTGAGATATTCTAGAAACTAAAAGTGGTGAGTGTCTTTGTGAAACTCTGGAAAATGCATTAGGGGGACACACTCGGTGTATGTCTGGGATAGATATGTGCTGAAGGGATCCTAGAGCCTGAGCCACAGAGCTATCTTCCTGGGTCCTAACATAGCTCCCTCCTGAGAGTCAACGACAGCCTTATCCCTTTCCCCCAGTATCTCAAACTGGTCCCTCATGACATTAGATAGGACCTCTCTGTTCCTACTCCTGGGAATCCTTCACTCTATATCCATACATAAATCCTTCATCTGATCTATAGATATGATGCTGCGGTCTAGTCCCAACTCTCTGTGTTCCATTGTCTCTGCGTGCCGCCTTTGTGCATAAAATAAACTGGACTTATTGTATTACTAGTGCAAATTAGAAATGGCCAATGGCACACCTGTATCCAGGCTCCTAAAGGTGAGGCGCTCCACTGCTTGCCGCCAATTGTCAGAACCCCTTTCAGAGGGTAACAAGGCATGCAGGGGTTACTGGGCCCAACCGTGGTGGTTGAAGCCTTTTATCCTGATGTCCCGGGGCCCAACTTACTATAGATCCTGAGTAACTGGGCCAAGTACCCCTTCTGCACGTGACTCTCAGGGTTGCATGGTCTGAGCAGTCCAAGGCTCCCTCAGGGGAGCGGTGTGGATACAGGATAGTGAAAACAAGCTCACAACTCAACATGCGCAGCAGCAATAAATCATTTTACAGCCAAATACTCACTTTTAGGAAAAAAGAGAAGTATTTTATTTTCTACAGCTAACCAGGCAAAGGAAAAAGATGACATTTACAAACAACTGCACATTGCTTCTCAAGTCCGGGGCTCTAGTGCTTCAATGGTGATTCCCTGCCCACTCCCTCCTCACACTGGTGATAGTGGTTATTCCCCATTCACTATTGGGAACATTCAAGGTACGCCCCACTACCAGGCCAAGTCTCAACAGTCCACTCTGACCCTAGGTTAATGTTAACAGTGTTCTAGCACTGCAGGGCTACTAGCAGCAAGTTCCTCCGGGGCAGACAGACCCAAAACTAGTCTTACCCACATGAGCAGGCATGAAGAGTCTGGAGTTCCTGAGTGTGATCCATCCACTGGTGCTCAGAGTGGCTGAAGCTAAGTTAAGGCGAGTCTGCCACATGTGACCCAGGCAGCTACACTCAGCTGGTTCAGAGTTTCTCTCTTGGGGTCACGCTCCTGAAGCAACCAGTGGGTCTCTACAGCTTCTCCTGTGGAATAAGTGTCCAGGTTCTCTATTGGTAGGGAGGTTGGTTGCAACGATCCTGTTTTCGGTCCCTCACCTGGATGATGGTGAGTAGGTGCTTCCACTGCTCCCTCACTTCTCTGGCAGGCGATGGCAGATCAGATTGCAGTACATTATGCTCCCGGTGACCCCCTCTGGTATATGGGGTCACCGTGTCTCAAAGCACCTGGGCTCCTGCCTGATCGCACTGTGAAATCCTTCACGGCATTCCTTTATGGCATACAGGATCAACATCCACTATTGCAGTAGGCTCCAGCCCAAACCGCATGGCAGTCATTTCCACAGCGGCCCCTCTTGGCATACGGGGTCACGGTTGGCTACTGCACAAGGCTACGGCCCTTACCACAAGGCAGCCTTTTCCATGGCGGCCCCTCCTTTAATACGGTGTTGCTACCTCTGCAATATACACGGGCTCCAACCCAATCGGTGCAACACAATACATGGCTCAGTTCACGACAGCCCTCTTCTAGCATGCAGGGGTCACCAACTTAGTTTTTCACACAGGCAATGACCCGGTCAGGGCAGCAGCTGTTTCCTCACACCTCGCATAGGAAGTCCGCTAGACAGGGCTCCCCCACTAGACCTCGCTTCCTCCAATGCTCTTCCTCGCAGGGCACACTGGTCTTGGCAAGCAGGCAGTGCTGGTGCTACAATGTCCATGGCAGGTGGTCTTAGATTCCTTAGGTGAAGTCCTCTCACCCAACAGGGAGACTTGCAAGGCCTTGACCTCCAGTCCTGGCCACAGGCAGAACTCTTACAGAGCTTCTCCTTATGTGACTGCTTGGTATATTTTTGGGGTCTCAAACATCCCCTTCCTATAGTACGTTTCCAGACACCAAATGTGATTTAGGGTCTGAGGCTTTGATGTTTTATGTTGGGGTACTGCTTCTTTTAAGGTGTCCACTCCTATGCTCCCTATTCATCTTGAAAAGCAGTCTGTCACAGCATTAGTGTCTCCAAAGCTTATAGTCCCACAGCACAGGTCATGGGAGTGAATAGAGTTCACACCTGGATGTCAGCCACAGTGATATGTGCATCAAAATGTTAGCCCAAGCCCCCTATCCCTACTCTTTAGGATTCACCTATCAGCCCCATCTTCTTCCTGAAATGTGCAGGCCCCTTCCTTGTGACCTCTCATTGAATCAAAGAGCACCCTTTAAAGTGTACAGGGTAGCCTGGCTCTCCATTTCCCAGTGTGTGTCCCACCCAGCTTACAGGAATGCAGCAATACACACATCGGTCTGGGGGATCTCTCTATCTCCTCTCCATGTCTCCCAAAATGGAACACAGGGCCCTCCATATGTTGTGCATGTATCCAGCATACACACACTGCTCAGTATTGTATCCTCCATGTACTGTACCATTCATAGACGCACATACATCCAGCATATGCATTTATCCTGCATGCACTGCACAGCATTACATCCTTCAGGTACTGTACCAATTATAGGCACACATACATGCAGTGCATGCATTTATCATGCACCCACTACACAGTACTGCATTCTCCCTGTATTGTATCTTTCCTAGGCACACACAACCAGCACAGATAGACTACTTCTGTGCTGCACAGCACTTCACATTCAACTGATGTAGGCCAAGAGGCAGTTTTAGCACACAGCAGCAAAACGTTAAAAACTGAGTGATCCTGTAGACCTCACTTCAGTGGCACAGGTTAAAAAGGACCTGTTCACTCCTACAGATCACTAAATGGTAGGCCTCCACCACAGTGCTTGTGCTGCTTAACTCCTGGTGAAGGCAGTACTCTTCTATCACTATGAAGGTAGTGCTTTGGCTGCCCCTCCCAGTCCAAAAAGTCCGCAATCTGTGAGACAGGCCTATGTGATGGCACACACACATGATCCATTTTTGCCTATGACAACACAAATCAGCATTAGGGATCCAGCCATCGATACAATTGGGCACTCAGGGCAAG
Organism: Calotriton arnoldi; assembly: GCA_963921515.1. Taxonomy (NCBI): domain Eukaryota; kingdom Metazoa; phylum Chordata; class Amphibia; order Caudata; family Salamandridae; genus Calotriton; species Calotriton arnoldi. The sequence continues at coordinate 1,069,449 of CAWUFW010004395.1, read as the reverse complement.
AGTGCATGTCTATTACCACGCAGAGGACTTTTTCATCCCAACACCGAGCTTTTGGGGAATAATTTCCAGGTTTTGGTGCTTAATGTACCAAAATCCATATGGTACTGTAAATATCATACACTTTTCCCATGTTATATTTCTGAAGGTCTGACCTGCTGAAATTTAACAAAGCGTGAGATATTTAATGGACTGGGGCCCTTATTATAGCTAGGGGGCACTTTTCCTGTTTGTGCCATGGTACACCTTTAAATAGGTGCACCACATTATGGTGAATGCACTGACCTTATGGCAGCTGCAAACTTACCCTGCCCTGAGGACAGCGTATTCAAGTGAAATATGGAGCAGCTACTCAAAGCCGTTCCATGTCTCACAGTGCCGGCGGCATCCTGCCTGCACTTTCAAGAGGGGAGAGAGATACCCCTGCAGGTGGGCGGAGTGAGTGACTGCACTCGCCTGCAGGGGGATGTCTGGTAGGGTCCATGAGACTCCATTTCTCCCCCTTCAGAGGGCTGCCTTTAGGAGGCGCACTGAAAGTGCACCACCTTTTTGTGGTACACTTTCAGTGAGCCTCCTAAAGGCATGTCTGCCTATGCGCCCACGTATGTAATATGACACGGGTGCAGAGGCAAAGTATTTACCTCATTTGCATGGGCCAAGCCCCAATGCAAATGAGAGAATGCCCTCTGAAGATAGCACTGGCGCTACATGTGCACCAACGCTATCTGCGGTTCCTTCTGTAATACTATTGTGCTGCGGGGGCACACACGCTCATTGTGCTACCAGGACACAATGTATAAAAAGGCCCCTGGTAGTCACCGAGTGCATTAAATACCTCTCAACTCAGAATTCTGACCTCTCTGCAAGGGTTTGAGCTGGGGAGAAAAATTTCCAAACAAATCAGGGAATAATACATGTGCCCAGAACCATGGCAATAGTTAGAGACAGGGGAGTTTGCGTGGTCCATGTTACTTACGTGCGTGCAAAGAAGGGTGCACTCCTGATGACTCATTTTGTCTGCATCCCCAGTAGTGAAATGGATAAAGTAATTTCTATTGCCCCTTTATTCGCTACATCAATGGGCACCCTCAGAGTATGACTTGGAATTTCCTGGCACTGCTGCATCCCGAAACTACTGAAACCTGCGGTATCAGTGATTCCAAGGGAATGAATACCAATACCCTCTTGTAACGACAGCCTGAGAATGTTCATTGTAACCTATCCTAAAGCATAACAACTTTTCAAAAAATAAATCATTATATAAATTCAACACATGCGATAAACTTGTTGGTGACGATTTTCACCAAGAGGGGCAACATTTTCTTTATAGAATCTGAACTGAACTGACTTTCTCTATGAATGACAATGATATTAAAGCATTTTAGATTTCTGGACTGGTCACCATAATATTTTCAGTAAGGCAAGGGTGGTTGAATGGAAGAATGGAATGACTAACTTGGGGTCAGAGGATGGATCAATACGTATTATGATTAGTTTTCGCAAGTTGAAATAGGCAATCCCCTCACTGATTGTTTTCAGTTACAGAGCTGGGTTAGTCATGTGAAAAATGATAAACAGAGATAGTGATGAATGCTGCTGCAAAGTATATGCCTTCAAAGCGTGGGATATTATATTTCCCTCCACGGTGCACAGCAGAGATGACCCTGAGCTTCGACTGTGTGATTTATACTGACGTGTTGTACCTGAGTTGGCAGGCATAGCATTAAGCACAGCATGCAATCACTGCCTCAGAGGACTTAATCGATAATTATTGATTCGACCAGATTCCATAAACTGCTGCACATTTGTGTAAAGTTATTTATTTGCGCAGTCATATAATCAGTAAAATGTTATCTATTGCCTTATGTGAGGCTGGGAAGGCACTCGGATTGTCAAGAAAAATGCTGAGTAGGCCATCTCATGGAGAAGGACTAGCGATTCTGGAGTTCCTTAAAGTTTTTTTGCCGTTCCCTTGAAGGTATTCCTTCACTGTGTTGAAGGGCGCAAAACTTTTACAAAGATTGTTCTCATGTACATCTCGATCGGCTGTACCGGATCCCAAGGAAGCGTGAGTGGTAACTAGGTCTTGTAGTACATGGCATAATTTTTCATAACCCAGACTCATACACAGCCCCAATAATCCAGCAATTCGAAGCTGGGTAGCTGTGGGACTAATTGCCATGATAGTAAATATGTTTTGAAATGTGAAAATAAATATTCGAAATAAAGGAAACACAATAACAATATATGCAGCTTTGCTTAGAGCAGTAAAACTCAAAGTACGGCCCAGGGAGGGGGGGGGGGCTGGGGGGTGATGGGGGTTTGGGGGGTGGCAGCACTGGGCAACTGTTTACTTGACTCAAAGCTGTTATTAAACAATGTTAAATAAGCATGCAAGCGTTTGTTTAACGGTTAATTAAAGTTAAAGAAAGGAAGTAACTAGGGTCTCCTACACCCCCTTAACTCTATGATCACCTTAATTTTTAAAGACATTTTGCAGCAAAAATGTAAACAATATGAAAAAATCTCATCAGAATTCAAAAAATGCATTTTATTAACATGCAGAACCATTTCACCTTAGTTTAACAGATGATCAGTGCATTGAGAAATATTTTTAAATGTGATAGTTTTCAAATATGAATTGAGAAACAATCATTTCCCCCCTGTTAGATTTGAAAATCCCATTCCTGCCATGCACTCGTATCATGCTACATTAGGTTAGCAGTGTGTGGCTAAATAGATGCCATTTGTATTCACGTTATGCAACCCACTGAGTTATCCCTGCAACGTGCAAGCTTTAGTTAGCAAGTGTGACTCCATTTTGTATTTCGTAATCCCTATTAGGCTGTGTCTGAATTAGGCCTCATTATTCGTACTGCTTGCCTCAGCAGAATACTGTATTTAGTTATAATTTTCCTTTCCTGTTCAAGGCTGCATCCCGACTTACTAATGAATAGGCCATTCTGCCCTCGCATGCCTATCTGAGTGTGTAGTTCTGCTCCCACGTTAGGAGACGCTGAGACTCAGCACGGTAACCTTGAGTTGCCGATAGCATGTACCCATCTGGCAGGTGGTAGCCCATCCTTCTGTGCCTTCTTTGTTCATGTTCGGCTCAGGCCGGTAACTTTCCACTGTGGGCGTGGTTGGAGGGTTCTTGGAGGAATGATCATGCATTGCAGGCCGTTGGGGAGCCAGTCCCTCGGCAGACATCTTAGGGTGCAGGTCAGATTGAACTCCTCTGCAGAGTATGGCTAATAAAGGTATGTTTGTATTCGCTACTGTCTGACCGACTCTTCATTTCTTGGGAAGGCCAAGCAGGTGGTTGTAAGTAACCCGGGTGGCCCCTAAGGGCCACTTCCTTCAGTTGGCGCCCCAACAGGGACCCCGCAAGGTGATCCAGATCGCCCGTAATTGGGTTGCAGGGTCGGGGTTGCGTCTGGTCGGTCAGGCGGATCGGGGTACCCCACACAATCGAGCTTGGTTCTCGCAGCTGCCCCGCCCATCTAATCGGGCGACTCCTCGTCTAGTGGTCACCGGCTGGGGTCCTGAGAAGGCGAAACCTTGGAGTTGACCGTTTGGTCCGAAGAGTCGGCAGTGGAGAATAACTTGACTCGACCTGTGTGCACCAGGTGAGTGATTTGATTCTTGGAAAAATGGCGCCATTCTTGAACGGCACGAGCCTACGGGCTGTGTCTTGGTACAGTCTCCGGACTGTCTTGGTGCAGTTTTCGGACTGCCTTGCTTGAACGGCACGAGTCGACGGGCTGTGTCTTGGTACTGTCTTTGGGCTGTCTTGTCTTCAACTTGGTGGGTCTGCGGACCCTTGAAAAAGACACAGAGTGTTTGTGAGCAGTTTACCAGACCAACTGGAAATTTGGACCGCGCTTGAAAAGGTCTGGGACTGTTTGCGAACAATCTGCCAGGCCAACTGGTAATTTGGTCAATGCTTGAAAAGGTCTGGGGCACGAGCCTGTCTTCTTGAACTTGGTACAGTCTCCGACCTGTAGGGAGTGGTCTTTGGACCATTTGGTTTGGTTTTTGAATAATTTTTATTATTTATCTTTTCTTTATATTACTGTTGCTGGTGTTATACTTGTCCGTTAGGGACAGTGCATGTGTCTTATATTAAGATGCCTTGCTTAAGCAAATTGGGGTGTTTTGGATGTCGGTGTTGTTCTACTGAGGCTCGATTGGAAGAGAGTCAGCCTGCGCCTCCGGAGGGTACCCCAAATTTTGATGTATACGTCAAGCACGGTATTGGCCCTATTATGTTTAGCACATTGTGGAATAAATATACGAGGGACAATGCTGAGTTACAATGGCCACTTACTGGCTCGTTTGATGAGCAAAAATTGCATTTCTTGCAGGACAAATTGTCTGCCAAAAAGAGCAGGCAGTCGATGTTTGATTCTCTAAGAGTATGGCAGAAGGAAGCAAAGCAGCGGCGTATGAGAGCAGAGAAAAAGGCCCGGAAGAGACAGATGCAAACCATAACGCAGAAAGCAGTGGCCTATGAATGGGAAAAGATAGAGAAAGGCATAGAATGTGCAGATAGAAAGTTTTGATTGCAAACAGATAAATGCTATATTACTAGAGAGGAAGGTGATGTTTTTGTTGAAGAACTATTGGATTCTCGCCCTCCTCCACCTTATGCTCCTGATCGGATATACCCCAGGGTTCCCACATCTCAGTCCCCGGCCTCTGGTGCCGCTCTTTCTAGTATTTCTGCCTCCAGCCCAACTGCTTCAGCCCCAGCCCCGCCTGCTTCCTCTCTGCTCACGTCAGTAACAGGCTCTCCTGTTCCATCTACTGACTCTGTTTCTACTGCTACACCCCCTTTCACTCCTACAGCATTGTCTCCTTTCATGATGATACCTGTCTCCTCATCTGCTCTTTCTCCCTCAAGTATGACACCCCAAGCACTGCTGAATGGTGAGACCCCTGTACGTAGGATGCATGAAGGGAATTGGGCGGCAGCACGAGATTGTATGGACAAAGTGTTGGTGCGTTCTGCTGTGGGTGATGAGGAGAAGCAAATGGTGGCGAATCAGGCGGCTCAGGGGGCTCGGAGCTCGATCTATAGTGTGGAAGATGTGTGGAGTGTGATGAAGGATTACGAGCCCTTCATACAGCAACATGCCCTTAAGTACATGTCGGCCACGCTAATAGGACTGTGGGAGCAGTGTTTTCAAGGTGTTGCACCGCAGATCATCTATGACATACGGGACAGGGTATATGCTACAGATATGGCTCCTAACAAAGTTTTTAGCAATGTAACGACATTGGTGGGTTATGGGGGCAGATTGCTCCAAAAGGTTCCGACGATAGTGACCCAGTGCCCCATGAGAGAGGTCCATCCCATTTATCATCCTGAAATACCAGAACTGCGCGACTCCACGAATACTGTAATTAGGCCACGAGTTGATGCTCGGTTCCAGGAACAGTGGATCTACACTCCTTGGAGGAGGAGTGAGGTAATATCCCTTAAAAGTCAGTTGCCAGACCCTCGGAAAAACCTGACTGCGTATTATAAAGAGTTGACAGAGGCGGCCTCCTCCATGGTGATGACGTTAGCAGATATTGAGTTGTTCTTTGGCTTGTTGGTACCGGTGGATATTTGGAGGCAAGTGCATACACAGGATCATGTGGTGGAATTGGGAGGAACATGGGATCAGATCAGGGCATGGGATAAGGACCGCAAGCCCGGTGACAAGCCGAAGGCGGAGATATTGGCTTTACCGGGTCGCATTATCACCTATATGCATTCCCTTATCCCGCCGAGACGGGTGGATTGGGACAAGTTGACTGCATGTCATCAGAAGAAGGACGAGAGTGTGTCTGATTTCTTTACTAGATTTGAAGGGGTGTTTCTCGACTTTAGTGGCCAGGATCTGTCATTGGAAGGTGGTGTCCGGTTGTTTGTCAGCAGGTTCGTTACCAATTTGCTTCCTGAGATTGCAACTAGGTTGCAGGCCTCAGAAAGCACTTGGAGCACCTCTTCCCCATCAGTAATTTTGAGTATGGCACAGTACTACGAGCATAGACAGAATGAGGACAAAGAGAAGGTGGAGGAAAAGTCAAAGGATTTGAAGATGAGGGTGTTGATGCAGCAAGTTGCGAGAGGAAGGGGGAGAGGAAGAGGTTCGGGTTCGGCCCAGCGGCTGCCCCGGATTAACAGGGGTGGTACTTCGAATGCACCCCTTGGGCTCAATCAATGTGCATATTGCAAGCAGGAGGGACATTGGCGGAATGAGTGCCTGGAGTTGTCGCAGAGAGGTGAGGCCCCGAGAGGTGGGGGGTTTGGAGTACGTGGATGGGGAGGAGGAGGCCGTGGGGACCTGCAATCAGAGAACACATCATCTAATAGACAGAGCGGGATCTACTTCGATGACCCCCGAGGGAGACAGAACTATCATGACGACTATGACATGGACGAAGTAACAGGGATGTCTCACAGCTAGGACAGCCAGGGACAGGGTAAGGGACCAGTTCCGGTGCCTGTAGATCAGTGTGGACCTTATGTCACTGCAGATTTACATGGTACGACCGAGAAATTCTTAGTTGATACAGGGGCTATGAATAGCTCTGTTTCCCGTTCACTGGTCCCGGGGGCAGACCTGTCTGGCCAAAATAATGTTTCGGTGAGTTTCTCAGGCATGCCGGTCGTTAGCCCCATTTCCAAACCTCTTGCTTTGACTATTGGCCCCTTTACGGTTGACTAACCATTTCTATTAACGTCAAATTGTGGGGAGAATTTGTTAGGGTTGGATTTGTTAAAAAGGTTGCATGCGACAATTTTTTGTTCTCCAGATTGTGTTTACATGACTGTTGGACCACAAGTAGCCCGTGCCAAGCAATGCCTCGCAAAAGATGCCCCCCTCCCCGCTGAGTTTCAGGATGTGCCACGTACATTGTGGGATACAGGAGACACGGATGTGGGGTTACTCCAGATCCCACCGGTCTCTATACAGATCAAAGACAATGCTGTATTACCACGTATTCCCCAGTACAAGATATCCCAGACAGGAGAAAAGGCCTTATTGCAAATAATACAGGATTTGATTAAGTCTGGTGTGGTTGAAGAGACAGCGGCGAATGTGTGTAACAGCCCTATTCTTCCTATTCTTAAAAACGCACCCTTGGATTCTTCTGATGCTCACCCTGACGTTTACCACTTAGTAATTGACCTTAGAGAGGTGAACAAGATAGTGGTTCCCCAGTATCCTGTAGTCCCAGACATTACCACGATTTTGACAATGATTCCCCCATCTGCAAAATTCTTTTCAGTCATCGATTTGAAGAATGCTTTCTTCAGCATTCCAATTCATACAGATAGCAGATATCTGTTTGGATTTGCAATAGCCGGAAGGAGCTTTAGGTTCTATCGTGCTCCACAAGGCTATACGGAGAGTCCTAGTATCTATAGTCAAGCTTTGAAAGCTCAATTGGACTCCTTGGAACTTCCCCCTGGTAATGTGCTGTTGCAGGACGTTGACGTCCTCCTTGTGGCTTCAGACACTGAAAATGGTTGTAAAGAGGGCACAGTTAAATTGTTGTTACATTTGGCACACCATGGCCACAAGGTGTCACTTTCGAAATTTCAATATTGTTGACAGGAGGTCACCTATTTAGGTCACCTACTGTCGAAGGAGGGTCGTAGACTAACACCTGAACACATAGTTGCTATTACTAATATGCCTGTTCCTAAGACCCAACGCGAGGTACGCGCTTTGATTGGTATAACTTCGTATTGTCGTCACTGGATCCCTAATTATTCCTTACTAACGAAACCCCTCCTTTACCTGACCACCAAAGATGTGCATGAACCCTTGCCTTGGACATATGCATGCCAGCAAGCTTTTGAGCAATTAAAAGTTGCGCTTTGCTCTGCTCCTGTGCTTGGTACTCCTGATTACCAGAAGCCTTTTGTGCTCTATGTACATGAGGCGGACGGTTGCGCACTTTCCGTTCTAACACAGGGTTTTGGTGGTAAGCAGAGACTCTGCGCGTATTTCTCTGCTATTCTTGATAACATCGCCAGAGCTCTCCCGAGCCTGGCGGTGGCAGTTTCTATCAGACAATCAGCAGGGCTCGTCCTTGAAACGGATCTCACAGTCATGGCGCCTCATGCTGTGGACACACTGTTGAATAAGACAAAGACACAGCACCTTACTAGTGCGCGTCTGACTGGATATGAGTTAACCTTGTTTGCTCCGCACATTACCATCAAAAGATGTGCTACTCTGAACCCAGCCATGTTACTACCCCTCCCTTCGGAAGAAAAGGACAATGATGTCAATGATTGTTTATTTCGGACTGAGGAAGAAACAAAGGGACGGGTAGACCTGACTGATGTTCCCTTATCTGACCCCCAAGGGGAACTATATGTCAATGGCTCTTGTCCCAAACTACCAAATGGCACTACCACTGCAGCTTATGCAATCACAACGTTACACACTGTAGTTGAGACATCCCGTATCCCATACCAATCGGCCCAGGCTGCAGAGTTGGTTGCCCTTCTTAGGGCTTGCGAGTTGAGTGAGGGACTGACTGTCAATGTCTACACCGACAGCCAGTACGCCTTTGGGGTGGCCCATCATTTTGGGCACCTCTGGGCAGAGAGAGGGATCTTGACCTCGCATGGGTTGTGCATACAGCATGGTCCATTGATACATAGACTGTTGACAGCACTGGCACTTCCTGATAAGTTGGCAATAATAAAATTAGCGCTCACAAAGCAGTAACAGACGATGTTGGAAGGGGAAATGCTTTTGCAGACCAGACAGCTAAGGAGACAGCTAGATCGAAGATGAAAAATATGTTCGTGGAAGGTCCCGCTAGGTGGGTTCCAGACAATGGAATGTTCGAGGACACCTTAGACAATGTCAGGGAAATACAGAGTAAGGCGACAGTAGATGAACTGGCAGAATGGGAGGAGAGGATAGGGTGTTTAGCCGAGGATGGGTGTTGGACTGACTTGTCTGGGAAGCAGAGATGGTTGCTGCCCAATGCTTATGTGCTCCCTGTTGTTACCATGGCCCACGGCCCAGCCCACATTAGTGCCAAAGGAATATGTAAGCTACTGGACCCAGTATGGCGAAATGATAATATCCCTAAGGTAGCCACCCACTTAGTGAAACACTGCATCATTTGTCTGAAACATAATCCTGGGAAAGGTACTCCTATACCCGCAGGTAATTTTGCACCGCCTTCCTTCCCTTTCGAGGTTCTTCAGATGGATTTCATCGAAGTGGAACGAGTTAACAATTTGAAGTATGTGCTGGTAGTGATTTGCGCATTCAGTAAATGGATTGAGGCTTACCCCACTAAGGAGAATACGGCCATGTCGACGGCGAAGGCGCTCTTAAAAGAGTTCTTCCCGCACTATGGATTACCACGTGTGATCTGGAGTGACAACGGAAGTCACTTCAATTCAAAGGTCATTGAATTGGTGTGTAAAGGCTTGCATATTAGACAGAAGTTTCATGCAGCGAACCACCCTCAGTCAGCAGGCTTGGTTGAGAAGTACAATGGTAATCCAAATTGAAGTTAGCAAAGATTCAAGAAAGCACAGGATTGTGATGGCCCGATGCTCTACCTTTGGATGTGTTATCTACCAGAGCGACAGCGCATTCTAGAACAGGGTTTTCCCCTACGAGGTGGTCTTTGGGCGCCCCACCAATGTCTGGGACGTCCCAAGACCGAAGCGCTTCTCCGAGATAGAGTACCCCCTGCTGATAGATTATCTGTATGAATTGTCTAAAAATCTCCGTTCTGTCCACCAACAGATTCACGCCACGCTGCAACCAGTACCAGAGGGGCCCGGGCATCAGCTACAACCCGGGAGCTTTGTAATGGTCAAGAATTTTCAACAGAAGAACTGCCTGCAGCCGAGGTGGAAGGGGCCCCTGCTTGTCCTGCTCGCCACCCGCACCGCAGTGAAACTTGAAGGCCGGAAGCACTGGGTGCATGCATCACATGTAAAAAGGGTACCTCTACCACTTCCGTATGATCAGTGGGTCCTCAATGGCATTGCTGACCAGGATGGGGAGCGCGTGCCCCGTTTTGTTCCTTTCTCTGACGCCCGATTGAGGTGGGCGCAGACAGACGAAGAAAGCGGCGAGGCCTTACTTGAGGCTGTCCCCCCAGAGATAAGGGCCACCCGGATGCTCCCGCTTCTGGTGCACAGTCACCTGAGTCTCAATGCCCTGCTGAGCCTGAATTTCTTCCCCTTTTTGTTGATGAAGAAGTGCCTGGGATTGCCAGGTACAACCTGCGGCCCCGACGGAAGGTCAGTGCGCCAGTAGGACAGTTCAGGAGTTAGGGAAGGACTCGAGCTTAGGGCATAGGTGCTGTGCCTAAGGTGCCTGCTTTAGATTAGATTGAGCTACACTGGTGCACTGCCCTGAACACTGGACAGGATCGTTGAGGGTACTTGCCCAGGAGGGAGGGTGCCCTATCCTGAAAGAAGAGGATTTGTGTTTTCCAGCAAGGGCTGTGATCGCGCAGTTCCCCCGTGGGAGTGCTTCATAGCACCGTCGTTGATGAACAATAGGAGTCTACCAGTGAGGTTCTGAAGGACACTGGGTGATTTGTACCCCTCTGGTCGGTTGTATTTTTGTGGCTCCAATTCCTAAAGTTTCTTTCTATGTACCCATTTGGCCGCGCAATTATGAAGGAGGAACAGCCTCTGGTGGCCCCACCAGTACAGCAGAATGGTCCTGTGTGGTCTAGTTGGTCTACTGGGAGTAGGGTTGTAATGGTCCTTCTCATCGTAACGATAACACTATTCGGGGTGGTGTGGTATTTGGAAGAACAGCATCCTGTGCACACATTGATAGGGACTACCCCGACTCCACCTGAGCATTCGTTTGTTACACTGGCCTCGCATAAGGAAAGACATAGACAGACCTATGTCGAGAACGCATTTCTGCAGATGCTTCAGTAGGTACACAGCACTACTAATGCCACAAATTGCTGAGTGTGTGGGTTACTTCCCTCAGTTATGCATAAGAACGATCTATGGTGTCCTTGCCCCTGTCATACTTGGGTAGCTGTGAGGCATGGTTCCAATTGCTTTCTATGGTGTACATGCACTATTATGCTAACACGATGAATATGGTACAGTCTGATTACGAAGCAGTGTTGGAGTATATATTGGTACACCAAGGATATACACCTAGGCCAGATGCAAAGGAGGGTACCCTACATCCAGAAGCTTGTATGAATGTTTTTGAGGACAATAAAAATGTCACTTAGTTACAAAATGAAATGCTGGATTTTCAAGGATTTAATGTTACTGAATATTTTAAATGTTTCCAGGAACGAAATATAACTGAAGACAAAGCCATACCCGTCCCTGTGATCAATACAGCAGCTAGTTTCTGTGTTGAAGGTACAGGGAACATTCTAGTAGGTCAGAGCAGCTGTAACTATACATACCGATTGAACACTACTAGTAGCCCACCTTTGCTCACACCTCCAAATGTATACTTTGTTTGTGGGGAACAGGCTTATACATGGCTTCCCAGGGGATGGTCTGGCCGGTTATGTCTCTTTTCTTTTACCCCCCGTTTACATTGCACCGTCCAACTAGCACAAGGATCATAGGCTACAGCGTAGGGATCTCCATTTGCATCGAGCCAGGAGAGTTGTCAATCCAGAAGATATAGATCAAACAGATACTTCCTTCCAGCAATTTACTGACATCATGAAGGGCATTCTGCCGTTCTGGGGCCCCATGTTCAATAACCGTAATATCCGTCGCCTTGCTAGAGTAGTTGAAGGAGTTATTAACACTACTGCAGGTATACTGACTAATATTACAGTCGAGCTTCAGGCTACGAGACTCGTTGCTCTTCAAAATTGGATGGTTTTAGACGTCATCCTTGCTGATAGGGGCGGAGCATGCCGCGTCATCGGCAGCAGCTGTTGTGTTTATATTCCTGATAACGCCCCTAATGTATACCTCGCCATACAGAAATTACACAGGCTTGCTTCGGATATCCATCACCATAATGGTTCATGGTCCCTCACAGGGTGGTTCTGGGGTCTACTGACATCATGGGGTTGGAAGATACTACTTGCCCTCATAGGTATCGCAGGTGTCATCTTCACATGTTGCCTATGTATTAATTGCCTTTCAGCATGTTGCACCTATTGCATGAGCAAGCTCACCCCTACCCCTAAATTGCTAGGACGTGATACTAAGGTCTTTACTATGATGATGCAGGATATTGGGGGGCGTGGCCAGCCAGCCGAGCATGGCGGACGCAAACTGCTGAAGCTCCGTCCGAGTACCCCTAATTATCCTGCCGTATATCAATATCCACCGCCATCCAGGCACAATCCAGCAGCGGAACTGTGCCTGTGCGGCGGCAGCCTGCTGTCGTGCCTTGATAGGGGCGGAAGAGGCGAAGACCCTGCAGAGCTTGGCGGCGAGACACTCCCAAGCAGAGCAGCGCTGCGGCCCGCGCCCGTGAGGCACTCACCTACACTGATGGGCTCGCCGGGAGGCCGGAGCGGTGATTGTGGGACGTCGAGCCCCCCCCGGCTGTGTCCACAGAGCGGTTGCTGGTGAGGGGGGTGGCAGATGCCTGATGTCGGTGCCTTCCTGGGCCGACCCTGACTCCAGCACGGGCCCTCTGAGATGCCCCCGTGAGACGGCGCGCTGAGACCTGCGGGCGTGGGACGTGGACCCACGCCTTTGAGCCCGCTAAGAGACGCAGAAAATCACGATCACGGGACCCGTTGGCGAGGCGCTCCCTGACAATGCAGCGCCATGGCCTGCGGCCTGCGACACACTGACCTGCATCGCCCGGCTCTCCGGAGAGCCCCGACAGTGGCAGTGAAGCATCGTGCTCCCCCGACCGAGAGGGCGGAGTGATTGCAGCAGGGGGGGAGCGAAGAGCACCCGACATCGGCTAGGAGAGGCGACGTATTCCTGGACACGCCGTGAACCCTGTAGGGGCCTCATGAGACACCCCCGGGCGGCGATGCGCTGAGGCCTGCGGGAGCGGGGTGCAGGCCTGTGCCTCTGGGCCTACCGAGTAACACTGAGGCTGCTGAGGAAACTTTAACACCCTCCGTCCTGAGGGAGACGACGGCCACTGCTGAAGGTGAGCGGAGGGCCTATGCGCCATTGTGGGGGTGGCGTAGGGGAGAGTGACCGAGGTGAGACACCCCTGTGAACAGCCTTACAGAGCGCAGGAACCATTAACAAAGACTGCCAATGCCATACGGAGGTGAGCAGCCCTAAAAAACTTCCCCCCCACCTGCCGGACTGGTGTTGCATACGTGGAGCTGGGGCCCGGACGGCAGCGGTGTCGCTGACCGGCCCTGAACAGGAGTCGTGGTCTGAGTTGGGCCTGAACCATGCAGCTGCAACTGAAGTAGGACACTGACTAGCTTTGGGCTGGGCTCGGAGGTCGGATCGGGCCTGGGCCGTTAGCATGCGCACACGTGAAATACAGCTGGAGGCCTCACCTGCTTGGCACTAGACACAACGCTGGGGGGTGCAACACAACCACAGAGCAATACAGAGACCTGGCCCTGCCCCGCAAGGACCGAGTGATTCCCAGCACCTACCCAGAACACAGCGTCAATGCTGCTACACAACAGCGCTGAACTCTGAATGTGGGAGGGGACAACGCAAGCTCGCCCTAAGCCAGGTGCGCGAGCTAAGTCACACCTGAAGCCCCGGTGTGCGAGAGGGAACCAAAACTGCCTGATGGTGATCAGAGGTGCTCACGCACAGGCCAACAAACCCACAACTGCGTCACGGAGAAGTTGAATACCATCACAGGCCCATCCCAACCTAGCAACGGGACCTGACCGGGACGCCCACTCTGGCACCTGCCAGCCCAGTACAGCGAACGCACAGCTCCAACACAGACATAAACCTTTTGCGCGGGAGACACAGGGACCCCGCACCCGACACCAGCCACACGCACGGGCGACGGATGCCGACAGCGCAGCAGTTGGTGATGGGCCACCTATGCACCAACACCCAACAGTCCAACACGCACGCTGGCGGCTCAGACCCAGCAACTGCGGAAAGAGACGCCAACGCGGAAATGCCGTATGGGACACTTGCAGCCAAGATGGGCTCCGTTCTGGCAGTGGTAGAGAAAATAGGAGCCACGCTAGACCAAACCCGCTCCTCATTGGAGTCCAAAATTGACAAGGTTACCTCCGATTTCACCCTCCTACAAGCTGACCACCATAAACTTGGGGACAAAGTACGCTTGCATGAACAGCCGCTCACAGAGCTGAAGCCTGCCATGCAAAGCCACACAGCCGCTCTGCAAGATCTTATAGACCGCGTGCATGCCCTAGAAGATAGAGCGGAGGATGCAGAGGGATGCTCACGTCGCAACAATATCCGCGTCATGGGACTTCCGGAGGGCAAAGAGGGGCGACAGCCAGAGGAGTATGCCTAAAAGTGGATCAGGGATTTGCTGCCCTCTGGCGCCCTGTCCCCCCACTTCGTTATCGAAAGAGCGCACCGAGACCCCGCGCAAAAACCTCTTCCAGGATCCTGCCCGCGCCCATTCCTGTTCAGGGTCCTCAACTACAGGGATAGAGACTTGATACTCCACGAAACCCACAAGCTGGCGAACATAAGAGTCAGGAGCAGCCAAATCATGATCTTCCTGGACTATACAGCGCAAGTGCAATGCCGCAGAAGCGCGTACGCTCCAGTGAAAAAGCAGCTGCATGACCTTGGCCTCAGTTATTCACTACTATTCCCTGCCAGGCTGCGTGTGGTCGCAAAAGGGTCGACGCACTTCTTTGACTCGCCCGATGAAGTGTGGGACTGGCTGGAGGAGTCGGGAACGTGGATGGGGCCCAGGCCACCAGCAGGATAGGAGCCCAGAAAATTCGCCAGGAAAAGACGCCATCAAGGAGGGCACGGCCGATACCAAACGGGCACCGCCGCGGCCTCCACGGCTCCCAACCCAGAACAGAGGAGGGCGGAGAGACAAGAGGCTCTGCACGTAGCTGCGACTCTGGGAGCTGCGCCACAACCTCCAGAACGCCTGTCGAGCCCATCCAGATCATCGGAAACTGGTGACTCCACGCCTTCCAGATTCGACGACCCTGAAGAATTTCCGCTGCCAGACGTTATACCGCAAACGGCAGATGACATCATATGAACTTTCTCCATGACATCCTGTGCCCGGCTGGATGCAGTCCATGCAAGTACCTACCATGCTTGCACAACAATGATTTGTGACACTATGTAACATCAAAAACGGCTAGTCCCCTACACAACGCAGTGCTGACCCGCACACTGCAGCGCGCAGCGAACACTTCACACTGCGACACAAAACGGCTGGAGGGATACATTAGCACATATTGGCAGCGAGGGGTGAGCACTCTCTACTACTCACACGCCACACATACCCAGTGTAGGAAGGTGGAATCTGACTATATGGTTGCCCCCACTTTTTCCTGGTGTTTTGCTGGTTTATGACTTAGTTGGACTGGGATCCTGCTATTCAGGGCCCCAGTCTATCTGCTTCCTCTATAAAATGGTTTCCATGTGCCTTAGGCACATCTCTGATTGAGTCTGGAGTGCCCTTATAAGTCCCTAGTATATGGTATACTATGTACCCAGGGCATAGGTACCTCAGAGGCCTACCAGGGGCTGCAGCATGTATTGTGCCACCCCTGGAAGGCCATCCAAACTGCCACCACAGGTCTGCTACTGCAGCCTGGGTAAGGTGGTGCATGCACCCCTTACTGTGATATAGGATACCTATATCACTATATACATACACACATATAAACCTATAAGTCACTCCTAAGGCAGGCCTTATCAATCCTGAAGGCAGAGTGCGTGGTTCCTATGTGAGAGGGTGCCCCTGCATGAGCAGGGCCCCTCTGCAGCGTTCGGAGACCCTTCTCTGATGCTGTTTGTAGTGCAGCCTGACCATATACTCTTAAGCGCATTATAACCTCGCGTTAAATGCTAACTTTGGGTTGGCTGCACGGAAACATGTCGTGTTTGGTGTCAAACATCTTGGAATACTACCCCCGCCAGTTCTGGTGGCGGGGGTAGCATTCCACCCTTCTAGAGGGAAAGACATGTACACACCGGTATGCCCGGTACTGACTTTCCAAGCCCTGGCATCACAAAATGGATGCCGCTGCCACAGACACGAGTCTGGCCTCCTGCTGCTGACCGAAACTCCGGCAGGGAGGCCTGGACAATAGGTTTCCTGTCCCAGGGAGGTGTGACCACCTCCCCAGACAGGATAGTGTGTATTGGGGCTGGGCAGGAGCACTCTCTGGTGCTTTGAAGTCCTGCACTGGGGGCACACTTGGTGTCCCTGTGCATACCCCAGTTCAAACCGGCTCAGGGGCTTCCAGCCCCTGCTCTGGCACGAAACTGGACAAAGGGAAAGGGGTGTAACCACCCCTCTGCCCTGACCCTCCCATAGGTGGGGTCACAGAGTATGTCCAACCCCCTACCTTAGTATAAGTAAGGGAGCCCAGTCCTTAGGACTTTAGATTTACCTGGATGAAACTCTGATACAGAATCCTGGACCTTCGACGCTCTACTTTAAGATTAGAGGACTGAAGAATCTCCCTTGGGGTCAAGGAGTGACTCCCCTGCTTGGCAGGCACCAAAGAAGCAATTGTCCAGTCTACATCGCTGAAGCTCCCGTCAGATGCCGAAGTCTTTGCATCACCAGAGGTGGATTTCCAGACTTCCCCGAGGCTGCCCTGAGTCCCCAGCAAAGCTGAGGCCCGTAGCTGTTGTGGGTAATGTGGAACCGTGACCCCTGGACACCAAACGCATTTGCAAGTGCATCCTCTTCTGGGTCTCCCACGAAGTCATGCTTTGGGCTCTGAGTAGCCCCAGCCTCCAGCACCAACTGCCCCGAAGATCACTGGCCTCCACTCCACGAGTGTCCTGTGAGCCAGCTCCACGTGCACCGTCTCGAGGCTCCTTCACAGTCGCTAGTCCATTGGCTTGTAGGCCCTCCCGAAGGCCAATCTTTTTCTGCTTGGGCTCCCTGGTTGCTCCAGGCGTGCCCTGACTTGTCCTCGCTGGGTGAGTCCCCCAGACCTTGCTGGTCTGCAACATTGTCCTTCTTTGCTTTCCACGAGACTTGCCGTTGCCAAGGCTTGTTGGGTTCAATCCGGTCGCCGACACCCCTGCAATCGACAGACGTTATGGGACAGCTCGAATCCAGCTCCTGGTTGTCGTTGACACCTCCTGGACCTCGTAGCTGAAGAGTCAAGATGACCATCAACCTACCTGAAGCACTCAACATCGGTGGGCATCTGCTCATCGCCTTCCTGGTCACTGGCTAGTGACCCAGACTCTGTCCCCTCTGCTTTCAGGTTCTTCAGATCTTCGATACACCTTTGGATCCACCCGAACACTTTCGACTTGGTCGCCAGCAGCACCTTGCAGCAGATCGCCATAGAAAGCGACGACGAAACCCGACCCCGAAAGACACCTATGCACCCGGCTTCCTGGGTGAGGTAACTCGAGTACTCCGGTGCTCCCATGGGTATAGACACTAGAACAGCCTAGTTCTCAAAGGGTTTGCTCCAAGTCCTCCTCTAAGTGTCCCTTTTCTTTTAAATTCTAATCGCGACTTTCCCCATAGAAGTTAACGGTGGTTCGCGGTTGTGTTCATACACTGCACGCGTCCCCGTGGGTCCCCTGTGTCACTGCCTTGGGTGGTTCCTTGTGGTCCAAGCACTTCTACAGGCTCTAGGCCTTGTGTCTAGCTCAGTCGTGGTTCTTATACCACTTTACTGGTATATGGTTTGGTACGCCCCTGGGGCTCAAACGTGTATTTGTGCTATTACTGTAGATAACTAACTCGTAACGTATGTACTTCGAACTCTAGCCTCATAAAGAGACTAGAGGGTGTGTTTAGCAATAAATACATATATTTTGAATATATACCTGGTGTGGTGCTCTTTCATTTGGTCACTCAAGAGATTATAGACTGGTAAAACAAGCTGCTTTACATTCCTTCAAGACTTAGCCTGAAGGCTGCTCTCCATAGCTACCACTAGGATAGCTTTCAATAAAGGTTGTCTTTAACCTATCTCCAATAAGGGGTTGTTTGGACTGGTGCAAGGTGCCCACTATAATTAGTGGACAGCATATGCCAGGCCAACTTCTCACACCCAGACCACACGTCAGTTTGACACAGTTAAGACCTTGAACAGGCACTATAGTTTGGACGACCACCACACCGGAACTCGCCCTCCTAGTTATGCACAGTTTAGTCTATATCAACATTTTATTGTTAGCAACACTGAGTTGGAGTACACTCACACAGATCCAAGTACTCAGCACCTGCCCCCCCATACAGCCCTGGTCAATGTAAAAGGGAAACATGACGCAGGTTAGCATAGTCACATGGAACATGCGTGGTCTGCACACCCCGGTGCGCAGATATTCGGTCTATGCGTACCTGCGGCGCAGAGCCACCGACATGGCGCTACTTCAGGAGACACACATGACTCACGTAGAACTGGGGCATCTGTGCCAGAGATGGAGAGGCCAAGTGCACGGCACTGGCTACTCAGCTCATGCGCGAGGGGTTCTCATTTGGGTTAGAGCTGGGATCCCATTCACAAGCGATGAGGTGCTAGTCGACTCTGAAGGAAGATACATATTGGTTAGCGGGCGACTAAATGGCCAACCAATCCTCCTTGGCTCCATCTATGCCCTGAATGCCAGCCAGCCCTCCTTCCTAGAAAGCCTCACAAAGATTTTAGCTGGATGGAGCGGGGTCCCCTGGCTCCTGGGAGGGGGCTTTAATTCGGTGCTTAACGTAAATCTGGACAGATCATTCCCGCCCCTGACTAGGACCACAGCAGTGTCCAACGCGCAGGCTCTAACAGACTGGCTAACGCACTGGGCATTATTAGACATATGGCCCTCCATCAACCCAGATGTCCGGGTCTACTCATACTACTCGGCGGTACACGGGCTACACGTGCGACTGGACAGAATAGTGGGAACCCCCGCGCTACTCCCCCTAGTCCGCCGTATAGAATACCTGGGCCAGACACACTCCGACCATAACCCCCAGCTACTCCAACTTGTCTGGGAGCCGGAACGCCCTCCTGCTCCCACATGGAGACTCCAAACAGCGGCATTGGAAGACTCTTCGTTCCAATCCTCTCTAAGCACAGCGATCCTTGAATTTGTTTAGCTTAATGAGGGTACGGCAGGGGACACGCTAGTGGAATGGGAAGCCTTTAAAGTCACGACGAGGGGACACTGCTTGGGAGCGACCTGGAACATTAGTAAGCAATTAACCTCTGATCTGAGCAAACTAGAAAGGAAACTCCTACAGTACGAGGTAGAAGGGGAGGGCGGGGGTAGAGACAGGCAGCAACTGGAGACACTACGTACACAGCATGCTGAACTGATGGAGCGCCTCCGCTGTCATAACTGTACCGCACACACCGCCCGCACGCACTCCAAGGCCGACCGAGCGGGCCGCCTTCTGGCCTGGCTGATCCACCAAGAACACGCCCACAAACCAATAGCAGTGCTGCGAGACGACACAGGGCTTCTGGCGTATACACAACGGGACATCCACACAGCTCTGACGCAACACTATAGCCGGTTATACCGATGCCACAGTCACCAGGAACCACACACCCTCCTCGCCTTCTTAGATCAGGTGCAGCTGCCCGAGGCGACGCAGTCACAGAATGAAACCCTGGACGAGCAGATCTCACCAGAGGAGATCAGGGATGCAATCATGTCCCTAGCCACAGGGAAGACCCCAGGGCCAGACGGACTCCCGGCGGAATTTTACAAGGCGTATCAAGTATCACTGGTACCGCTATTACATACCCTCTACGCGGCTGCTGTAGAAGAGGGGCGACTTCCCCCTTCGCTGTGCGAGGCGCACCTGATTTTACTGCCCAAGCCCGACAGGGATCCAACTGACATGGGCTCCTACAGACCCCTCACCCTACTCAACACCGACTATAAAATTTTAGCAAAAAGCCTAGCAGACATACTGGCACAGGCTGTCCCCACCCTCATGCACCCGGACTAAAACGGCTTTGTGCCGTTCTGTAATACCTCACTCAATCTGCATTGTTTTTTTCGCATCGCAACTTACTCCACGCGCAAATGGCCGAGGGCAGGCTGTCTCATATTAGACCTTGAGAAAGCCTTCGACTCTCTTGAGTGGAGCTATATGTTCGCAACTCATGAGCGTTACAAGCTGGGCCCTGCTTTCCTGCAGCAGACCCGCCTACTTTACACCGACCCAGTGGTGAGGGTGAAGGTAGGGCCATACGTTTTGGATGTGGTTCCAGTGCAGCGGGGGACGAGACAGGGTTGCCCGTTGTCCCCTCTTCTTTTCGCGCTCGCGATGGAGCCACTGGCAGAGGCGCTGAGAACGCAGCTGCAGGATGGCATTCCATTAGGCGATGGCACACACAAAGTGTCATTATACGCCGACGATCTGTTAATCTACCTCAGAGACATCAATCAGGTAACGGAACGATTGGCCCAAATTCTGCGGGAATTCGCATCCATTTCCAGATTGAAAGTAAACGTAGCCAAATCTAAACTATACACCTTCCGAGAGGGATGCCACGGCCCAGCCCTTATGCTCAACGGCGTGAGAGTGCAGTGGTGTGAGGGCGCATTTCGCTACTTAGGCATACGAGTGTATCGCCAACCACTAGACCTCTTCGATGGTAATCTGGGCAGGGCGTCAGCGGCAATGAAATCCCAGATGCAATTCTGGAGCACACTCCCCCTCGCAGTAGTGGGTAGAGTAGCGTTGGTCAAAATAGTAGCCCTCCCGAGATTTCTGTACTACTTCGCTAATCTGCCCATATATGTACCAACTTCCTTCTTTACTGCGCTAGAAAAAAAGGTCAGAGACTTCATCTGGGGCCCCAACCGACATAGGGTGACAGTTAAAAAACTGTACTTGCCCACTGAGCAGGGGGGCCTGGCGGCACCTTGCTTTGAGCACTATTACCTGGCATCGCAGCTTCAATGGATCGCCCAATGGATGGCAGACCGCCAGCGAGATGATACAGCGACCACACGCCCAGCCTACACGCTCTCCTAGATCCTTGCGCTATTCCATCCTGGTGCATGGACACGACCCCCGGAACCCCAATTACTAAATGTGGCCTACAGGTGCTACCGCAGAAGCCTCTACTTGACTCAAGACACGACACCTTATGCTCCTGCACTCCTGCTCGACGGTACCCCTAGAGGACAAGCTACACTCACAACTACCGAACTGCAACAGTGGCATGAGGCGGGGATACAAACACTAGGGGATCTTTACAACGAGGGCTCCCTTATTCCCTACACAACACTGGTAGAAAACGACGGGCTCCCTGCGGGGCAGTTTCTCCTACATAGATCTCTGGTGGCCACGCTCTCGCTGAAGTGGGGAGATCTTGCGGCTGAACCACAAACGCACCTAACTGTGCAATACTTACATGTCATGGGACGGGGCAAGCACCTGACTCGGTGGTTTGCGGCTTCACTGCGCCAACATGCAGCGTTCAACTTAGACCCTCTAAGGCAAAAGTGGGAACATGACCTGGGCCAACACTTTTCGGATAAAGAATGGGAACGGGTATTAGCCAGCCTGGTCCAGATCCCTAGAAACACTCGATTTAGGCAGATACAATACTATATCACACAGTGGGCGTACCTCACGCCAGCCAATATTAACAAATATTTTCACCGCACTGACGCAACCTGCCCCAGATGCACTGCCATAGACGCAGACTTGGTGCACATGCTCTGGGACTGCACCAGCCTGAGTGAGTACTGGAGAGGGGTGGCGGACACACTTAGAACCTGCACCAACAGAGAGATACCCTTTGATTGGCCAACGTATTTACTGCATACGTTCCGTAGAACACGTAACACCAAAGTCACTTCTAGATTCCTCGACCTGGGTATATTGGCGGCAAAATGGCTGATCACAAAGAGGTGGAAGGCACCTGACCCCCGCACATACAAGCATGGCGGCGTTCATTTCTACCGTGGGCTAGAGCAGAAAGCTTAGCGATACGTCGAGAGGAAATCATAGGCCTCGGGAAAATACCTATCTCCACAAACTGGGACGCCATCCTGGCAGCACTGCAGCTGGACGTGGACCAACTGGGCTAGGTCACGTAATCACCCGACCCTGCGGGGCAGACCTGCGCATGCGTCCGGCACCTTTAGGTCGCTTATAGACATTAGACCGGTTATCTCTAACATTACACTGGCACTCCAGTGCACGCACCCACCAACCGGGCGAGGGCACACAAGGCTACACACACGCACACAAACATCTGCAGAAACATAAAGACACTCCAACTCAGCTCCAAGTTTTACTTCCCACTCCCCAGTTGCAGTTGAATAAATGGTACACCGTGCTCGCCGTAGAAAAGCTGGCTTTAACATGTTACTTGCTACATGACTTACGTGCAGGCGAATTAGTTAGACTGGACATGTGCTGCATGGTCAAGCCAATACAGCAGACGAACTCTGCTAGTCACCATGCCTATTGAACTAATACATGCGAAGCAAGATTCATTGTTAACCCCAGAAGTGTAGATGGTGATATCGCTGCTTGTTGCAGCAGAATGTACTGATCATTGGTGATCAAAATGTAAACCTAATAAAATCAATAAAAATATTATTTCTTTTTAAAATGATGATGCAGGATATTCAGGATATCATGCTTATTGATGAAGGTATTTTTGAATACTAAGTAGATTTTGATTCTCATGTGCTGTTTTATTCTTCCTTGTAACGTGAGTGAGTATGTATTTTCTTCCTTCCACTTAGAATTGTAAAGACCCTACCGGATAGCCTCAATAAAGCATTTAGCCGCCCATGCTAAAAGGAGGGTCTGTTAGATTTGAAAGTCCCATTCCTGCTATGCACTCGTATCATGCTACATTAGGTTAGCAGTGTGTGGCTAAATAGATGCCATTTGTATGCAACCCACTGAGTTATCCCTGCAACGTGCAAGCTTTAGTTAGCAAGTGTGACTCAATTTTGTATTTCGTAATCCCTATTAGGCTGTGTCTGAATTAGGCCTCATTATTCGTACTGCTTGCCTCAGCAGAATACTGTATTTAGTTATTATTTTCCTTTCCTGCTCAAGGCTGCATCCCGACTTACTAATGAATAGGCCATTCTGCCCTCGCATGCCTATCCGAGTGTATAGTTCTGCTCCCACGTTAGGAGACGCTGAGACTCAGCGCGGTAACCTTGAGTTGCCGATAGCATGTACCCATCTGGTAGGTGGTAGCCCATCCTTCTGTGCCTTGTTTGTTCATGTTCGGCTCAGGCCGGTAACTTTCCTCTGTGGGCATGGTTGGGGGGTTCTTGGAGGAATGATCATGCATTGCAGGCCGTTGGGGAGCCAGTCCCTCAGCAGACATCTTAGGGTGCAGGTCAGATTGGACTCCTCTACAGAGTATTGCTAATAAAGGTATGTTTGTATTCTCTACTGTCTGACCGACTCTTCATTACTTGGGAAGGCCTAGCAGGTGGTTGTAAGTAACCCGGGTGGCCCCTAAGGGCCACTTCCTTCACCCCCCACCGTAAAAACAATGCCAATAGTAATCTAGGACCCAAGTCGGTTGTTATGTGAACTCTTTGGGTTGCCTGGGTTCCTATTTTACATGAACAGCATTATAGTTTATCAAATCAAACACAGGAGAAGGTTTTGTACAGTGCACATCCCGAATTCATGCATTTTCGAGGTCCGCTTATATGTGATAATGAAGAAAAATGAGGGAAAGTGACATAAATAAATTGCCTAGTATCACACAAATTGGTTAAGTGAGGAAGCCAGGATTAATCCCAGGTTTTCTGGTTTCACATTGTGCAATTCAGCTGCTAGATGTATATGCTTCACTTCCCTCTGCCCACCTCACTGCCAACCTCCCCCCCAGGCCCCCTGGCCTCCCTCCGCCAACCTGCTGGCATCAGTGCCGCCCTCGGTCACATCACAGTCCAAATTTTTTGGCCCCTGGGAAAATGTTTGCGAATACCCATGGCTTAGAGGCTGCTTTCCTGCAAATCAGGTGGCAGAACCCGACATAGCCAAATGAGCACGACATTCTTGTCATCCAGAAAACTATGACAAATCTCTCTCTCTTTGTGTACACACAGTTCATTCTTCAGAAGCAAAACAGCTCACTTTCATGTACATGATGAATACACTGTATTGGATTTGGATTGGGCTATTTCGCATAAATGGTACATTTTTTGCATAGCTTCACACAAAAAGTTTGCACAGTGCTCATCCGAGTTCGGAGACCAACAGTCGTAAAATGATATGAATAAAATTAAACTCGTAGTTTGAGAATACCTAAAAAGTAGTAAACATGCACAAAAAAATTAAGTTTACCTTTGTGAATCAGGTCTCTTGTGTAGTACCTTCTCATACACCTACCACGGTATGATGTGTGTAAGTACACGAAAAAGGAGGTCAATCAGAGAACGCCAAACAATTCAACTTGATAACATGCACAAGACAGAGATGCTGTTAATGAGTAAAATGATGCCTAATGGACATGAATGGGAGTTGGTGGCATGGACAGTAGCCATTCACCTTCTTAATGACAGGGATAGAACTTACTGCTGTAGACATACATCTCATGAATGAGTAAAGAAGTCGAAGAGCAGTTATGGTGGTAGCCAGAGCAGGAATTACACAGATGTTGAGGGTTCAGTTTTAACCAACGCCTGCTAGGTTAAAAAACCCACAATTTTGGGCAAGGTTTAGCCCCCAACCCTAGTTCGTGTTTTGAAGGTTCCCAGAGGTGCTCATAAACCAGTCAGAGGAGCCCTAGTCAGGTCCTGGCTCTGAACCTAGCCAGACAGGCTTCCTGTACGTGCAAATGTGAGATATGAACTGCTTGGTAGGTTGCTCCCCAATATCTTATCTTTTCTTAGATCTCAGAGACCTTTGCCTTTTCTCAATTGTATAAGAAAGCATCCTTCTGCCCTTCTAAAATGTTCTCTCAGACAGCTTACACTTTTTAAAAAAATTATTAATCGGAAATGACATTTCATGTCATAATAAGAGACAATATGATGAAAGGAGACTCACCTTGTTCCATTGCTTTGTTTGAGACAGTAGAATGGTATATTTTTGGTAGTTCTCATTTTGTTCAATCTTGATTCGACTCTTCTTTGCTTTGATTGCCTTTCAAAACAAAGCCTTTAAATAGATCTTTACAAATTAGAATTCACTTCTATCTCTACTGTCTGCTACTTTCCCCCTCTGTTCTCATGTGCTCTATTCTCCCCTCTAGAAGGATGCCTTTCATCTAAGCAATAATAGCTAAGCAGGTGTCCTTTCTTTTCCTAGACAACTCCTAATTCAGCGCCTCTGGAATCTGTACTGATTGAGTCTGCTGGATGCTGGGGCTCACGTCTGGAGAGAGAACAGTCCTTACCTGTCTTGTTCATCCAAGACATCGGATCTTGTGACCCTGTAGGAACTCGGGCCTTATGGCCCTGAAGGCAAAATCAAACTACACTCCTACTGCTTCGAGGCTAATTGCAATATCTCAGACTAGGTTTCCTAATTGCTGGGCACTTGGTCCCACGATCCTGAGCCTTGCCATTGCAGTGATATCACTGGCAATCTGCTTTTATCAGCATTTTAGGATTTGAAGCCCATCGAGCCTGGCCAACTAGTAACTTTGCACACACTTAACTTTGAATATAAATGTCTTGATGGCATGGGTGTTAGTTGGTGCATCCACTGGACACTGTAATTCTGGTGAAGTTCTTGTGCTGTTATGGTGGGTGCAGATTAACTTAGAGGCAACATTTATTTAGTGAACTTCAGAGAGAGAAATCACAAATGCGAGTACAGTTTTCTCTGAATACAGTTGCACACTGACTTTGCAGGAAGCTCTGGATTGATTTCTCAGAGAAGAACAGACAACATGTTTCCTTTGCTAGAGTCCCTCCAGATTGGGCCTGCCCAGCAGATGTGCACCAGCTCGCTGCTCCCCTTACCACAGTGACAGGTGAGCCAGCTGTTAGAAACTTTATCCAGGGTGCCTGCTCACTGATCCGGAAGTGAGTCTTAGGTGCCGTTGTGCTCAATGAGCAAAGAGAAGTCAGAGAGTACTGCTACAAGTTCTGGAGCTAGACTGTTGTGTGAGCCCCCTGTTGCCATGCCCCTGCCTGTGTGCATAAAAAGTATGAGACCTGCTCCTGAAATGAAAATCTAAAACTAAAGGGTTGATCTGGTGGTATCAGATGGTAAAGTAGAACTGCTTTAGAACTTCAAAAAGGTATGGTTCCATTCCATTGGACGACCACAATAATACTACTTATCTAACTAGGATGCTGTCTCACTAGCCCGCTCAATCACTGACGTCTGCCTGCCTCTCTTTTCATAACTGTAATCATCTCCTCCAGGAGCTTTAGAAAATGAATCAACGCCTGCGGCACCTTGATTGGTCATGTTTTGCTGATGCTGTTGACTAGGGAAAGAGAGTATTTTAAACGTTGTACCATGAAAACCGACCCAGAAAAGCCACCCAGTGCATCCACTGACATTGCATCACAATTCAGAGTTAGAGAAATGCATCCTGCTATACAAGCTTTTTCATCTGTATCTTTCTTCTTCACCTTGATGCCCTCAAAATTATATCGAATCTCATGTCTGGTTATGCTCTAGTAAAGACACAATGTCCGAAAGAAAATTTGCTTCACAGTTTGACAGGAGGGCCACCAAGTGCCAGGGGGGGCAACCACACTGCCTCTGCCACTTCAACCCCCCTACCAAATGTAGAATATGCTGCAGGCCTAGCAGAACCTTTCCCCCAAAACTATTCATGTCTCCATGCCAGCAAGAGTTTTGGAAAAAATAAACAGTGTTCGATGATCTGCCAATACCTCCACAGTAGGCATTTTTGGTATTCTATAATCAACATAAAAAACACTTTCCCGAGGGGGAGCATTTCTATTTTTCCCAGTTTGGTGCCACCATGCAGTGTAGGAAAATATGACTGAAGTAGAGTCAGAAGGCCTGCCTTACATAGGGGTATTCCTGTGACATTTTGGCTAGCGATTGTGTGGCAATCTGGTGAAGCAGTGTGTTTTTTAGACCATCAGAGATTGCAAATACTAATTCTGTACCTCTACAGAGTTTGTTGATCAGAGAGGTGGTTGCTTTTCCCCAGCAAGTCCGAGATCAGAATAAATGCTGCTTTTTCTATAAGCTTATGCAGAAATAGCTGCATCGATCTACGCCTATAATTTCATGGTTCTTAGAGGCCTAAGCAGTGTACTTCCCTTGCCTTTAAGTGGAAAAACTGAGATATTGAAACAGGAACAACAGATGCCGTATTGGTGCAACCCCTAAATGAGGCCCATAGTTATATTTCACCAATTTTAATTTCATACTTTCATTGGGTTACATATGATCTTCCTTTAACAGTTGCCCAATTGATTTTCATTGTAATAATTTAACTTGTTTTTCTACACTCTCGTTTTATAGCTTTCTCTAATCCTTTTTTGTAGCTGATACATTCATCTTTATTCTTTTGATTTTTGGTTGATCTTCACATTATTTCCTTATTCTTTTGAGTTGTAGCCTTATTACCTCTAATGTTTCCTGATTCATGTCCCCAGCCAAAGCACCTAAATGACGAGTATGATATGTTTTGGTTTAACTCAGGAGGATGACCAAGAAAAGATCGTTGTGGGACTTCTGTTATAAATATGGGGCATCTTCTGTTACTAAGAAATTACACACTAAGGGGCTGATTTCGATGTCGTTTGGAAAGGCTCCGACTGGGATTCGGTTTTGCAGAATCCAATTTGCAACCCTTGTTTCCGAACGAATCGTACACATTTCCCAACGACCGATTATGATGCCCAGAAACCGTTCGAGCAGTCTGAATCGGTACCGTAAGGCATTCGGACAGCCCAAGTCTTTCAGAGCCGATTCGTACAGCTCTGTGGACACGGTTTCCAGACGAGCGATTACGATGACCGTTTCGGACAGTCATTCCGATTCGGTTTGCCCGATGCGAAATGGCTGTCGGAATCTGTCTTTGGGGGCCTGCTGCGGGCCCCCCTTCAACCGGAGGTGTACGAATGGGGCCCTTGGGGGTACCCAAAGGACCCCTCTTCCCAACCATGCACAATGTGGCAGGCACCATGGGGTGCCACCCACAGGGTGCAAGCTTTTCCCCAGCCACCCCTTTTTTCAATGGGAGCCTGTGTTCTCCTTCGGAACACAGACCCCCATTGAAGTCAATGTGAGTCCGATCAAACGATGTTGGGTAGCATCGCTATTGGTCGTTTGGACCCGAAGGACCCTATTCGTTCGGAAACGAGTCAGAGACCGATTCGTTCGGAACAGTTTCCGACCGATATCAGAATCGGCCCCTAAGGCTAGAAGTGGAAGATGTAACTGTCTAGATGTGTAAACAAGATTAAAGAAGTTTTATTTTAAGAGAATGATTTCATCCACCATTTATCTAGCATTTGAATGGCAAGGGCAGAAACATTCATCTCTAATAACAGTCTTTTATTTTATTTAAAATTATATTATTTCTGGTTTTAAAAGTGAACATTGAAACAATATTTCTAAACATCAATTAAACATAAATATGTTTTAACAAACAGTCGAAGTAGGAAATAAATCCATTGACATTGTAGCTGACTACTTACACTGATACACAACAAGATGATGGCTGCAGTGCTGAAACTTTTAAAACACTCCTCCCAAGTCACAGATCTGGGTTAAATCCATTGTTCTTTTGCTCACCACGCCACCCCAGTTTGGACCCAGCCATATGCAAATCAGTCTTGACCCTGCTCCCCTTTGGAACAGTCTAGCGTGAACTGCCATGCCAGGTCCTCCGTGGACTGGAAACAAGCATCCTGGGACACTGATATACAGGTTAGTCCCTTCACCCTCAACATTACATGATTCAATAGTAGCAGTTGAATTTAAATTAACAGCACTTTATTTAGTGCTTGGTTCATGAATAATACACAATCTAAAGATTTCCTAGAACCATGACTGAGTCTTCACAGATTTATAATACTTTAACTCTAGCTATTCTCCTGTCACTTCATACAGTGACACTTCACTAAACTTAACTCTTGTAGCAAATCTACCTTTCTTGCATGGTCACCCCAGATTTTTCGCATCTTTTTGGAGCCTATTTTTGCTTAATATAGAACACTGTGCACTAAGCTCATGCTGCAAAAGAGTAGCACATCTATGCTCCGCCTTTTAAACATGGTTGAATTGGCTCACCCTGATTGACATATTTAATTTCCATAGAAGTCTGTAGTATATTGTGGAGAAAACGCACCCAGCGCTAACTTCAGGCCTAACATGTGTAGTGTGACTGCATTAGCTTAAGAACCTTCTGTCAAACTTGTCAAAGCAACCCTTTTGGCAGGTGAGAAACATTGCTTTTAAATATGAATACATCACTCCTATGTACGCCATGTTGCCAACAAGGTAAGGTGCCTGATATTAAAAGTGGAACATATTCAAAAACAAGTTGGCATGTTCCTCCAGTTGCTAGCCCCCAAAATCTATTTTCACTGGCAGGGCTTTAGGTGAAAAAATATCAAAATACATATTATAAACTTTACTCTGAATCCTTTGACAGACAAATGCTATAAAAGTAATTGGAGACTAGTTTTAATATTTATTAAAAGTCCAATTTAATGACAAAGGAAGGTTTTTAATACTTATTTAGGAAAAGTAACATTTAGGAAGTTAACTTTTGCCTGCCTGAACTTCCAATATGCTGATTGGCTTACAGCAGCTCTGCCAGTGCTTTACCTTATCAAGATGTAAAAATCACTCCTAAAGCAGAGTGTGGGGAGATGCTTTTCTTACCATGCAGGAGGGAAATTTGGGATGTTCCCAGGAACTTCAATAACTTGTAAAGGAGCAAGATGAGACCTGCTCCTTCACAGGTAAATGTAAAATGAGACCTGGGGAAGACAAGCCTTTGTCCACCAGGCCCAGACCAGCCCGGCTGGCTGCAAACCAAATGGGAGGCAATCTGCTCCCAATCCAGTCTGGAGTGGACACAAGAATGGGGACTGTTAATTTCCCTTGATTTTAGGAGTAAGGTGCAATGTAGGATTGTTTTTCAGTAGGGCAAATGGGAACTGCTATAAAAGTGGGTAAGGTAAGCACTGGGAACTTTTACGCCATTGGATAGGGAGGAGCCAGAGGTCATCTCGTGAAAATGACAAATAAAAAAATGCAACCCCAAGGAATCCTTCTGAGAACACTTTCCGGACCTTGGGATTTTTATTGCTTGGTGTTTTGACAATATTACTATTTTGGTGCTGTATAAATACTTTACAAAATTTTCTAATTTAATCCTGTTTGCTCTGTGACATGGCTAGCAGGGAATTCAGCACAGGTAAATTTAGTGACTGTTGGATTTCACCCTAACAGGATAGTGTTATTATACTTTGAGGTGGGTGACTGCCCGCCCAAATAATAATTCACTTTCTTACAACTTTCTTACACCTCTCACATATTTCTTAATTGAATACAACATTAAATTATTGATGATCAATGGAATCCCATCATACAATACCTATTGTAAATTTGATATCCATTAAGGGCACCCAATCCAGCTTCATACAGTACAATAACAATTATTTGAGAAACTAGAAATGGACAATTCAAGAAACACTTTTTTCAATCACAAGTGTCCTAAACAAAGGCAAAACATACAAATAAACTGTTGACAATACCTTTGTTGCTTTAAGTATTTCGCTCTATGTAAACTAACTTAAAGTGTCAGTAGGAGCTCTGCTCACTTTATAAAAACAGATAAAGAATGAAAGTAAAACAGCAGCCCATCCATCTTTCAAACACATTACATTTCACTGAATGATTGAGTGTTCTATTTTATTCCATATTTCCACAAGACTTCATGAGCCGTCATAGCAGATAGTGGGGCCATGGTGAAGTCCTTTACCTTTCTTGATGCAGTTCATGTAATCCTGTAGCCAGGTGTCTGTTTTGTTCTGATGAGACCCACAGACAAAGCACATGGAGTCGAAACATCAACAGTTTTAATACAAATATTGAATCCAGGATTGATTCACACAGTGTCTATAAGACCAGTTGAATGCTTTCATGTTCATATTAGAAAAAGCTTTGCTATATCAAGTGACACTGTATACACATATTCTTTTACTCACTTGGCATTAAGCTGTTGCTCGGATTTTAATTTACCTTAAAGAAATGAAAAAACAAGAGGCATTTGGCAAAACAGCTTTTGGTTTAATTAAACGCAGAGGCAAGTAGAGTCTCAACAGAATGCGTCTGAGGAAAGTCTCTTGGTGTACAAAGTTTTGGCTAACATTATATACATCTGTGAGGTGCAATAAAGTCATTATAGAGATATGTCTGCATTCCTAAAAAGCATCTCAGTCATAAACTAACAGGTTTGGGCATCTGATAAGGACGCAGTTGGCTCTCGACCTCGGGGAGAGCAAATGTGGGCCAGTGTGTATGTGTCCAGATGTCCGGCATGAGGAGCGCGTGATCACTACGTGTGGGGCGCATGTCATGTCCTGATTGGTTGAGTGTTCCTATCTACATGTGGTATCTAGCTTTGTGGTATTTTGGGGGAATGCACGGCTTTGGCCAAACGTGTTTTATTGGGGCCAATTTCTTCGGACCTGTTTGTGGTGCAACTATCTGTCTGTGGGATTGATCAGGGTTTACCCTTGGTGTGCATTTGTCTTCTGTTTAAGAGAGACCCCATATGCAACCTGTTATTGGATAGGTATTGGTGTGGGGCGCAGGGCCTGTCTGACCATGTATCTCTGACTTGTGGTTGATGTGGAGGTCACCATGGGTAAATCTGACAGCAAAGATGAGAGTTCACTGGAACTCTTGAAAATAATATGGCAGACACTGGTGTCATTTTTATCGACATACTCAACATTGCGTGTACAGTTGTCATAGCATACACTGATATTGTCTTTATGGACATTGACACAGTTATGCTTTCCTAGATCATGATGTACTTTGACATTGCTTTTACTGATAACAACATTGTCATTCGTACATGGATTCTGGCGTACATTAATATCATTACTGTCGGTATCAGCACGGTTGTGTGGGCTCAGGTGATGGCACACGTTGACATTTCATGTATTGGTATTGACATTGTTGGGCCTGCACATATCACAGTATTCATTGACATCGTATTTACCCATTCGAACAAAGCACTTCACCAGCTGCACTCATACATTTGTTATTATATACATAGAACACAATATCGAAATATGCTTGAATGATGCTGCAATAGTGTGTAGTTGGTCCCCATTTATGTTCTTCAATTGACTTTGAATGAAATCAGGTAGTTACCCATATGTAGCTTTAATTAGGACTTTCTTGAAAGAACAAGTACATACACCCTGTTCTTTGTACATTTTAATTATTGATGGCTTAAACTCTCCACTGTCCATTTGATTCATGTGTGTGTGGTTGTGCGTGTGCATGGACATTTTCCAAAATATATCCCTGATAATAAAGATATTGTTCTGTGGTATTAGTAGAATGAAACCCGAGCTCCCACACCAATTCAGTGATGATACAGATTCACCAACAAGGATTGGCTTCAATTGGCCCATGTTTCTTGTTGTTCACCCAGAAACAATATTTTACCAAACCAGCTGTGGACCGGCACCAGTGGAACACTTAAAGCATTCTTAAGGTAAGTCCATCTAGATTTTGAGGGCACCAGATCCTTCTAAGAGCCACCCACACTAAGATATATAATCTACCACGTTTCCTTCTTTATGATTGTCCATTTTTGTACTAGCTAATGAGATATACAAAGCCCAAAGATTGACCTCATATGCATTTTGGCACATCATTTATACCTCCTTGCACCTCTAAAGTCCTAACATACTGGGAATTTATGCCATGTTTCACTTTGCCACATTGCCAGAAAGCAGTTGTACCTAATCATAGCTCTACTGAAAAGCACACACTGGATTTTTTTTTCATTGCTACATCTGCAGCGCAACACTTGGTATCAGGAGGATAGTACTCAGGCTGCTTTTCACTTTTAAGATTCTGACTAACACTCACCAAATTAAACAGGTCGTCCATTAGCATAAGCAGAAAAAGATATTCTGCAAATTTTTTTTATCTTCTTCTGAGTCATTGGTTATACAATGTATAATTTCCTCACAAGCATTTACTCTGCTATTTGATGGTATAGGCAGGAATGAAACATTTCCTAGCTATTGTAACAGAAGGTTTCAATTCTGTTAAGGACTTGGAAGCGAGGATTATGCTAATCCTTCTTCATTTATTTTTCCAGCAGTCAAAAAAACGTCAACAATAAACAAACTACATTTCCCAAAAGACAATGGGAAAGAAGAAAACATTCAATCGTTCATTGTGAAACACAGTCCATTTAGTCCAACATTAGTTTTCATTCCCTCTCTTTCTTCCTACAACAAATGCTGTTCCAAATTTCGACATTATTCCTCCTTATTCAACTCAATACCTAAAATGCAAAATAAGGCAAAGTATTAAAAAAATACATACAACATAAAATCCCAAAAATAACTTATATTACTTAGAAAATCCATCTAATCAAAAAATATTCTAAATGTTTTCCTACTGCCAACGAATATAAATTCTAACTTCACATATTTCAGGGTGTGAAGATCAAAACCTTTGATAATGTGGAGGGATAATCCTCGGCCTCCGAGTCCTTAATTAAATTAAAACCTTCGGTTACGATATCCTCAGCCTCCGAGTCCTTAATTAAATTAAAACCTTCGGTTGCGATAGCTAGGATAATTTTTATTCTATATCAGGGCCGGAGGTGAGTATTATGCTAGTTTGAAGCTTATTTATTACCAATGAAGCAATGTCTGAGACTGGGTTGAAATAGAACCTCTTAAAAGTAGAATCAGAAGACCAATCTGCTGCATTCAAGATATTTTCCAATCGATCTCCCAAAGAAAAGTCCGTAGATGCCATAGCATCCCTTGTAAAATGAGCCCCAAAATCTTTAATATCAATCCCTGCTTCCTGCATTGCCCAACGTAACCATCTGGGTATTTTGGGGAACAGACTGGTTTGTGTGCTTTTCTAATAGAAATTTGTAGCTGATGCTAAACTCCTGTAGCTGATGCTAACCTCCTGGATGAAGTTTTGCTGTGATGAGGTCATAAGCTTTAATACATTGAACTACACACAACTTTTGTACATTTCTTAAGGCTCGGTATGATACCACTCAAGAATTGCATTTAGTTCTCCAAACAAAGTTGAAGGTGACCCCGTCCAGAGTGAATACTCTACCTCTAATATCTAGAGCTCTGACATTTGAAACCCTCTTACAGGAGACTAAACAAAGAAGCATTGCTAAATAGCAGATAGTTCTTGCTGTGACAAATATTTATTGCCTTTCCAGGAAAGGATAACATTTAGAAACAAATTAAAATCCCAAAGGGATTAATATTTAGGTTCCTGAAGGAGAGAAAGTTGAACACCTCAGTAATTTATTTAACAAAGAATGCTCTCCCACCATATTCCCATCAATCAGATCATGTTCTGCTGAAATAGCTGATCTGGAGATATTTACTCACCTGTAAGCCATTCCCTGACCAGTCATGGCCAATGCACCCATCAGAACCCTGCCAATGTATGTCTTTTAACTGTTCCATCTGCCCAAACCAAAGAGAGAAGAAGTTGAGCTTGTCTCGAAGGGCCAGTGATTTCCCATTGTTTGACAGGAAAATCCCAGGAAAGTTTCATCAGAACTGAATACCATAGCTAAGTTGACATCACTATCAACAGATTTGCAATTTTTCTCCTCTCTTGTACTGAAAGGCGGGTAATCATTGAGAAGAGGGGAAAGGCATAACCCTGTTCCTTGACCAGTCCTGAAGGAAAGCATCCATGGCCGCCGCTTCTAGATGTGGTTTCCAACTGATATACCTGGGAAATTGATGGTACAGCCTGAAAGCAAATAAGTCCACTGAAAACGGCCCCAAAGTTTTGATATTTGTTTGAAAATAATCAGATGGAGCCTCCAAGAACTGGTATTTTGAAAATTACGAGACTGCCAATATGCTACAATGTTTGAATCCCCAGGCAGGTATTTTGCAGGTACTGAGATATTTCTCTTTACACAAAACTCCCAAAAGGCCCTGGCAATGTCCACTAAAATGTTGTATCTTGTTCCCCTCAGAGGATTGATACAGCGTACTGCAGCTACATTGTCCATCTTCAACAACACCTTGGAGTGAACTTTGTCCTTGGTCCAGCACCGGAGCGCGTAAGAGCTGGCAAGTAGTTCCAAGCAATTGAAATGCAAATGTTTTTACAAAGAAGACCATCTTCCACTTGTGGAAACATCTTCAGATCGAGCTCCCCAGGCGTCCCCGCTGGCATCCGACTCTAATGATGTCTGGACATGATCCAAAAATTGCTCATCCATTCCATTCTTCCATGTTGGATAACCACCAATTCATCTCCTCTCTCACTTCCAGGGAAAGAGAGATCTTCTGAGATTTATAACTAGTCAAAAGCCTCTAACTCTATTTTCATCTCCTCTCTCACTTCCAAGGAAAGATCTTCTGAGAAAAAGTGAGACCTTTTCTGAGATGTTCTGCCTTGAGGCTTTGAAGAACCATGTAATGAAAGGTAAAAGGTAAAATAGCCTGAATAGAAGATAATAATAGGCCCACCAATCTTGATATTTGCACAGAATTCCTGCTGTATCTTCTTCATTTTCCTGGAAGGTAGGCTGAGGGTACCCTGCGCAGAATCTATTACGAAGAAGAGGAAGGTAACAGCTTGAGAAGGAATTAAACTGGATTTTTTTCTCATTTATGATGAATCCTAAATCTTCTAGGAGGGACACCACCAACTTAAGTTAGGCCATACCCCTCCAAGGTCACTGATGTAGAAGGAGAATATCTTCCAAGTAAACAATAAGACGAATACCCTGAGCCCAAAGATACTCTAGTACTAGATGAAGCACCTTGGTGAAGAACCACGATGGCAAGGAAAGACCAAAAGCCAGAGTTATCAACTAGTGTGCTTGAGACTCCCAAATGAACTGTATAACCCTGGGGTGAGGAGGAAAAATTGGAATGGAAAGGTATACATCCTTCAAATCCAGATGAACCATCCAATGGCCCTGCCTTAAGAGGTCTCACAGGAGGTGAATACCCTCCATTTTGAAATGGTGATATACCAGCCATTCGTTGAATTGGCTCAGGTTTATCATTAATCAAAAGCCTCCAACTCTCTTTTCCACTAGGAAAATATTGCTTAACAAACCTTTGGGATGGATTAGAGTGGGAGATATTGCTCCTTTTATGAGAAGGGCAGAAACCTCTTCCTGAATCAGAGCAGTGTCCTGGAACGGGGTCGAAAAGTTTGAACTGGAGTTCCCAAGAATTAAAATGAAACCCCTGAACTGTTTGAAATACACATGCATCTTTTGTAATCAACTGCCAACTGTGTACATAGTCTGACAACCTGCCTCCCGCTCTTAAATGGGAAGAAGGGACACTTCTCATCCGAGGATGCTGCTCCAGGACATCCTCCACTGAAATTACCTTTGCCGCCTCTGTACTTTTGGATTCCTCCAGAGGGGGAGAAACCTCCAAATCTGAAAGAATCTTGACATTGTCCACGTCTGGCAATTTGACCTCTGTAATGGGCTCGATGCACAAAGTGGCTGGCTGAGCGTCCTCTGCCATTACCGACCCTTGCAAAGACCTTATGGGACCTTATGGGAAAAATGTTCTTCATAGATGCCTGAGCTTTATCCAAGGATGTAAACCTGGCTGCAAACTTCCCCAATTCCTTTATAATTGGATCCCCAAAGAGACCACCTTGTGTACTGGGCCAGCCTCAGATGAAGAGAGATCTCCAAACTTAGGATCTACTATGATAAGAAGCGAAAGACGTCGCTCAGTAGAAAGGGCACAATTCGCATTCCCTAGGAAAATTATTGTCCTTTGCGCTCAACCTGAGAGGATATCAGGAGAAATTAGAGATCCTGATTCTTTAGCTTCCTCAGCCATGTCTCAAATTTTTGTAAGAGGCCCTGTACTGTCAAGAAGTTTATCTTGAAAAGACTGCCACAAAAGGTCAATTCCTTTTTTCAGATCACAAATATATTTGACGAAAAAGTAGCCATACGAGCGTTAATCTCCGGAGTGAGTACCACTTTTCCATCCAAGAGGGATGTGGACGTTCCCACCCTAAGGCGATTGCGAACTTCCTTATTTAGAGGTTGAAGCAATCTTCCTGCTCCATGAGCAGCTACATTTTCTTCTGGGGTCCACTCTGAGGAACGAGGATGAAAAATATCATCCGGATCCAACATATCAGAAATGGGAAGCTTAGCATCAACATCAGTATTCCCCCCCTGCATAAGGAAGGGTAGGTGCAGGACGCCAAGGACGTTAAGGACGTTCTTGTCTATTGTCCCCATTTAAGTCAGGAGGGGAATCATTCCCATCAGGCGAAGGTCACACTCATCCTCAAAAGAATCCCCAAAATTATGAGTTTCAGAAACATGGTCCCCAATATGTTGATACCATGGCAAAAATGATCTTCCTAATTTAGCAAATGTGTTAAGATCAACACCCTGCTCATACTTACTCTTAGCAGTTGCTTTCTTAGGAGAAGACTTGCCAAAATGCCCTTGTGGCAAAAGAGATGTTCCAGGCATATCCTCCCTTGGAAAAAAGGGTTCTCTGCATTTACGTTCAAGCTGCACCAATCGTTTCTCTATGGAGGCCATTACTTTTGCCACAGCTTTATAAATTGAAGTGTCAACAGCTTGAAAGAAATTATTAGCCTAAGGTAAACCAGCTACTGTAGTTTACTCTTTCTCAGGCATTTGGAGACCTGTATACTCATTTAAATAATCACTGGGCAACCAGCAACCAATGAAGTAGGCCAACTATCAAATAGGGGATAGCCCAGGGCACAACATCCAAGTTTATCTATGTTTTTGTTTCCCCCGCCAGGTAAATTCTGTAGATTACTAAATTTTACAGACCCTGGTGAAGGGTGTTAGGAAATATATATGTTATCCATAAAGGAAAACTATTCCTAAACAGACCATATGGGTGTCAGACTCCAGGGTGTCACTTCCACCCCAACTCTGGAACCGACAAATGATCACGCCACACATGGAGCTCGGTAGCAAACGTCTTTATTCTTCAGCCTGCAACCATTACCTGAATGCAATACGTCATACGCTTTATTGACAACAACCAGACACACCCAAATACCTCCAATTGATGATGTAACTTTGTAAGGAGAACGTCAAGGACCACATGAGTCCTGCTGCACATGATCACACGACACTACATCTCCCCCTTTGTTAAATAAAAAGTAAGAACAACATATATACATTAGAGTTCCTCAATGAGTCACTGAGTTGCTCGCTCCAAACTTCCTGATCGAGTCGTATGAGGTGAAGGAGTTATCTATCATCGTAGATGTAGACTTAGATGCTTGACTTGGGTATCAGGAGGACTTGTCTCACTAGTAAGGTCTGGAGCCGACAAACATCAAGGCAGATGCGTGAAATGTGATGAGTCTCTCGTAATGGACTTTCCGGGATGTTGAGCTGTCACCATACCCCCTTTACTTGTCACAACTCTCAAGGGATTATCATCAAACGGAGCATCAGTTTTGCATTTCCCTTTTGGTTTTACTATGACCCGGTCTCCTTCTTCGAAAACCGTATCCCAAGGGCATCTGCGCTTATCTGCAGAGGCATTCATCTTGCTTTTGTGAGAAGTGTCTGTGACACAAATCTTGTCAGTGTCTATTTCTCATCTCGTGGTCCACCGTGGCAGCTTTAGTCCAATAGCTCTCCTAAACAGCAAGGTGGCAGGGCTTTCACCTATTGTAAAATGGGGAGTTGACTAATAGACACAAAGGGCTGGAAGTAAGATTGACTTGAGATCAATTCCTTCAAGTGCAACGTGCTGAACCACTTTCTTCAGAGTGCCCATAAATCGTTTGACAACGCTGTTGTCCTGTGACCAGAGAGGTGTACTCTTCTGATGCTTGACATTCAAGCAACTAAGAAAGTCCTTAAACTCCCTGCTGTTGAAGGGTGGACTGTTGTCAGACTTGAGAATGGAAGGAACAACCCATACTGTGAAAATGTCACCCAGCCTCTCAATGACTTTGTCCTGGGTGGTCGATAATAAATCTTCCGCTAAGGGAAAACATGAGTACTCATCAATAACTAACATGAAATGATGGCCATTAGTAAGGGTTCAAAGAAATCAACTGCATTTCCTCCCATGCTTGTTTAGGAAGGTCAGACATATTAAGTGGATGGTGTGTTGTCTTGGGAGATAAGTAGGCACATACATGACATGCTTTCAAGTCTTTCTCCACTCGTTCATCAAGGTGAAGAAACCACACTGAGGGCTCTCTTATGGCTACAATGCCATAATATCCTTCGTGTGCCAGTTCATTGACTTGTTATCTCAAGCTCTCGGTTATGACAATTTTCAAACCTCTTAGTATAATACCTTCCTTCATGATGGAAAGTATTTCCTGCACATTTTTGAATTTTTGACATTCAACGTCATCCTTGAAGGGGTTGAGCATGTTTCCTCCATGATTGTGTTGCAATGATATCCTTGAGTGTGAGCATTTTTCTGTCTAAGTTAGTAGCAGCAATGATTTCCTCAATGGATAGAGCTGCCAGAGTGCGAGACCTTACTATGAAGTTGACATATGCTTCAGGCATTTTAGACATTGCACTGTGATGCTGTAATGGCACTCGTGAAAAGTAATCTGCTGGGTTTTGATCTTTCCCTGGCTTATGCACTGTAGGAAAGTTCCATTTTTGGATGTTCACCCCCGACATTTTTTGCTCTGCATGCTGTTGTTTTAGACCTGGAGGTGCACTGGCAGCTGCTAACCAGACCCCGGTGCCAATGTTAATTGTTACACCCAATTGGGAAGATACTTTAACCCCCATTATAAGTCCCTAGTATAAGGCACCAGGGGTACCCAGGGCAAGAGGGTTAAAGGGGTCACCATGGCTGCAGCACTATTTGTGCCACCCTGAGTGACCTGAGTAAAAGTACAGTTTGGAGGGCTGCTATCACAGCCTGCAAGAGCAGCTTCTCTGTCCTAGTTTGACTCTGCACACACCATGTGTGTCAGAGTCCCCTCACTGCTTTGATATATGTAGGTCACCCCTAAGGAAGGCCTCCTAAAGCACAGAAGGCAAGGGGCATTATTTCAGTGGTGAAGGCATATATGTTCAATCATATACACCTCTACAGTAACCTTGCCATTCAAGTTTACTGTAAATGAAAGGTTGTCCATAGGTTAAAAGTACTGGCTATCGAACAAAACCAATATAGCCAGCTCGACAATGATACCACAGGATTTAGTCATGTTTGATATCAAACACTGTACTTTTTCAACCCTCATACAATTCTCGTGAAAAGGGTGAGCTTGAATGCACCCAGGTGGCACCCTCAGAGGGTGCCCACCAAGATACCGAGTTCCCTTATTCCTTGAAGGGCTTTCTGAGCCATTTGCCACCAAGACAGAAGTCTGACCTCCTGCTGGTGAGTGCTATCCCTTCAGAGGACATGGGACAAAAGGTCTGGCCAGGAAGGAGGTCACACCTCTGCCCTCCCAGGATGGCTGGTGAAAGACCCATCAAGACGATGAGCCTCAAAGGCTTCACCACCTCTGATATGTAAGTCACATGTCTCCCAGTGGAGATAAAGGCTCCCCCTGTCCCCAGACACTCATGTTTGCGTGTAGGAGGAAAACTAGGTATCCAGGAGGCATACACCCTCCAAAGGCTAGCCACACCTCTAGGATGGGCTAGTGTGTCTATACAGGCCATGTATGGCCTGTGCCATCTTGAAAAGTCACAAGAATAGTGGGTTCTGGGTAGTTTGATGACATACACCCCCCCCAGATGTGGTCACCTCAGGGGCGGATTAGCCACAGGACTAGTAGCCTATTGGCTACTAACCCTCACACCCCTAAACACCCCCTAAATCCAGAATTTAAAGGGCACCCCTTACACCAGAATGTCGGATCCACTCTGAAGAAGAAGAGGACAAAGAAGACACATTGTCAGCATAAGGCAGGTCTCCTCAATGAAGAGGCGCAAAGTACTACACCTGTGGCAGAAGCCTGCACTTGCTGGATATGACTCGTCCTGGACCAGAGACCAGTTCCAAAAGGAAGGTGAACCCCTCTGTGACCCAAAGACTTCACCAGGACTCCCAAGGACTAGAGGTACAGTTCCCTGCAGCCAGCAGGCACAAACCGCACAAAGAAGGACTGTCCATTGGGCTCCGTCGAGGGCCAACCCGAAAGTAACCAACCAGGTGTCTTTTGGGAAGCACAGTCCTAACCCTGAGCGAGTCTCAGCCCTCTACAGCATTCCCAAGACTCATGGAAGAAGATTTGCTTCCTCGCTGCTTTTGCTGTGGCCAAGATTTATTGGTGGTCTTGCTGACTACTGGCTACTTTACTCGATGCTCCAAGAAGGGAAAATCCTTTGCT
This sequence comes from Calotriton arnoldi, assembly GCA_963921515.1. NCBI lineage: Eukaryota > Metazoa > Chordata > Amphibia > Caudata > Salamandridae > Calotriton > Calotriton arnoldi. The sequence continues at coordinate 1,027,858 of CAWUFW010004395.1, read as the reverse complement.
CCATCAACCTTCTCCTTCTGTGGTGCAGTTGTCAAGTAATTGCATCCCAAACCTGTCTGCGTTCGCACACCTGGTAAAGTCAGGTCCTGGAGTTCCATCCAGCACCATGGATAGCCGGGTACACTTGGCACCCGAGACACCCGAGCTAGGTCGAGCTGTCCTGCCTGGTGTTTCCTGGTCCAGGGGCCCTCCAAACTTCACCCCCAAGGGGATCCCGTGAACTTGACCTGCAAACATCATTTTGCTAAGTACTGCTTTTCAGCACCAAGGACAGCCAAGTCACCTCTGCACCCGGACTCCCTGGGCAAGGTAAAAGTGTTCTGACTGTTTAATCTTGGTCTGTGGACCCACAAGACCTTAACTCCAAGTGGGTTCAGTGAAACTCACCCGCAAATGACCAAATATCACAAGAGATTTTCCCCATTGACCGTAATGGTAAAGTTTGACAGCTCTGCAAAGTCTTAATTTTATTATCACTGTAAATTCTATAACCCCAGTTATATGAATGGTACATACTTAATTCTGATGTCTAAAATTATATAAAAAGCTCTATTTTTATATATTGGTGTCAGATTTCTTTGCAGTTGTGTCAATTACTTATCGTCAATGTTGGCACTGTAAAATGCTTTACATATGTTCCTCTAAGTTAGCCAGTCTGCTCTTTGCCACTCTATCAGGACTGAGAGAAGGTGTGAATCCAAGGTCCACTTTTGGGTATCTTTTCAATATCACATGGTAAGGCCTCCTAGCCATATCACATAATATTACCACATTGTTTCATGCACAGTAGTGTAGCCATACTCTTGCAATCTCAACCCCCACCTATCAATGCGATGGGGCATCTTGGCTTTCAGATTTCTGAAAATGGTGAGATACACCTGGTGGTCAGTGACAAGGGTGAAATGCTTTCCATACAGAAACACGTGAAAATGTTCACAAGCCCACACTAAAGCCAGACTCCCTTTTTCTGGCTGAGAATAGGCACATTCAGTCTGAGATAAACTTCTGCTAACATATGCCACAATGGGTCTCTCAGCATTTGAATGTCCAGTGTGTTGTGCAAGGATCACGCCCAACCCCACTGGGCTTGCATCTACTATGACCTCAGTATGTAACTATGAATCAAAATAGGCCATTTCAGTTGCATTTTCTATTGCGTGGTTGATTTTTTTTAAACTTTGGTCACATTCAGAGGACTACTTGAAAGGAATAGTCTTCTTTGTCATCTCTCTTAATGAGGCAGTCACCATGGCAAAGTCACAAATATATCTGGAGCAATAGCTGGTCATACCTAAGAAGGATTGGAGCATGGTTACATCCTGAGGGGTACAAGTGGATGACAATGCTTGTACCTTTTCAGGGTCTGGAGTCATGCCCTCTTCAGAAAAAATAAGCCCAAAGAATTTGAGTTTGGTTTTGTGAAACTCACACTTTTCTGTATTTAAAGTGAGAACTGCATCAGCAAGCAGACGGCATGCTTTGTCGTGCTCCTTTTGGGTGGACCCAAATACTAGTATATCATCATTGTAGTTAAAAGCATGTGTGACAGGCTGATTGATTTTGCGAATGACATCCTAAAAGATTTCTGCAGCTGACGACACACCAAACCTGAGTATTTGGATTTAAAAGTAGTAATGTACCTACAATTCCCTTCCAGCTCAAGTTGATGGTGTCCTTTGTTTAAATCAAGACGGAGAAGACTTTGGCACCCTTCAGCTGCGTAATCATGTCTGCTATGTGTGGACCTGAATACCTTTCTCTCTCAAATTGCTTTGTTGGCCTGGTGTATACAACTCCACTGTCCTTTTTTGGCACTAACACTATTGGTTAAACCCATGGCGTTGGACCAGTAGAGCACTCGAAGATGTCATGCTTTAACAATGGCTCTGGCCGTTTATTACCGGCCTCCTTTAAATGAAAAGCAATCCGAAGTTGTACCTTCATTGTCTTAAGTTTCCCTAGTTCATGAAATAATTAAGGAAATTGACTTACTATTTCAGAATGTGCATTTTGGTTCTAGTTGATGGATATCAGTCTCATGCCAGCAGCAGTGCTGAAACTGAGTAAACATGCACTTGATGCTTGTACAGTCGTTTTCTTGAGCCTCATGGTCGCTAGAAGTGGCCCTTGACTTTGTAATGACATAGAAGCAGCCCATGTGTGCACCTTTGTTTTTGAGGGTATTAGATGTGGTACCGGAGACAGTTCTTTATATTTTTGTGCCAGCATGATATTATTCGATGCACCACTGTCTATAAGAAAGGTTGTAAGGCAGCTATTCACCTTTAGGGTGATCTTGGGGCAGTTTCCAAATGAATCTGGTCGCTTCACGTCGTGATCTCTCTTTGAGTTGTGTCCTGCTTTGCAAGCAGCCATTCCTACATGTGCACATTGTTGTGCAGTTAATATCACCATTGCACATCCATCTTCTTCACTGTTGCTCAATGATGACATTGACAAGCCTTTTGAAGATGAAGTTGATGACAATCGACTTCGTTTAGTCTCTACGTGCCTCAATTGATGTTGCCATTTGGCCTTGTGGTTATGGCTAGAATGCTTCTGGAACTTTTTTGTGCCCATTTTCTCTTCTCGTCGTGATGCATTTGGTTCCTCTTTTGCTTTGCACATCATTATGAAGTGGTTTACTTTCCCATATCCCTTTCATATCTGTCCAATGGTGGGACATTTACCTTTATGTGGAAATGAGAATCCATATTGGAAACACATTTTCTTTTTCTTCTGAGACATCGCCTCAAGGGCCTTCGCTTTGTGTTTCTGCTTACTTTTCAAGCTCAACGCGGAATCATTCTGGGCCGTTCCAGATTCCATATCAGTTACTTGTTGATTTGCACATTCCTCAGCTCTTACATTGATGAGTACCTTTTCTAGACCGAGTGTCTCTCTCATCAATGACTCTGAAACACATGGCTTCTTTGTCATTTAATTAATTGAACTAGCAGTGTTTGATAAGGGCATTACGTCTTTTGACAAACATATACATCGTTTCACCAGCTTGCTGTCTTGCCTGGTTGAAAATGTACCTTTCATAGTCAACGTTCGGCATCGGATTGAACTTGGCTTCCAACGTTTTTTTGATTTGATGGTACGATACTTCCTCAGCTTGTGGTATTTTTGTTATCACTTCTTTCCCTTCATCACCTGCAAGGTTCTTTAAAAATTTGATGATCTTTTTGTCATCTGCTTCTTCTAGAGTATCTATGAAATCATAGAACGTTCCAATCCATGCAGTCCATCTGGTGCCAATATTCTGCTTTTTGTTGGTATGGTATGGTGGTGGTGGTGTCAGGAACGTGGCTGCACTATACTTCATGTTACTTTCAACAGTCATTGAGAAATTTCACAATTCAGAAGGCCTTTCGGTGTATTAGATGCAACTTGTCACGCATCTGCGGCTCAACCAGACTTGGTCGTCACACCCGATTAGAGGTCATGTGGCACTTCCCTTGGTCATGCTGGTAAGTACTTTGTGTACCTGGTTGTCACTGCCTTTAGCATTTCTTTGCACCTGGTCGGATCTGCCTTTAGTGCTTTCTGGCACCTGGTTGTCGCTGCCTTTAGCGCTTCTTCATGCATGGTTGTTGCTGCCTTTAGCATTTCTGCTTTGTTTGGACAATAGCTCTGTGGTACACTGTGGCACAGTATCTCTTCTTTCGGCCTTGCCAGTAGGCTTCTGGCAGACTCTCAGACTGTACTTCTCCATAGAGCCTCCACCTTTTTTGAGAACCTTGTAAGAGCCAGAGTGGTGCTTGACTCCACATACGTCAACTGTAGACCGCTTCTTGGGACACACCTGGCACGCACTAGCAGTTTGCTGGACCTCAGCAAACTTTTAGGGAGAGCAGTCTTTTTTCTTTGGGACACGTATCCCCTACTCTTCGCCAGTTGTCGAGTCCACCCCAGGTCTGGAGCCGACAAATGATCACGCCATACGTGGAGATCGGTAGCACATGTCCTTATTCTTCAGCCTGCACCTGTTAACTAAACGCAATACAGCATAGGCTTTATTGACCACACTATGCACACCCCAATACCTCCCAACTGATTACCTAACTTTATAAAGGGTCCGTCGAGGACAATAAGAGTCCTGCTGCACATGATCATACAGCACTACAAAGGGGTTGGGCGGGAGCAAGTGTTAACAATGCAGGTGAGTGTGAAAAATCACACCAATTCTAACCAAACACTGTCAACGAGGTGATCCTCTCCTCAGAAGTCATCTAAGGAAACAACTGCATTGATCACAGCACAAAACATCAAATGTGCAGCTGTCTTGCGTTTGCAAAACACACAAGCCGCCCTCTAGTGGGTGAAGGACCGTAATGCGCGCTGCTGCGCTAACCACCCAAAAGATCAAAATAATTACCGCCTAAGGAAGGAGTAGCACAAAGTGACAGAAAAACTCAAAGCCAATTTAAAACAAAATCCTAATAACATCAAGAAAGCAAATTTACTAATTAATAAAAAGGAGAAAAGAGAGACTTATCTGAACAGCTGATGGAGCAGCGAAGAAACAGGAGGCATGAAAACTAGCAATGGACTATATGGACTATGTTTCATTATGATTGGTTGAATGTTTTCTTCTTCCCTATTGTCTCTTGGGAAAGTAGTTTGTTTATTGTTGAAGGTTTATTGGCTGCTGGAGAAATAAATGAAGTAAGATTAGCATAATCTTCACCTCCGCTCCTGACATAGAATTCTAATTTTCTAGACGGTCTAGGTGTGTCCATGGCTTATTAGAACCTCTTTACTGTGCAGGGACATTTCAATATTTCTACAGATCTTACTAACATTGCCCAACAAACAATATAGGAGAACCTCGGCTCCATGAATCATTCTAAAGAATTATATATTTTTCACAAAAGTAAGCTATATTTATGATTTTTTTCTCTAATAACTCTCTGTTGGTGGAATGGGATCCTTCTCAGTTATCTGCTCATCTCTTTTAACTCCCCGTTTGAAAGTTCCCTTCAAGTTAATAATACATAGAAAAAGCCTCACAGGATTGTTTTGTGCAGGAAGGTACCACATGCACCACACATGGAAAGAGGAAAAAACTAGGAGAAGTAAAGATATTTCTCCTTGTTAGGCCTCACCTTGGGAGGCGTAAGGATTTGGCACTTCTCCAGGTTTATATGATCTTGTAAATCTGGGGCAGCATCAAAATCCATGAGCGTAGCGCAGGAACACCCACAGCAATTCCCATGGAATGCCTCGAAGGCGTAGAGTAAGGCAATGCAGAAATTTGCGCTGCTTGCCTTACTCCATATCTATGAGGCCATTTTCAAAACCACGCATTGCAGCTTTGTATGGCTTCATAGATATGAATTTATAATTTGCGCTGCCAGAGTGTCACAAAAAGTGATGCTCCGGAGGCGGAAGGGGCTCGTAAATATGCCCCTCATTGTTATACTAAATACGATAAAGCCTTACTTAGGACTTTCTGAAAGAAAGAAAGGAACAGCTACTCAACTGAGACCAGAAAAAACATGTATCACAACCAAAAGCCTTTATCAGAAGCCTCACGAAGAAGTCTTCAGATCTATTAATCAAGTTCATGGAGCCAATAACACCATGATTGCGGTGCTCTCAACTCAAGCCATTTGTGAGAATGTGGCTTGTTATTGTACCATGATTATCCATGCTATTATTTGTCGTTAAGCTGGGGAAAGAACCAACAACTCCTAATCTGATACTATCTGAGGCACCCGTAGCAACTTCATTCCCAGATTCTTTGCAAATTTCACACCATTTCAAATCAAAAATGTTCAGAGTATTTCAAAATTCCTTAAATGGCCAAGTTTTGTGATAAAACTGTGCCTAGCCAACTACAACCACTTGTTAAGTCCAGTGCAATATTGAACCCCTTACAGGTCAAAGTTCATGCTGGGAGATTGAAGAAAATCAATCAATTTGCTGTTTTCCTCCATTAATCTGCCTAAACATCTTATAATGTGACCTCTGAAGAAGCTGGCATCTGTTGACCAGGCATCAGTGGTGTGTTCTGAATTAAAATCAGAATAGATTTTACCCCAAAAGAGTCATAACTGACAATTTTGGTAAATCAACTGTACCGCATGGGGGTGATGCAGTCATTTTAAATAGAACTGCTATATGATTACAACAGACTTTGCAAGCTTTAAAAAAGGATAATTCCAGGATTAATGTCTAAAATCCCAAGCTTCTAATCTATGGCCACCAGAAAAGCTGCTTTCATTGGAGGATGGGTGGATCCATAATTAAGATATTAGAAGCCTATAACCACTTAGATTTTTAGCAGGATAATGCAGCTGTTGTATAGCTCATTAACCCCTTCCATGCTCGTGACGAGCTCAGCTCCTCATGCTGCGCGGACGCGCTGTGCGCATGACGAGCTGAGCTCGTCACGACCCCACCCGCGATCGGAATGTCCAGCATACGAGCGGAATTCCGATCGCGGTCAAGGGGTTAAAATAGCTTTAAAGCATTCACATGAATTCATGCTTTACGCTTGCTTTACATGAATTATATAGTCTACCCACTCCCTCATTCTTGTCTACATTTAATGCCAAATTTTGTACTTCACTTTTAAACAAAAAACGCTACCTACATAGAAAAATACCATTTGTTGGTGATTGAAATATGGTTTTTAATGTGCCCAGGTCTTGCCCTTTGATGTATGATTAGTTCCGTAAAAGCACTTCTATGTCTAGCTATGGTAGGTTCAGCAAACACAAGAATATAGCATACCATGCCCCTGAATGTTTATGCTGGGAGACAGATATTGACTTCAATAACATGGTCTGATGATTTCGAACTTGAGAAGAGAGTATTCACAATCTGAACTAGCATTGGGAAAGTCAATCAGTCAGATATTGGCATGCAGGTGCATTGGATATTTTTTCATTTGTATTGCAAGGATATGCCACAAAAACAAAATAGAAAAGAATCCCCATCTAAATGTGGTCAGCATGTGCTTGCACTAAACATGTTACATTTAACCCCTTCTCTGCGGGGGTAATTCCCCACGGGTGCGGGAGGGCGGGGGGGTGAGCGCGGTGCCGCGGTGCTCATGGCGAGACCAGCTCATCATGAGTCACAGTGGAGCTGTGCTCATGATGAGCTGGTCTCGTCACAACCCCGCCCACTCATTAATTCTCCCGCACAGGCGGGGAATTAATACCGCGTGGGCGGCGCTCAGCCGTTATGACGAGACCAGCTCGTCATGAGCACAGCTCCACTGTGACTCATGACGAGCTGGTCTCGTCATGAGCATGGAAGCAGTTAAAAACATTTACTGACATGTCTCTATTGCTAATGATGTTTTTGTTAAGAAAACAAGTCTTTCAGTGGTGCCATACAATTTACCAATATTTTTTGTGAAGACAACAAGAAGAAACCATCATCCAACCAAGCACTCAAATTTCAGTCAGCTACAATGTCACTTAAACCATGCATAAAAGCAATTTTAAAAAGCTGATGGGACATAAATCACCATGTAACTGAGCACCTAGGGTGAAAGAAAAATTAATTGTCATTTTTTAAAGATAATACACAAAATATTTTTTTAAATGCGCACATTGAAAAAGTCTTTTCACTGAAGAGAAAGGAACTATTTTTAAGAGGATGCGAACAATGTGCATGAACCTTCTGCAGTGCTGACATCCAATGGTTAAAGAAGTATTATATATAGATATATTTTTTACTGAAAAAAACAAAGGTTAAAGTAACGTTATAGTTAGGTGAAAATTTCCATGACAACGTAACGTTTTAAACAAAAAAAAACATTAAAATTCACCACTTATAATTATCTCAAGTAACTATATCTTGTGCCCTAAAGTAACTATAACTCACGCCCCTGCCATACACAGTTTTGGCATCAATGATGTCAGTTCAAATATAGCAGTAATGTTATGAGTGATGTCATACAGCATGTCATAAGTGATGTAATATGTGGTGTAATTAGCAGTGTGTGGTGAGGGCAAGAGTTATAGTTACTTTAGGGCACAATTTATAGTTACTGGAGATAACTATAACTAGTGAACTTCAGTGTTTTTTTAGTTTAAAATGTTACATTGTCACTGGAATTTGTACCTAACTATAACGTCCCTTTCTTTTTCTTCTTTTTACAACCAGATTTTATTAGGTTTTTAAACAGACTCTACTTACATGAATCACATTTACATTATACAAGCATTTTATATGCTTACTCTCTGGTGCATCAGATCAAACTTCCCGATAACTAAACTCCCCACCTCCCCCCTATCCCCCCTTGAGTTGCTGTTAGTTCTAATTAAGTATTTCGCTAGGTGCCGCTAGCTCAATATAGGTCTCGTCCTGAGTCGGGGTGCTGGGATGTCGATCTATCCCTGGCTCGCTTGCTCGCCTCCTCTCTCCTCTTGGTCCTGTGCTATCGGTTGCGGGGATTCTGCTCTGCTGGTTCCCTGTTTGTCAGCTGCTAACTCACTTACTAGGCATTCCCATGCCCTCGCCGGGTCCATTTTACCTATTCCCTGCCTAGCTTCTGTGAGTAAAAGCATTTCTTCTGCCCCCGCCCATTTTTCCAAATCTTTTTTCCATGTGCCCACCCGCGATCCCCTTGGTGCTTTCCAGTTCCTAGGTATCTCTCGCTTGGCTAGGACATAGGCAAGGTCCTGAAATTTCCCAGTCGTTTTGTTTTTGGCCGTCTGCGGGAACCAGTGCTTAATTTATGCCGGTGCTTTCCAGTGCTTAGCACCGGCACTTACTTATCAGGGCCGGGTCTAACCGTCTGCTGCTTGCACGTCACATTATTCACATGATATTGTTGAGTTGACTTAATTAATTAAATACCGTCTCCTCCTCACTGACTTGGCGCAGGGTGTTGTTCTCGACGTCTCCTGTGACCGCCTGAGCCATTCAGATGGCATTGGCGCCACAGCCCCTAGTCGGTGGGCGGGAGTGGGACACTGATTGGGCTGGATTTGGTTCTTCGGGGGTAGGGGCTGTGCGGAAGTGTGCACAGATTTTATTCAGATGATTGCCACGCCCCGGCACACCTGTGCACCCTGAGTCATCATCAGCAAGCATTAAGGCAGGCAGCCCGACGACGTTGAGGGCAGGCAGCACCAGGCCCAGTTTTTACTAGGGCTAAGGCAGTGTGCCCCGGCCCAGCCCACCACGTAATGGTCGGTCCATAAGTAAGTACTAAATACGTACTAGCAGTATGCATATTAGTAAATTATAGCAGTAGCCATAAACGCAAACTCGTTACTGTCTGCCCCCAGCCTGTGGCGTAGCTTGGGCCGTGGCCGCCAAATGAGCCTCTTGGTGTGGCACTGCACTCACCAGCGTCCGTCTGTGTTTAACTTTAAATTAGGATTTTTTTGCGCTGGCCCGGCCGGTGCACAAACATTATTTGCTGGCGCTATTACTGAGGCTGCGATTGACACTGCACATATCAAACGAGTGTTGTAAGTTAATGTCGTACGGAAACTGCGTATATCAAACTTGTTTCATACTTCTTTTAATGATTCATTGATAATGCAATATGAGTATGTTCGGAGCCATGTTCTGTCCTCTGACCCCCGGACAACTAGCATGTGTTTTGCCTCAGGATGTTTTTCAAGGCTTGATAATTTAATAACGTTGATGCATCTTTATGGCGCCATTTTGTCTGCAGGAAGACTGTGTCATGAATTTTAAATAGATCTTAATGGTGCAGACGTTGCAGAAGTAAATCTGTGGGAATGGCCCGACTCTTGTTTCTGCCACGAGCTATAAAGCTTTAATATGGGGGAGTACATCCATGTTCTGCCTACAGAAGGCCTTTGTGTTTCACACATGCCCACCGTAATGGCGGCGCTGTTTAGAGATTCTATGTAGAAGTTCACACCTGAGTGCCGCGGCCAAAGCACCGAATTGTTGCTTGTTTGTCGGGTCATTACTAGTGTTTATAGACGTGGGAATATTGGCACCAGCCAGCTTTAATGACGTGTTGTCAAAGGCGCTGAGGGACATCTCTTTGATGTATTTATAGATGTGTTTAAGAATCCTTTTAGCCCGTTGAGCAATTTTAGATTTAAAACCCTCCTTTTAGAGCCTTGGATGTCTGTCTGTGTCAGTGTTTTTTCGCCTAACAAGTGCCACATCTAAACGCGTCTGCATGATGGACCACGTGACAGAGAAAGAAAACAAAAGTGAGGTGCAAAAGAAATGACATTTCTAGAGCGGGACATGTAGAGTCATAACTAAACCAAGGCAAAACCAAAAGTGTCAGTTCAGAACACAAATGTGGTTAGAACGGGAAAATAAATGTTAAAAGCACAGAAAAAACTTCATTGCACCATATTTTTTTCACACATTTGCTGAATGCGGGTCCTGTATTGTTTTTGCGGAGTGCAGTCAACCCTTGACCCCCAAAAATGATCATAAAATAACAATTACAATAAAGCACTTAGAACTAATGTTCTTCTTTCCAAAAACTCCAAAGGGCAAGATTTGCGGTAGCTTTGCGTTTGTGCTGAACTGGTTTGTGTAGCATCAAGTAACTGTTTGTAGGTCGAGTAAAGCTTATTTTCCATATGTACCAATAACATTTTGTGATTAACAAAGCCTGCTTAAAAACGGAGAGGCCGAGTGTGCTCTGTACACCACAATAACTGGAGGGGGAGATACAAAGGCCAACAACGTTAATGATTCCGGCAGGTATCTCCACTCCAGTATTCTCAAGTTACCGGGCCCGGGATCAGGGAAAACATGTAGGTCTCGGGCTTACTAGGCCCATTCCTGCATGCGGTTCCCTGATCCTATGCCCTGGTGTGGATGTTTTCTATCTGCTTCCGGCTGGTGGAAAGTGTGCGTGGTAAAGCATTGGGGATTCATGTTTTTTATAGTGCGAGCTTGACCTGAAGGTGTCAGAGTGCCTTACATGAGCACCAGTTGCATTACAAACGGACACATTCATTTTTTAGGTCTCGCCTGAGCCAGCGCGCATGCGCTGCTCTGGCGAGACTTTTAGTAAGCGGGTTTTGGAAGTGCAAACAGTGGCTTTTGCTGCGGACTAGCCTGCGTTCACGCGAGCGTGCACGCGCGATCAGGCGCCATATGGCTTCCCTCGCCATCTGGACGCTCGCGTGAACGCAAGCTGGTCGCCAGCAAAAGCCACTGTTTGCACTTCCAAAACCCGCGATTACTTTCACTTTCACGGCCGCGCGGCCGTGTCAGTTTCACGGCCGCGCGGCCATTGTTTTAACTTTCAGCGCGAGGCTTTTTCCTCTGCTTGTTATAGTAAGATTACCTGCAGGTCCCATTGATCTGGATGGTAAATCGGAGTCTAATTTATAACTTCGATTCAGTTATGAATTACTACATATTCTCCATCGGACTTGGAAGCTAAGTAGACTCAAGCATTACTGTACAGAGAGCCCTGGTTCTATAGTCAACAGGACATGCATACTCCGATGTTAACTCGGTGCTAAACACAACACTACAAGCCCCTACATGCAACGAGTTAGTGATTAAAAATAACTAGATGAGAGTATCAAAAGTGGACTTTGGGCTATTTGTTAAATACACTACTCTCGGTCCGTGTCACGGTCTATTTAGAAGTCAGGAAGGATTGCAACAAAATGATGATACTTGCCCATCGACTTTGATTTTAATGATGCATATTTCAAGAGAACACGTTAAAAAGAGAAGTGCAAGTATTTCCAATTAAAGGAAACTAGAAGGCTTGCTCCGAAATAGGAAGATTTCACATAGATATGAACACTCCTTCAGTACCCCGCATTAAGCCCCCTCACTTTCGCTATTTTCAAATCTCGTGCTGCAGCCAATCCCAGACAACTTGAAAGTAGCGCCCCAGGGTAATTGGACTGCTTTACACATCATTTTCAATGCACCAGCACGAAGGCCCATCATCTTACGTCCTCTCCGATGATTGGTTCATTTTCACGTCGCTCAATGTAGTTTTCAGATTGCAACAGCGATGGGACATAATTTTAAGCGTTTAGCCATGTCATTGGTTCGCCCTTAAGTGACGTTTTTCGCCATTTCGGGTAGGGATATTCTCTTATATCCTGCCTTTGAAATAACCAACAAGAGTTAGGGTATAAAGAGAGATTAACTTCGACAAACCATTCCCTGTTTCTAATTGAGCTTTTTCCTTTTCGTACAGTAGAATGGAAAAATCACAAACGCTGACCCGCTCCTTACGATCGTAGCGATTGACTCTTTAACATGGCTACCAATTAAACCAACGCATTGTCCAACGCTAGCCTAGAAATGCTTAGGTATTTCTATCTGTCCAATCTAATTCCATAGCCGGAGCATAAAAGATGGCCGCCATCTTTAAGCACTTATGGTGGGTAAACATAAACAAGCATTTGTAATGCAAATTAGCTATGCAGCACATTAGCCTGGGTGCTGAAACATCTACTGTTCTTTAACAGGGAGGGAAAGTAAGCACCAAACTGCGTTGACACGCCAGGTATGGGAACACATGGAGAGAAATATTGCCTTTCAGCGGAAAATGGTATAGTCCAAAGCTCTGTTTTTAATATAAAATCAGGGCCTTCGGTGGTCATATCACTGAAAATACAAGATTTGAAAAAAATATTGTCTACGGGTGCTCGTGGAAGACAATTTCTATGGACTGGAATCTAGAGAGTGCTAAAGTGATTCTGGTATTTTACTGACTTCTGCTGGTCGTTTTCTATCAAGAAAGTTAAATCGAGGCAGTTACCACAAAAATAGACAAGCATTGGCATAGCCAATAGGTCTCGCTTTTGGGACCTTATAAGTGTTTAGCCATGCAACACTTGATGTTGTTGCACCAAGGATATTGTGCTGGATAACTAAACACTTATAAGGTCCCAAAGGCGAGACCTATTGGCTATGCCAATGCTTGTTTTGTTTGGCAGGGGGAGATTAAGTGATCTGCCCAGAATCACAGGATGATGAGCGTTCCTGCCGAAACTCGAACCTCGTTCCCCAGCTTCGAGGTCAACCGCTCTGGCCCTTAGGCCACATCCTCTCTGTGCTCCTGTACCCAGAGTTCGACTGGATCAGAAAATACACAATTAGGGGTGTGGCCTAAATCATGCAAACTAGAATCAAGTGCTTAAGAAATTCATAAAGTTGCATTTAAGAAAGGATAATAAAATAGCAAAATGTAACATGGGACCTGTGCACAGCATAGCCAGGCAAGACACACAAACTAGCATGCTTAAACAATAGTGATGTAGGGAGTGTGTCATGGGCCCTAGTGCAAGAAAGGGATGGGTCAGCACTAAGAGTGACCTATAAGGGAAATACTTTTTTGTTCTCGCAAACTGAAGCTGCAACTAAGTACTTATAGAGTATGAAAGCTTGCAAGAGAAGCAATGGTGGTGATAAGACTTAGGTGCCCGGGGTGTGTTGGTGACTGTACGTATGAAAAATAATGTGCTTAACAAGTACAGTTTTTTGGTGTTCTAAACCCAGTCTGGTAATTGGCAAGCTATCTGTTTTGGTCACCTTCCCATGTTATAGGTGCTCTCTCAGGTGTGAATAAAAACAAAGTTTACAAAATGCTTATTAAAATCTTTAAATTTCTTTAAACTTAAATAGAGTTGTTATTTTGGTAACAGTTGTTTTCTTAAATTCTGTTGTGGAAAGAAGACTGCTTATTCTCTTTGCATCTGTTATATAACACAATTGCAATTAAACCTTATTCTAAGCTATTGTGTAACACCTAGAAACAGTTTTTATAATTGGAAGACCTCATTTATGAGAGTTATTAACTGCCTTAACTATTGCACAGGAGTCTATAGTGGAACTGCCTTAAGAGAGTATAGTTTAGATTGATGAGTGATAAGAGCACCATTTGAAGTATTATTGTAACAAAATTATTTATAAAATCAATTTTCAACAAGAGGACAAAAAGTCACAACAAGTGAAGCCACTGGTTCCTTAGCCCAATTGGCAATCATCTTTTATTTAGTGTTTCTCTAAAAAAAAATCGCTTTAACGGAATACTCTACTATTTATGAACCCCAAACCGCTTCGGCCACTGAAAGTGACAAAGTGACTCATTCAAGTGTATTGCATGATTTTATTCAGTTTTTTTGTTTAGAGTGGTCTCAGAACATTTTGGTTTATTTTGTCACACAAGCTATGTAAAAGTTGTATCTTTGAACTCATAGACTCTGTTAAAAATGGCATACCCCAGTATTGTCCTTTCCCCAAATCTTCACCTAGAGCACTGGAATTGTCCCTGTTCAATGCATTAGTCATTTTAGCTAATTTATTCCAAAATTGTGCTTTAAATGCACTTTTGATTTCATCTTTTTCAAAATTTTCAGAGGGCAGGGGGACCTCCTATCAAAACCTTACTATGAGGAAGACTCCCTTGCTGAAATTCATATCGGGTATTACATCTGACTTTTAGCAGTGCCTAGTTGAGGATGTGGGTGGAGCTAATAGAGAAAGTGGGTGGACCCAATGTAGGAAGTGGGTGGAGCCAGAGAAAAGTAGGTGTGGCCTCCGACAAACATTTGAGCACCTGCACTTCATATTTTACAAATTAAGCCCTGACTGGTGGGAACCAACCCAGTAAATAGTGGTCTGGGGTTTGTGGTAGTACCTTGTCGATGACGTCGCCTATTGTGCGCCGTATCTCTTCCCAGTATGCATGCAATATGGGGCAGTCCCAGAACATGTGCAGAATGTGGGCTTCTCTCTCTCCACATCTGAGGCATGCCGCGGAGTCTACCCCAAAGTGCCGCCTGGTACGAGATGGGGTGAGATATGCTCTGTGGAGTACGTAGAAGTTTATTAATTTGAACCGTGCATTCCTAGATGCCTTCGGGGTTCTTTCCACTATCGTATCACAGTCTTTCTCCGGGATCTGTTTCCCCAGGTCCTCCTCCCATTGCATTGGTAGGCGGTCCAGCAGATTTTGCATGTCCTGCTTGATCGCTTTGTAGAGACAGGAGACCGTTTTGATCGTTCCCGCTGACAGTGCCACATATCTGCATCCTACAAGCGCTCGGGGCTCTGCACTGCCTGTGCCCCAGTGCTTCCCAATACTCCGCATGAGCACTTTATGCCTCAGGAACTGACCCCTCGGCAAGTCATATTCTGCTTGTAGCTCTTCAAAAGGGAGCATTACTGATTCTCAGTACAAGTCTCCCATCACTTTCAGACCTGCCACTTCCCAGTCCTCTAACCCCGCCCAGTGCTCTCCCTGTGCGAGGTAGCATAACATTGTTATGGGTAGGTCCGGAGAGCAGGGGGTCCCCGCGCCCACTCGTCTTAAATATCTGGCCCAGCAACGCGTCACCACCCTGGTCTCCTCCGTGTCTCCCGCCGGGTTCCTCTGCACCCGCAATATTATCTTTGGAAAAGTTGGGGCATTCCGTGCAGTTAGGCACCGTTCCCTGTCTGGGTTCCTTCCAGCCGCCAGCCATTGAATCAGCCAGTACAGCTCAGCTGCTATGTAATATCCTTCAAAGTCTGGGACCGCTAGGCCTCCCTCAGCTGAGGGCCGCTGCAACATGGCCAGCGCCACCCTCCTACGACCGGTCCCCCAAAGAAAGGACGCTATTGTTCAGTCAAGGTCCTTGAATGTTGCTCGCGGTATCCACACCGGGAGGGTGCCGAAAAAATACAGCAGTCGCGGGAGTGCCACCATCTTCAGGACTGCCACTCGTCCAGCCACCGAGAACGGCAATGTCTTCCAGAACTCCATATAAGACCGTATCGATCGGATAGCTCTGTCTACATTGCCCTCTAGCAAGTTGGCTGAGCCATGGTATATTTTGACTCCGAGGTACGGCAGGCAGTCTGGCTCCCAATGTAAGTTCCCCAGGTCAGGCGGCGGGGGTCTGCTAGGCTCCATAGGGTATAGTTTTGATTTCTGCCAATTGACCTTAAGGCCCGACAGCCAGCCAAACTGGGCCAGCATGTCTTGCACCCCCGTCAGTTCTGCAGCTGTATTGCCGATGAATAGCAGAAGGTCATCCGCGTACAGAGCAATGTAATTCCTCACACCTCCTGCCCACAAGCCACTGTAATCCTGCCCGCTCCGTGCCCTGAAAGCCAGGGGCTCCATGGCAAGGGTAAATAACAACTGAGAGAGGGGGCATTCCTGCCTCGTACCTCTTTCCACCACCTGTCTAGGTGAAATACCCGGGCTGCAGGGGCAGCGTAGAGTAGCTTCACCCATGCAAGGAAGCCGCCGCCTAGTCCCAACTTAGCCAGGACCTCGTACAAGAAGGGCCACTCCAGACTGTCGAAGGCCTTCTCAATGTCCACCGTGAATACCGCCGCCTCCTGTTTGTCGTACTCATTGGAGTTCATGACCGCTAGGAATCGCCTTATGTTTATGGCTGTGTTCCGCCCTGGGATGAACCCCGCCTGGTCTGCGTGGATCAGTGTCGACATATGTGGCAGGAGACGCATTGCTAGTATCTTGCTTAATATTTTATAGTCCATGTTCAGCATGGCTAATGGCCTGTAGGCCGTAAAGTCGTGTGCATGTTTCCCAGGCTTCAGCACCGGGACAATGAGGGCCTCCCTGGTGCTCTCTGATAATGTTCCAGCGTCACGAGCCACCTGATATAGTGAGATCAATCTAGGCACCAGCTGCTCCACGTATGTCGCGTAGAATGTGGCCGGTAGGACGTCTGTGCCCGGGGTCTAGTTGCGCGCCTTGCACTTAATGGTGGCCCTCACTTCCTGCAGCTCAATGTCATTTCCCAGGCTCTCAGAATCTACTGGGTCTAGCCTTCTCATGTGCAATCCCTCTAGGTATTCCCAAACCTCCTCACTATTACAATGCGTGGATCTCTTGTACAACCTAGCGTAATAGCGCGTGAAGACCTCATTGATTTTTGCCGGTGTATAGTGCCTGACCCCTCCTTCGTCTTCTATTTCCACCAGCGGGGAGCCCCTACCTACTGGGTTCACCAGCCACGTCTGATTTATCTCTTTCTGCGTGAGTGCGCTCTAAATATTTCTGGTAATCGAAGCATCTGAGCCTCTCCGTCTGCTTCGCTACCTCCTCTTTTGCTTCAACCACTGCCTGGTGGAGCCCTGCATTGGCCCCTCACTACCACCTTGAAGGCGTCCCACTCTGCATTCGGCGAGGAGGCTGTCCCTACATTGTCCATGAAATATTGTGTGACTTCCCCCCTGATCTCCTCCCTGAAGACCTGGTCCTCCAGAGTATCCGGGCGGAGCCTCCAAGTGGGAATCGTCGGTATGGGGTGCGCCCATCCTAATGACAGGAGTGCTGGATTATGATCCGATATTGTGCGTGCGAGGTATTCTGCTGAAAGGACATGGCTCTGAATGTCTGCCGTACATAAAAAAGCATCTAGTCGCGTGTGAGCCACAGAGAAATAGGAGTAGCCCCTATCTCGGGGGTATATAATTTTCCAGGTGTCCACCAGCCCCCAACTTTGTCGCCATGTGTGGAATGCTTGTGAGGCACGCGCTGCCTGGGAGCCTCGCAGTGGAGGGTGGGATCTGTCCATGTGTACATCATCTACACTGTTAAGGTCTCCCCCATTATGGTAGCACTGGTCAGGTATGCTGTCAGACATTGGTTCAGTTGGGTGAAGGAAGGCTGGCTGTTCCGCATTGGAGGCGTAAACATTCACTATATTTAGGTCGCGACCCTCTAGTCGTCCCTGTGTTGCTATGTACCGGCCCTCCGGATCTACTAATGAGTCTACCAGTTGGAATAGAATCCCTGCCTGTATCCATATTAACACTCCCTTTGCGTATGCCGAATATGTGGTGTAATAGGTTTGGCCCCTCCAGCGCCTCTGTAGTGCAATCCCCTCCTTTTGTGTGAGGTGCGTCTCCTGCAGTAGGGCTATCTGGAACCCCGTCGTCTAATGTTGGAGTACACTTTATGTCTTTTTGCCATTGTGTGCATACCTCTGATATTCAAGGTCATACATTTGTATTTCTGTCGGTCAGCCATGTGGTAGTGTTAGCGTTCTCATCCCTGCTCCCACTCAGAGCCTGGTTATCGGCATGTATTCCCCAGCTACTACTGATTGAATCTCCCCATGATGCAACTCAAGGTGCCCCCCCTTACAAACAAGAAACAGGTCCCCAAACTCCCACTCCCCAGGACAAGTAGGAAAATGCCCCCATCCAAACTAGAACCGTGAGCCTGCAAGTGACTGCTTGCAGTTCGATCAGTCGAGTGTGAGGGGGAAGAAGGCCAATCCGCCGCTCCTCCGGTCCCTTCAGCCGCCCGTCAGTTCCGAGACCTCAGGAGATCCTCGTGGTGCCCCCCCCCCAAGGACCCCAGTACCTTATCGTTTGGCAGGTGCTTCTTGTGTCCCTCTGGCCCTTTTGAGGCCAGTGCTGCCCCTCAGGATCTAGGCTATGGCGTCCACCGTCTGCAGTGTCACATTCGGGAGCACCACACTCTGTGCCTCCGAGTCACTAGATCCCCTCTCAGAGCCTGAGTCTGCCATTGCGTCACTGCCCTCCGGAGGCGCGGAGTCTCTCTTTTTCCCACTCATCAGCGCCACCACCTGCATCGCATTTTGTTGCTCCAGTTGTGTTTCCTCTTGCGTGGGGGCCAAGGTCTCTCTCGTGGCCCGCTGGCCCCCAAAGCCGTCTCTCCCATCGTCAGCGCTGTCTGGGCTCTCGCAGCTGTTCTGCTCCTTCAAGTCTCTCCAGCCATGCCCAGGTCTCTTGCGGGGTTCAGAAGAATTCTGTTCCGCCTGCTGTAACCACCCACAGCCGGGACGGGTACTGCATTGTGTATTTGTAGTTCAGTTGGTGCAGCCTTTGTTTCACTTCCCAGAAGGAGCTTCTTTGCTTCTGCACTTCCCTAGAAAAATCAGGGAAAATTCACACTGTAGAGTTGCCCACCGTTATGTCCCCCTTATGGCGTGCTTGTGCAAGGATGTGATCCCTATCCCTGTAATGAAGAAGTTTCGCTATGACCACTCGGGCGGAGTCCCCTGAATAGGCGGTCTCGCCGGTACTCGGAGCGCTCTCTCCAAAGCATAGAAGCCTGACAAGCCCTCTGAGGCGACTTTATCTCGCAACCATTTTTTGAGGTAGTCCACCATGCTGGGGCCTTTTATCTTTTCGGGCAAACCTACGATGCAGAGATTATTTCTGCGCAATCGATTTTCAGCATCTTCTGTTAGGAATTCTAGCGTGCACACTTTCGTCTTGAGGAGTGTCAGCTGCTTCTTCATTGCTACTATGTCCGGCAAGGCCTCCTTGAGTTGGCATTCGTTTTGTCATTACTCGCTCCGCTAGGCACCTGTGGTCTTCTCAGAGGATACCCAGGTCTGAGCCCAGTGAGTCAATTTTGACTTCCAGCCGTTCGCTTGAAGATGTGATTGCCTGCTGTATGTCCTGGAGCGTCGGATCCCCGGAGCGCTCCTCTTGCAGCTGGGATTTCCCCTTCATCTCCGTCCCCTTTTCCACTGGGGCATCCTCTCTGCCATTCTTTTTGGGTATTTTCCTTATCGATCCCTCCAAGTCTGTGCCACCCCTTCTGTGCCTTGCGTTCATGGGGCGTTGCTCTCAGGCGCGTGCTCCCCGGAGGTCCGTCTACGTCTGTGAATATCGCTCAATTAATTATGCCAATATCTGCCTCTCTCAGGCTGCATAGGCTCATGTAAGCCCGTGTCTGTTCTGGCCTCACGTTCCTTGGGTCCGGTCTCTGCGCCAGGGTCTCACACTAGTATATCAGGCCCTAGATCCAGCCCTCCCAGTAATTCGCCGGTATATTGCGCTCTGTCAGGCACTAGCCTTGTAGTTCTCTTCTACCCCCTCCAGCGCAAGCTTGCCAGGCAGGAGTCTCTCCTGGACAGGGGCTGCTTACTGTTGCTGCTCTCCGAGCCCTGGTGCAATATGCCCCCTGACTGTCTGGTTACGAGTGTTCCTGTGGTGGCAGGGTTCAGCAACCCGGATGAGGCTTATTGCGCCGTCTCTCCTTCTCTGGCCTTTATTAGTGCCCTTTCTTCACAGGCCCCAGCTGCCACACTTCTGTCCTCCGCGACAGCTCCAAGGTTCCCGATGGCTGGTGTCTCTGCTCGTTGCACTCTCTGCTTGGGGGTGGAGGGTGTCTCACTCTGCGTTACTAGCCCCGCAGGTCCACTGTTCTAGGCCCCTATCTTGCTTTTCTATCGGTTCGGAGCTGTTGTGGGATGCTTCTCTCCCAATGCGGCCCTGGTATCTGTAGCGATTCCTCCGGTAGGTCTGCACACTCTGCCCCTCAACCTCCTCGCACCCCGCCGCAAAGCTGCATTACTCAGTGTGTGGCTCGCAGTAGCAGCGGGGGATGCTTCTCCTGTTCTGAGCACCCCCCGCTGTCTCCTCCGCTGGGCAACGATATCATGCTCACCGTCTCGCCACGGGTGCTGCCATTTTGTGGAGCCTCGTGGTCACGGCCTCAATTCTCCTCTCGGTTGGTAATTAGCCTCTGTACCGGTGCAGTCTTGTTACCAGTGTCGCGGATCCCCCGGCAAGTTTGTGCACACTACTTCTCCTCTTTGCCACACTCTGCAGAGGGGCCGTAGGGCCCAGCGCACAGTTCGCAGCAGTGGGGGGAACTTTCCTGCTCTAAGCACCCCACCGCTGTCCTCTCTATTGTCAGTTGGGCCGCGATGCCACTCTCACCGTCTCATAGCGTGTGCCACTATCCTTGGGGGCCTCACGGTCGCAGCCCCAGTCCTCCTCCTGAGCACCAGTTAGTCTCCCTCTACGGCGGCCCTTATGCCAATATCGCAGGACCTCAAGCGGGCTCGTGCACGCCACTTCCCGGCTCCTCCGCCTTCAGCTGCAGGGCCATGGGGCCCAATGCGCGGCTCCCATCAGCTGGAGGGTCGCTTTTCCTGCTCCCGGCTGCCCTCCGCTGCCCCGTGATAGGGCAAAACGCGTTGGCTGTGCTTTTGCATACACTGACGGAGAACAAGAATGAAATGATATAAAGACCAAAGGAATTGCCTGTTTAGCTTTATGATTGAATGACCTTCTTTTTGTTTACTCGTTACTCATGTTATCGCTCTGATGTAAATAAATGCCCATTAGAATGTCCTACATTTTTAAGTTGAGCTTACGGGACTCTCGCGAGAGTCCCTCAAACCCACCCGTCCAGTTATAAAAATATTTCTTAACCCTAATATCTCAAAAACTACTTAATGTCTTTACACCAAATCACAAAAAGAACGTTTTCTGGACCACGGTCTAGCTTCCTGCCAAATTTGATGTAATTCTTCATCCTTTTGAGCCGTAACCCTTATTAAAAAGTCTATGGAAAATGTATGGGGACATTTGGCTTTGGGACTCCCCTTTTTCAGTGAATATCAAGTTTTTTTTTAATGTGAACTAATAATACTATAAATAAAGCCAACCCCATGCTGTGCGAGGCCTTTGGCCCTGCGTGAAATGATGGTCGCAGACCCTGCGGCTCGGCCCTGCGTCCAACTCCCTGCATGCAGCCAACGCCCCCACCACGCACAGGGTTGGCTGCAGGCCCACTGCACTGCTTATAACCTCACATATTCCATTGCTCATGACATGTTCTGTGACATCATTGATAACATCATTGATAACACACTGCAACATTTGAAATTGCATCATTGACGATAACACTGTGCATGGCAAGACAGCAGTTATAGCTGCTTTAGGGCATGAGTTATAGCTATTTGAAATAACTAAAACTGGTGAATTTTAGCATTTTTATTAATTTAAAATGGCATGTTTTAACTGACATTTTCATCTAGCTTTAACATCTCTTTAACGTTTAGTTTTTTCAGTGTTCGTCAGTTACAGGACGGGAGCTGGTAATCAGGGCAGGAAAGTGCATGTGCTAGTACTGAAAGCTGACAGAGCAACCCACTGCGGTGTTATTTTAAATTAATTCACTGGACTGCTTGACGGCTCACATGAGCAAAACAAGGTTGCACTACGAGGACCAGGAGGCCGTGCGAGCGGCTGCGCCCACTTGGGCAGGGAACTCATTTAAATTGAAGCGCACCATCGCTCTCGCACACCAGTGTTAATGAGCCTATGACAAAGGGCAGGGGGCCCGAAAAGCGTCGGCTGGACTGATATGCTGTGCGCTTCCAGTTTACTTGCACTGCAGCCCTGATTAAATCTGAAGAGCTTTATTTACACGTGTTTGGGCTCCTTCATTTGAGGCAACTCTTGTGGATTATGTTTAACGGCTAGCCTAGCCGTGAAGGAGCTCTGCTACGTCAGTAGACCTGGATGATGCCAAGCGGTGTTCGTCAGTTACAGGACGGGAGCTGGTAATCAGGGCAGGAAGGTGCGTGTGCTAGTACTGAAAGCTGACAGAGCAACCCACTGTGGTGTTATTTTAAATTAATTCACTAGACTGCTTGACGGCTCACATGAGCAAAACAAGGTTCCACTACGAGGACCAGGAGGCCGTGCGAGCGGCCGCGCCCACTTGGGCAGGGAACTCATTTAAATTGAAGTGCACCATTGATCTCGCACACCAGTGTTAATGAGCCTATGACAAAGGGCAGGGGGCCCGAAGCGCGTCGGCTGGACTGATATGCTGTGCGCTTCCAGTTTACTTGCACTGCAGCCCTGATTAAATCTGAAGAGCTTTATTTACCCGTGTGTGTGCTCCTTCATTTGAGGCAACTCTTGTGGAATATATATATATATATATATATATATATATCCAAACACACTCCTTCTCGTACCGCCAGTCTTCTTAAGCGTAAAGAAAGAGCACGGACCACTGGAGTTCATCGTACTGCAATATTTATTTTCGCTCCCAAAAGATCGCAGCAGCCATGACGCGTTTCGTCCCTCACAGGGGACTTGATCACATGACGCGCACTCAGCTGAGACAGTTCTTTAAATACCATGTTGCTTTGACTTTTTTAACCATGTGACTATTATTTAAAGTGACCAGTGCATTTTAACAACAGGAAGATCATAGACATGGAAGAGTTGTTGTTGTGTATATATAATTCACTGAAAAAACCATAGGTTTCAGGGACGTTATAGTTAGAAATTAGCATTTAAAAAACCATAGAAATTCACTGAAAAAACCACAGGTTTCAGGGACGTTATAGTTAGTTGGACATTTCACTCGTACAAAACCAGAGAAATTTGGCTGTTATAGTTAGTTGTGCTAACTATAACTCGCGCCTCGCAATGCAGTGCTGATGACATCTCAAATGACATCACTGATGACATCATCTACGTGATCCTCTGATGCACCTCCTCACAGCCTAATATAACCTTTGATACACCCAGTCTAAAATACAGACTCAAGGGGACTTAATCCCCCAACTTAGAACGCGCTAGGAGGCGCGTTTGCAGAGTGGTGCTGGAAGGGGGCGGGGCCTCCGGCAAGATGCCGGCTTTTCTTTTTTTTTGTTTGGTTAGAAGGGGGCCACAGAGGGGCTGTGTGGCCCCCCTCCTTTTACTATTTTTTGTGACCCTGGGAACCCCATCCCCCAGGGCCTGGCCAGCCTTTTCTTTTTGTTTTTATTTTGGAGGGGGGGTTGCAAGGCCCCCCTCCTGAGGCCTTTATTGGCCCCTGGGACCCCATCCCCCAGGGCATTGCCTCGTTTAAAAAAAATAATAATAATATGCGGGAGGGGGGCCGCGTGGCCCCCTTCCCTGGGCCACTTCTGGCCCCGGGGACCCCATCCCCCGGGGCCTGGCCAGCTTTACTTTTTTTACTATTTCAGAGGGGGGCCGCGTGGCCCCCCTCCTGAGGCCAATTATGGTCCCAGGGACCCCATCCCCCGGGGCCTGGCCAGCAGGTTTCCTGCTCTCGCTGCCAAGAAGCAAAGCAGTGTTTGCTATGACAGGGCGGGAGCAGTGCTCCCGCCCTGCCATAGCAAACAGCAATGTCCCGGGGGTGGGCACCCTGGGACATTGCAGGAGCTGGCCCTAGGGGGTGGCGGTCCCCAGGGCCATGGAGGGCTCCAGGAGGGTGGCCACGCAGACCCCCTCCCTACATTTGCATTGCCCCGGGGAGGTGGTGGCCGCCAGGGCTTGGGGGGCCCGTGAGGCCCCCCGGCTCATATATATTAAAGCCCCGGGGAGGTGGCAGCCCCGGGGCAGCAAGGGGGGGTTGGAGCCCCCCCACGCATTTTTTTTCAAACCACGGGGAGGTGGCGGGCCCCGGGGCTGCAGGGGGCCGTGTGCCCCTTGCGCATATTAAACTAAGCCCCGGAAAGGTGGTGGTCCCCGGGGCTGCAGGGGCCCCTGCTGGCCCCCACATATAATTTCCCCATTGCCCCCAGGACCTGGCCCAACCGGGGGCTCAAAGCAACGAAGCACATTATTTTCTCTGCAGGATTCGCGCACCCAGCACGAATTCTGCCATTTTTTTTTTTATGCTTTTGTGGGACCCCCTCAGCAGGCCTAGGGGGTCAGGGTGTTTCTACCCTGCCTGCTTTTCTTGTTTTTAATCTTTTTCTTGACTGTTTTCATGTGACTCGGTTACCAAGTCACAAGATGAGTGCCAACACTTCCTGGTTTTGTTCCAAAATTTCCTATGAAAATTAAAATGGGGAAAACATATTTTAGGACCCCCTTTTTCTCGGCCCCCGCTTGACAAATCACCCCCAAACTTTAAAGACAGGAGCTGACCTGAGATGGTCATTAGTTTGGAAAACTTTGCGAAGATTCGTCAAACTGCGCCAAAGATATTGGCAAAAGAAAAAACACTTTTCCTATGGAAACTAGGTCCTAACTATAACTATATATATATATATATATATATATATATATATATATATATATATATATATATATATATATTTTGAAAAAAGAGAGTTGCTCCTCCTGGGAACTCCGCCCGTAGTACGGTGGCGCGATGAAGCCGGTAGAGCAATGCCGGCATAAATATGAGTCCACAATTGCAAATAAGCACGCGCTCTCAGATTCCTATTAAAGGTTTTTTAATGTTCAAGGTTACGCGTTTCGGGAGCAAGCTCCCTTGATCACACACTGAACCAAGTGTACACCAAGTGAATACATAGACTCAGTACAGGGGAAATGAAATCGACATAGGACTGCACGATACCCAGCTACCTACGTAAAAGTGGCGGCCATATTGGAGTGACTAAATTCAGATTAAAAAGGCAATAATTCCTTAAAGAATAACAGCAGATATGTTATACCAAAAACGAAAATCCATTTCAATACATGGTAAATCAATATCAAATTAAGATGAATAAACATAAATCCACATCATGCTGAAATACAGCTAGCTCAAGACCGGAGGGCATACCGACAGAGCGTGTGAATTACATTGTTTCTGGTCGCCAAGTGGCAAGAGAATTTCAAGTACCATGCAGTTACAGTAGACCAATACTAACGTCAAGTGACATAGTCATACAAATCCTTATACTGTACAATAGTCAAATAGCAAGCGTGACTATAAGTGAAAAAGTAAGAAATTCCCAAGCAGGAAATAGAAAGGCAAAGAGAAAGAGAAAGGATAAATGTTATAAATCGTCTTATCTTTAAAACATTAGTGCTCTAGTCGTGGAGACGAAGAAAAGGTTAGGAGGCCCGTGAAGTGTCCGCAGAATATCGGTGGGCCCCTTCCTTTCCTCCTGTGTAGAAAAATAGAAGACACAAGAATATAAAAAACAAGATTAAAAATGTGCAAACATTTTAAACAAATTGCTAGACTGTTCATTAGTTGCTTATATTAACCAAGTTACTTTAAATCGCATGCAAAAATTGCTTATACAGTCTAACTTATGCAGCTTGCTGATCCGGGAAAACAATATCATAAAAACCTATGTTGGTGTAAGCCAGTTATTCTTCCATAAGGTGCGTTGCTAATTCCTCGTCCAAATTGTGCCCATTCGGGTACCTCGTCTCGAGCTCAAGTATCCATTTAGATTCTTTTTTCCTCAATCTGAGCTCCCTGTTCCCCCCTCTAAAGCTATGCACCCAGTGAATCACCCACTCACACATCTATGCACAGAGTCACACACACCCCACCCACACAAACACTGAGGCACCCATACAGATACTCAGAGAACCAATCCATAACCCATATAGACACTCATTTAGCTAGTCAGAAACCCATGCAGTTGCTTACACAACAACAGACAGACGGATACAGACATTCACACAGTTTAGTCACTCACCCATGCATCCAGTAAGATACGTTTAATCACTCACTTATAGACTCAGTCACGCACCTACTAAATCATCCATTCAGGCGCTTCTACACCCACTCATTCTTCAATACGCCTTTCCCTATATATATTAAACATATTTAAACTTTACAGAAACACACAGTCACTGGATGATGTCATCAGTGATGTCATCAGTGATGTCATTTGAGATGTCATCAGTGATGTCATCAGTGATGTCATCAGTGATGTCACTGACCATGTCATGAGTGATGTAATATGTGACGTCATCAGCTGTGCATTGCGGGGGCGCGAGTTATAGTTACCTGAACTAACTATAACGGGGGAATTTCACGGGTTTTGTACGAGTGCAATGTCCAACTAACTATAACTGTCCCTAAAACCTTATGGTTTTTTCAGTGAATTTCTAAGGTTTTTTAAATGCTAATTTCTAACTATAACGTGCCTGAAACCTATGGTTTTTTCAGTGAATTTCAAAGGTTTTTAAATGCTAATTTCTAACTATAACGTGTCTGAAACCTATGGTTTTTTCAGTGAATTTCAAAGGTTTTTTAAATGCTAATTCCTAACTATAACATGTCTGAACCTACGGTTTTTTCAGTGAATTTCAAAGGTTTTGTAAATGACAATTTTTAAATGTATTAATTGTTATATTTATTTTTTTCATACTGATTTACTACATTTTTTAGAAACAATTTTTTTTTACATATTTTATTTTTTAAATTACATTGTAATTACAATATACATTACAAAAATACTTTCTCAGAATGAATTACTTTAGTTTAAATACTTTGCACATAGGCAATAGACTTTTAAGTACAGTAGTTACAGTTGTTGCAATGGGCAACACATTTTCAAACACATTGCAACATTCAGCTCAATGTGAATTTCTAGTTAAATGCAATTAGTTACTTTATGGATTACTTTTCTAACCACAGGACTGGATCCTAGATTCAGTCCTGGAACATCTCCTGTAAACAGTTGAGTAAAAGCGTTTTGGTTACAGTAGTGATTTTTAAGGAATATTATTGTATTTTAAAAGTTGACACTTAGAAACTTTTTCTCATAGAATCACCAATGTTATCCTATGGAAGGAAATTCACTTAGCAGGTAAAAACTGTTATCGTTACTTTTTCTTACTCAGTGTTGGATCCTGGATCCAGCACTGGTGCATCTCCTGTAAACAGTTGAAAGAATGCGTTTAAGTCATACAGGCGATTTTTAAGGAATATTTGTAGTTTGTGAAAATCGACACTTTGAAACTTTTCTGCTGAAAACCAGACAATGGATTCCTATGGAAGGAAATACAAGTTACTGGTAAGTACGGTTAGAATTACTTTTCAGGGTCAGTGCTGGGCTGAAAGATGCAGCACTGGGTTCTCTCCTGATAACAGGTGAGTAAATTGGAATTCGTACTTTGGTTGATTTTAGAGGAATATTATAAAGTTCCAAAACTCCACACTTAGAAGAATTTCCAAGTGAAACCAGTCAATGTTAGCCTATGAAGGAAATTCAAGTTACTGGTAAGTACGGTTAAAATTACTTTTGAGGATCAGTACTGGGCTGAAAGATGCAGCACTGAGGTCTCTCCTGATAACAGGTGAGTAAATCGGATTTTCGTATTTCGGCTGATTTTAGAGGAATATTTTAAAGTTCCAAAACTCCACACTTAGAAGAATTTCCAAGTGAAACCAGTCAATGTTAGCCTATGAAGGAAATTCAAGTTACTGGTAAGTACGGTTAAAATTACTTTTGAGGATCAGTACTGGGCTGAAAGATGTAGCACTGAGGTCTCTCCTGATAACAGGTGAGTAAATCGGAATTCGTATTTCGGCTGATTTTAGAGGAATATTTTAAAGTTCCAAAACTCCACACTTAGAAGAATTTCCAAGTGAAACCAGTCAATGTTAGCCTATGGAAGGAAATTCAAGTTACTGGTAAGTACGGTTAAAATTACTTTTCAGGACCAGTACTGGGCTGAAAGATACAGCACTGAGGTCTCTCCTGATAACAGGTGAGTAAATCGGAATTCGTATTTCGGCTGATTTTAGAGGAATATTTGTATGTTTCAAAAATCAACACTTAGAAACTTTTTCAGCAAAAAGCAGGCAATGATATCCTATGGAAGGAAATTCAAGTTACTGGTAAGTACGGTTAAAATTACTTTTCAGGATTAGTACTGGGCTGAAAGATGCAGCACTGAGGTCTCTCCTGATAACAGGTGAGTAAATCAGAATTCGTAGTTCGGCAGATTTTAGAGGAATATTTGCACAATGGTGAAGGGAGGGGCGGGGCCTGAGGTGACATCTGTGCAAACGCGCCCTGTGGCGCGTTTTAAGTTGGGGGATTAAGTCCCCTTGAATCATGAGGGTCCCTAGGGGCCAACTAGCCCACCAGGAACCTCCAGTATGCGCCAGGGGGCTGCGTTGCAGAGATGTGTAGAGAGGCCACACCCCTTTTTACACCTCTCTGTTACGCAGCTCTGTGGCGCTTTCTGGATGTACCTGTTGGGCTAGTTGGCCCCAGAGACCCTCAGGATTGAAGGGGATTTAATTCCCCATCTTAAAACGCGCCATGGGGCCTGTTTGCACACATGTCACCTCAGGCCCCGCCCTCCCTTCACCACTGTGCAAACGCGCCCCGTGGCGCGTTTTAAGTCGGGGATTAACTCCCTTGAATCCTGAGGGTCCCTGGGGTGCAACTAGCCCACCAGCTACCTCCATTAAGCGCCACAGAGCTGCGTTGCAGAGAGGTGTAAAAGGGCGTGGCCTCTGTACACCTCTCTGCAAGGCAGCCCCTGGCGCATACTGGAGGTTCCTGGTGGGCTAGTTGGCCCCAGGGACCCCAGTATTCAAGGGGAATTACTTCCCCTTCTTAAAACGCGCCAGGGGCGCGTTTGCAAGTACTGCAGGGAGGGCGGGGCCTCCGGCACGATGCCGTTTTTTTTTTTTTTTTTTATGGGAGGGGGCTGCGTGGCCCCTCTTCCCTCGGCCACTTTTGGCCCCGGGGACCCCATCCCCGGGGCCTGGGCATTTTTTTTTGTTTTATTAAAAAAAAAAAAACGGGAAGGGAGCCGCGTGGCCCCCTTCCCTGGGCCTCTATTGGCCCCGGGGACCCCATCCCCGGGGCATGCCCTCTTTTAAATAAAAATATGGGGGGGCTGCGTGGCCCCCCTCCTCAGGCCATTTAAGGCCCCGGGGACCCCATCCCCCGGGGCCGGCCTTGCCCTTATTTTATTTTTTTATTGTTTTATTTGGGGAGGGGGCTGCGTGGCCCCCTCCCGGGCCACTATGGCCCCGGGGACCCCATCCCCCGGGGCCTGGCCTCTGGTTGGGGACTGTGGGGGGTCCCCAAACCCCCACAGTCCAGCCGGCTCCCCGTGTCCTACGGGAGCCGGCATTCCTTTACACATGGGAGCAGCTAACATGCTGCTCCCCGTGTGGAAAAGCAATTAGTTTGCATTTTGAAAGAGAGAGCAGGTTTCCTGCTCTCTCTTTCAAAATGCAAACTAAGACTTGCTATGACAGGACGGGAGCCGCGAGGCTCCCGTCCTGTCATAGCAAACTACAGTGTCCCGGGGGTAGGCACCCCGGGACACTGCAGGAGCCGGCCCTGGGGGTGGCGGTCCCCAGGGCCATCAAGGGCTCCAGGAGGGGGCCGCGCGGCCCCCTCCCTACATTTTGAAAGCCCCGGGGAGGTGGTGGTCCCCGGGGCTTGGGGGTCAAAACGGACCCCCATTTTCAATGTTCTTAGTGCCCCGGGAGGTGGTGGTCCCCGGGCGTGTGGGGGCTGGAGCCCCCCACACAGGTTTTAAAAATAAATTAAAAAAGCCCCGGGAGGTGGCGGTCCCCGGGGCTGCGGGAGGGCTCAGAGCCCTCCCGCACCATTAATGATAAAGCCCGGGGGGTGGCAGTCCCCGGGGCTTGGGGGCCCTTGGAGGCCCCCATACATAAAATAAACCCCCCCAGCATGCCCCCGGGACTTGGCCCACCCGGGGGCAAATTAGCTATCGAGCGCGGGAGACCGCGCTTCGATTTTTTTCGGCAGGATCCGCGCTCCCTGAGCGCATCCTGCCGATTTTTTTTTTAAATGCTTTTTTTGCCATGGGGGTCCTTGTGGGACCCCTGAGCAGGCCTAGGGGTTAGGGTGTTTCTACCCTGCCCCCTTTGTGCGTTTTGCGCACTTGTTTCTTTTTTTCTCGGCGGATCCGCGCACCCTATGCGCATCCCGCCGATTTAAAAAAATATATATGCTTTTTCTGCCCAGGGGGTCCTTGTGGGACCCCTGAGCAGACCTAGGGGTCAGGGTGTTTCTACCCTGCCCCCTTTTGCTCTTTGCGCACTTGTTTCTGTCCCTCGGTTCTACCGAGGGACAAAATGGCTGCCAACACTTCCTGATTTGGAGTGTTGACAGCCAATTAGCATGCAGCTCGTGATCGGGAGGGTACGCGGATCCGACGCGCCCATAGATATATATGTGATTTTAATTGTGAATTTCTCAGGAACTACTGAACGGATTTACACCATTTTAGCAAAAGGCACCAGTCTGAACCAAGGGCTACCTCTTTGCCAAATTTGGGGTAATTCCGTTCAGCAGTTCGAGCTGTAGCTGCGACTAAAGGTTCCTATGGAAAAATGAATGGGAAAACGCGTTTTGGGACCCCCTTTTTTCTCGGCCCCCGCTTGACGTATCACCCGAGACTTTCAGGGTAGGAGAGGACCGGAGCGCCCCAACAAGTTGGAAGCTTTCGCGAAGATTCGTCAACCGGCGCCAACGTTATTGCAAATAGAATGTCGCGGATTTCCTATGGATAATAGGTCCTAACTATAACTATCTACTGGCGACCGCCAGTAGATAATATATATATATATATATATATTGTTTGGACCTACCCACAGCAAGGGCACCACCCTTGACCTTATCATAGCTAAAGACAACATCATACAACTTGATGACATTTTACCCTGTGACTGGTCGGATCATCACCACTTCCTGGAAAAGGTCTTGCGCAGACAGGGCCAACCACTTAAAACCAAACAACTGTCTCATATCCTGAGAGACATCAACATTAATGATATAAAATCCATTAGCAAGAATCGTCTTCAGCCACCCCCTAACATGACCAATCTGGACGACCAACCTGGACGACCTTACTGATCACTACATTAACTACATGACTAGTATTTTCGACTCTGTTGCTCCGAAGCAACTCAAAAGGAAACCCTGGATTAATAGCTCCCTAAATGATGAATGTTACGAACTTAGGCTTTCAGAGAGACTTTGGAGAATCTCTCCCTCCACTCAAAACCTCAAACAGTTAAGGATGATGAGCAGCGCATAAAACAAACATATTCCCAATGCTAAAACTGATAATTTCAGGGCTCAGCTTGACAGCGCTAAAAACAGACCCAAGAAACTCTTTGAAATCATCAAGCAGCGAGCTAACCACTCTACCAACCATATCTCGACACCCATAACCTCCTTTCCTAGTGGGGAGGACTTCTCAGCACACTTCTCTGAAAAGACAAGGAAAATTGAACTGGAGCTGCAATCTACCACTCCAAATTTGCGGCCTTTGAACTCCCTTGCATCATCAGAGGAACCTACGGAACTTTCTGTAGCGAGTGCACCTTTCTACCACATACTTTGCACTCCCAAAAACAAAGCATCATGGAATTATTTTCTTCTTCCAGATGACACAGAGCTGTTCCAATCTATGGCGTCCTTAAAACCTTCCAATCACTTCAGCGATCCACTACCTGATAAAGTTTTTTAAAGATCTCATTTCGGCCATTCTCCCACTTTGGTCCCGGATCATCCAAGAATCCCGCTTACATGGGAGGATTCCAGATTGCCTCAAGTCGGGTCAAGTCCCTCCCATCCCAAAGAAGCCTAATGCCGACTTAGCTGATTCTAACAACTTCCGTCCAATCACCAGTATCATGACTCTAGCTAAACTGCTCTAGAAATGCGTCCACACACAGCTCTGCAACCACATTGAGACATTTAAGCTCCTTGACCTCTACCAGTCGGGTTTCAGAGCGGGACACAGTACTGAAACAGCACTAACTCACATCGTTGATGATGCCTTGAGATCCATTGATCAAAATGTCCCTTGTCTTCTGATCCTTCTTGACTTGTCCTCAGCATTTGACACCATCAAACTTGAAAACCGGATTGCTCTTCTTCAATATAGGATGGGATTTTCTGGCCCTGTCTTAAACTGGTTTGCCTCCTTCGTACAGAACCGCACCCAAAGAATCAAAGTTAACCAATAGCTTGCTACCAGTACCCCGTTCACTATTGGAGTACCTCAAGGCTCCGCACTTTTGTCCACACTTTTTAACCTTTTTATGGAACCGCTCTCCGATATTCTGAACGGCTCTAACATTCATTACCATATATCTGCTGATGACACTCAACTATATTTGAAGATCAACTCTCCGGATGGCATAAAAACTCTAAATGATGCACTCCTAAAAACTCAACAATGGCTAACTCATAACCATCTATTGTTAAATACCCTCAAAACTGAATTCCTTCTGATTGCCCCCTGCAATCACTCTGCAACTACCCTGGACTGGCGCAAACAACTTACTCTGCCTAACTGCACCCCTCATGTTGTTGACTCTGCTAAATCTTTAGGTATAACCTTAGACAAATACCTAACTATGCAAGAGCACATCAGTGCAACTATTAGGGGAGCCAATCCTCAGCTCAACACCCTTAGGAAAATCAAGCCTTTCCTTCCACCTGAGGAGATCCAGCTAGCAGTAAAATCCCTCGTTATCTCACTCTTGGAATATGGATTGCCCTTGCTGGGCTACCTAAAGCTAGATTGGCCCCTATTAGAGTCACTCTTAACTCTTCGGCCAGACTCATCACTGGCTCCAGAAAACATGACCACATCACGCCAGACCTAATTCAACTAAACTAGACTTGAGCTATCTGGCTCGCGCCGGAACTTAAGAAGCTCTAACACCCTTTTATTGAAACCTCCCAAATTCAATAAGAAAAGAACTTATAATTGTGCTTTCTCTGGTCATGCTCCAAGAATATGGAACACTCTTCCCCCTAAGATCAGATCCAACCCATCTACTGCCTCTTTCAAAAAACATGTCAAATGGCTACTCCTGAATGACCAGCAACAGAATTAACACGGATACCATCTCAATCTACTTCTTTCTCTGGTCGGGATACTCTTTTTACCGTGTTGTTTCATTTGCTATCATGTTTCTTCTCACCTGTCCTTTGGATCTACTTTGATCTGCAGAAACTTTACAGGTCCCACTAGTTTGGCTGACTCCCCTTGCCCCCCTTTGACCTTGTGGTTGTTAAGCTATCTCATTTGTTCCATTTTGTTGTTGTACTCTTACTTGCACCACTTTGTACAGCGCTCTGATACCCGTATGGGTCATGTTTGCGCTTTATAAAACTTTTCAAATATATGAATAAAATAAATATATATAGTATCATTTGAACATTTTTGCTAAATAATAGTCTGGTGATATAGCTAAACATGTCTCAAAGGACAGACCTAAAATTATTATTTTATTAGATAGTTAAGCTCCAGTGGAGAAAATTATATCCTAGGCAGGTTACAATAAATCTGTTAGGATATAATGATGTTGCTTGTGACCTAGCATTCTTTTTGACCTTTTATTAAAGGCAGGGCAGTCATTGCACATAGCCATTTAGCATTTTATTTTATTGGATAAGGAATTTGTAATGTGTTTTAGATTGTAATGGCTTTAATTTAATTAATGGATTAAAATAACAAAGAATATATATTCCTTTTTTAGTTAAATATTTTTTATTGAAAATGAAAAAATAATAAGCAATACAATGGTTAAAGAAGATGTAACAAGTTAAACAGAGTACAGAGTTAAAAAACTCATTTAAACAAGAAATCTCTTAATAACATAGAAAAATACAAAACAATTCTAGTGCTAAGAAAAATGAAATACACCAATAATAATTATATATATTATGTGAGTTTTATACAAAAAGGAAAAAAAGAAAAGAGAGGGAAAGAAAGTTGAAAGAGGGGAAAGAGAAGAGAGGAAACAAAAGAGAAGACACATAAAGAAAATCATGAGTGTTAGGAGAATGATGAGTGTGAGGATTGAAAAGTGGTAAAAGGTAACCAAAGTAAATCAGATTTAATTTTTTGAGACAACGAAAAAGATGAGACAGAAGATATTCTATGTTAATCACAAATAAGGTTACACCAAACCAAGACAGATAATTTAGAATTATCTTTCCAACAAGTTAGTATAACTTTGAATGCAAGAGCAATAAAAAGGTCGAATAAAATAGTTTTTGAAGAAAGATGATCAAAATCAGCAGATAAAGTCCCCCCAAAAATATTTTGGAGAGAGAATGGAATATTACATGAGAAAATCAATAAGCATTTAGACTGTAAAGCTTTCCAAAATTGATTCACTTTAGGACAATAATAAAGTAGGTGAGTCAAAGTACCATCAGAGGAGAGACATGACCAGCATAAAGGAGAAATAGAGGGGTCAATTTTATGAAGGAAGGAGGGAGTAATAACAACTCTATTGTATATAAAAAAAATAAAGATTGGGTAATATTGGCAGCTTTAGAGGTACTAAAACATTTTCGCCACATTTGATCCCATTGATGAACAGATAGTGATTGGGATAAATCATTTTCCCACAAAAGCTCAATAGAGGATTTGTTCCTTGTAGTAATAGGGGAAGACATAGTTTTATATACAAAGGAAGCTCTGGGGATGGAATCAGTAGTGATATTGTATAAAGGTGTCATAGGGGTAACTGGAGTAACAGCGGCTGTAAAGTTATTGTTTAATAAAAGGCTTAAAGTACAGGAAATAATAGGTTATATTGTTGAAGGCAAGAATCAGGGAGGCCATATCTTTCCTGCAACTGAGGAAAGGGTATAATGGAGTTATGAGAGACCAAATGATACACATAAAAATACCTTTTTCTTTCAAATGTTTAAAGTAAAATGATTTATGGCGGAATTTGATATATTTATTATACCAAATAGAGGAAGCAAGAAATGATTGACAAAAATCAAATCCTTGGGTAAATAGAGTGTGTAATAGATGATGGGAATACTTTAAAATTGGGTATTTAGAAATGAATGTACAATTAGACATGAAAACAACATCCTGAAAAGAAAAGTTATGTAATAAAGAACGTTCAAAAACAACCCATGTTGGCATAGGAGAATCATGGTATTCTTTAGACATAGCATAAAATTGTCAAATTAAAAAGGCGGTATGATATAACTTAAAGTCTGGAAATCGTACACACCCTTCAATCTTTGGTCGAATTAATTTAGATAAAGCAATACGAACACGTTTATTATTCCAAAGGAATTTAGTACAAACAGAAGTGATCTGGGAAAAATAATAATTAGGAATTTTAAAGGGTAACATCGAAAGCATAAAAAGAACATGAGGGACAATCATCATTTTAATGGTGTCTAATCCACCCCACCAGGATAAAAATAACAGAGACCAGGAAGATAATAGCTTATGAAGTTTGAGTTTTAAAGCGGTAAAATTATGAGCTAATGTATCAGGTATGGTGGGGGAGAACAATACCCCCTGGTATTTATTCTTATGGGGACACCAAGTAAAATTAGTCTTATCAAACATATAACGATAACAAGAGGAATTTAGTAGTAAAATCTCAGTTTTAGAAAATGTTTACTTGTACCCAGAAACATTGGAATACAAAACAATCTCTTGTAAAAAAGGATCCAGGGAATTGGAAGGGTTGGACATATATATTAGGATATCATCTGCATATGCGGAGAGTTTAATTTCTTGGGAATTGAATTTAAAACCAGTTACTTCAGGGTTATACCTGATACGTTCAAGGAAGGGTTCTAAACAAAGGAGAAAAAGTAATGGAGAAAGAGGACAACCCTGTCTAGTGCCTCTATGTAGTTTAAAATAGGGAGAGAACTGGCCATTAACAAACACACAAGCATGTGGTTCAACATACAGCAGTTTAATATAAGAAATACATTTATGACCAAAACCAAAAAACCGAAGAGTAGAAAACATAAATTGCCAATTTATACGATCAAAAGCTTTTTCAGCGTCAAGTGACAGGGCTGCTAGGGGAGCGGAATATTTTTTTCCCAAGGGCAAGAATGTCGGAAAACATTCTGGCATTGTCAGATGCAAGTCTGTCCTTAATAAAACCAGCCTGGTCAGTTTTAAAAAGGAGGGGAATGATATTCTCCAGACGAGATGCTAAACTTTTAGCAAATATTTTACAATCCTAGTTGATTAGCGGGATGGGTCGGTAGTTTTTACAAAGGGCAGGGTCTTTATCTGGTTTTGGTATAATGACAATGAGGGCTACCAAAAAAGAACCACTAGCTTTAGAGCTAGACATAAATGAGTTAAAATGTTCTAGTAATTTAGGAGCAAAAATAGAGGAAAAGGATGAAAGAAGTTCAACGGAAAAACCATCCGGGCCAGGGTCTTTAGCTTTTTTAAAGATTTAAGAGCATCAATAATTTCTTGAAGAGAAATATCTTTTTCAAGGGGTAAGAGAGTATCAGGAATGGAAGGAGGTTTAGGGAGTCCCTGAAAAAAAGCATTAATATCACCTTCAGAAGGAGTTATATCTTCTGTATATAGTAGTTCATAATAGGATCGGAAGGTATTTACAATTTCAGAGTCGGAGGACACCATCTTGTTATTCTGTTCAGAGCGAATAGGATCAATAGTTTTCCATTCCGATTTGATTTTTAAATAATTGGCCAACATTTTACCAGCCTTATTTTGGCCTCCATGGTATTTGGACTTAATTTTAAGAAGGACATTAAAAGCGTCGACTGTAGCAATTTTATTCAGGGCAAACTTGGCTTTAATCAGTTCCTTTAAGTTTGAGGAGGATTTAGAGGTGAAGTAAGTATGTTCCAGAACCTTTATCTTTTGGAGAGCTGAGAGGTACTCAGCATTCAATACCTTTTTCTTTCTGGCAGAGTAGGCAATAGTGAAGGCCCTGAAGGAAGCCTTAAAAGCATCCCAATTATTATGAACAGAAGTATCTATAGAATGATTGAATTGAAAAAATGTATTAATAAAAGAGGCTACTTCCAAAATAAAGGTTTGGTCTGATAGTAGAGAATTATTAAAACACCAACGGCCTTGTTTAGAGGTGTTGAGAGACATATCAAAAGAAGATAATACAGGAGTATGATCAGAAATAAAAATAGAACCAATTTCTGACGATTGAATAGAGGGGAGTAGTGATTTGGAAACCAAAATATAATCAATACGAGACATAGTATGATGTACATTAGAAAAAAATGTGAATTCATATATATCAGGATTACATGTTTTCCATACATCAAAGAATGGACGAGAGGAGATGGCGGATTGAAAGGCTTTGTGAGACTTATCAGGTTTAAATTTACACTTAGATTTTCTGTCAGTAAATGGGTCTAACCTATCATTAAAATCACCACCGACAATGATATTGGGATTAGAGATAAAAGAAAGTTTCAATTTAACATTTTGCCAAAATTCAGGGTCAGATTTAACAGGGCCAAAAATACTGAAGAGAGTGACTTGCTTTTGAAATATAATAGCATCAACCAAAACCCATCGTCCATTCAAATCACATTCGGTTGATAAAATTTGCACATTCAATGACTTGTGGAATAGAATGACAACACCACCATGACGACTAACAGCAGGAGAGAAAATCACCTGATTAACCCATTGACGTTTGAGTTTAAGTGATTCAACATCATTACATGCATTTCCTGAAAAAAGGCATCATGTGTGTTAAGCTTAGATAAATGAAAAAGTACCTTTTGACATTTGACGGGATGACCCAGACCACGGACATTCCACAAGACAACATTAAACATGTTGTGGGATGAGGGAAAATATACGAAAACAGGTACAACGGGCTGCAAGACCAATAAAAGAGACAAAGAGACACCATTTATCGACTATCAAATAATATAAAAAAGGTAGTGATGATAGGAAGAAGAACAAGAAAAGGGAAAACACTCATGTAGAGGCAAGAATAGTAATAGGGGGAGACAAGGAAGAAAAAAGTCAAATAAAGGGGAAGGAGGGCTGAGGAGAAGGAAATAAGAAAATGAGAAAAGAAAAGACAGATCAAGGATAAAAATACAGATCTGAATTGAAAGGGTTGAAGGGTAAGCTGAGGGCATGCTTACACCAAGAAAAAGAACGGCAACAAAGAAAAAGACTATAAAAGTTATATAACAAGTAGCCACGGATTAAATGGAAATATGGAGACAAAGGGGTAAAGTGAGACACAACCATGCAAGAAAATTAAGTGTATTAGTAATATTCATAATAAGATACAAGAAAACAAAACAAAAGTGAGATTAGTTATAGACATAGAAAAGTGCATATTTGAAGCAAAAATCGAAAAAGAGAAAAAGAAAAAATTCAGTGGAAGAAAATTGACCATATTTGAAAATATCAAGCATTAGTCTCCATATTGTGGTTTGTTATACTTTGCAGAAAAGCTTTCAGTTTAACTGGGTCATCAAAAGAACGTGAGGTGCCTTCATAGGTGATCTTACAGAGACAAGGATGTACAATGCCATATTGAATGTTCAAATGTCTCATCTGGGGACGAAGAGCTAAGAATTCTTTATGACAGGCATTGGTTGCATTGGAGTCATCTTGTGAGATGAAGAGATTATGACCAGACCAAATAAGATGGCGTTTTACTTTAGCAGCCTTCAAGACACGCATCAGATCAGTAAATTCCAAAAAGAGCATTATAATGCCGCGTGGTTTGGCTGAATGAGGTTGATGACGTCCCAAACAATGTGCACGCTGAATGTTAAGAGGTGGCGCAGGAGGAAGATCCAGGAGGTCTGAAGAATATATATTCCTATGCCCCTGTCAAGGTAAAAGATGCACTGCCTGACCAATAGATCATTCCAGAGAACCATCTGCATCAGGCTGTGCATCTCATAGCTGAGACACTGTGGGAGCTTGCAGAAGGTATTATGAAACAGCCAAGTGCAGCAGTACATAGCCACTTCTCATTCACAGAAGGATAGGCAACCAATGGCCTGGCAGTTCCAGGCTATAGCGCCTTTCACAGGTGCTTGAAGCTATTGACTATTAACATGTGGCACTTTAGCCACCCATAACTCTGCATACCTTTCTCGCAATCGACAACACAGGTCCTCTATCAGTGTGCAAGAAGTCTGCAAGTCCAGCAGCGTCTTCACACAAATTTGTATAAATTGTCCTGCTGCAACACATGGCAGCTTCTTTTACCTTCACTTGGCAATTTTAGTTCAGTTAAATCTCTGGTATTAGAGAGGCATGTGTCTACTATTTGAGCAACAGAAAGATATGCGCCTTGTTACATATCATCGTAGTGAATGACAGTAATAAGGTGGGTTATTAATTTGGGAGGCGATGACCCTACCAACATAAATAATAGAATTCTCTGCTCAACCCCTAGTAGGTATGGCACAAGCACCAGCCTATTTACCAGATACATATATGATAGGTTTCAGCAGTACTAAGCAATGGTAAAATTGAGAACATAATACAATAAAATTCCCAAACGAATCTAGAAACTTCAGAAATAAATAATAAGAGCAAAATGGTTTAAAATGTCTTAAAGGAACTGGAGCTGTGGATGTCTTAAGGCCGAAACTTGCGAGAAATAGCATAGCAACAGAGTGAATATCGGCAATA
The DNA here is from genome assembly GCA_963921515.1 of Calotriton arnoldi. Classification (NCBI taxonomy): domain Eukaryota; kingdom Metazoa; phylum Chordata; class Amphibia; order Caudata; family Salamandridae; genus Calotriton; species Calotriton arnoldi. The sequence goes on along the minus strand of CAWUFW010004395.1, from coordinate 988,009 downwards.
GAGCAAGACCTGGGTGTGATTTGTGCTGACTGTAATGGCATGGGGGTTGGGCAAGCCTCAAACTTCTCACAAGTCAAAAAATGTACCTTGGTACTTTGTACAAATTTCAAATTTTTCTTTATTGTTTGATTACTTAAAACCATAACAATTTTAAAAACGTGCAATTCATGTATACAAGAAGCAAAGTTTTAAAAGTCACAAATTGATACAGAAAGGGTGCAATGATCTTACTAAAAAATGGATTGTGATTAAAATGTCCAAAAATTGAGTAATGTTCGAAGCCTTGGTTATCAACGCGGTCGTGACGTCGCTTTTAAAATCTGGAAAGGGACAGCTAGACATATATTTTCGAAGAGTCATATAGGAAGGTATGAGCAATTAATATTAGGCGAGAAGCAATGTTCGAATAAACAACACTGGAAGATCAAGGGATCATAAATTGGTCAAAGGGCGGCATGACGGTGCAACCAGAGGGAGGGAGATTTGCGGCCCTGTTTTTCCCAAGTGTTTTGGACGCTCTGGTAACAAATTTGGTGAACCGAATGTTCAGCTTTGTTTTTTCTGAGTTCATGGCAGCTATTATAGCCTGTCGGCATGTGCGAGCTCCGAGTTTATTCCATTCGTCCCGCAGTAAGGTCCTTCTGTCGTTGAGCAATGCGGGACATGCGCAGGCTATATGCTCCATTGCTTCAGAATGGTAGCCGCACTCCCTACATTCGGTGCTAACACTAGGGCGCCGCCATTCAGGTAAGTGCTTTAAAAAAGGCCATTCTCCCATCCTCATGGCCATAAACTTTAGCTTCCAAAAAGGTGCAAACGTGCTTGATAAATAAGATGATTCGACCCCCGGTTTGAAGTCAGAAATAACCGCCCAGGCGTGTTTCCTTCTAGACAGTTTTACTCTATCAGAATGAAAAGACCACAGCCGGACACTTCTCTTGATGACAGACTTTAACGCCAGCTGAGATGGATTTGTTCCCCAGTATTCCTTGACACCGAGGAACTGCAGGGAATGGTCCAGATGGCGCCGATGTTTTTGGCTGGATTGGCTGGTCGAAATTTCATTCCAAAGTCTAGCCTCCAGGCTACCTTCCCGGGAGTTGCGTAATCTGTTGCAGAGCTTAATAAACGCGCCGGCCTCGACGCCGGGATGATCTAATTAGCCGAATTCAAGTCTAACTTGGACTGGCGATGAGGATCTTGGCAGGCGCCATGCTCCTTTGAAGATTTTGGTGGTTAATTTATTTAGTGGAATACTTATTGCACCCATCATGATCTCATGCCCATATGATAGGGAGTTGATAATCTTTGCCTTCATCACCTTTAGCAGTGGAGTTAGGCTTGGGCCGAGTAGCTGTTTCGAGAGTTTCGCTGAGGCAACCTCAAGTGACAGGACTTTAGCCTTACTGCCTCTTTCTGCTTTACAAAGGAGCCTCTGGTGTCCAGGAAAATTCCTAAGTATTTGTAATGGGATACTGTTTCAATATTTTTATTATTGAAAAACCACCCACCTCTCTGCTGCTTCCGCTTCCCAAAAGAAATTGTTTTTGTTTTTGACAGATTCAATTCAAGGGAGTTATTTTTTGTATAGGGGAGCAGCTGATCGAGTAACCTCTGTAGTCCTACCTTTGTGTGACTTAGTAACACGAGGTCATCAGCATATAACAGATTGCTAATACGGTTACCATCTATTTGGGGGGTGAGAGTTAACATTGTTGAGTATGGGAGATAGGTCCGAAATGAACAGGTTAAAAAGGAGTGTAGCCAACACGCAACCTTGTTTGACACCACTTGCAGTCTGAATTTTCCTTGAGATGTGAGAGCCTTCTCCCAACTTTATTCTAATCCATGTATTCGAGTAGAGTTGGATTATGGGTTTTAAGAGAGCCGGAGGGATACCCCAGCTCTCTAATTTTTGCCATAGACGGCCCCGTGGCACCCGGTCAAAGGCCGCTTTGAAGTCAACGAAGCAGCAGTGAAGTTGGTTACATTGGACTGCTGCTTTTTCCATCAAAACTGATAATGCGAGTAAGTTGCTTGTTGTTCCTGAATTAGCCATGAAGCCAGTCTGGTTAAAGGGTAGGCACTTTGTGTTTTCAGCCCAGGCCGACAGCTCTTCCAGTAAAATACTGGCATAGTATTTAGATTCGACATCGAGGAGAGCTATCATTCTGTCGTTTTTAGGATCGTTTCTCTTGCCGCTTTTATAGATAGGGTGGATGATGGCGCCTTTCCAGGACTCCGGGATGTTGTGATTAAGCCTGCAGTATGCAAACCGGGGAGCCAAATGTTCTGACCACAAGTCTGCATCCGATTTAAACAGGGCCTGGGGAAGACCGTTAGGACCAGGAGCTCCTTCTGACCTAGCTTTACTAATTGTGCAAGCAATATTGTTTCTGTACGCTTCTGGTGCCGTCAAAATCTCCATCGTGGGATCTTCGCACTTATCCTTTCCATCAATTATTGTTACTTCCAAAACGTGATTAACTAAGTTGTTAGGAGCGGTCTTACCTATGCGTTTGGCTTCAGAGGGTGGTGACTCTAATTCGATTGATGGAAGGGGGCTAGAATAACCGTCCCTGCTTGTATGTTCGCTAAAATGATTTGTTAAAAACTGAGTCCATTCTTCTTCACTTATATTTGCACTGCCGTGCCCACTTCCACCTAATGAGCCCCTGTTCACTAGAGACCAAAATAACTTTGTGTTGGAAGTCTTGCTTGCATGAACCAACTTCAGCCAAAATTGATCGGACACTGTTTGTTTGTCCCTGTGTATGGATGACTTGAAAGCTTTTTGCGCTTGCTTGTAGTTGTTACATAGGATTGCATTTCCTGGGCTTTTCCTAGCCAGGCGTAGAGCAAAGTTTCTTTGAGATTTTAACTTTTTTGTCTCTAATGAAATGCGAGGTTGTGTTATGTGTTGCCGGATACGACTCGTGGATGGAAATTCATTAATTAATCGATTTACGAAAGCTTCCCAGCCATCAATAACGACAACATCTTTTTCACTCAATAAACATAGAAAAGATCTACATTTTTCCGTTATTGAGGGGACAGCGCTGGACGTCCATTTCATTCTCTTTAGGTTCTCTGAGTGGCAGCCTGATAGCGTGTGTGCAATTACCTGATGACGGGGAATGTTAAACGATAGAGTTATTATTTGAGTTCGATGGTCACTCTCCCCTTAGGGTGCGATACAATAGCTCTCGATCAAGGGGAGCATTTTGCTGCTGCCTAATGTGAAGTCCAGAAAAGAGTGGGATCTACCATTAGTTCTTGTCCAAGCAGGGGTGGTGTCCATAGGGAAACGCCCATTCAATACGATGTAACCCACTCTGCTAAGCTGAAGGACAGTGTATTCGCCCAATTTCGAGGTTCTGTGTCCTGCGGGTATTGATTGTGAGGCAAGATGCGGGGGAACCGCTGGAAAGGCGATCCCCAGGACCTCAGACGAGTTTTAGGAAAGGTTTGTGTTAAAATCTCCGGAAATTATACAGGGTATACTACCGTAATCACTTAATATGTTGCAAACAATTTCGATCAGACGATCCAGTTTGGATTTTTTCTCAGTAGTACACGGAGAGATGTAGACGTTGAGCAGGAGTAACTGCCTATCTGAAGTAGGACTTCCAACCACAATACCGGCAACCCAGTCTACTTCAAATTTTAGCTGTTTGATGCGTGGGGACAGTTTAGTAGTAGCGTAAATCGAAAGGCCACCACGCAGTCTGCCGTACTTACACAGTCTTGTAGCGCGAGACATAAATTCCAGGTAGCCTTCAATAGGGATGCTAGTTGCTGACCAGGTTTCCTGAAGAAATATAATGTCATAGTTTTTTATAAATTCTAGTGTGTCTGATGATTGGGATTTCGTCAAAAATCCATTGATGTTCCAGGAACATATTGTTACTCCGTGGTCAGTGTTGTTTCAATCGTTCCGACGCCGGGATAGGGCTGCTGGCAGCCATGACCAGTCTGCTCTTTGTGTGACTTGCTAGTCAACTCTTTGCTCGACGTTGTCAACTGGAGAGCGTCTTCTGGCTAACTTTAGTACAGAGAAGGGAAGAGAACTTGTACTGGAAGCTTGAGCCTGGATGGTTGCGAGTATTGATGGGTAACGGGGGACGCAGGGCGTTTTTATGATAATTCCCCAGTTTTTGAATTGATTGACCTTTGATTGAACCAGCTCCCTTATGGCAGAGGACGCTAATGTAATTAGGGTTGATTCTCCTGCTTGGATACCGTTACTTGGTTTGAATTTGATGGCAATTATATCTTTTGATTCCAGAGTGCGTGAATCCGGAGTCGATTTGAAGAGTCTGAGAATATTCCCGCGGTTTAAGATGTCATGCGGGCCTTGGGCGATGTACTCTGGAATTAACAGCAATTTGGTCTCGATGCTTTCGGTAGCTAGGTTGTAGATTTCCACTGCGGTTAGGGACTTGATTTGAAATTTGCGTCTGATGTCTGTTGAGGAATAGATATGGGGAGCAAGAGGGATACTTGCTCACCAAGGTGGTTAGTTGTTGATGAGATGGGGACTGTTTTGCACAAGGGCGCCAAGGCTGGTTGGCTAGGTGGAGTTGTCGAATGCAGACCGTCGGGGCCTTTGCTGAGGTTGGCTGCATAATGCAAGCCTGATCTGTTGTTCCCCGCTGGAAGTAGGGGAGGGGCTCTGATGGCAGGGCATGGCTTTTGATGAGTCGTAATCGAGGCTGGCGTATTAGCAATTGCCGACTCCTCAATAGTTTGTGGTTGACTGTTTCCGAGTGTTGCTTGGTAAATTGGATGTGGTGAGTGACTTGACACATGAAGCGACTCTGCTGCTAATAAACAATTCAGTTTTAAAAATGCTTTTTGAGGCGTTAAAGTCTGAGCTGCTGATAACGAACTGGTACTGACGCTGGGCTCTATGAGCGATCCCTGTGATGTCACAGGTTGTTTTTTGTGAAATAACTACTGATGGTACTTTTGGATTCGGCTGTGTGCCTGTTACGGGATTTCCGGAGTCTTTTTTTTTCCCGTTTAGACAGCCGATGGGTGTGTTGTTGGTGTGGTGATACTTCGGTGGTTGCATTAGAATCAACTGTCGCCATGATTGATGGAGAGGGGGCTTGTGTTTGATCGGTCATGGGGTTAGACCCCAAGACCTCGCCCAAGAAGAGTGCCTGGGGCGTGGGGTCAGAGTGCCCGGATGTTGGTAGCTTCTTAATTTCTGTTAATACTGACGAGAGAAATTCAGGTAGTGAGGATAGAGAGTCAATGATGGGAGAACAGCAACAAAATGATTGGACTAATTGAACTTGAGATTGGGCTTTTGTTATCAACGAGTTGAGCGCCTCCAATTTTTGATCAATCCCGGCGGTGTACACAGCGAGAGTGTTTAAAAGGTCCACCTGCAGGTCCATTTTATCTGAATGGTAGGTCAGTGCTGACACCGTAGATTGAACGTTTTGAAGAAGTTGTGACCAGAGCACGATTAAATCGGGCGGTGGGAGTCTTTCCTGACCTGTGGACCATTTAAGTTCGTTGATAAAAAAAGACAGATCGAGAGAGGTATTGGTCTTGATATTGTGGTCACCACCTGAATGAGCCTTTTGGTGGCATTGATTGACAGTAATTGTTGAACTGATTGGGGACGACATTTTAATGTTACTTGGATGGGTGCTTGCCAAGGTCATGACTTGTGGAATGAGGACTTTGGTGCTCCCTGCTGGATGATCCAAAGAAATTGGGGGCTTGGTTGCTAAAGGAGAAAACTGGCATGGATTCTGAACAGGACAAAAAGTTGACAGGGGGTCCTTGCTTGCACTGAAAGTTGGTGGGGAGGCCAGCGCAACAGGAAAGCAAGCATCTTGTGAGTCAAAGAAGAACTGTTCAGGGGCCTGGAGCGGAAGAAGGGCTTCAGGGGCTTCTTTTAAGTGAAGTTCGGCCCTTATTGAGGAACCTAATAACGATGAGCTCTGGCCTGTCCCACCAGCGGCCACGTGGATCATGGGCTGAACCAGTATTTGATGCGGGACTGGGGCTGGACTAGTTCGAGAAAGGATCGAGGGTGTATCGGGTGTACTTAATCTTGGCTTTGGAACGATAACAGAGTTCCTGAAATAATCCCTCAATGTCACCTTTTTTAACGAGGATGCTGCAATTACTGAAGGTCCCGGTGTTGGTTCCTCTGGAGTAAAGCTTTCCTGGTGCTTACCTGCGCCCCGTGTTGCTTGTTGGGTGAAGGTGCCTTGGGAGAACTGGGATTGGATTGGAGATTGCTGGGGTTGTAGCTCATACTCAGAAACTGAGCCAGATTGTGGTTTTGCTGATTTTGATGACGGAGTTAGGGCCATTGCTGCAGCGTCCGAGGATGCGTGGGCGGCCCTCTTCTTTAGTACTTGGTACTTTGTTATTTTTAACCTTCTCAGTTGTTTCCATTAGTGAAAGGCCGGAAACTGAAGACAGCAAGTGTGACTCGAAGTCACATATGCTGTCATAGGGTTCCCACCGACGATTTAAGTTTTGCAACTAAAACCTATAAGTTGGACAAACCAAGATTCGTATTTTTTAATTTTTTTTATTTATAAGGTTTTATATAGCGCGGACTAGACCCGATGAGGGTATCAGAGCGCTTTACAGAAGTTACATCAAAAGAAAGTTGCGCGCTAGACACATATAAATGAGTATCTAAGATAAGATCGTATATGTTGTAAGTTCTTGTTGAAGGTCAGGATTGTGTTAGTCATTCTCTTTTAGCAATCATCACGTATCTTGGTAGATGAGCAGCTTCTGGTTGGTATCAACTTGCATCAGGGCTGGGATCCTGAGAGAGTTTTATTCATTAGAAGTAGTTTGACTTCATTTTTGAAGGAGGTGGTGGAGGGGTTCATCCTGATTGCTTGTGGCAGGGCGTTCCATATCCTAGGTGCTAGGCCCGAGAAGGGGCATGTGTAGGTTTTCTTCTTCCTAAATTTTTTGTGGTTTCAATAGCAGGGTGTTGGTGCTTCTCAGAGTTCTGCTATTGCCTGATAATTCGAGTTTATTGGCTAGATACTTTGGTGTATTGAAGTGTAGGGCTTTGTGCATCATGCATGCAATTTTTAGCTGTGCCCTTGCTTCATAGGGGAGCCAATTCAGTTCCTTTAGATCTGGGGTGATGTGGTTGTTCTTTCTGGAGCCAGTGACGAGTCTTGCAGCCGCATTGAGTGAGGCTCTTAAAGGAGCGAGACTGGATCTCGGCAAGCCACATAAGGTTGTATTCCCATAGTCTATTCTGGGTAGAACTAGAGATTGAACGGCTGTCTTTAGGTCTTTGTCGTTGAGGAAGGGTTTTAGTTTTATGAGAATGCTCATATGAAAGTTGGCTCCTCTGGTGGCTGTGCTGATGTGTTCCCTCATGTTGAGATTCTTGTCAAGTATTATTCCCAGTGATCTTGTGGAATTGATAATGTGAGGTTTGCAATTGAGTGCTGTTAGGTGTTTCATCCAGTTTACTATGTCATCTTGTCCTTGTGGTGGGGAGATTAGGAGAAAGTCAGTTTTGAGTGCATTGAGTTTGAGGTGGTTTTTCGTTAGCCAGATGTGGGTTTTTTGTAAGGTTGTGTTGAGTAGGCGGATGTCATCCGGCGATGATATTTTTAGGTATAGTTGGGTATCATCCGCGTACATGTGGTAGTGGATATTGGAGTGTTTCAGAATTTCGGTATTTGTAGATGCCAAGTGTGCTTTGCAGCTGAGATTAATTTGTTGCTTCCCTGAGTTGGACAAACCTGGATTTCGTAGATGCCACATGTGCTGTTTGCAGCAGAGATAAATGTTTTTCCTCATCCCAGCCACACGTCCTACTTTCAAACTTATCCTTTTTTGGTTCTCTGATTTTCCCAGCAAGGCAAGAGAGCTGACTGTACCCAACAAGGGCTCCACAGGAAAGAATACATTTTTAGTGATGGTCCCACATTAGACACAATCTCCGACAGAAGAGCTGTCAGTGGCCCAAATCAGCATTTTTTTTCCAGCGTGGACACACCTTTCTGAGGTAGCATTTAACTCCTTGTTCAAGTCCTTTAGAGATCAGAAAACTACAAAGTCACTGTCGTTGTTGATGCTGCGAAAGTCACTCCTAGTCTCTGCAAAAGCTTACAGGTCTCCAAGGCAGACTTATAGGGCCCAATTATCTCTCTGGCTAAGGCTGCCACAATTCAGGGTCTTTCACAGAAAGAAATGGGGCCCTTCTTCAGTATTATATGTTCCTGAGGAAGATATCAGTGGTCAGCCAATTCAGTCCCTGATTTTAAATTGAAAGCCAAAGAATCTACAGGCCATCATATGTCATGCAGGATATCTCGTTCTTCTGATATTTCCATCCAGTTCCAGGAATGATGTATTGTTGATGTATTGTTGAGCTGACCCTGCTCGCAGGCAGGTCGCTCCCCACGCTGCTGCACGGCTCTGCCTGCATTGTTTTTGCCTAATCCTGTACTTTCCCCCTGTGCCTAACTTGCTTTCTTGCCCAGACTTGTTTTTATCCCCCTGTGCCTAACTTGCTTTCTTGCCCAGACTTGTTTTATTCCCCTGTGCCTAACTTGCTTTCTTGCCCAGACTTGTTTTTATTCCCCTGTGCCTAACTTGCTTTCTTGCCCAGACTTGTTTTTATCCCCCTGTGCCTAACTTGCTTTCTTGCCCAGACTTGTTTTTATTCCCCTGTGCCTAACTTGCTTTCTTGCCCAGACTTGTTTTTATTCCTCTGTGCCTGTACTTGTTTTCTTGCCTAAACTTGTTTTTCCTTCCTGTGCCCAGTTCTCCCGCGGCCCCCGCCCGTTTTTCCCGCTGCTGCATCCCTGCGGCCCCGCCCCCCTGCATTCCCATTCGCCGCCCCGCTCCCGCCTCCCAGCTGCTCCTCCCTCCCACATCCCCTCATATGGAGGCCGCGCAGCGGACGCGCGAAGCGGGCGCGCCGCTGTCGCGCCGAAGGCAAGCCCGTCTGCGCCCGTCCACACCTGGACCGCGCCCAGCGCCAGGACCCCTGGACCCCGCGAACGCCACGACGCCCGACACCGCTACGATGCCAGATCCCTCCACGCACTCAACACCGGACGATCACACACCTGCTTCCTGGCCGCCCCGAAGAACCAAACCACCTCAGATGCATCCTTCTCAACACCCGCTCCGCCCGCAAACACGCAGTTGAACTCTGGGACCTACTCGACTCAACCTCCCCAGATGTCGCCTTCCTGACGGAGACCTGGCTGAACCCCGCCTCGGCACCCGACATAGCCATAGCCGTCCCGGAAGGCTACAAGATCACTCGCAGGGACCGCACCAACGGAGCAGGAGGAGGAATCGCCATCGTCACAGGAACACTCTCAGAGTCTCGACCAACACCGACGACACCCTCAGCACCGCCGAACACCTGCACTTCCAGATCCACACCGATCCCAACACCACCCTCAGAGGAACCCTCGTCTACAGACCCCCCGGACCCCGACCACAGTTCAGCGACTCCATCGCCGACTTCGTCAGCACACACGCCCTCGCCTCCACGGACTACATCCTCCTCGGGGACCTGAACTTCCACCTCGAGAACAACAACGACACCAACTCCACCACCCTGATCGACAACCTAGCCAACCTCGGACTCAGACAACTCGTCACAACACCCACCCACTCCGCCGGTCACACGCTTGACCCCATCTTCTCCGCAAGCCCCCACGTCTCCTTCAACCACACCACCGAACTCCACTGGACCAACCATCGCTGCATCCACTTCACCTTCAAGAAACCCACCACGCACCACCGCACCCAACAGATGCCCCGCCGCTGCTGGAGCAAAGTCACCGAAGACCAGCTAACCACCACCCTCGCCCAGAGCCCACCCGCCCACCCCACCTACCCCGACACCGCCGCCCGCAACCTCAGACAGTGGATCAACGACTGCGCCAACACCCTCGCCCCGATCAAGAAACCCTCCAACAGTCACACCAACAAGAAAGCCAGCTGGTTCACTGAAGACCTCTGGGCCTCCAAGCAAACCTGCCGAAAGCTGGAGAAGATCTGGCTCCGTGAACGAACACCAGACAGCCACGCAGCCCACAAGAACGCCACCCGCAGACACCATCACCTCATCAGATCCGCCAAAAGGGCCTCCTTCAAAGACCGCCTAGACTACAACGCGCACAACAGCAAAGAGCTCTTCAACATCGTGAAGGAACTCTCCAACCCCAGCTCCAACACCAACGACGTCCCACCCTCGCAAGACCTGTGCGACTCGCTGGCCACTTTCTTCCACCGCAAGATCGCAGACATCCACGACAGCTTCAACGCCACGACCGCCCCGACAACCACTGAGACCTCGGCCCCCACGACCACCATCCGCACCAACCGCCTGCTCTCCTGGACCAACATCAACGACGACGACACCATCAAGATCATGAACATCATCCACTCCGGATCTCCGTCAGACCCATGCCCACACCACATCTTCAACAAAGCCAGCACAGCCATCGCACCCCATCTCCGGAAAGTCATCAACACCTCCTTCGAGACAGCAACCTTCCCGGAGAGCTGGAAGCACGCCGAGATCAATGCCTTACTGAAGAAACCCAAGGCGGACCCCAAGGACCTCAAAAACTTCCGGCCCATCTCCCTGCTCCCGTTCCCGGCAAAGGTCATCGAGAAGACCGTCAACAAACAACTGACCCGCTACCTCGAGGAGAACAACATCCTGGACCCTTCCCAGTCCGGGTTCCGCAGCAACCACAGCACTGAGACTGCCCTCATCACCGCCACCGATGACATCAAGTCCCTGCTGGACAACGGAGAAACGGCGGCCCTCATCCTCCTGGACCTGTCAGCCGCCTTCGACACGGTCTGCCACCACACACTACGAACACGCCTCCACAACGCCGGGATCCAAGAGAAGGCCCTGGACTGGACCACCTCCTTCCTCTCCGGCAGAACACAGAGCGTCCGCCTTCCCCCTTCCGCTCCGAAGCCACCGAGATCATCTGCGGCGTACCCCAGGGCTCTTCCCTCAGCCCAACTCTGTTTAACATCTACATGGCACCGCTCGCCCACGTCGCCCGTCGGCACGGCCTCAACATCATCTCTTACGCCGATGACACCCAGCTGATCCTCTCCCTCACCAAGGACCCCCACACCGCCAAAACCAACCTTCACGAAGGAATGAAGGCCGTCGCTGAATGGATGAGGAACAGCCGACTGAAGCTGAACTCGGACAAGACGGAGGTCCTCATCCTCGGATCCACCCCTTCGGCCTGGGACGACTCCTGGTGGCCGACCGCACTGGGAACCGCCCCAACACCCACCGACCACGCACGCAACCTAGGGGTCATCCTCGACTCCACCCTCTCCATGACTAAACAGGTCAACGCCGTCTCCTTCGCCTGCTTCAACACCCTCCGCATGCTCTGCAGGATCTACAAGTGGATCCCCACTGAAACGAGAAGAACGGTCACCCAGGCCCTTGTCAGCAGCAGGTTGGACTACGGAAACGACCTCTACGCAGGAGCGTCGGCCAAACTCCTGAGATGGCTCCAACGCATCCAGAACGCCTCTGCACGCCTGATCCTCGACATCCCTCGCCGCAGCCACATCACACCCCACCTGAGAGACCTGCACTGGCTCCCGGTCAACAAGAGGATAACCTTCAAACTCCTCACCCACGCACACAAGGCACTCCACAACACCGGACCAACATACCTCAACAGACGACTCAGCTTCTACACCTCCACCCGCCAGCTCCGCTCCACCGACCTCGCCCTCGCCACTGTCCCCCGCTTCCGAAGAGCGACCTCCGGTGGCAGATCGTTCTCCCACCTCGCCACCAAGACCTGGAACACCCTCCCCATCCACCTACGGCAGACCCAAGACCTGCTGACCTTCAGAAAACTCCTCAAGACCTGGCTTTTCGAGCAGTAGCAGCATTCCCCACCCCAGCGCCTTGAGACCCTCATGGGTGAGTAGTGCGCTTTACAAATGATATGATTGATTGATTGATTGATTGATTGGCTGGTATTTTTTCTTAGTGCACTGGATGGCGTTGGGGAGTTCTTTCATCTTTCAATGTGGAATTCCATCCAAACACAACTCTCTTTTGCAAAACGTCCTGTCCTGCTTGACTGTAAACCTTCCCAGATACTTTTATTCAAGATAGCAGAAGTGAAGCTCCATATCAGAGTCCAATACCCCCTCCCAAATCCAATCTTATGGAAAAGAGGTATTTCCGTCTGGATCTGGGAACAACTTCCCCTCCCCCGTACTGTGGATAGAAATAAATGTCTCACCTGGCACTGCCATTGGAAAGTCTTCTGCAGCAGCCCATCTAACACAGGCATCAATGATAGCAGAATCTCAAAACCAAACACTCAAATACTGGAGACCTTGCAGGATCAAGTCAAATCCAACAATGCTCCCACCTCTTTGCCCAAAGTGCCGAGTCAGAACAGGTTTCGACAATGCTGTAGTGGAGGAGTGGATGGGTTGAGAAAAAGAGAACAAGTTGTTGGTTTGGTGCTGTCTACTGTCTGAACTGTGGTCTGTGATAACTGTACTGGAATCAACTGCAAGTGCAGCGTTCCAGTCAAATTTTCTAGTCTGTTGTCTGGAAACAAGGGAACTGGAAACAAGGGAAAGGCTGAACTAATGAACAAGATTTCACCCAACAAGTTGAAGGTGCTAAAGTTGCTTGGAAACACAGATCTCTCTTGTAAACCTGTCAGTGCTCTGAGGAATTCAGAGTTGATGATACTGCAGCTCAGCAGTGAACCACTGATCACCTGCAAGACAAACACTTAACAATCACAGAATAGGCACTTATTTAGCACTTAGATCTAACTATTTCTCATCACTAACATTTGTCCTGTATACCTGTTTTTGCTTCCTTCTCGGTCGTTCTGATTGGCACCAATGAGTGTATTGATCCACACATGTTCATAAAAATGAGGTACTGGGTTTCACACTGTGTAGGTTTCATACAGGGTATCAGGTAACAATGTGAGGCAATAGAATCAAGTGAATTGCTTTCATGCACTGCATACCGACAATTCAATAATGATGTGTAATGCTTTCACACACAAAGCAAATTAGCAATGCCAAACTCTATTCTTGATAACTATGGGCACCTGGGAAAAGATCAAGCTGTCACCTAACAACTGATGGACTTATGATGTGGTGAAACTGCAGCTGAAGTCTGAAGCTCAAATGTTGCTGGTGCCTGTTGCAAAAAGACATGACATCTAGGAATGCAAGATGTCACCAAGGAAGGTGAGCTCGCAGATGAGTAGCAGAGGGTTCATACTGGTCCAGACGTCCTAAAGAACAAGTGCATGGACAAGGGTTAGCACAAATTAAATACTGATGTAGCACCCAGGTTGTCATCCACTATCACGTGAATTGCCAGATTTCTTCAGTTTGGGCATCCTTCTGGCAACTCACTTAGCTCATGTATAAATATCCAGAACAATTGTACTCTACCATGAATGTGGTCCACACTCCTTGACTAACCTTCCACTTTGAGATACTATATGGGATGCATACAAAAATGCACATATGGCATTTGGCCTCATGACATCTGTTGGGACGACCCTAAATCTCAACGTTGTTGTGGGTGCAGTCCAAGTACAAGTGTGTACAGACATGGGAGGAAGCTATAAGGACCCCATGAGCAATTCAGACATGTGTATGGACTGGGTATGACCACTGGAGTAACTGTACACCTTCCTAATACCCCTCCAATGTTTTGGTTGGGTATCTCTGAAGGAAATATTGAACCAGCGATGGTGCTAGAACACGAAACATTGGGTTACTATCTTCCATGTCCTTACCCTCAACAATCCGCCAACTACATTGAATGACTCCTGGCTCTCTTGAAGTCCAAATGTACCTTTACTTCAATCTCTAGACGACATCTAGCTTCACGGGAAGAGGAAGAGGCACAATCTGGTGTTTCCCATATTGGTTTAAGTAAAAAGACGTGGAATACTGGGTTTGTGGGGACTGTGATTAACAGTGTTAGTTTCACTACCACTGTATTTACTCCCCTATTTAGAAGTTATGGGGTCAGATGTACAAAGAATGGGAATAGCAATTTCCAAATAGCAAATGTATCTGAATCGATATTTGGAAATCGCTATTCCTTATGTATTAAACTTTTTGTTTCATACTTGCGGTTCCTAGTGGGCCGCAACTCGACCTACCTCATGAATATTAATAAGATAGGTCGCAGTTTGCGACCCATTAGGAATCGTAGCCATCACAGGGATGGTGGCCTGCTGAGGTCAGCAGACCACTATGTCTGTAATTGCCTCTGAATAAAGTTTTTTTTTGTTGAAATGCAACCCGTTTTCCTTAAAGGAAAATGGGATGTGTTTCAACAATAACAAAATGAAACGTTTTGTTTTCATTTTTTTAAGAGCAGGCAGTGGTCCGTGGGACAACTGCCTGATCTTAAAAATGTTTTCTCAGCATTCACAAAGGGGAAAGGGTCCCTGAGGACCCCTTCCAATTTGGGAATGCATTACCATCAACTTTGAGTTGTGAATCGCAATTTGGGCTTTGCACATTCCAAAACACATTTTTTCAGTCACAAACAGGCGGATTCTGCGAATCAGCCCTTCGTTGCGACTGAAAAAATGCTTAGTACATATGGCCGTTGGGGCCATATGTATCGTTATTGTAAACAGCGATTACCTAATTGCGATTCACTGCAAATCACAATTAGGTAATCGCTATTCCTAATGTATGAAACTCCATGAGTTTCATTAAGAGATTCCTAGTCGGTTGCAAAGCGACTTACCTCATGAATATTAATGAGGTAGGTTGCAATTTGCAAGTCATTAGGAATTGCTAAAATCACAGGGAAGGTGGCCTGCTGGGGTCAGCAGACCACCATGTCTGTGATTGCTTTTAAAGAAAGCAATATTTTTTTAATAAATGCAGCTGGTTTTCCTTAAAGGAAAATGGATTGCATTTAAAAAAGAAAAATGAAAAGTTTTCTTTTCATTTTTTAAGAGAAGGCAGTGGTCCCTGGGTCCACTGTCTTCTCTGGAAAAACGTTTTCGCTACACTTCCCAAAGGGACCCCTTCCCATATGCGAATGGGTAACCACCTACTTGAAGTAGGTGGTAAAATGTGAATGTTTTGCAACCGCATTTCGGTCACAAAGCATTCTTACATACTGCTGTGATTCGGTATTAGGAAGGGACACCCTTAACATGCCCCTTCCTAATACTGAATCGGTATGTATTTGCAATTCCAAATTGCGATTCGGTAAGATGTTACTGAACCGCAAATTGAAATTCATACATACCAAATGCATTTTACATATCGCAAACGAACCGATTCTGAGAATCGGGCCATTTGCAACTGGTAAAGTGCACAATACACATGGCCCTATGTCTTTTGCAGTTTAAACTTAATGTTGTCAGTGGGAATCCAATCGCTGGGCTATAAGTTAGAGGTATGACAATAATGTAAGTTAGCATGTTCTTCATACCCTGTCTTGGCATCTTGTTGATTACTCATCATCTGTGTTTGTATTTCGTATAGATATTCCATATGCTCTTGCACTACGAGAACCAAAAGTGATCAAGTGTGGATGATAATTAAAAGAACTAAAAAAGAAGAAAATCCTCATTAAGAATTCTGAGCAATGTTGTAAAAAAACTCTGGCAACTACAACATCAACACCCAGTCTTCCTAGTCAAGTATCAGCTGATTGTGAGTATAATGTTCTTACACCTGATTTTTCCTTCCCATTTATCCATCTCTCTGCAGATGGTAGCTGGAGCCTGGCGTTGTATCTCACGTCCATGCTCAACAGGTCACATAGTGCACAACGGAAATGAGAGATGGTTTGAGACCCCAATTAGTAATTGGAATGAAGTTAGGGCATGGAGTTGGATTATGTTTGTTATGAAAACCATAGCTAATTTAGAAGCTGAAGAAAACCCCTACAGATGTTGAAAATGTGCCATTTTGTCAGATGTTTCAAGACTATGAGGATGATATTAAACTCTGCTGAGGAAGGTGTCAAGTCTGTGGTAAAATTCAACTATACAATATTCCAAGGACTGGGAGGTATGAGAATGCATTGAAAGAGCCACGGTGGCACCTGATAAGAGCTTTATGCTTGTGCAAAGACAGCACAAATAAAAACATATGTCTTTGTGTCCTGGAACACTGATTGTCAACAAAAGTATTTTAGCAATAGTTGTGGAGTGTTTGTCTTCCCAGGATGCATGGCTAAGCGTGAGGAATACAATCACGTATAAACCTGAACTTTGACAGCTGACAGCTGATAAATTTAATGCGTTTTTCAAGTGTCTGTCTTGAGTGCGCTTCCCTACACTTGCCACTCTTGTGAATCAAGATGTCCATGTTCCTTGTGCAATGTCAATGGGCTTGACTCACAAAGGTAAACTTTCACTTTTCTGTACGGTTACTATTTTTGGCTATTCGCAATCTTAGGGCCTCATTATGATGCTGGTCAGACCTCCCGTCCGACTGCCGTGGCCGCAATCCGATTACGACTACCGAGGCTGGGAAAGTTCCCCCACTGTATTGGGATGCAAGCACTGCTACTGCAGCGGTTTCATCTACGGCGGTGCTCATATCCCCAAACAGGGCCGGCTTTAGCGCTTGTGGTGCCCGGTGCGGCAATGTCTGTTGGCGCCCCCCCAATGACCACCTCTGCCACGGAGTCCCTCACTAGCACCCTTTAACAGTGCCCCTCAAGTCTCCATAACCACTGTCTCTCAGATTCATTTAGTTTTATAGCACCACTCATACCAGTGTAAGGTGTCAGAGCACTTTACACCACACACACATTGCACAGAGACAATCATATGTGTGTAATTCAGTGTATAGGAAATGTTACATCAGACAGGACTACAAGGTGTAGTGTAGGAGTGGCATGTCATCGATACTGGTAGGCAATATAGTTTGAGTCCTTATTCTGGAAAAGCACAAATTCAGAATTTAAAACGTAACATCATTGTTAGGGGTTCTCTTTCATAATAAGAATTGTTTTCTACCCAAATGAACCCTTTTCACAAAATTAGGATAATGAAAGACTGGGCAAAAAAACATATAGCTCTAACATATACCTTGCAGTTTGCAGCAGCTCTTTGCTGACAGTTAATAGCTCAATGTTCTATAGTAGGATTTTGACTAATAAACGACAAGTAACAAAAGGAGCTGTTAAAGAAGCAGTAACCCACTGACCTATTTACATTATATGCATTTTGTTATCTGCATGGTACACGTTCCTAGCAGCAGACATTTTAACCCTCTGCGCTACCTTAGGATGAGTCAAAACTTCCACTAGACAAACCTCCGGTCTCTTTCCAGGAAGACGATTAATCACCGGAGTTATCTTGACATTTTAATTGATGTCTGAAAATTGCTGGAGGCCAGGAACGCGGAAGCAGGTGCTTTTAAAATGAAAATATACTTTTCAAAAATGACGCCCCCACCCCAAGTCAACGCCCGGTGCAGTAGCACCGATCGCACCGCCCTAGAGCCGTCCCTGTCCCCAAATATGTTGCAGCAAGTGCTTACAACCTCACAGGAAACATGATTTGTACACACAAGCATGACATATGCGGGGATATGACTTGTGCTGCATGTACCCCATCACAGGAGTGTGGCAATCTGTGCACAGTCTAGTCAATGGGGAAACATACCGCCTATGTACTTATCTGCATTTCTGCGTCCACAGGCTCGTAGTCTTCAGGGTTCCACTGCCGTGGTATAGAGGGGACCTGGTGAAAGGGATCCTCGCCGGAGACTGTCGGGGAGAAGTGCATTTGGGTGACTATGCACCCCAAATCCTGCGTTTCCCATGAGCCGAGGCAGCTGGTCGGACCGCCAGGGTCGGCTCGTCAGAAATGCACTTTGTCATCCAGACGGTGGTCGGAACTCCCTGTACAGCTCTATGGCTGCTGCTTTTCTCCAACTGCCATCTCAGTGGTCAGAGAAAAGCTGTCAGAGTTGGCGGTCTTCCAGCGGTAGGTTGGACTGCATCCAGCATGCATCGCAATTCTGCGGTCGGTCCGATCGCTTCTGATGAGACCGCGGCGGTCTGACTGGTGCCGACGAGGTTGCGGATGTCAGTCCGACCGGTATCGTAATGAGGCCCTAGGAGTGAATAGTAAGATTACAGCTGCAGAGACTCCGCAGTTAGGGCACATCTCAATGTAACACTGCAACTAGTTGTGATTCACAATTTCCAACGCTTACCTCCACTCAAGCTTCATAAAGCTCCACTCAAGCCTTGTACGGTTGACCATCAGCAAGATGAAGCCATGCAGGGCCCAAATCACAAAGGCATTTACAAATCCATGAAGTAGTTCTCCTGCAGTTCTCTTTTAAACACTCTCCCATGCCTTTGTTAATTGGCCCCACAACATCTAACATGTGAATAACATGAAAATATTTACATATAATTAGTTGAAAGAGAAAGAACTCTGCTCTCTTTGCACTTTTACTAATTTGGAGTTGACCCTTACGGGGGCTCATTCATAAAAGGACAAGGGTACATAAAGAACGCCCCTGTGGTACTACTTCCCATACTCGTAAATGCTTTTGTGAATCATTAGTCACTTACCTGAATTTTAAAGGGGCAGTATGCTCACTGAGGATGTATGAGTCAATAAAAAAAATACAATGAAAGGTGTTATGTACGTTTATAGAAAGTTTACAATACATCATTGTAACCAAACAAAAACAAGCATTGGCATAGCCAATAGGTCTCGCCTTTGGGACCTTGTAAATGTTTAGCCAGAGCGATTGGCTTTGGCAATGTCTTTAAGCTATGTTGTAGAGCAGTGTGGCTGCTGTGAGGCATGCTGAAAAGTTATAATAAAAAAAGTGTTATAAGCATTTTTGTTACCTTATATATAACCAAGAAGACATTACGTACAACTGAACAACTTGTGTGCAACTGAGTTGAGGCCTGTTGAGCTGGCCAAAGGGTAGCCTTCTCTCAGGGTTCGTGTGGTATTTGAGCAAGGTATTTCCTTTCTGCATAAGGTGATAATCAGTTTCACTTCATCGTGTTTGATAATAAGATCAAGGAAGGGTAAGGATAATTATCGCTATTGCTTGTAAATTTCAGATTCTCTTGGGTTGTGCAGAGCGATAGGAATGCCACACATGACTATATTATGAACGCAAAAAATAAACATTTTGCAACATGAAGCGGCACATTTTATGGTGTTATTATTTCATTACTTGTCATTTTAACTCAACTGAATACTGTCTGGGCAAAAGTGTCACCTCATCAGTGGCAGTCTGCCAGGAACCAAAAGGTAACCAGTTATCCCTTGAAAAATGGTCTACCACTTTACAGCACCACTCGTGGCAACCTTTTAGAAACTGTTGACCTGGTTGCACTAGATACATTTTTTGGTTCACATCTAAAACAGTGCAGCATATGGTGAATTATGTGATAAATGCAGTAAATCCATAATTAAACTGAACGTGTGTCCACTGAATCACATAAATTCAGAGGCCCCAAACAGAGTGACAAAACAGAGTGACAAAGAATAAATAGAGACAGCCACTTCTCCTACACTGACTGGCATGCATAGCCATGCCAGGGGGATTATTTCCCTTTCTGTATGGAAAATGAATAAGGTGATGAAGGCAAATACCATTAACATAGCACAGCTTCTCTCTGTATATCACAATAAGCCCAAGAAACACAAAAGACAAAAAACACCACTTGACAGAAAATAGCGGGTTATTGTATTGTAACTAGGTTCTTGTAGCAAACCATAACCCTTATGAGGTGTAAAGCACATTTGCGAAGTGGAAACGCAGTACTCAGTGGGAATGCTACGGAGGAAAGTGTGTTCTTGTCAAGTGTCCCCAAACTTGGACGTTATGTAATATTAGTATACTGATTTGACTTGCCATGCAAATAAAGCATTTTATTGGGTAATCACTCACGATAGAAGGTGGGTGTGATGACACAGCAAATAAAATATCATTACAACAGATAAAGTGAAATAAAAAAAACAGCCAAAAGGCGTTAGAAAGTAAAGCATTTACCTGCTATTAAAATTGTGTGACAGTACATAAGTCTCACATTTTAATCCCAATTTGCAACATGCCTCTAGAGACAGTTATTTAATTGATCATCATCATATAATTGACCCTCTTCACTCTTTTCGGCAAGTTTAAAACCATCCTCTAAAGTCTCGCCAATTATGAATTCAATGAATTTAAAAATGATTTTTCCCATAAACTGAAAGTTTCAATTGAAATTTAAAAAAAATTCAGTTTTGTGTGATTTCAACTCAAAAGTATGGGAGGATTGAACTAAAGACAACAATTCGTTTTTTTTTAATTTCATTTTAATTGCGAAATGCACTGTCAAACTTCTACGTAGCGAGAAAAAAGTGTGTCACTAAAGTATTTTGGGCAAATTGAGTTTTCTCACTTAAGTTAGAGAAACAATTTCATTAATCAGTATAGTGAAATCCCGACAAAAGAAAAGTGAGAATTCCATAATTCCTGGACGCAACCAGGAGACCCATAAGCCACATGCTGCAGGGAGGGCTCACAGACACTTTGAGCTTTATACTGTTAACGTGGTGTTTCTTGATGCTAAAAGGAAGTTATATTTATGCCTACAATCAGAGAGTGGTATACGGAATACTGGTGAAGCGTTTGCATTGTTGCCGTTGGAAACTCCTTTAGTAGTTTTAGCTACTAAAAAAGCCGTAAGGGCTGTTTCAAAATGTGAAGTGTAAACTGTGTTGTTTGATTGTAGTTTTGTGCAATGACAAATTGCGCCAGCTTTAATGGTGTGTTTATTGTTTACCAAAGTTTTATGTGATTTGATTATAAGAGTCCAAGGCCTAATAAACTTATTATTATTGTTGCCAGGTTTGGGTCTGATAAATTTAGGAATTTGGACAGGTTTAAGCTACTAAAACATACAACTTTATACTTTGACACTGCTTAGTTGTGCCCTAATGCTTGCAAGGAAAATGACCGCTCCACATGCCCTCATGTGATTGCAAAAAAGCATCTGTTTTTGAGGTGCACTCTTGGGCCCCGGGTCACTGCCCCTGCTGCACACGGATACCTACTCTTGCATTGCTTACATGGCATTTATGTCCAGGCAACAACTGCAAATACTTTCCACCAAGTCTTCTTTCAAGTGATGAGGGTGAATAATGTGCATTTTATCTGTAGAACATGCATTATGGTTAATTATGTGGTGTAGAACATTTATCACTATAAAAATGATAATACGCGCATACAGCAAGAAAAGTGCGTGGTTTATGGGTATGGGAATCTAATTTACATAATATGTACAACAGAAGCCACATTTCAATGTGCTGTTGCCTAAATATTAAAACAGACGTGTAACATGCTTATCAAATAGTGCTTTTACTTTCTATTGATAATTCAGCTCTTATAATTTAACCAGAAGCCTGCAAAGAAAGTCGGAAAAGAATTATTAGGTAAACATTGCATTAAGGAGCTGGAAGGCTATCATCAAACAGAATTCAGACAAAATGCAGACTTACTCTGCCCGAATTTAAAAGCGTAAGAAGTGGACTTTTTCTGGGCAGCGGTGAATACTGCCTCTGAAAAAACAGGTGTGCGGTCAATATTCTACCAGACCATCAGTTAAGACTCATTACCAGGTCCTGGGGTAAGCAGCATAGTAGGACGAGATCCCTGCTTTGCACTAGAGAGCCAGGGAAGACGCCTGTTCTCGTGAGCCTGCTTTTGTTCCAAAGTGGTTGTATTTAGTTTCTTGTGTATAAAGTGGCGTAACTAGGGAGGTGCGATGGGGGCGGACCGCCCCAGGCGGCACGAGATTTGGGGCGGCAGCCGGCCCCTCTTACCTCGCCTGCTACCGCTACCACCCCCCCCGCTCTTCTATCATTTTGCCGAGGGCGGCAAACGCAGGGGCCGCCAGGGGCAGCCTAAGGCCTAGCTACGCCCCTGTGTGTATAACACTCAGGAGTTTCCGTGCTCATATGGTATTATGTCCTGTTCTCCTATATATGGCAGGAAGTTTCGGCAGGCTTTGGGGTGAGTGGTCTGTCTGCTTGCAGCTTCTAAGCATTGCTGAGGGTGTCTCATAGAGGTCCGTTTGTTTATACCGCTCGTGTGCGTGGCACAGGATGAAACTTGGAAAGGGCGGGGGCGTATTTCAGCACAAAATGGATCGTGCACCTACTCACCTTCAGAAGGCGGGTGTCTAAATATAGCTAGCACAGAGCCTTTACATGAGAGGAATAAGAACGTTGCATGCAGGTCGCTCTGGGCCCCGCACCCTGTGCCCCGAGGCACCGTGTTGACAAACAACACATAATAACAGCAGCGCAGACGCCATGTTAAAATATGTCAGGCATGTGTATTAAAAAACAGTAGATACAAAAGTAAATAGACATTTTAAAACAAGCACTGACGAGCGGCAGCAACGTGGATAGTGAACATTTAAAACATGCCAGTGTGATCAGTTCGTCCGTGTTGCTCTGCAGAGCTTCAATGCCCAGAGAGGAGGAGGAGGGGCCATTGCGCGCTGCGTGAGGAGGAAGCTGCGATGGCCAACAAAAAGGATCCCTTAATGAAATCACCTCAGCTGAAACAGGCATCCAAAGGAGGGACAGTTCAGAGGAATGGACCAATAGAAGGCCAGCATTGCGGATTGGCACAAGAACAAACCAATGGCAATTGGTGGATTTGCCAGAGTCCATTGAAGAGGATACAACAGGTCGATCAGGCTCGACCTAAAAAAGAGATGGTTTGTGTAGCAATGTCATGCATAGAGTAACATAGGTTCACTCAACTTGGGAACAGTGCTTTAAATGGGAAAAAATAAGTGCAGGTACTCATTAAAATGAGCTAGAGGTGTAGTGAGGGGGCGGGGCTAGGGGCGGGACTAAGGGCAAGACATGATGATACTTAACAACTTCTATATTAGTTGCAGCACATACCAAAACACATGAGAAATGTGTTTATATAAACAAAGCAGGTTAACTCATTACACAAAATGAAAGAGAAATGCGATAATATGTTAACATGTCCTTTTTTTGCAATAGTTGCACCTTCTTAATGTCATACTGTTAATTGCTGTTTAGCACAATACTATATATTTTTGAGCACGCGAGTAGGAAGAAACTGAAAATACCCCCACGTCGCACCAAAGCTCTTATGGCACCAAACAAATGAAGCAACTCATCATGACCCTCCCCAGAAGATATCTCTTGTCTCTTCCATCAATCTATCCATTCATCCTTTCATCCTACCATTTACCTTCTGATGTCCACCATTTAACCTTTACATTCTATCGTCTATTCAGTGTTTCATCAATCATTCAGTTTTTCACCATTCCGTCTATCCACCCTTCATATCCAAACCTATCCATCCATCCATCCATCTCCAAACCTATCCATTCATCCTTTCACTCATCCATGTCTTTATCCACCCTTTCTCTAATCCATCAATCCTTTCGCTCATCCATCCATCAACACTTTCACTCCTTTATTCCATCCACCCTTTCACTCAATCTCTCCTTTCACTCATCCATCATCCACCCTTTCATCCATCCTCCCTACCTTTCATTCATCCATCCAATCTTTCAATTATCCACCCATCATCCCCCCTTTTATCCAATCATCCACCCTCTTTCACCCATGCATGCTTTCACTCATCCATCCATCTATTCATCCATCCATCTATACATCCACCCTTGCTCACTCATCCATCCACTCACTCATCCACTCACCCACCCACCCACCCTTTTACGTTATTTATGAATCTTAGTCGCACAGCAGACATGTACAAACAAAGTGCCACACATTTTCTTTAAAATACCTCCTGAGAGTGTCTTGATTCTCTCTCTCTTTCTTTCACTTTTTTCTTACAAAAACAGGCATACAAATGCAGGCAAACACACAAACATAGCAGCACACAAAAGACTGAGGTATGATAAAAGCCATGTTTTCTCTTCACCTACCATGGCTTTTTTAATTGCCACCAGGGCCGGACTGGCCATAGCCTGATGGCCACTGCCAGGGGACTGACATGATTCCTGTGCTTGCACAAACGCACAGGATAGTGTGAATGTGATTGACAGCACAGGGCGTGAACGGACCCTGCTCTGTCAAGCACAGCGTGATGGCGAGCACCCGGCAATTATTCAAATGAGCCCAGCTGAATAGCTCAGCTGGGTCTCAGATCAGGGCTACAGAAGCGGCGCCTTGGCTGCCAGAGACCTGTTCCACTCCTGCTCACCAGCACAGCCAATGAGCCTACCTTTTTATGAGTACCGGTACTCTCCAGGGCAGTAGAGAAGTGTCGGTACTCAGAGTGATAAATCAAAGCAGTGCCGGTACTCAGTACCGGTGAGTACCGGCCCATTTAAAGCACTGCTTGGGAATGTAGTCTTGTGATGGAATGCGGAAATGATTAATTCATTATCTGACCTCTTTCAACCGTTTGCTGAAAAAGGTCAGATAATCCCTTTCGATCTCTCTCCCTCTCTTCCTTCTCTCTCTGACAAGAGAGAAAGAGAGAGAGAGAGAGTGTGAGAGAGAGAGAGAGACTGACTAGCGCTCGTCACAGACCATGACGGTACACACATCTGCAACTGTGGCTCTTTCTGATACCTTTCTGCTTCACTTTTATGCCAAGTTCATTGTAGCGTGATTGCCTCAATCCTTCGAATCACAGGCATGGCACCCAGTGCTTCCCACATAGTGACTGACAGACCACATACTTCCAACCATGCATGACTAATGAGTTAGTCCCTTGGCCAGCCACACACAAAGCTCTTCAGGGCCTTGCCAGGTGTAGACGTACAATACAACACAACGCATCAGTACCTGTGGCTGGGATGGCTGTCAATGCGCTTTTTCGAGGAGGATCGATACCTTAGATTAATGGTTCTCTGAGGTATAATTTTTTGCACAACTGCACAGCTCCTATCCCAACTTTGCTCGTGTGCATAAATCAGACCTCGAGCAAGCTCGGAGGCACGGAGGTGGCTGATTTCCAAGGGTCGTGATTCACTCCGCCTCAGCGACAGGGAAACATTTGCCAGTAAACAACTGGCCCCTATCCCACTCTGTAGCAGCGCATGGCAAGCTGCCGATGGGACCGTTTGCCCAGGGGCCTCTCAGGCCATAATATGGTCCTTTGGCGATACTGAGATTGTGTTTACACTTTCACTCCGCGTGTTCAGCCTGCCACGCTCCCCTCCAAGATTAGCTACCTTTCAAATACTATAAATGAGATTTTTCAGCAGTGACGTGTTCGCCAGGAAAGGCCTCTTGATGTAGAGCTGCATGTCAAAGTCATCATCACTCTTGCCTAAAGGGCACAACAATGCAAACATAATATCAACTTTTAATATTCCGCGTGCAGTGTGCAGTGCAGTTCTGCGGGTTCTATGCCTATCACAGAAATTACTTTTTTGCTCGTTTTGTTAAAGCTGGCGGAGCGATCCCTCTGATGAAACGACTCCCCCTAATGTAACGGTGGTGTTTCTTCATGGCAGATAAAGCATAGAGACATCTGAAGAACTTATTAGTGCGCTGTAGAAGTATGACAGGGGAGATAAGCGGGGTATTTTGACCGCGCAGCATTGGGTGATAGCAGGCCCGGAATGAGTGGCTGCAGAAAAAACAGATTCCCTTCCGCGGTATTTACAGACAGATTACTGCAGGCTGCGCTCGAGCCGGATGAAGGTGCGCCCAGACTGCACAGCGTTATCTGTGCCGGATGCAGGTAATAATTACACATCAGCCCTGGCCCCTTTATATGGCAGGGTCGAATAATTTAGACTCAGAGTGTTTGCCGCAATTACGGCCTCGGACCTGGGTGTTTATCTCGCGATACCTTTAACTCGTTTAGCAAGAAGCCTCGCAATGATGCAGTGCTTGTTTAATCACGTGATAATATCCAGGAATTAAACCGACATGAAGTGGGGCTATGGGTCTTGTTTTGGAGAGATGCGCAGCACCTTCAAAAATGGTAATAAATATGTAAAATTCGGCTGCTTGTAAGAGGCATATAATGTGTCGGCGCCGTACCTGCTTTTACAGCCAGCATGCATTTCATATGATAAGGTGTTGGAAACATCGCTGCAGAGTGACTTTCATTTTGCATATCTAAATGCACAGCTTCTCCAGTTAGCAATCAAACACCAATAAAAAATGTACTTCATCTGAATGTCCGATTATTTGTGCAAACGGGAGTTGTGAAATTTATATGACACTATTTTAAAATTCATCACATCGTAGATATATAAACAGTTATCACACTGTTAGCTCGAATTGTGATTGATTGAGAAGCGACCCTCCTGTTAGCCAAAGCCCGCCTGCCACTGATTGTGAGGTAGATGTAGGCAGGCTTGGAGCCCTTAAATCTGTAAGCTGCATGTGAAAAGATGGTAGTCAGCTCAGTAATGTTCTGCGCGATCACGTGGCCGCCAGAAGAGGCCACAAACACAATTGACCACTAATCCGTGCATTTCTATTTGTTGTCTCACCAGCCCATATTGTGAACTAGTAGTTGGGAATGTTGTGCCTAACATGAAATGTGCAATGTTTTTTTTAATAATCTTGTGAGTTGTGTATTAGAACTTGCTGTAAAAAAAATCATTCTCATTAAGCACACAGCATGACCCGAAAGGCCACTGCGCATAATGAATATGTGGCATAGTCAAATTACAGAGTTGTAGGAGCTCAGGGTGTGGAGGCGGTCAAGAACTCCGCAATAATCAGAAATGTGATCAATTCACATACAATGTATTTGAAGGAGGTATTATTTGCATATTGATTGATTTTACTGAAAAACTGGATTGGTGCCGCCCGGGACGATTATCCACAAGTCTTATAAGGTTAGCAGGTCCATCTGACGACAGAAGGGCCAAGACGTTTTCTTCCATGACTCAATTTTTGCAAATAGAACATATCCAAGGCCTATACCTTTGTTTCCTCGAGCCGGTTTATATTACAGGAACGAAGATAAGGAGAAAAGAGGAACCTTTTATCGAAAACACGGTGCACGTGCTCAGTGATTTGGAAGGGACTCAAACTGAAATCACAGACGGATTCAGACTCTTTTAGCCGCATGTCCCTTGGATGAGAGGATAAGGATGATATAAATAAACAAATAAGCCTGCAAAGGGAGCCAATAGTGCCCGGCGCCAAACTA
Source organism: Calotriton arnoldi (assembly GCA_963921515.1). NCBI lineage: Eukaryota > Metazoa > Chordata > Amphibia > Caudata > Salamandridae > Calotriton > Calotriton arnoldi. The sequence goes on along the minus strand of CAWUFW010004395.1, from coordinate 960,811 downwards.
TATCGCTGCCAAAGAGCCATATCTGAAAGTGAGGGTGCCCGTCCAGCACTTCAGCGCCGGGTCGACCAGGAGAAAAAGCCCGATGATGAAGCATGACACTACTTTGAGTGTGTGAGGGCTCCTATTCCAAAAAGGGAATTACCCCTTGGGCTTCTCCTTTACTGACCTATTAGAACTCTGAGCACCCCCTGTTACTTCCTTTAAATAAATAAATATATATATATATATATATATATATATATATATATATATATATATATCACTGAAAAAACCATAGGTTTCAGACACGTTATAGTTAGAAATTAGCATTTAAAAAACCTTTGAAATTCACTGAAAAAACCATAGGTTTCAGGCACGTTATAGTTAGAAATTAGCATTTAAAAAACCTTAGAAATTCACTGAAAAAACCATAAGGTTTTAGGGACAGTTATAGTTAGTTGGACATTGCACTCGTACAAAACCCGTGAAATTCCCCCGTTATAGTTAGTTCAGGTAACTATAACTCGCGCCCGCAATGCACTGCTGATGACGTCACATATTACATCACTCATGACATGGTCAGTGACATCACTGATGACATCACTGATGACATCTCAAATGACATCACTGATGACATCACTGATGACATCATCCAGTGACTGTGTGTTTCTGTAAAGTTTAAATATGTTTAATATATATAGGGAAAGGCGTATTGAAGAATGAGTGGGTGTAGAAGCGCCTGAATGGATGATTTAGTAGGTGCGTGACTGAGTCTATAAGTGAGTGATTAAACGTATCTTACTGGATGCATGGGTGAGTGACTAAACTGTGTGAATGTCTGTATCCGTCTGTCTGTTGTTGTGTAAGCAACTGCATGGGTTTCTGACTAGCTAAATGAGTGTCTATATGGGTTATGGATTGGTTCTCTGAGTATCTGTATGGGTGCCTCAGTGTTTGTGTGGGTGGGGTGTGTGTGACTCTGTGCATAGATGTGTGAGTGGGTGATTCACTGGGTGCATGGTTTCAAGAGTGCGTCTGTGATGGACTGTATGGGTGGGTGAGTGTGTGTATGGGTGTGTTAGTGATTGAATGTATATCTCAGTGGTACATGTGTGAGTAACTACATATGTGAAAGGCAGTATATATGTGTGTTGGAGTATATAAATGGCTATAAGTGAGAGTGTGTGATTGTGAGAGTGGCTATATGGATGAGTGTGTACTTGCATCAGTGATTGCATAGGAGCGTAAGAATGTGCTAGTATTTTTATGAGTAAGTGAGCTGGTGTGTATAACTGTATAGGTGAGTAAATTGGAGTGTGATTAATTATTTGCATGACTGACTAGGTGTGTGAGTACCTCTATGGATGAGTTGCGTTGTGTGAGTGTTTATATAGGTGTATGAGTGCATATGATAGTCCTGTACTGAGTGACTGTAAGTATGAGTGACTGTACGGGTGAGTGAGTAGATGTGTGTGTGTAGACCTAAGAATCAGTGAGTGGGTATGTACTTATTGGTATTGGAGTGTGTATGGTTTTGAGAATGGCAGTCTGTAATGTAGAGTGGGTGTATCAAAACTTATATTAGGGTGTGAGAAGATGCATTAAATTCTCACATGGATGATGTCATCAGTGATGTCATTTGAGATGTCATCAGTGATGTCATCAGTGATGTCACTGACCATGTCATGAGTGATGTAATATGTGACGTCATCAGCAGTGCATTGCGAGGGCGCGAGTTATAGTTACCTGAACTAACTATAACGGGGGAATTTCACGGGTTTTGTACGAGTGCAATGTCCAACTAACTATAACTGTCCCTAAAACCTTATGGTTTTTTCAGTGAATTTCTAAGGTTTTTTAAATGCTAATTTCTAACTATAACGTGCCTGAAACCTATGGTTTTTTCAGTGAATTTCAAAGGTTTTTTAAATGCTAATTTCTAACTATAACGTGTCTGAAACCTATGGTTTTTTCAGTGAATTTCAAAGGTTTTTTAAATGCTAATTCCTAACTATAACATGTCTGAAACCTACGGTTTTTTCAGTGAATTTCAAAGGTTTTGTAAATGACAATTTTTAAATGTATTAATTGTTATATTTATTTTTTTCATACTGATTTACTACATTTTTAGAAACATTTTTTTTTACATATTTTATTTTTTAAATTACATTGTAATTACATTATACATTACAAAAAATACTTTCTCAGAATGAATTACTTTAGTTTAAATACTTTGCACATAGGCAATAGACTTTTAAGTACAGTAGTTACAGTTGTTGCAATGGGCAACACATTTTCAAACACATTGCAACATTCAGCTCAATGTGAATTTCTAGTTAAATGCAATTAGTTACTTTATGGATTACTTTTCTAACCACAGGACTGGATCCTAGATTCAGTCCTGGAACATCTCCTGTAAACAGTTGAGTAAAAGCGTTTTGGTTACAGTAGTGATTTTTAAGGAATATTATTGTATTTTAAAAGTTGACACTTAGAAACTTTTTCTCATAGAATCACCAATGTTATCCTATGGAAGGAAATTCACTTAGCAGGTAAAAACTGTTATCGTTACTTTTTCTTACTCAGTGTTGGATCCTGGATCCAGCACTGGTGCATCTCCTGTAAACAGTTGAAAGAATGCGTTTAAGTCATACAGGCGATTTTTAAGGAATATTTGTAGTTTGTGAAAATCGACACTTTGAAATTTTTCTGCTGAAAACCAGACAATGGATTCCTATGGAAGGAAATACAAGTTACTGGTAAGTACGGTTAGAATTACTTTTCAGGGTCAGTGCTGGGCTAAAAGATGCAGCACTGGGTTCTCTCCTGATAACAGGTGAGTAAATTGGAATTCGTACTTTGGTTGATTTTAGAGGAATATTATAAAGTTCCAAAACTCCACACTTAGAAGAATTTCCAAGTGAAACCAGTCAATGTTAGCCTATGAAGGAAATTCAAGTTACTGGTAAGTACGGTTAAAATTACTTTTGAGGATCAGTACTGGGCTGAAAGATGCAGCACTGAGGTCTCTCCTGATAACAGGTGAGTAAATCGGATTTTCGGTATTTCGGCTGATTTTAGAGGAATATTTTAAAGTTCCAAAACTCCACACTTAGAAGAATTTCCAAGTGAAACCAGTCAATGTTAGCCTATGAAGGAAATTCAAGTTACTGGTAAGTACGGTTAAAATTACTTTTGAGGATCAGTACTGGGCTGAAAGATGCAGCACTGAGGTCTCTCCTGATAACAGGTGAGTAAATCGGAATTCGTATTTCGGCTGATTTTAGAGGAATATTTTAAAGTTCCAAAACTCCACACTTAGAAGAATTTCCAAGTGAAACCAGTCAATGTTAGCCTATGGAAGGAAATTCAAGTTACTGGTAAGTACGGTTAAAATTACTTTTCAGGACCAGTACTGGGCTGAAAGATACAGCACTGAGGTCTCTCCTGATAACAGGTGAGTAAATCGGAATTCGTATTTCGGCTGATTTTAGAGGAATATTTGTATGTTTCAAAAATCAACACTTAGAAACTTTTTCTGCAAAAAGCAGGCAATGATATCCTATGGAAGGAAATTCAAGTTACTGGTAAGTACGGTTAAAATTACTTTTCATGATTAGTACTGGGCTGAAAGATGCAGCACTGAGGTCTCTCCTGATAACAGGTGAGTAAATCAGAATTCAGTAGTTCAGCAGATTTTAGAGGAATATTTGCACAATGGTGAAGGGAGGGGCGGGGCCTGAGGTGACATCTGTGCAAACGCGCCCTGTGGCGCGTTTTAAGTTGGGGGATTAAGTCCCTTGAATCATGAGGGTCCCTAGGGGCCAACTAGCCCACCAGGAACCTCCAGTATGCGCCAGGGGCTGCGTTGCAGAGGACGTGTAGAGAGGCCACACCCCTTTTACACCTCTCTGCAACGCAGCTCTGTGGCGCTTTCTGGATGTACCTGTTGGGCTAGTTGGCCCCCAGGGACCCTCAGGATTGAAGGGGATTTAATTCCCCATCTTAAAACGCGCCATGGGGCCTGTTTGCACACATGTCACCTCAGGCCCCGCCCTCCCTTCACCACTGTGCAAACGCGCCCCGTGGCGCGTTTTAAGTCGGGGATTAACTCCCTTGAATCCTGAGGGTCCCTGGGGTGCAACTAGCCCACCAGCTACCTCCATTAAGCGCCACAGAGCTGCGTTGCAGAGAGGTGTAAAAGGGGCGTGGCCTCTGTACACTTCTCTGCAAGGCAGCCCCTGGCGCATACTGGAGGTTCCTGGTGGGCTAGTTGGCCCCTAGGGACCCCCAGTATTCAAGGGGAATTACTTCCCTTCTTAAAACGCACCAGGGGGCGCGTTTGCAGAGTACTGCAGGGAGGGGCGGGGCCTCCGGCACGATGCCGTTTTTTTTTTGTTTTTTTTTTTTATGGGAGGGGGGCTGCGTGGCCCCCTTCCCTCGGCCACTTTTGGCCCCGGGGACCCCATCCCCAGGCCTGGGCATTTTTTTTGTTTTATAAAAAAAAAAAAAAAACGGGAAGGGGCCGCGTGGCCCCCTTCCCTGGGCCTTTATTGGCCCCGGGGACCCCATCCCCTGGGGCATGCCCTCTTTTAAATAAAAAATATGGGGGGCTGCGTGGCCCCCTCCTCAGGCCATTTAAGGCCCGGGGACCCCATCCCTCGGGGCCGGCCTTGCCCTTATTTTTTTTATTTTTTTATTTGGGGAGGGGGCTGCGTGGCCCCCTCCCGGGCCACTTATGGCCCCGGGGACCCCATCCCCGGGGCCTGGCTCTCTGGTTGGGGACTGTGGGGGTCCCCAAACCCCCACAGTCCCGCCGGCTCCCCGTGTCCTACGGGAGCCGGCATTGCTTTTACACATGGGGAGCAGCTAACATGCTGCTCCCCGTGTGGAAAAGCAATTGGTTTGCATTTTGAAAGAGAGAGCAGGTTTCCTGCTCTCTTTCAAAATGCAAACCAGGCTTGCTAGGACAGGACGGGAGCCGCGAGGCTCCCGTCCTGTCATAGCAAACTACAGTGTCCCGGGGGTAGGCACCCCGGGACACTGCAGGAGCCGGCCCTGGGGGGTGGCGGTCCCCAGGGCCATCAAGGGCTCCAGGAGGGGGGGCCGCGCGGCCCCCTCCCTACATTTTGAAAGCCCCGGGAGGTGGTGGTCCCGGGCGTGTGGGAGGCTGGAGCCCCCCACACAGGTTTTAAAAAATAAATTAAAAAAGCCCCGGGAGGTGGCGGTCCCCGGGGCTGCGTTAATGATAAAGCCCCGGGGGTGGCGGTCCCCGGGCTTAGGGGCCCTGGAGGCCCCCCATACATAAAATAAACCCCCCAGCATGCCCCCGGGACTTGGCCCACCCGGGGCAAGTTAACTATCGAGCGAGGAGACCGCGCTTCGATTTGCTACCGGCAGGATCCGCGCTCCTGAGCACATCCTGCCGATTTTTTTTTTTTTTTTAAATGCTTTTTTTGCCCAGGGGTCCTTGTGGGACCCCCTGAGCAGGCCTAGGGGTTAGGGTGTTTCTACCCTGCCCCCTTTGTGCGTTTTGCGCACTTGTTTCTTTATTTTCTCGGCGGATCCGCGCACCCTAAGCGCATCCCGCCGATTTTAAAAAAAAATGCTTTTTTCTGCCCAGGGGGTCCTTGTGGGACCCCTGAGCAGACCTAGGGGTCAGGGTGTTTCTACCCTGCCCTTTGCGCTTTGCGCACTTGTTTCTGTCCCTCGGTTCTACCGAGGGACAAAATGGCTGCCAACACTTCCTGATTTGGAGTGTTGACAGCCAATTAGCATGCAGCTCGTGATCGGGAGGGTACGCGGATCCGACGCGCCCATAGATATATATGTGATTTTAATTGTGAATTTCTCAGGAACTACTGAACGGATTTACACCATTTTAGCAAAAGGCACCAGTCTGAACCAAGGGCTACCTCTTTGCCAAATTTGGGGTAATTCCGTTCAGCAGTTCGGGCTGTAGCTGCGACTAAAGGTTCCTATGGAAAAATTAATGGGGAAAACGCGTTTTGGGACCCCCTTTTTCTCGGCCCCCGCTGACGTATCACCCCGAGACTTTCAGGGTAGGAGCGGACCGGAGCGCCCCAACAAGTTGGAAGCTTTCGCGAAGATTCGTCAACCGGCGCCAACGTTATTGCAAATAGAATGTCGCGGATTTCCTATGGATAATAGGTCCTAACTATAACTATCTACTGGCGACCGCCAGTAGATAATATATATACCGCCAAGAACTCTCCGAACCTCCACATCAGCGCTAGCAGTAACAGCAGCGGCGAACAGAGGGAAACAAACCCCAATAGCAATGGCAGGTAAAATTTATTTCCTCACTTAGTGACGCGTTTCGAGCACAGCCGTGCCCTTGTTCACACACCAAGACCCATTCCGCCATAACATTTTTAAACTGCTGGGTGTGCACCTTCCCATGTCACATGACCATAGATATAGAAGAAACCTTCATAAGTGCCATTGACATTTTTTTCTCTCTTTGCTGGCTAAAAAGATATCATTACAGCGTGTAACCTGAGTATTGCAGCCATTCTAGTTAAATGAAACTTAACAGTATAGTGGAATTAATATTTATCCAAAAAAATAAATAAATAAATCGGGTTAAAAAAACGACACATATTCAAACTTATCATTGTGAGACATATAAATAAACATATATCTAAAATGTATATAAGAATAAATATGTTAAAAATTACACCGACTAAAATATGTATGAAATATATAAAAACATTATATACAAATACATATTCAGTTAAGTACAGCATGCCTGTCATTGTAAATACTGTTACTATGGTCAGTCCCAACACATATTAATATATCGTAAAAAAACCCTATAAAATTCATTTCATTTCTCAATCACATTATTTCAGATGTCTCGCAATTGCCCAAATGTATATCTATTCGGACCTTGCTATGTCAGCCTAAATGCTGGGTATGAGACACCGACGCATACCAAGTAGGTGCAGACGCGGGGCCCGAGCTTTTTACAAAAGGTGACTTTAAGCCGACCCCTATGCCGGATACTCATGAGGCTTTGCTCTGATATTCTCAAGAGTACAAAGCATAGAGGGAACTCCCCTCTTACCCATATTGCACCTTAGCGAGTGCAACACATACAGGGTCACTTACACTTCATTTTGACCCCCCTTTTAATCACTTTCTGAGCACATTGCACACTTAAAGGTCCTGAAGAAAGCCAGATCATAACCAAGGCCTGGCTGAAACATGTTGACCACACAGGATGTGGGAGACCATAGATAACTCCACAATACATCCATTGCCTTGTTTTTAACACTGCCAAAGGCCCACTAATAAAATAACCTTAACAGGAGATAGGACCCAAGGACAGTTTTTAATTTACACTCACACACTATCACTGCACACTCACTCACCACTAAACCAGCTCCACTGTAAACAGGCGTTGAAGCACACCCAGGACACATTTGGTGTCACCGGGTGGAGCCCGATGATGAAGCATGCCACCAACCAGGTTTGGTGGGTGAGGGCTTTCATAAGAAATAATATTTCTTCCCTCTGTACAAACACACAATCTCTATGCTTGTTCAGGCTAGTTCCTGTTGATTATATATATTGTAGCTTCTTGCAATTTCTTTTTTGAGTGTGTTTCTTGACTTTTGTTTGGGAAAAAAAGGCATCCAGTCATCCAGAACAAGATCTCCTAGAAGAAGTAGATGATGTGGAGGAGCCTGTGAAGAAAAGAAAAGAGAGTGTGGTTTGGGCTTTCTTTACGGTGCCAGAGGAAGAGAAAATGGTGAGTGCAAGGAAGGTTACTTGCACGTTATACAAAAGAGTACTATCGAGAGGATCCGAAAAAAAGTACTCCTGCGGAATGTCCTCCATGAAGAAACACTTAGAGACCATTCACCCAGTGCATTTGGCCAAAGAAATCTCAGAGAGAGAGAGAAATGAACAAGCTGCGCAGGTTGACCCAAATGCTCCTTCTACTTCATCAGCAGGAGTTCCACCTTCACCTCGGCCACACATTTTCCCTGAGCTTCTGGATGCCACAATTAATTGTAAAAAGTGTGATGCAAAACTCTGCATTGGGGAGCAATGCATTGATGTGGTAATCAATGCAATTAAATCACACAAGTGTTAATTTTTTGTTTATCTGCTCCCCAATTTTCTTTTCCTTTTTTTCCCAAAGAGTTATAATGGATTCTTCAATTTAGTTTTGTTTTAAAAAAAGTCAAAAACACCCAAAAAAAGAAATTGTTAGAAAATACAAAAAAAATGTAGAATTGTTTAACAAAAGGGTTCTTACGGAACCACATATACTGGTTAAAAATAGAAAAATTGCCTGAGTGATTGCATGAGTGCAAGGATACTGCCTGAGTGATTGCAGGAGTACTTGTATAGTGCCTGGGTGATTGCATGAGTGCATGGGTAGTGCCTGGGTGATTGCATGAGTACATGGTTACTGCCTGGGTGATTAGAGGAGTGCATGTGTATTATCTGACTGATTGCAAGAATGCAGGGGTAGTGCCTGAGTCCATGGATGAATGCATGGATAGAGCCTGAGTGATTGCATGAGTGCATGGGTAATGCCTGAGTCATTGAAGGAGTACATGGGTAGTGTGTGTTGGATTGCATGAGTGCAGGGGTAGTGCCTGAGTGCATGGATGAGTGCATTAGTAGTGTTTGAGAGGATGGATGAGTGCATGGGTAGTGCCTGGGTGATTGCATGAGTACATGGCTACTGCCTGGGTTATTGGAGGAGTGTATGTGTACTGCCTGAGTGATTGCAAGAGTGGAGGGGTAGTGCCTCAGTGCATGGATGAGTGCATAGGTAGTGTCTGGCTGTTTGCATGAGTGCATGGGTAGTGCCTGGTTGATTGGAGGAGTGCATGAGTACTGCTTAGATGATTGCATGATTGCAGGAATAGTGCCTCAGTGCATGGATGAGTGCATGGGTAGTGCCTAAGTGATCTCATGAATGCATGAGTAGTGCTTGGATGATTGGAGGAGTGCATGGGTAGTGTCTGGATGATTGAATGAGTGCAGGAGTAGTACCTTAGGGCATGGATGAGTGCATGGGTAGAATTTGACAGAATGGATGCGTGCATGAGTAGTGCCTGGGTGATTGCATGAGTGCATGGCTAATACCCTGGGTGATTGGAGGAGTGCATGTGTACTGCCTGAGTGAATGCAAGAGTGCAATGGTAGTGCCTGAGTGCACGGATGAGTGCATGGGTAGTGCCTGGGTGATTGCATGAGTGCATGGATAGTGCCTGGGTGATTGAAGGAGTGCATGGGTAGTGCCTGTGTGATTGCATGAGTACAGGGGTAGAGCCTGAGGGCATGCATGAGTGCATGGGTAGTATTCAACAGAATGGATGAGTGCAAGGGTAGTGCCTGGGTGATTGCATGAGTGCAGGGGTAATGCCTGGGTGATTGGAGGAGTGCATGTGTACTGCCGGAGTGAATACAAGAGTGCAAGGGTAGTGCCTGAGTGCTTAGAAGAGTGCATGGGTAGTGCCTGGATGATTGCTTGACTGCATGGATAGTGCCTGTGTGATTGCATGAGTGCAGGGGTAGTGCCTGAGGGCATGGATGAGTGCATGGGTAGTATTTGACAGAATGGATGATTGCATGGGTAGTGCCCGGGTGATTGTATGAGTGCATGGCTACTCCCTGGATGATTGGAGGAGTGCATGTGTACTGCCTGAGTGAATGCAAGAGTGCAAGGGTAGTGCCTGAGTGCACAGATAAGTGCATCTGTAGTGCCTGGGTGATTGCATGACTGCATGGGTAGTGCCTGAGCGATTGAAGGACTGCATGGGTAGTGCCTGTGTGATTGCATCAGTACAGGGGTAGCACCTGAGGGTACGGATGAGTGCATGGGTAGTATTTTTCAGAATGGATGAGTGCATGGGTAGTGCCTGGGTGATTGCATAAGTGCATGGCTACTGCCTGGGTGATTGGAGGAGTGCATGTGCACTGCCTGAGTGAATGCAAGAGTGCAAGGGTAGTGCCTGAGTGCACAGATGAGTGCATGGGTAGTGCCTGGGTGATTGCATGAGTGCATGGGTAGTGCCTAGATGATTGAAGGAGTGCATGGCAGTACCTGTGTGATTGCATGAGTACAGGGGTAGCACCTGAGGGCATGCATGAGTGCATGGGTAGTCTTTGACAGAATGGATGAATGTATAGGTAGTACCTAGGTGATTCCATGAGTGCATGGCTACTGCCTGGGTGATTGGATGAGTGCATATGTTCTGTCTGAGTGATTGCCAGAGTGCAGAGGCAGTGCCTGAGTGCATAGATGAGTGCATGGGTAGTGCCTCAGTGATTTCATGAGGGCATGGGTAGTGCCTGGGTGATTGAATGAGTGCAGGGGTAGCGCCTGAGGGCATGGATGAGTGCATGGGTAGTATTTCACAGAATGGATGAAGGCATGGGTACTGCCTGGGTGATTGCATGAGTGCATGGCTGCTGCCTGAGTGATTGGAGGAGTGTATATGCACTGCCTGAGTGATTGCAAGAGTGCAAGGGTAGTGTCTAAGTGCATGGATGAGTGCATGAGAAGTGCCTGGGTGATTGCATGAGTACATGGGTAGTGCCTGGGTGTTTGGAGGAGTGCATGGGTAGTGCCTATGTGATTGCATGAGTACAGGGGTAGCACCTGAGGGCATGCATGAGTGCATGTGTACTATTTGACAGAATGGATGATTGCATGGGTAGTGCCTGGGTGATTGCATGAGTACATGCCTACAGCCTGGGTAATTGGACGAGTGCATGTGTAATGCCTGAGTAAATGCAAGAATGCAAGAGTAGTGCCTGAGTGTATGGATGAGTGCAGAGGTAGTGCCTGAGTGCATGGATAAGTATATGGATAGTGTGTGAGTGGTTGCATGAGTGCATGGGTAGTGCCTGAGTGCATGGATAAGTATATGGATAGTGTGTGAGTGATTGCATGAGTGCATGGGTAGTGCCTGGGTGATTGTACCAGTACATGGGTAGTGCCTGGGTAAATTGAATGAGTGCGGGAATAATGCCTGAGTGCATAGATGAGTGCATTGGTAGTGTTTGAGGGAATGGATGAGTGCAGTAAAAGTGGCTCTAAACATTATTTCACATTATCATGCATATTACATTATTTCTTCTTACCTTTTTTACTAATGTAGATACAAGACTCAGTGGAACTATTTTACAGTAGTTTTTTTGTAAACTGAATTTAAAAACTTTTCAAACTTCACCATTACCTTCTGTAAAAAAGAAGAAAAATTGTTATTGAATATAATCTTATACTTTTAAGGACACAACATAATTTTAGAATTACATAACATTTTCAGTTTCCTTTTTTGCTGTTCTCAGATTCTACTGAATTTCACCATACACAGTTATTTCAATGTAGTATCATCATACAACAGCGGGGAAAAAAACAATCAACGAGATTGTAAAAAAAACAACAAATCAGCATTGAGCATTATTTAGAATATGTGTAACTTTTTGTTTACCCATCTACAGTTTCTTAATTACATTCTTCAACTACATTAAGTATTTTATTTCTCTCAACTACATTTTGTAAAATGTACACTCTCATTTACATCTTGTATAATATAGACAACAAATATATAAACTACTTGTTTCTAAACACAATTTTCAAAATGCAATATGAATTAGCACAAGCAATAATCCATACACTAATTGTTCACATCTCCCCAATAGGTCGAATAATGTTTCCGAAATTTTTGCACTGAAAATAACCAAAATAAACTTGTTAATTCGTGTTCACATCTTCCCAATAGGTCAAATGATGTTTTCAAAAGTTTGGCATCAAAAATATCAGATATGAATTTGGTAATTCGTGAAGGCAACCTACATTTGAATTCCAAATGGGCATCATTGCAATGTGTCCATCCTTTATTGCACTTTAAATACACAGTATAGTGTCCAGATGTTGTAGTAGGTCCATCATGGAAAATAATAGCCACTGCTTTAAAAGTTCTTCCTGAAATTGATACTTGACTTGCCACAAAATTTTTAATTTTGGTTTCCAATTTTCATCCATTTGCTCTACAACTTTGTAGCATTAAAATGACATATTTTCCAAATCTTTCTATATATAATGTTGACAACATTTCTGATTTACAATGAGAACATTTCATATCTTGATTAGCTGTTTTTACTAATTTGTTAAAAGATACTGATTTGCAATCTGGTATCGTCAAGTATATGAATCGTTCAGTGTCTATTTCAGTGGTAGAAGAAAATGAACATGCTTCACATTTATGATCCCATCTGTAACTTAGTCCAAATACATTTTCTATTTCTATTCCTTCATCTTCAAATACTCCAAGCATAAACATAAGAAATTCTTGTGCATCTTGTTGTATATTGAGTGTAAATTTCAATGAACCAGTACATATATCCAAAAGATGCCGAATACCAGAAGCAGTATGGATTTTGCTTCTATCAGTTACTCAACTCTTGAAAAATATAATGTAGTAAACAGAATCTTTTTTCTCGATTTTCCATAATTTCATGATGAAGATCTTCTAGATAAAACACAACATTTACAATTATATTAGCATAGCAGTTGATACCTGAACTATTTTCTAACGGGTATCCTACAATATCATCAACAGTGTCCATTTTTATTTTCTTTGCACCTTCATGATTCTCTTGAATTGTTTTCTTTTTTTGAATCTCAGTAGAATGTTTGTCATATTTCTGTTTTGGACACACTACACGTTTCTTATACGGGATATTCACCTAAGTTAGGAGCATAAAGTCTTCTTAACCGATTGTACTCTCTTACACAAGTTGCATGATGTAGATGATTTTTCTCATCTAAATCAATCAAATACAAACCAGATAATGTTCTTACTCGATATAATGCAATGTATGTCATGCCCTCTTTAAACACTGTACTTCCAATATTTACCAAAGCACTGTCTACACTTAAACCTTGAGATTTATGAATTGTTGCTCCATATGCTAAAGAAAGAGGAAACTGTTTTCTATAAACATACAAGTCTTTTACAAGCAAAAAACGAACAGCACAATGTCCAATCTGTCTTACCTCTTCAATCTGATCAAATGTAATCTTAAAAAATTCAATTCCATCTCTGTTCTGAAAATTTACAAAATCAACAACTTTTCCCATTGCTCCATTTACTAAACCTTCTTCTACATTCAAATTACGCCATAAAATTACCTGACAGTTTACACATACATATAAAGTCTTTTCTCAACCTGCAGTCTTAGATACAGACTTTTCCAAAGAATCCAATTTTGACTGTAATTTCTCTGAGAGAAGAATAGTAAGTCCTTCGTGTTTTCTATTTTATCAATAGCTTCCATTTTCTCTATTGGTTGTTTTTCCAATCTCAAAAGTTCTTGATTGAATGTAGAACACTCTTGCAGTGTAGGCATTAGGCAAACTATAGACTTCTTTTCTCCAATTTTTTTGTACCTTATTTCAGGTGCTATGTTTTCGTCTGTAAACAAGTTCCTTAGTAGCCGACTTTGTAAAGCTTGTTTACCATGTTTTGTCAAAACACCAATTCTTATATCTTGAAGAATCTTTCCATAATGTTCACCACTTGCTTGTCGCATATTCTTAATAAGTTCTTTATATTCAAAATGAGACCAAATGTTCACATTTCCAATACTTCCCTAAAGATTTCCTAGTGTCTTCATGGACAAGTGTTAAACTGGTTGCCCTTTCACAGGAGTAAGTTGTAGTAGATCGCCTAATACAATACATGTTTTCCTCGAAACAGAACATCATAATTTGTTTTTAAAATCTGTTGCATTCTTAAATATACAAAGGCAAGCATTAAGTTTGAGACCATGCTCACCTCATCAATGATTAGAAGTTTAATTTTCTTCAGTACTCTTGAAACTTCACGACAAGCTTCTCCGGATAGCTTCTGATATTCCAATTTATTTTCATGTTCAACTGGTAGCATGAGTAATCGATGTAAAGTAATCCCTTTAATGTTCAGTGCTGCTAATCCAGTTGGAGCTGTTACAACACAAGATAAATGTGATTCAGTAGTTTTGTGCAGATAACTGGTCAAAACTTTAATTAAGAAACCTTTTCTTTTTTCGTGATTGGAGGAGTGTATATGCACTGCCTGAGTGATTGCAAGAGTGCAAGGGTAGTGTCTAAGTGCATGGATGAGTGCATGAGAAGTGCCTGGGTGATTGCATGAGTACATGGGTAGTGCCTGGGTGTTTGGAGGAGTGCATGGGTAGTGCCTATGTGATTGCATGAGTACAGGGGTAGCACCTGAGGGCATGCATGAGTGCATGTGTACTATTTGACAGAATGGATGATTGCATGGGTAGTGCCTGGGTGATTGCATGAGTACATGCCTACAGCCTGGGTAATTGGACGAGTGCATGTGTAATGCCTGAGTAAATGCAAGAATGCAAGAGTAGTGCCTGAGTGTATGGATGAGTGCAGAGGTAGTGCCTGAGTGCATGGATAAGTATATGGATAGTGTGTGAGTGGTTGCATGAGTGCATGGGTAGTGCCTGAGTGCATGGATAAGTATATGGATAGTGTGTGAGTGATTGCATGAGTGCATGGGTAGTGCCTGGGTGATTGTACCAGTACATGGGTAGTGCCTGGGTAAATTGAATGAGTGCGGGAATAATGCCTGAGTGCATAGATGAGTGCATTGGTAGTGTTTGAGGGAATGGATGAGTGCAGTAAAAGTGGCTCTAAACATTATTTCACATTATCATGCATATTACATTATTTCTTCTTACCTTTTTTACTAATGTAGATACAAGACTCAGTGGAACTATTTTACAGTAGTTTTTTTGTAAACTGAATTTAAAAACTTTTCAAACTTCACCATTACCTTCTGTAAAAAAGAAGAAAAATTGTTATTGAATATAATCTTATACTTTTAAGGACACAACATAATTTTAGAATTACATAACATTTTCAGTTTCCCTTTTTTGCTGTTCTCAGATTCTACTGAATTTCACCATACACAGTTATTTCAATGTAGTATCATCATACAACAGCGGGGAAAAAAAACAATCAACGAGATTGTAAAAAAAACAACAAATCAGCATTGAGCATTATTTAGAATATGTGTAACTTTTTGTTTACCCATCTACAGTTTCTTAATTACATTCTTCAACTACATTAAGTATTTTATTTCTCTCAACTACATTTTGTAAAATGTACACTCTCATTTACATCTTGTATAATATAGACAACAAATATATAAACTACTTGTTTCTAAACACAATTTTCAAAATGCAATATGAATTAGCACAAGCAATAATCCATACACTAATTGTTCACATCTCCCCAATAGGTCGAATAATGTTTCCGAAATTTTTGCACTGAAAATAACCAAAATAAACTTGTTAATTCGTGTTCACATCTTCCCAATAGGTCAAATGATGTTTTCAAAAGTTTGGCATCAAAAATATCAGATATGAATTTGGTAATTCGTAAGGCAACCTACATTTGAATTCCAAATGGGCATCATTGCAATGTGTCCATCCTTTATTGCACTTTAAATACACAGTATAGTGTCCAGATGTTGTAGTAGGTCCATCATGGAAAATAATAGCCACTGCTTTAAAAGTTCTTCCTGAAATTGATACTTGACTTGCCACAAAATTTTTAATTTTGGTTTCCAATTTTCATCCATTTGCTCTACAACTTTGTAGCATTAAAATGACATATTTTCCAAATCTTTCTATATATAATGTTGACAACATTTCTGATTTACAATGAGAACATTTCATATCTTGATTAGCTGTTTTTACTAATTTGTTAAAAGATACTGATTTGCAATCTGGTATCGTCAAGTATATGAATCGTTCAGTGTCTATTTCAGTGGTAGAAGAAAATGAACATGCTTCACATTTATGATCCCATCTGTAACTTAGTCCAAATACATTTTCTATTTCTATTCCTTCATCTTCAAATACTCCAAGCATAAACATAAGAAATTCTTGTGCATCTTGTTGTATATTGAGTGTAAATTTCAATGAACCAGTACATATATCCAAAAGATGCCGAATACCAGAAGCAGTATGGATTTTGCTTCTATCAGTTACCAACTCTTGAAAAATATAATGTAGTAAACAGAATCTTTTTTCTCGATTTTCCATAATTTCATGATGAAGATCTTCTAGATAAAACACAACATTTACAATTATATTAGCATAGCAGTTGATACCTGAACTATTTTCTAACGGGTATCCTACAATATCATCAACAGTGTCCATTTTTATTTTCTTTGCACCTTCATGATTCTCTTGAATTGTTTTCTTTTTGAATCTCAGTAGAATGTTTGTCATATTTCTGTTTTGGACACACTACACGTTTCTTATACGGGATATTCACCTAAGTTAGGAGCATAAAGTCTTCTTAACCGATTGTACTCTCTTACACAAGTTGCATGATGTAGATGATTTTTCTCATCTAAATCAATCAAATACAAACCAGATAATGTTCTTACTCGATATAATGCAATGTATGTCATGCCCTCTTTAAACACTGTACTTCCAATATTTACCAAAGCACTGTCTACACTTAAACCTTGAGATTTATGAATTGTTGCTCCATATGCTAAAGAAAGAGGAAACTGTTTTCTATAAACATACAAGTCTTTTACAAGCAAAAAACGAACAGCACAATGTCCAATCTGTCTTACCTCTTCAATCTGATCAAATGTAATCTTAAAAATTCAATTCCATCTCTGTTCTGAAAATTTACAAAATCAACAACTTTTCCCATTGCTCCATTTACTAAACCTTCTTCTACATTCAAATTACGCCATAAAATTACCTGACAGTTTACACATACATATAAAGTCTTTTCTCAACCTGCAGTCTTAGATACAGACTTTTCCAAAGAATCCAATTTTGACTGTAATTTCTCTGAGAGAAGAATAGTAAGTCCTTCGTGTTTTCTATTTTATCAATAGCTTCCATTTTCTCTATTGGTTGTTTTTCCAATTTCAAAAGTTCTTGATTGAATGTAGAACACTCTTGCAGTGTAGGCATTAGGCAAACTATAGACTTCTTTTCTCCAATTTTTTGTACCTTATTTCAGGTGCTATGTTTTCGTCTGTAAACAAGTTCCTTAGTAGCCGACTTTGTAAAGCTTGTTTACCATGTTTTGTCAAAACACCAATTCTTATATCTTGAAGAATCTTTCCATAATGTTCACCACTTGCTTGTCGCATATTCTTAATAAGTTCTTTATATTCAAAATGAGACCAAATGTTCACATTTCCAATACTTCCTAAAGATTTCCTAGTGTCTTCATGGACAAGTGTTAAACTGGTTGCCCTTTCACAGGAGTAAGTTGTAGTAGATCGCCTAATACAATACATGTTTTCCTCGAAACAGAACATCATAATTTGTTTTTAAAATCTGTTGCATTCTTAAATATACAAAGGCAAGCATTAAGTTTGAGACCATGCTCACCTCATCAATGATTAGAAGTTTAATTTTCTTCAGTACTCTTGAAACTTCACGACAAGCTTCTCCGGATAGCTTCTGATATTCCAATTTATTTTCATGTTCAACTGGTAGCATGAGTAATCGATGTAAAGTAATCCCTTTAATGTTCAGTGCTGCTAATCCAGTTGGAGCTGTTACAACACAAGATAAATGTGATTCAGTAGTTTTGTGCAGATAACTGGTCAAAACTTTAATTAAGAAACCTTTTCCTGTTCCAGCTTGACCACTGATGTACATTTGAATTGGTTTAAATGATGTGCATTGGCATTCTTTTTTTTCATGCAGCAAACCATGTTGTATCTGTTCTGTCACTTGTTTATATATTTCTTTTTGTTCCATATTTAGTTGTTCTTCTAACTTTTCCAACTGAATAATATCCTGTTGTGCTTGTTGCATTGCAGTTTCTACTTCATTCATGGCTATTGCTGCTTCATTTTCAATAATTGGTTGTCCTAGTGGATCTTGACTTAGTGGAGCAGAACTTTGACTATCTTGAGAACTGTCTCTAGCTATTTCAGCTTCAATAATAGTTTCTTGTTCAATCTCGTCATTTAACATTTGTAGATAAGTTGGGAAAATTGTGCATTGAATGCTATCTTTACATGCATTAAAAGAATCTTCATAGCAGTCGAAATCTCCAAGTAATTCCGCTTCACTATGCCAAGGCTTGAAGAGTTGCAGAAGTGCTAAATAGAAAAATTCCCTTTTATCTGGAATTTTGCAACTGAGTTTTCTGTGCTTAATAAGATTTCCTTTGTCATGATTTACCAAATATCCATCATATCCAATTACTGCATATTTTTCTTCATTTATATTTTCTGTAACATTTCTCTAAAAAGCTGTAATGTTGCAGTACTTCATAGAGACATAGGTTTTCCAGATGTGGACTCCTTTTGGGATAGTACGTATCCAACATATTAGTTTTAACAATATCTGTACTTTCTGGTTCATTCAATGCTAAGTATTCAATTTCTTGTAGAGATTTCAATACTCTATTTCGTGTTGCGGCAAGACCTAGACTTACCCAAATGATTCCTTTTGACTTTGAATATAAACTGGCAGAGCTCAACCGATCCGAACATTCACAGGATCCAATCTCTCGATGGGAAAGCATTTTCAAGCTAAAGCTGTACAATTTGTTACTAATACTCTTCTCTTGTGAAATTTCTTCCCACATTTCTTTCAACTCTGTCTTTTCAGATTTGGTTATATATGACGTACCATAGCGAGCAACAGCAATTGAATTATCTGCAACATACTGGATATCCATGTTTGCATTCCACATTGTCAAAATCACTGGATTGTAGTCATTAATATACTTTGAATCTTCAGTTCTTTTTTGTTGTATGTATTCTTCGGAGATTTTCGAGTTATGTCTTACTGCTGACTTAAAACTATTGACTCTTCCTTTTGAAATTATTGGACGCGGGAATCCAAAACGACATTTTATATAAAATTGTCCCTTTGACTTGTTTTTCAGTAGACTATATTTTCCACATTGATGACTTTGAAAACGTAAGACTTGTTGTTTCAAGCTCTTTTCTCCTCCTTTTTTTGGAATGGCACAGGTAACATACTCTTCGATGAAAGACAAAACACTTTCATCAGTATCAGTTCCAAATTTTGAAGCATTCTTGAGCCATAATAGCATGTGTATATGAGGAGCACCTCTGTCTTGGTACCCTTTTCTCCAAAAGAAATCAATAACTTCTCCAAAGGGGGATTATTTTTATTGCAGATAAAAGACATCATAGCTTGAAACCTATGATTAAAATATCTGCACACATTCACAGGATCCGCATTTCTGAGTGATGTACTGCTAACATTCTTAAATGATGAAAAGTACTTCGACACACTTTTCTAAAAAGACAAGCTGGAGAATGACCCTGCAACTTAGTATATTTTCTCACTTTACAAGGATCAAGTCCTTGCAACATCTTAATCTTCTGTTTAACACTTTTTGTGGCATATTCACGTAAGAAAATTTATAATATATCAATAGATTCCTGTTGAATACTACAAATACTACTACAATCCCACTTATACACTGGAGCTTGTATACGTCTTCCTTAAACTTCTTCAGCTATTACTTCTTCCACATTTCTAGAAACCGTCTTTTCTTTTTCAATTGGACAACCGTCTTTTATCTCCTAACAACGACCACTGGTATCAACTGCATGAACTAATGCATTTTATTGAAAATAGCTTTCTTCATTAAAGAAAGGCTCAGTACTAGAAGTGTGCTTCCATTCACCAGAAAAAGTTTTGCAAAAGTTACTTCTATTAACCAGTCTTTTTCTTTTGCTTTTCTCCTTCATAAAGTGCATTGCTTTATTCAACATTTTCATTCTCTTCAATACCAATATAAATAATTTTCGTTTCAATTCAAAAGCTGTATCTACTACACTTTCAATCTGTTGCTTCTTCTTATATGCTGCAGATCTTTTTTTATACCTTTTACAATCTTTTAATAAAATTTGAATTACTCTATTACAAACATACGTACACGTATCTCTTTAAATTGTTTCTGTCTTTTTGTCACATGTGTTTCTTTTCCATTGTGTTTCTTTGTTTGCTTCTCCTTTGTTCTAAAAATTTCTTCCCGCCTTTGATTAGTATTTTGATTGTTCAATCTCTCCACAACTTTTTTAATAAATTGTTTAGTTCTCTTAACAGAAGGCACTTTATCCTCAGCATCCTTTTGGTGTTTTTCTACTTCCACTCTTTTTAGTTTTCATTAAGTACTTCTGTTTCCTTTGTTATCTTCTCTTTTCATGTTTTCTTGCCATCTTTTATTTAAAATGCAATCAAAATATCTTCCTAAAAAACAAATAATAGTTTAATTATTTTGGTACATCAATTAAAATTTTAAAATGAATAACATTTCAATTTTGAAAATAACAACTAAACACAAAATTACAATTAAATCCCTATTGCAAAAAAGAGAAAAGTATAAAAACGAGCAAAACAACTGCAAAAACAGAAGAAAAGGTGGTCACACAGCCAAAAGGAGAAAGGAAAAAAACGAAAAGGTTTCCAAACAGCAAAATGAAATACTCAAACAACACAGCTACTGAAAAATGTAAGAAATGCAGAAAGACGCAACAGATGTACAGAAAGGGGCAAGAGAGGTGCAGAAAGAGGCAAAAGAAGTGCAGAAACAGGAAAAAGTTGTAGAAAAACGCAAGTAAGGTACAGAAACAAATAAAAGGGGTGCAGAAAGAGGCAAAGGGAGTTGAAAAAGAAGTAAGAGAGGTACAGAAAGAAGGAAGAGAAGTGCAGAAAGAAGCAACAGAGGTGCAGAAATAGGCAAGAGAAGTGCAGAAAGAGGCAAAGAGGTACTCAAAGAGACAACAGCGGTACACAAAGGGACAAGAGAGGTGCAGAAACAGGGAAGACGAGTGCAGAAAGAGGCAACAGGGGTACAGAAAGAAGCAAAAGAGGAGCAGAAAGAAGCAAGAGAAGTACAGAAAGAAGCAACAGAGATGCATACAGAGGCAAGATGGTTGCAGAAAGAGGTAGGAGAAGTCCAGAAAGAAGCATGAGAAATGTAGAAAGAGGCAAGATAAGTGCAGAAAAATGCAAGAGAAGTGCAGAAAGAAACAAGAGAAGTGACGAAAGAGGCAAAAGAAATGCAGAAAGAGGCATGAGAAGTGCAGAAACAGGCAAAATATGCGCAGAAAAAGGCAAGACAGGTGCAGAAAGAGGCAAGAGAGGTGCAGCAAGAGGGAACAGGGGTGCAGAAAGAGGGAAGAGAGGTACAGAAAGAGGGAAGAGGGGTGCAGAAACAGGCAAGAGGGGTGCAGAAAGAGTCAAGAGGGGTGAAGAAAGAAGCAAGTGAGATGCAGAAAGAAGCAAGAGAAGTGCAGAAAGAAGCAACAGATGTGCACAATGAGACAAGAGCGGTGCAGAAAGAGGCAAGAGAAGTGCAGAAAGAAGCAACAGAGGTGCAGAAAGAGGCAAGAGAAGTACAGAAGGAAGCAACAGAGGTGCAGAAAGAGGCAAGAAAAGTATAGAAAGATGCAAGAGAGTTGTAGAAACAGGCAAAAGAGGTGCAGAAAGAGGGAACAGGGGTGCAGAAAGAGGCAAGAGAGGTGCAGAAAAGGGAAGAAGGGTGCAGAAAGAGGCAATATAAGTTCAGAAAGAAGCAGCAGAGGTGCAGAAAGAGGCAAGAGAGGTGCAGAAAGAGGGAAATGGAGTGCAGAAATAGGGAAAAGGAGTGCAGAAAGAAGCAAGAGAAGTGCAGAAAGAAGCAACAGAGGTGCAAAAAGAGGCAACAGGAGTGCAGAAAGAATCAACAGAGGTGCAGAAAGAGGTAAGAGAACTGCAGAAAGAGGCAAGAGAGGTGCAGAAACTGCCAGGAGAGGTGCAGAAAGAGGGAACAGGGGTGCCGAAAGAGGCAAGAGGGGTGCAGAAAGAGGGAAGAAGGGTGCAGAAAGAAACACGAGAAGTGCAGAAAGAAACAACAGAGATGGAGAAAGAGGCAAGAGAACTGCAGAAAGAGGCTAGAGAGTTGCAGAAACAAGTAACTGAGGTGCAGAAAGATGGAAGAGGGGTGCAGAAAGAGGCAAGAGAGGTACAGAAAGAGGGAATAGGGGTGTAGAAAGAGCCAAGAGGGGTGCAAAAAGAAGCAAGTGAGGTGCAGAAAGAGGCAAGAGAGGTACAGAAAGAGCAAGAGAGGTACAGAAACAGGCAAGAGAAGTGCAGAAAGAAGCAACAGAGGTGCATAAAAAGGCAAGAGAAGTGCATAAACGGCAAGAGAGGTGTATAAAGAGGCAAGAGAAGTGCAGAAAGAGGCAGGAGAGGTGCTGAAAGAGGGAACAGGGGTAGTATGTGTATAGGTAGTTTCTCCTTAACTGTATGACTGCATGGTAGGGCCTGAGCAAAAGGATGAATGTAAGAGTAATGGTAGGATCATTGGATGAGTGCATATGTAGTGCCTAACAAAATGGATCACTAAATGGCTACTGCCAAAGTCAATAGTTCAGTGCTAGAGTAGTGCCTGTTTAACTGAATGAGTGCAGCGATTCTGCCTGGGTGATTGCATCAGTGCATGAAAAATACCTGAGAAAAACTATGAGAACAAGCCTAAAGCATGGTTTATTGCATGAGTGTATGGGTACAGCTCGAGATAATGCATGGGTGCATGCATACTGCCTGCGTGATTCTATCACTGCAGAGGTACTACCTGGATGAATGTATGGGAAATATCTCTGAGAAAGTATGAGTATTAAGGTAATGCTTGGACCATTGCATAAGTGCATCAGTAGTGTCTCAGTGAATACATGAGTGCATATAGTAAATGTTTTAATGGAATAGTAGTGTCTAGGTGATTATATGAATGTATGGTTAATGTCTAAGTGATTAAAACTGTGTATAAGTAGTGCCTCCTTGATTGCATAACTGAATAAGAATGCCTAAGTGATTTCATGAGTCAAAGAGAGATATGAGCCTCTTTTCATCAGTGCACACCTAGTGCTTGAGTATATAAATGTAATTCTCACTATGGGCCAGATGTACGACGTGCAAAATAGCGCCTCGCAAATTGCGAGTTTTTGCGACTCGCAATTTGCGAGGCGCTATTTTGGATGTACAACAGTGTGTATCACACTGTTTGCGATTCCCAATGTGGTCGCAAATTGAGAGGCTAATGAATATTAATGAGCCTTTCGCAATTTGCGACCCCATTAGGAATGGCAGGCCCTCCCAGGTATGGCGGCCTGCTGTGCTCAGCAGACCACCATGTCTTGGACTGCTTCTAAATAAAAGGAAAACGGGATGCATTTAAAAAAGAAAAAAATGAAACGTTTTCGTTTCATTTTTTAAGGGCAGGCAGTGGTCCCTGGGACCACTACCCTTTGCTACTCCCATTGCCACCCTCTTGAAGAGGGTGGTAATTTGCGAGTGTTTTGCAACCGCAATTGCGGTTGCAAAACATTTGTACATGGGGTTGCGCTCGCTATTAGGAAGGGAATGCCCCTTCCTAATAGCGATTTCATAATTCCAAAATAGTGAGTCGCAAATAAATTGTGACTCGCTATTTTGGAATGGTACATACCCCTATTGGTTTTTGCATGCGCAAACGGGTTCGCAAACCCGTTTGCACATGCAAAAACCGGTGTACATCTGGCCCTATATTCCTAAAAACAAGCATGCATATGTATGTACCTTTTCCTAGTGGCATCAAATGTAAAAGAAACATACAAATACATATATAACAGTGTTTTATAGCTCTACCATCTCTATAGAAATAACACATGTGAGAAAATATGTGCAAGCTGACATATACTTGAGCCATAAGACTACAAAGTCCCTTAACCTTGACAGACTGCACTTTCCATTTTACAGAGACACCTAAAATTATGCGGCATATTTGAAGTATGCATTTCCATAGAGCAATACAAACTAACCTAATCACTAATCCTTCTATCAACAAGTCTTAAACCTCACTTTTGGCTGCAGCTTCACTATTCAGCAACTACTCAGAGTGTAGGGCCTAGCCAAATACAAAGCAGCAACCTTTTCAATGTGTCTGTTAAAAGACTCACAATATTCCAGAGAGCATGCATGCATGTGTCTGTACCTTTTAAAAGTGGCATCATATATCAAAGAGACATGCAAATAGATGGGTAGTGGGTAGTGCCTGAGGGAATGGATGACTGGATGAGTAGCACCTCAGCGAATAGTTCAGTGCAAGAGTAATGCCTGGGGGATTGCATGAGAGCAGCAGTACTGAATGGGTGATTAGAACAGTTCAGGGGAAATACCTTAGACAAACCATAAGTGCAAGGCTAACGCATGGTTGAAGACAAGAGTCTATGAGTAGTGCTTGAAAGAATAAAAAAAGTGCATGGGTACTGCCTGATTGATTCTATGACTGCAGTGGTAGTAACTGGATGATTGTATGACTGTATGAGAAGTACATGAGAGAAAATATGAATGTAAGGGTAATGCGTGGGACATTCTATGACTGCATCAGTAGTACCTGAGTGAGTAGATGAGAGCATGGGAAGTGCCTGACTAAAGCTTTCAGTGGGATAGTAGTGCCTGGATGATTGCACAAATCTATGGTTAATGTCTGAAGGATTTCATAACATGCATATGTCTGTGTCTTTTCCTAGGCATTATATGTAAAAGAAACATACAAATACATGTGTACCAGAGTTTTACACCTCTACCATCTATTTAGTCATAACCCGTGAGAGAATACATGGGCACACAGACAATACCTCAGTCATAAGACTAAAAAGTCCCTTAAACTTGACAGAGTGCACTTCCCAGTTTAAAGAGACACCCACAATTATGCTGCATACTTGAAGTATACATCTCCACAGACCAACAAGAGCTAACCTAATCACTAATCCCTCTGCCAGCATGTCTTAAACCTCACTTTTGGGCTGCGGCTTCACTATTCAGCAACTTCTCAGAGTGTTGGGCCTAAGCAAATACAAAGCAGCAACTTTTTCAATATATCTGTTAAAAGTCTCACAATATTCCAGAAAGCATGCATGCATGTGTCTGTACCTTTTAAAAGTGGCATCATATATCAAAAAAACATACAAATAGATGGGTAGTGGGTAGTGCCTGAGAGAATGCATGACTGGATGAGTAGTGCCTCAGTGAAAAGTTCAGTACAAGAGTACTTACTGTCTGGGTAATTCCAGAAAGCAAACACTATTCCTTCTACCATGTTACTATCTACAAACTATTTCAAAATCATTTAATTACAATAATAAAAAGTACAATAGAGAGCTGTACATTTCATTACATATTTCATACATCACATTTGTCTTACAATTTCCACACTTGGATTTTTTTCTTTTAAAGTAAAAATATCACTAGAAAAAATAAAGCAGTGCTGAATAATATATAATACACCTTACAAATTGGTTACTCACGTTTGAGGTAGTATTGCAGAATACCAAATATCAGAAACTCTTAAAAGATTTTCTTTTCCACACAAGAAATGTAATGCACCTCTCGCAGAAAGGTGAAACCAGAAATGGCAAACTTCCCCTCTCTTTTTGCACTCAAATAAATGTAAGTATCAAATTGCATTGTTTCCATCATTATTTCAAATTGTAAAACACATTTCTATTGGTTAGACATATTAACCCTTTCTAACTGTCTTCAAATGCTGCCCAAACTGCTTCTGTAATTTTCTGGAGTCGCGGCTCCACGGCGGTGGAGCCGCGAATCCACACAGGAGTTCAAAAACCTATTTTTAATAATACTAGTATAGTTTTTCAGCAACACACTACTTCTACACATACTACTGTCTTAGAAAACCTTAATTTACTAACTTTTCACTTCTATTTAAGTATCCATTTCACATTTTAAGTCCACAGTTAAGTTTCAACCCTTCCCCATTCTACTTAATGCCAGTTTCCATAGTAACAGTTCATGGAACATTCAACTGTACTGGCAGGTCACAAGTTCACCATAGTTTCAAGTTCAGCACACAAGCTTACTAATGCAAACAGCAGGTGTGGTTGACTTTTGCAAAATATTACTTTATGCTATCTACTGTACCTTTAAAACATTTTCTAATAACGAATTACAAAAATGATATCTCAGCAAACTAACATGCATCCTATTTTTGAGTGCACAATCTTGCTGAACAGCCAATCACTTATCAGCTTTTTTAAAAACAACATGTTCTCCACCATTTTAGATACCTCTCATTCTACCAACTGACTACCTCAGCTACAGACATCTTTTCATTCCTTCCAGACATCCCTTCAAGATGCTCACAGTGTGGATTGTAGGGCACAGCTATGTTTTCTGGTGCAAAAGGTATGCTGAACAGAGTGGTATTGACAAAAACCTAGGTTTGCAAAATGTGGACATGAAATGGATTGCACAGAGAAGATTAAAGTGGCACCAATTGTTGCCTTTGGCTAAAACCTTGTTGCATCTCCAACCCCCTGACCTCATGATTGTGCACTGTGGTGGCAATGACCTTGTCACATTGACTGGGGTAGGTCTGGAAATGCTAATGAAGGATACCTTTGCAGAATTGATGTTGCTTTTGCCTCAAACTGTCTTTGTATTCTCCAATATATGTCAACGACAGAAATGGAAGTGGGCAAATCAATTCTGTCCACAGTTTGAGAAAGCTAGGAAGAATGTCAATAAAGCTGTTTCTGCATACCTCAGAGATCATAGAATGGGGTCCATCTATAACAACAATCTACGTTTTGATATGGACATCTACAGAAGTGATGGAGTTCACTTCACAGATCAAGGAAACAGAGTCTTCCTCAACAACCTAAAGCTGTGCATCCACACTTACATGTAGCTACAACAAGCTCATAATGAAAACAAGGGCTCTTTTTAGAGCCACCCTATAACCCAACAGTCAATCTTAGTTTTTAAAAAACAAACATACTCTTTTTTAATTTTGCCTGGAGTCACGAACCCATCGCGGTTACACGGGGGTGGGGAGCCGTGCTGAGAGCCGCGATGAAGTCGCGACTCCAGGCATGCAAGAAAAAAAAAAATGCCCCCCATTCTCATTACTCAAACTCTGCCTTGGGGACCCCATCCCCCGAGGCCCAGCCATTAAGTAAAAAAAAAACAATTTACCCCCCCCTAAGGGTGTTTTTTTGCCCCGGGTGACCCCATACCCCGGGGTCCCCATCCCCCAGGGCATGCCCTCACATTGGGAACCGCAGGGGAGCCCCAATGTCCCCACAGTCCCAGCCAGCTCCCCACCTCCTGCGGGAGCCGGCATTGCTTTTGGACATGCAGCTCCCCTTGTCCAAAAGCAATACTGCTTTGCTTTGTGGTAGCGAGAGGAGGTTTCCTGCTCTCACTTCTACAAAGCAAAGCAAACTGCAATGTCCCGGGGGTGGGCACCTAGGGACATTGCTGGAGCCGGCCCTGGGGGGTGGTGGTCTCCAGGTCCATGGAGGGCTCCAGGAGGTGGGCTGCGAAGCCCCCCTCCCAACATTTACATAGCCCCGGGGAGGTGGTGGTCCCTGGGACCAGGGGTCCACAACGGACCCCCACATTAGTGCCCCAGGGAGGTGGTGGTCCCCGGGGCAGTGTGGGGGGGGCTCGAGCCCCTCCATATTTACTTATTATAATAGCCCCGGGGAGGTGGCGTTCCCCGGGACTTGGGGGGGCCCGTGAGGACCCCCACCCATAATTATGAAAAGCCCCGGGGAGGTGGCGGTCCCTGGGGCTGCGGGGTCCCGGGCGGCCCCGAATATATTTTGCATATTGCCCCCAGGACCTGGCCCACCCAGGGGCTCATTAAAACGAAACGCGGGATACCGCAATTCATTTAAAAAAAAATGTTTTACGCGAGATTCGCGCACCTAGCGCGAATTCAGCTGAAATATAAAAAAAAATACTTTTTTGGGCCGTGGGCCTAGGCGGACAGGGTGTTTCTACCCTTTTCTTTTTTTTTATCATTTTATTCCCTTTTTTCTTGTGACTCGGTTTTACCGAGTCACAAGATGGCTGCCAACACTTCTTGGTTTGGAGTGTTGACAGCCAATCAAAATGAAGCTCGTGATTGGGAGGTTCCGCGAATCCACCGCGGTCACCAGATATCGATATTTTTAATTTTTAAATTTCTCAGGAACTACTGAACGGATTTACACCATTTGAAGCAAAGAGTGCACTCTGGAACAACAGCTACCTCTCAAATTTGGTGTAATTCCGTTCAGCAGTTCGGGCTGCAGCCGCAACAAAAGGTCCTGTGGAAATTAACATGGAGAAAAAGCGTTTTGGGACCCCACTTTTTTCTCCGCCCCGCTTAACGAATCACCACGAAACACCAAGACAGGAGCTGACCTGAGCGCCCCATTAGTTTTGAAAATTTTGCGAAGATTTGTCAAACGGCGCCATAAATATTGGCAAAACAAAAACCGCTTTTCCAATGGAAACTAGGTCCTAACTATAACTACCTACTGGCGACCGCCAGTAGGTAATATATTTATATATAGTATTAAATATTAGTGAGATTTATTTAATTAACATTATATTAATAGTATGTATTAAAATATTTAAGATTCACTACTTTAAACTATATATATGTATATATATTAAGAAACAATATTTTTGTATGTTTTTAATGATATTAGTGTGAAACAATATTTTCTTTTCAATATTTTTGTACTTACCATTATAAGGATAGGGAAACAATATTTTGGTAAATTATATTTTTGACACAATATTTTTGTTACACAATATTGTTGGCTTTGATATTATGTCAGTGATCTGTTTTTTGTCAGAAAAACATTTTACTCAAAGCAGGGGTAATTAAGTCAACCTCACGGGATGCGATCTGGCCATGGCCATCATGAACGTGCCTTCCATGAAGTTCATACGTGGAGGTGTTTAATGGATGGATTCACCCACATGATTGAGGACCCCCAGATAAAAAGCAGTGGATGATATAGTGAGGAAACATTGACCTACTTTTAAGACTGTCCATCTAATTGAGAGCGTACAATGAGGTGGAAGCCGACACCTTCCTCTACAATGAAAGCATGAGGCCAAAATGGTTGATGCAGTGGACAGCATAGAAGCGTAAGTGCTGGGTCCCATTTGAGCCATCAGCCAGGCACTGGTCTCATCCCCCAGAGCCCAGTGGCAAGATACTTCTGGAGGGAAATTTGGACAATGGTATAGAAAAGACCTGAGGAATCAGTGGACTAACACAAGTCACCTCTTAAGGTCACGAGACCGGGAGAACTACCAAAAACAGGAGGAACCCATCAATAGCGAACTTTGTTTGCAGGGGGAAATTAATGGGGTTTCTTGTGAGGTAATCAAATTTTGAGTTTCTAAAGAGGATTGATCCGGGTACAATCCAAACAGCATTGAAATTTGTTATATATTTTTTCTTTTAATAATATCGATTGAGTATATATTTGCAGCAAATTTCCAGTCATCATTCCACAGAATTTCATTGTTTATATCATATATATGGGCACTCAATTTATAAATCCATCTTTGTTACCTATCTAGGTGGATATTCTTAGGGATATTATGTGTAATGGGTATCGCTGGTTGGTCAACCATTGCCCGCAGAAGGTTATTATTTGTGTGACCTGCTTCCAAAAAGTGATTAGTACGTTTTGTTATTATTTTTCTTTCACCGCACATCATATCTATGTATACTGACCCTGATTTTGATCTCTTGTGTAGTGATTTCTATACACCTTAATCCACATGGAGAAGTAATCTGATAGAGCATATTATCTGTGTTAAATGTTGTTTTTTTAGTGACAATTCCGGCAGTTGATAGACTCAGGTCAATGTTTTATTGGGTCTTGTCAGGTGACACACTCTACGATTACCAAAAGCATAGTATCCTGTTACATTTGGGAGGCCGTATAAGGTGGTAACCAGCTTGAAATTCCACATAGGTGCTCTGGTATGCACTAGAAGGTCACTTAAAATGAGAACCTTTATTTTCTTGAAAAAAAATAGACTTATCAAAATTCGGGTTATTAAAACCAGAATCCGCCAATGTTTGTTGCTGTTCTTTTGGATCTTGTTTGATATTGGGCTGTATGTCATGGCACAAATTAAATGATTTTCCATGTGACATTTTGCCTTTTAAGGCATAGTGAGTCTCTTCTTTATAAGTAGTGACTTCAAGATACGTCATTACCAAACATCACTGCAGTGCTTCATGTTTGCTTTCAGTGTATCATTTAGTGCATACAGATACAGTTCTACATATGTTGTTTGACTTGATAAGTGATTGTGTTTTTATGTCTATTTCTACAGGTAAACTCAGTGTAGTATGAGTGAGTATCCATTGCATGTGTTTTGGGTTTTGTTTGTTTTCTTTCTTCATCCACATTTTATGACTTCTCCAGACTGAGACAGGAGATACGATGTAAGGATCTTACATTCTTCACAAAGGTTCTTGACCCTTTAATGGCTATGGTGTTGGACTGAAACATGTTGACTGAGATCACAGGATGGAAGATAACAGGTTCCTTTAAACATCCAACAAATAGACAATTTTATATCCACTTACCTTAAAAAAAAACTCTAATCCCCACATATAATATCAACATCTCCCATATTATTTTTAGCCAAGCCCATCCTGGCATGATATCTGTTGGAATGAAATGTGCTACAAGTTGTGGGTGAGGGATGTTTTGTCTTATTAGTGGGATTCTGAGGCACAGCTCAAAAACAAGTATAACTGGTTATATTTATCTCGTTGTACCTTTCGTGCAGTAGTTCCCAAATATCCTCTCTACCAGGGTGAGGCAGATCTTGCCCACAAAAAGGTAGACCCATGAAATGGGAGGGCGCTAGGTGGCGCACTACCGATATGGTCGCACTGCGGTGAGGCTCCGGACGCTCGGTGAATAAAACAGCAATTATCCTCAATAACCCCTGAAAAATTCCGCACCTCCCTGAGACACCCTACTAAACAAAGTTAGAGGAATCCCCGGTGAGAGATTTGGCCGGATTGCAGGAGGGAAAGGCTGTGTGCGAGCTGACACAAGCGGAAGCGGACCGAGCAGGTTGACAGGACGGACCTCGCGGGCGGTGTCGGAGGTGAGGAGAGACCCCGGCTTGCCACGAGGCGTAAGGCCGCAGCTGACGCGGAAGGTCCTCAGACGTCTGGAGTCGCAGGGAAGCGGAGTGGGAGCAGGCCACGCTTCCAGGCATGATATACGGGCGGTGGATGGGCTCCTAAAGGCTGGAGGGTGAGTCCGGGACAGGGCACACAGCGCCTGAAATTCACGCTGAGAGAGCAAGGAACAGGGCCCTCACTGCCACCCCCCCAAGCTGCGGAGAGTGCTGGACAGACGGGCGACACGCAGAGTCAGCACTGACGGGAGTCCTAAGCGTGGGAAACGCAATCACCCGTGTAGGAGGCGGACTGAGGCTGAAGGGGACGGGCGACCGGCCGGACAAGGCACGGCTTAAAGCATGCACAGATAGGAGCCGCCATTACTCGCAAATGCGCAGCAGCGCGAACTGGACAGACCAAGCCGATTGGCGGAGGCAGCTGGTGCAGGACCAAATAGGCAACCTGGGACCCACAACAAACTGGATGATATGCATTGGGGAGCCTACTAGTGGAAGACAAAGTACTGGGAGCGGCAGGCTATAACTGTGCTAATACACGGGCGGAAACTGGGGACCTGAGGACGGATAGGGCGGCAGGAGGCTAGTCAGCATGGACATGGAGAGGCTGCTGACACCCAGGTGAACACGCTCCAAGCGCACGACGAGACTAGGGGTGCGCACGGAGTACCTCGGGCACGGGAGCTACTGCGACATCTCGCCGCTGTCGTGGCACCAACGATCCTGCGTTGGCTGGCTTTGACTCTTGGATGGTGCCGCGCAGAGCCTTGGAGATACCGGACAGATAGCGAGCGAACCCTGTTGGGCACCAGTGACTGGAAAGAGGAGGAAGGCAAGCATTTGAGCTGAGCTAGCATAGTCACAGGCTGCAACAGGGACTGTACGAGGCCCCACCATGGGGAAGCCGGACGGCAGACAACCAAAGCTGGTGTTTGAGGCAAAAAAACGTTACCCGCTCAGTCATGGAAGAGCAGGTACAGACTCCCCAGGAGACTCCCCAACCACAGTCCTCAACGTCAGGAGATGAGGTGAAATCGCTGCTACTGGCGATGCAACAAAGCCTCACGTCATTATCTGGCAAAATGGACACAATGAACAGTAGGCTGGACTTTTTAGTACTCAAAGTCGACAAACATGATGGACAGATTAAAGAGGCGGAGCGCAGAATTTCTGACACAGAAGACATGACATCCCAAATGCAGCAGCAGATGACCCAAATGGATAGACTTCTGAAAGTCATTGCCGCTAAGAACGAGGATTTGGAGGCCAGGAGTCGGAGGAATAACATCCGAGTCCTGGGAATAGCGGAAACAACGAATACGGGACGAATGGAAGAGTTCATCGAGAGGCTACTTCATACCACCTTCGGAGCGAATGTCTTCTCCCCCCACATGATAGTGGAGAGTGCGCACAGGTCTCTGGGACCACGACCCCCGCCTGGGAGCACTCCCCGACCCATCATTGCCCGGATACTAAACTACTGGGATAGGGATACTGCGCTCCGCCTGGCCCGAGAGAAGAAAAAGCTGACATATGAGGGGATGGACTTCGCAATATACCCAGACTTCACGACTGCAGTGCAGGAAGCGAGACGCAAGTTTCTGCCGGTAAAACAAAAGTTTCGAAAGGCACAGATTGACTTTGCGCTGCTCTACCCGGCGAGGTTAAGGATAACGCACCAGGGGCGTCAGAATATCTGTGCTACTCCACAGCAAGCAGAAGAACTCTACAAACGACTAGCAAACCAAAGGTCACGTCGGAATTCGGAGGAAGCTCCATTAGGGTCCCGATCTCCGGACCCAGACACTGCTGCAACATAAGCCAAGACAGGACGAAAGGTGGAGGATCGCACAGCCCCCCCGCCAGCAAGGGAGCACGAGATGTGGAAGATGGGCTGGTTATTAGATGCAGGAGAACATGACACTGGTTGATGGATATTTAAGACTTGAGACATTTGCTCAGATAAGTACTGGGGACCTCATTCATAAGGCGGCTTATGGTAATAAGGGATGTAGGAAATAGAATTGTCATTAGGCATATATAATTCAGGGTTGTAAGCCGAGCACCCTCCCAATGCTCAGTCCTAGGTCCTACTAACCGCTGTAAGGGCGGGAGTGGAGACGGGAATAGCAGGGAGGGGAAAGTGACGCACCGGCGATTCCCCCACATTGGGTGATCCCCCCATCAGAGCAGTGGCTCTATGGATCCAGGATGCCTGGATGTATGTTGTTGGGGGTTTGTTGGGAAGAGGGAGGGTAATGTCATTCCGGCACAATTGGGGTGCTGCTGTGGGAGGGAGCGGGAGGGACCGGGGAAGGAACAAGGTTATTGGTTACTCTACAGGCCACGATGGAATCACATGAGGCACATGGGTGGACTAGAGACAGCACTTACACAAGATTCACAAGAGGTACAACATCAGACAGCACATGCAATCAGCACAAATGGGAGCAATGACTGACCCTGGGACATTGCGGGTGGCCACTTGGAATGTGCGAGGGCTGGGAGATCCGAGAAAACGACGCCAATTGTTGGCGTATCTAGATAGGCACGGGATACATATCGCACTAATACAGGAGACGCACGTACACCCGCACCATCCTTCCACCTTTGCCGTGAAATGGGCTGATCACCGGATTTTTGCCTCGTATTCATCCTATGCTAGAGGAACGGCAATTATCGTAAAAAAGCAAATACCGTTCATACTGGTGGGTACAGAAGTGGATCAAAATGGGAGATACACTATGGCATGGGGAAGACTGGGAACGGATTCTGTAACCTTGATCAGTTGTTACGGCCCTAATGTTGACAATCCCGCTTTTTCACGTTGCTGTGGGGAAAATACTGGGTATCGGTTCTACACATATACTATGGGGTGGGGACTTTAATGTGGCTCTAAGCCCGGCAGAGGATGGATCCAACCCTATGCCTCACCACTTTACCCGATCATGCCGAGTCCTGCAGGGCATTAAAGCAGATGCAGGGTTACTAGACGCATGGCGACACTTGCACCCAACGGAGCGGGAAGGCACGCATTTTACGGCGCATGCTGCTTCCTGGGCAAGACTGGACTATTGCTTAACGTCTAGAGGACTGGGGCCCCATATACGAGAGGTTACACACTTAGCCAGGACATACTCGGACCACTCGCCGGTGGTACTTACATTGGCACTACCAGGGTATAATAGGCCGCGGGGTGTGTGGAGACTACAACCCCTGACATTACTAGACACAGCCTTTCATAGCGAGCTAGGGGAGGAGATACAGGATTTTTTCCAGAGGAATAGGGGATCCGTGAATGAGGTAGAGACTATATGGGAAGCATTTAAGGTAACAGTTCGTGGTTTCTGCATATCCAAGGGATCGGGAGTGCTGAAGTCTATACGGGGAACTATTAGGAGTCTGGAGGCAGAACTACACTTGCTTGAGACACAGATGAGGCATAGCGAGGACCGGGGCATCAGACATACATTCCGGGAGAAACTGAATGAATATACGGAAGCGGCAGAGCGAGAAACGAAATTTATGGGAAAACACTGGGTGGCCAGAAAATACGGGGAAGGAGAACGGCCTGGGAGAATTCTGGCTGAATTAATTCGCTACCCAAGGCACGCCAACTGCGTTTTGGAAATTCAGGGACCCGGGAAGTGGTGCACAGGGACAATGACGATATACTGGCCACATTCACAGCACACTACACAGCGATATACACCTCACAGAGGAGAGGTCTATTAGAATTGGACACCTTCCTGGGGAGGTAGCACTAGGATGGCTCGGAGAGGCGCAGCGAGAATTCTTAAGTGCGCCCTTTGAGATTGATGAAATAAGGGAAGCAGTCACGCACATGCAGTCTGGGAAGGCCCCTGGGCTAGACGGGCTGCCCATAGAATTCTACAAAACGTATATAGATCTGATGGCCCCGATTTTAAAGGAAGTGTATGAGGCAACACTGGAGGCAGGCATATTACCCCCAACCATGAGGGAGGCACTCATCGCATCCGTGCTGAAGCCTGGGAAAGAACCAACGCACTGTGACTCGTATCGCCCATTGTCACTTATCAACTGTGATGCCAAAATACTAGCGAAAGTCATTGCAAATAGGCTAGCCTTATTACTGGAAAAATTGGTTCTTCCTGATCAGGCTGGCTTTGTCCCGGGCCGTGCAACCACGCACAACCCTACGCACCTTGTTTGCAATTTTACAAACGATCTCCCCAGAGGTGCCGCTGGCGGCAGTCTTTTAGATGCCACCAAGGCATTCGATTCTGTTGAGTGGGATTACTTGATGGGTATATTGCAGCGCATGGGCTTTCCTCCCCTATTTTTGTCCTGGATTAGGTTGCTATACCACAGGCCTGTGGCAAGGGTGAGGATAAATGGGCATACATCAGACGCTATCCCCATTTCTAGGGGCACGAGACAAGGGTGTCCGCTGTCCCCACTCCTATTTGCGATTGCGATTGAACCGCTAGCGGCCAAATTGCGACAGCACCACCAGGATAAAGCACTGCGATGTAACTTACGACATATCCTACTCTCCCTATATGCGGACGATATTACGCTGTATGTGCGTGATCCCCAGGAGAATTTGAATCCCCTCCTGAGGGAGTTTATAGTTTTTGGGGAACTCTCTGGGATCCATATAAATTGGGGAAGTCTCAACTGCTACCACTGACGGAGGCGGTCACCCGGTTCCCCTTGATTATCCGCTGGAGTGGTGCGACACTGACCTGCGTTATTTGGGGATTACTATCTCTAAAGACAGGGCAGAACTGATGAGGCTTAATTATGGCACTGTGCTGCAGCGAATTAAGGAAAAGGTCACTCGGTGGATAGCCCTACCCCTGACACTGGCAGGAGAGCTGCATTGATTAAGATGGTGATACTCCGCAGGTCTTATACCTGTTTTTAAATATCCCCTATCATCCAGGGAGTCCCTTCTTCGCGATGCTTAGGTCCGAAATGATAAGACTGGTCTGGGGAGGTAAACAGCCCAGACTGCAATGGCGAATCCTTACTCAACCATATGTCAGAGGAGGATTTGAAATACCGGATTTCGAATTATACTACACATGTGCACAAGTGCACTATGCGTTTTACTGGTTTCACCCCCCACGTTACATGCCGCAGATAGCGGCGGAACATTGGATGGCGGATCCGCTACCCTTGGAAGGCCTGCTATATACCCATACACGCAGCAGGGACACAGAACCCACGACGATAACCTGCACGGTGGATGCCTGGCATCGTATCCGGATGCTTCTTCGAGGGGAGCTATTGTACTCCCCGAAACTACCGCTCGCTTATCACCCGCGTATGCCATTATTACAAGAAAAGGGGTTTCATAAACTATGCGAGCGAGTGAGGTTACGCACGTGGGGAGATCTATACTCAAACGGGATGTTTCGTTCCTCAGATAATATGTTTCAAGGGCTACAACCCTCCACTCTAGATTTGTTTCTGTATGTTCGGCTGCGACAGGGCCTGCGCTCGGTTACCCGGAATTCCCGCAGGAACCTCCTATTTGTGCCCCCCTACATATGCTGCTATGTGCTAAGGCGCCGGGACGCATGGTCTCGCTGTTATACTCTATGGTGCGGGGTCACATAGAAGAGATACCCAACACTGCCCGCACTAACTGGGTTAATGAGCTAGGGGAAGACATAACGGACGACCAATGGCAATACTGCTGCCTTCAAACGAAGCAAGCCTCTGCTAGCGCCAGACTACGCATAATACACTATAAATTCTTACAACGGCTGTATTATACTCCTGCTAAGCTAGCTCGATTCAAACTGCGAACAACAGACAACTGCGACAGATGTGGGAGCCCGGGGCTGATTTCTTACATTTAGCCTGGGGTTGCCCCACAGTGTGTGATTACTGGGCACAGGTTTTTACAGCTCTGCGGCAGATGGTCCCTTTGCCATTAGAAGGCAAGCCCTTGATTGCACTGCTGGGATATACGGCGCAAGTCCCTAAGGCTCATCGGAAATTCATAGACACAGCATTACTGTTGGCTAAGAGGAGAGTAGCTTGCAGGTGGGGTAGGGGCGAGCACCGAAGTTTAAGGAGTGGCTAGAAGACTTGATCTATTGTCAAGACCAAATGAAGATTTATGCCGAGCAGCTGCCCAGGGCATCAAGACCGAGAGACATCTGGAGCCCACTGCAGGCATACCTGCTTGCTCAAGCGGCGGGGGCCCAGCCGGGGAGCCTGAGATGTCGTAATACAAAAGGGATATACGTTGTTGACCCACACCGTCTATCACGGTTCAGCTATGGTCAGGCACCCTTAAAGGAGGGGGGGAGCAGGCGGGGGTTTATGTTGTTAATAAATATGACACTTGTCTCTACCTGAGGGATTGCGCATTCCGGGGGCACTGAAGGTTCGGCCTCCAAGTACATGGCCAGGAGGCTTCAGTATGTGAGAAACGTTCTTGGGAGACCGAGAGGGCTCGAGATTGTAGGGCCACGAGGGGAAAGTTGTATATAAATGTGCAGACGGGATGTGGGTCGGTGTATTGAGACGTATGTACTTCACTAGTTACTGCCAGAGTGTTGCTGTATACATTACCTGCTACTACCGTTATTGTACCATTGTGCCGAATGGTTGACATTAAGGGAAGGATTCCCCTTCCGATTGTATTGGCCTGAGTGTGTTACATATTGGAAAAACTCAATAAAGAAAGTTTAAAAAAAAAAAAAAAGACCCATGAAATGGAATATAATTGGTTGACACCACGTTTTGCAAACATCTCTATCTAGCCATCATAAATACCATTACTTGCCTGATTGTGTTCACTGTGTTTATTTCCTTATTGAATTCCATTAAATCTGGTTATCCTCTTGATCCTCTCCGACCTGTTTATTTTAGTAAATTGTCCCCTCAGCTTTTTCACAGTGTGTGTTCCATATTTTGAATTCCACATTATTGGAAGGCTTAGTCCCTAAAGCCTGGAATCATGTGATGATAATTCCTCTATTGAAGAAGCTAAATCTTGATCCACTCAATTGGTCTAACTATCGTACAATCTCACTTTTGTGGTTATTCACAAAAATGATGGAAAAACATGTAAATCAACAACTGTGAACTTCTGTAGAAACTGAGCGTCTTTTTCACCCCTCACAATCCAGATTCGGGGCTGGTCACAGCACTGAATGCACTTTGATTGGAGTCACTGAGCATCTTAAGCTTTAGTTTGATAGGAGAGGTATGGCAGCTTTGATCCTACTAGGTCTTAGTGCAGCATTTGATACCATCTCTCACGATCTGCTTCTTCAAAGACTGGAGGATATGGGCATTCAAGACCTGGCCCTGGCTTGGTTATGATCTTTTTTACAAGACCTTTCCTTCCTGGTCTTTACTAAAGCTCATTCCTCTTATTCATATCCCTTATCCTCAGGTGTGCTGCAGGGTTCTGCTTTGAGTCCGGCCCTGTTTAACATCTATGTACGACTCCTGGCTGATATAGTGGAAAGTTGTGGACTCACTCTGTTTTGTTATGCGGATGACACCCAAATTATTTTCTCCCTTTTTCCCAATGTTATGTTATGTTATAACTAGTTATAAAGTGCACAACTACCGAAAGTTATCTTGGCGCTGACTTCTGCTGAGACCAGACAGAGTTAAGAAAAATGAAAGAGGTAGATGGGAACTTAATTATTAAAAAGCCAGGTTTTTAATTTTTTCCTGAACATAAGTAGTGAAAGCATGTCTCTGATCTGAGAGGGGAGGGAATTTCAGAGCTTAGCAGTTGTCACCACAAAGCTTCTGTCACCCCGGTTAGTTCTAAAAGTTCTGGGGACTACCAGCAAGTTTGCGCAGGTAGAACATCTGCTAGGGATGTACATCTGTAGCGATTTCTTCAGGAATTCAGGACCTGTATTGTGTGTGGCTTTATACGCAATGCACAGTGCCTTAAATTTTATTCTGCTTCTAATTGGCAGCCAGTGTAGTTGTCTGATCACCTCAGAGACACAATGACATTTTGGTGTGCCAGACAGCAGTCTGGCAGCCGCATTTTGTATAAGCTGTAATTTGTATAAAACCGATTGCTGAGCATTGATCAGTAGGCCATTACAATAGTCTACTTTAGACAGAACCAAGGCAGATATAACCGTCTTCCTAGCTTCCATAGGAATAAAAGGAAACAATTTCTTTGCCATTCTGAGGATGTAAAAGTAAGAAGAGAGTACCGAGTTGACGTGGTATTTGTACGACAACTTGTCATTGAGGATGACCCCGAGATTTTTGGCCTTGGTAACTGGGACAGGAGGCTGTCCAAGATTATCTGGCCACCAGCGGGAGGACAAAGCCAGAGAGAGGTTGCCAAAAACCATCACCTCGGTCTTAGAGGAGTTTAGTTTGAGGCAATGACTGGACATCCAGGTGCTGATCTCCATCATGCTGTCGTGAAAATTGGCCGAGACACGATCTCCATCCTTGTGGAAGGAAAGAACGATTTGGATATCGTCTGCGTATGATGTAAGTCCTAATCCAAAAGCTTTAATCACGAGAGCCAAATCGGTCACATAAATATTAAAAAGCATAGGGCTGATGGAGAAGCCCTGTGGGACTCCACACGGAAGTGAGAAAGGAGGGGACTCAAGATTGCCCAGCTAAACTAATTGGGCTCTGTTGGATAAGAAGGAAGCTAGCAAAGATTTGGACTTGTCCCTGATGCCTAGGGAGGAGATACAGTTGATCGGGAGCCCATGATCAACCGTATCAAAGGCCGCAGATAAGTCCAGAAGGACAAGCACAGCTGAACCACCCTTATCTAGTCCAAACCTAATCTCCTCCGTGGCTTTGATAAGCGCAGTTTCCGTGCTATGGCTTTTCCTTAAGACAAATTGAGTTTCATTCAGCAGGTTGTGGTTCTGAATATATTGGGCCAATTGGTCGTTCATAATCTTTTCCGCTAGTTTGGCAGGTAAAGGAAGACGTGCGATGGTCCAATAGTTGTTGGTGTCTTCAGGGTCAAGGTTGGGCTTTTTTAATAGGGGCAAGATGGAGGCCTTTTTCCATTGTGAGGGGTAGACACCAGATGTAAATGTGGAATTAAAAATATTGGCCAAGATAGGCCCTATTAGCTCAGGAAACTCCTTCAGAGCAGAGGGCGTGCACGTATCCAGAGGTGAGCCTGATTTAGCTGACCTCACCAGGTCAGTTACTTGTTCAGAGGAAACTGGGGTGAACTCTCTCAGAGAAAAAATTTCTGAAGGTTCTGTATAGGAATCTGACTTAGTTGTAGTATGAGAGAGGCATTAAAGTTGGAACAGATTAAATCTAATTTAGCTTGAAAACTAATGGCTAAGGAGTTGCTGAATGCTTGGGTACCTCGGTTGGCCAAATTACTAGAAGGAGTTGCAAGTTTGGATACCACCTGAAATAATAATTTGGTGGAATCTTGGGCCGATTCAATTTCCCTTGTGAAGTATCTGCTTTTCTAACATATGATCTGCGGAGTGGGTGGGAAAACCAACTTTCTGCGAAAGGCTCACTGATTCAAGTTCCCTGATAAGGCTGTATGAGCCCTTATCATCAGTGGCCTCTAGATGGAAATTAAAGTCCCCCAAAATGGTGAAGCTCGACTCGCAAGTGGTGATTTTTAGAAGGTTTCCCAGTGTGGCCAAAAACACTCCTCTGGGGCTGGGAGGGTGGTAAAGAAGCATCCCTTTAACAGACTGGTGCTCAGAGACCGAAATATTGAAGCTAAATGCTTCACAGGCCGTAGAGGAGACCAGCCCTCCTTTGTCTGAGATGGAGTCACGATTGATAAGTGCAAGACCTTCCCCTCTTTCTTGGGTCTTTCTTGCCTGAAAACTGAAAAGCCCATGGGCGTGGCTATACAAAAATCTGGACCAGCTGAAGAGTCTGCCCAGGTCTCAGTAATAAATAAAAGGTCAAGGCAGTGGCTATCTATTAGCTCGGCTATTTCGTACTTATGTTTGGGAAGTGAACGCGCATTTATAAGGGCAGCCTGAACCTTTAGCTTGGCTATTGTTCCTGAGATTGGGGCTATCTCTATTAGCGGGATGAAAAAAATCACACTGTATTATAGGTTGGGCCTTCAGAGGGAGGCCACAGGTGGCCCAAGTGAGGTTGGGTTTTTTAATAAGTTCCGCTAGGTCGAAAGAAGCGCCGGCAGGCTGGGGCAGCTTAATTAAAGTATCTAAAACATGCAATTCCTTACTAGAATATACAAACAGGTTCGCCGTCTTACCTGGAGAGAGGATCGCAGTTCTGATACCCTTATATTCTGTCTTTTGAAGGTGGCTACCTAGATGAATAGCAGTTCCTTTAAACTAATGGGGATACATCTGAAGTGTTGTTGGTGGGTAATCAACCCCCTCTCTGGGGTCCTGAGTACTGGCCTGATGTTCCGGGTGCCCCTTCCCCTGTTTCACTAGGTAAGTAGGTAAGAACTTGGAGTTTTGGCTAGATGATAAATTCACGGCGAGCCATCACATTACATAGGTAGCCTATCTTTGGGTTTACCTAGCACTGGTAAACCCTGTTGGGGCACCTTGTGCTTTATAAAATGTTATATAATAATTGCCTAATGGAACACCTGAACTGCGACCTGGGTCCCATCCACATGCAGTGAACAGGAATGTATGTCTGAATTAACTACATGGTTTATGAGCAACTCAGTCACAAGGTGTAGATATAAATAGTAAAAACAGTGAGGTAGGGCAAAACAGCTTCAAATCCAAATTTGAAATTTTAAACAGGTGACCTGTGCACCCCAGACTACGCACTAAACCTATACACCATTGATATAATTGAAACAGAAATCCATGTGCAGAGCACATTGTATATATTAAAGCTGCACAATTCAATCATTCAAAAAAAGAAAAAACTAGAGCGATGTGACTAAGGGATGACATAAGTCTGGTGTAGCATATACAGCAGTGTTCCATCAGTGATTAAGATAATGGAGGAGTGGTGCTAATGTTCGTTATTTAGATGCTTAGCTTTTCAGTGGGCACCTCAATTTGCCTTTGTTCCTGGACATTGCCTCCTCCTGCATCCTATTCCGTTCACCCTATCTCTTAATGACCTTATCCTGGCATTTGCTTTCATATATAGAAGAAGGACCTTGTACATTCCGTTTAAAATGTGTCGATGTGAGAGTGTGCCAGAAATTACAAGAACTTCCCCAGGTTTTCTGGGTCACAGAGTTCTTTACATTTCTCATCTACACTGATATGCTTTGAGGTGGGTGCCAGAAATCGAAATCGAATGTTCCATTCAGTGAGCAAAGGGTTGAGTTCCAGGAACCCTTTTAACTCTTTTCAAATTTGTTTTTTGGGAGAAGTCAGCATCAATAAAAAAATATGATCCTTGTTTTGGTGTAGCCCATACTTCCTTACAGCCATAATGTCCTCTCTGGCACATTGTTGCCTTAGGCAAGAGGCCATGATAGGTATTGGTATGTAATTCCTTGTTTCAGTGTAAGTGATGGCATGCAAAGATTGGAGATAACTCTGCTTTCAACAATTTATGGATGAGTAATGCCAGAAATTAGAGCATGTTCTTTTGTTCCACATTTTAGTAATGATATAAAACCTAACATTGTTCTATCTATTTCTGTCCTCCTACTTCACATTTGTCTTGTGGAGGTTCCAATCAGCAGAATTATTCAATTGGTCTATCATGTTATCTAGCCGCTTTTCCATCCTGTCAAGTTGGGATTGAAATAAGGCAATATCAGAATGGATGAACTTTACAGACGGCCATCTTTGTTGTGTGACCATTATGAAATCAACCAAGGTCTTGATCCTAGCATTTCCTCAGAAATTGTGTCCTCTACAGGTATAGCTGATGCTACATATGTCTCCAACCACTGCTTCAGTGGAATTGTTAACGGAGATCCTGCCTAGAAATGGAACAGCATAAAGTAACCTAGGTGTCTGAAAAGTTGTTTGTGAGCCAATGTCAGATATGATAAAGCAGCTCCCCACCTGAATAGGAAAGAACAAGGAGACCATTATACAGGGGCATCATATTTAGACAGAGCATAAGGCAGTGGCAGTCTGTACAGGAAATCAGAAAGCAGTGTAGTGCCAGCAATGCAATTTTCTGGTAGTTTGATCCCCCAGCAGTGGCATAAAACAACACAACCAGGCAGTAGAACTTAGTCAGGATAGAATTGAGGAAGTATCACTACAGGAATACAAATTGAGGTTTCTCTCAGAATCACTCAGTCTAGAGAGGATGAGTTCGTCAAACAGTCAGGACTGAAGGACATTACCAATGTCAGGCAGGTGTGGCTGCATTGCACAAAGTCTGTAATGAGTATTTTTTTGGTGCACATGCACCAACCGCTAGATAGATTGGTAGAAGAGCAGGAGAATGCAGTTAGCAACAGACTGCTTCCTTCAGTGCTTCGCACCTTCAGTGAGTAGGCCTGTGATGCAGGGGAGCTCTCCTCCCTACATGAAATGCTTAAAAAATGGCTACTCTCCTTGTATTCCGAGGAGTTCTGAATCCCAACAGATCACCGCCTGCTGCTGGTATCATCTAAGAGAAAGGGCGCAATTCATAATGGGAACCCAAACAGGTATATCGCATATATATCATGCAGGGCAGCAAAAAGAACACCAGACACATTGAGCATTTGTTTATGAGGTGCACCTCTCCAGTATGCATAATGTGCTGCCTTCTGCCACCAATGGAGGATCTGCTGCTCCTTTACAGCTACATAGCACAGAACATAACAGTGTGTACTATCATTAATATATAATTGCTAAAACAGGTAGGTAAAGGGGAGCTTTAACAATGATCCAGCGCAAGACCAATACTTGATCAGGGATCAATACTAAATAATATCACAGAGCAATGGCCCATACTCATTCACCCAAATCCCTGATGCGCTGGGGTCAATTTATATAAGTTCAATTCTTTTCCTTCTAAAATTCATGTATGACATCCCAAAATTCTTATCTAACTTATACATCAACTTTCCTTCTACTTGGTCGATGAACCAATTAGTTGAATAGTTGATGGTAATGATACTACTATCTAAATAACTATTCAATCAGCTAAATAAACACAGACTCTTGTTGAAGTTAATAAAGTTTTATCTCAATTAAATGATAAAAATTGCTCAATCATACAGTCACGTGCAAACAATGAACTGACAAAGGGGGAGAAAAACATCAGCAATTTCAGATAGAGACAAACTCATCAATCAAATAATGACATTGTGCATAAAGGAGTGGATAGATGAAGAGACAAAAGTTTCAGAGCCAAAAAT
This sequence comes from Calotriton arnoldi, assembly GCA_963921515.1. NCBI lineage: Eukaryota > Metazoa > Chordata > Amphibia > Caudata > Salamandridae > Calotriton > Calotriton arnoldi. Next base: position 916,503 of record CAWUFW010004395.1, on the reverse strand, counting down.
ACATTTGCAGGTAATTTTGCTAGAACGAGTCAGAATAATACAAACCCAAAGGATCTGTAGAAAACCACCCCTCTGGCCAAAGTGATGGTGGGGGTCCCCTGAAATAGAGTCAGGGAACAAAGATTACAGGGACAGGAATGGGAGAGGACAGGAACAGCTAGGCCTCTCTGCAAACCGACGGACAGCGACGCATCTCCCCTCTCTCTCTCTCTGTAGCCAGCCTAACCTAACTACACCCCTAAAGGCACCCCAGTTATACCCTAAAACCTACATGTCCGTCCCACATCAATTGAAACTTTTCACGAAACTAGACAGATGATTGGAGAATTTTAGAGGTGGACCGTCACACCACTGTGACTTTATTCAAAATTTAGGCTTATTCTTTGTTCTACACCCATTCCCATGATTTCATAATTGTTCCGCTCACACGATTTAATTCATGTTACAATTTTACATAATTTTAAGCAATGTCCGCGGAAGGAGTCTTTTTGTCCCACGGTCAGTCACATCCCTTGGGAGGCGATCGTCGCATTGGCCTTCAACCCTTGCACTTCTTCTGCTGTGCTCAGCGCTTCAGTGTGCCTTTGACAGATCAATTTCACTCGTTTATCCTGCCCCTCCTTTATCCGGCTAAGCTAAGGGAAAATGGCGTCTCATCCAGTTCACTATAGCAAATGGAAAATTAACATTTCATTAATTATGTGATAATGTAGTTTTCACTGTTTACCACGCACCTTTGCACTATTTCCTGTTAGAGTTTTTCCTAGCATAGCTTTATGAATAAGCGGTATTATTTATAATTTTAAAGCAAGCTGAAACATGTAAACTATGAAATGCACATAGTCATGCATTATTTCTCGTTTCCTTCAAAGCACATAGTAAATATGGTTTTTAGTTCTTTCATATATTATCTCACGTTAGTGTACTCGTGCGCAAAGCTATTTCCCTCGTGTTTATGTAAGGTGCACGTTAGTTTTCTATTACTACTTATTGTTAGTACGTATTATGGGGGTATTCATTCGAGCAGGTTTCTTTTTGCGAAATCCTGCTCCATCAACAATATTTAGCCAAATGCTGGTCTGATTTCGGCAGCACAAGACATAGGTGTCATACTTTATAATACTTAGTTGAGCAGGCCAGAATATGGAATATTGGACAGAGACTAGAATGTGGAACGTGGGGCACAATAATTCTAGGTAGAATGGTTTGGACTTGACTTTGTGCAGCTGAAGATAGAAACTTGAAAGTTATGGATGTTATGTTTAGCTGTCACAAACAAGCCTACATGTAGCCAGCTGCAAGAGTCTGTGAGGTTCTTACTGGTATGAGGGCATCCCAACAGATTGGTGATGAGCTGCACAGGAAAAGTACTCTGGATCTATTGAAAGAGCTGACTGACATTGTTAATTACAGGAGAACTTCAAATGTCCTAAACAAACTGGATTTATGGTGACCAGCGCTGAATTTGAAGCACTAAATAGCCGATACTGGAGGTTGTCATTAATAAGTCAGGCACATAAAGAAAACATAGCAAACATAGATACAAGGTTAAAACAAGTGACAATAAACAATATTGACAACAAATAAATAGGAAATTGAAACAGGAATTGCATCATCAATAAATAGTGAGCAAGTACAAGAGGAAGAAGAAAACATGTTAAGTACAATCTTCCAGAGACCATTACCATTTGATCTGTCTGTACAACAACCCTTGTTCAGCAAAAGCAAAAATGGAGACTAAGGGGCCAATTCCGATCTCGGTCGGAGGCGCACCTAACACCATTCGGTCGGGAAAAAAGCCATGCGAATGCCTGTTTCCCGACCGATCCGCACATCATTCCGAACGAGCAAGTACGATGCGCACAACAGCATAGATTCCGACCCAGTCGTACTCACCCAATCCAGGTCCTGTTCCCCGACCGAGCCGGATCCGGAATCATAGAATCGAGCCGCACGGAAGCAAAAACGCAGCCCCGTCCGGCCGGACAAGTACGATGCGCTTTCCGTACGCGCCGAACCCGTCGCTACGCACGGCACGTCAAAGCATCCGGGCGAGGCGCACATAAGCTCCGATTCGCGCCACAACACGATCCACGGCTACGAGACGAACACGCCAGCGACGAGGACGAGGCGAAGCAAAGAGAAAGACGAACGAGACGAACCAACCATGAATCCCTTCGTGCCGATCCTACCAATATTCTACCTCTATTACCGGAACAGGCACGGACGCGTACGGCGCAGAAGGTAAGTCAGACACCAACAACAAAAACAAACTACACGTACCCGACACATCACACACAGAGGGATGCAGAAATACCTACACCAGCAACAGCAGCACCATAGGGGCGGGATGGCCCTCACCAATGCCACACATACACATAGGGGCCTGTATGCCTACCACTACTGCCACCCCTACCCATGGGGTGCTGGATGCCTGTCACTACTACCACCCTTACCCAGGGGTGCCAGATGCCTGTCACTACTACCACCCTTACCCAGGGGTGCCAGATGCCTGTCACTACTACTACCCTTACCCAGGGGTGCCAGATGCCTGTCACTACTACCACCTCTACCCATGGGGGGCTGGATGCCTACCACTACTACCACCCTTACCCAGGGGGTGCCAGATGCCTGTCACTACTACCACCCTTACCCAGGGGGTGCCAGATGCCTGTCACCACTACCACCCTTACCCAGGGGGTGCCAGATGCCTGTCACTACTACCACCTCTACCCATGGGGGGCTGGATGCCTACCACTACTACCACCCTTACCCATGGGGTGCCAGATGCCTGTCACTACTACCACCCTTACCCAGGAGGTGCCAGATGCCTACCACTACTACCACCTCTACCCAGGGGGTGCCAGATGCCTACCACTATTGCCACCCCTACCCATGGGGTGCTGGATGCCTGTCACTACTACCACCCTTACCCAGGGGGTGCCAGATGCCTGTCACTACTACCACCCTTACCCAGGGGTGCCAGATGCCTGTCACTACTACTACCCTTACCCAGGGGTGCCAGATGCCTGTCACTACTACCACCTCTACCCATGGGGGGCTGGATGCCTACCACTACTACCACCCTTACCCAGGGGTACCAGATGCCTGTCACTACTACCACCCTTACCCAGGGGGCCAGATGCCTGTCACCACTACCACCCTTACCCAGGGGGTGCCAGATGCCTGTCACTACTACCACCTCTACCCATGGGGGCTGGATGCCTACCACTACTACCACCCTTACCCATGGGGTGCCAGATGCCTGTCACTACTACCACCCTTACCCAGGGGGTGCCAGATGCCTACCACTACTACCACCTCTACCCAGGGGGTGCCAGATGCCTACCACTACTGCCACCCCTACCCATGGGGTGCTGGATGCCTGTCACTACTACCACCCTTACCCAGGGGTGCCAGATGCCTACCACTACTACCACCTCTACCCATGGGGGCTGGATGCCTGTCACTACTACCACCCTTACCCAGGGGGTGCCAGATGCCTGTCACTACTACCACCTCTACCCATGGGGGCTGGATACCTACCACTACTACCACCCTTACCCAGGGGTGCCAGATGCCTACCACTACTACCACCTCTACCCATGGGGGCTGGATGCCTGTCACTACTACCACCCTTACACAGGGGTGCCAGATGCCTACCACTACTACCACCCTTACCCAGGGGTGCCAGATGCCTACCACCAACACCACCCCCACTCATAGAATGGACAATGCATGACACAACCAGCACACCACAACCTAGGGAATGCAAAGAAAAAGACATCCCCCAACACCATGACAAGCGTGTGTAGACTGTGTCAAATGCCTACAACACTGAACATGACTTTGAACATACAATGTGACCCCCTATCACATGTGCCACACATATATGTGTGTGGCCCCCACAATGCAAGCAGGCCATGACCATTGTGGCAATGGGGTCCAAAACCCCATCATCACAGTGACCAAAATGTAAGTGTGGGGGCCCATAGCTGAAGCACATTCAGAACATTGTGGCAATGGGGTCTAAACCCCCATCATCACAGTGACCAAAAGGTAAGTGTGGGGTCCATAGCTGAAGCACATCTTGAACATTGCGGCAATGGGGTCCAAACCCCCATCATCACAGTGACCAAAATGTAAGTGTGGGGGCCCATAGCTGAAGCACATTCAGAACATTGTGGCAATGGGGTCTAAACCCCCATCATCACAGTGACCAAAAGGTAAGTGTGGGGTCCATAGCTGAAGCACATTTTGAACATTGTGGCAATGGGGCCTAAACCCCCATCATCACAGTGACTAAAAGGTAAGTGTGGGTTCCATTGCTGAAGCACATTTTGAACATTGTGGCAATGGGGCCTAAACCCCCATCATCACAGTGACCAAAATGCAAGTGTTGGCAAAGAAAAAGCTGCAACTGCCAAACTGCATGGATGATTCCTGGTCACAGAACATAAAACACATCAGTGGCAAAGTAGTGCATGTGTCCCATTGCAACATAGATTGGGGGAGGCAAATACTGCAGTGCAAATAAGACATACCTTTGGCCATGTGCAGACAAACAACACCCATGGGGGCTGACACTGTCAACATTCATCAATGACACAATGACAAAAGTGACCATCAGAATGCAGACCCACATATTTGCACCAATGGGCACACAAATGTAGATACCCTGTGGAGACTGTAGATGTGAGGTGAACAGATACCATACCATGGCAGCAATGGGACACACAAACCATGAACATTGTGCTGACCGATGACCTAGGAGTCCCAGGGACAGCAGGGGAAACCCACCAAACAACATACAGCCAATGGCACACCAAAGATATGCCAATGCAGTGGTGCAGATGCACAAACACAAACAGGCAGACCCACACTGCACATCAAACACAAAAGGTGAGGGGGGGGTGCCAGTGTCCCCAGGCAACCACACAACACATGAGGAGGCCTGAATACCAATTACACAGATGTGCATACAGTGCCACACAAAGGTAACTAATGGATCCAAATCCCCTATGTGGGCAATCAGGCATTGTCAGATGAGAGGGAGCACAAATCACACATGTCACACAAGCATGTAGGAACAGCAACTGACACAGCAAGACACAGAGACACCAGAGCACTACCCCCAGGGTCCCCACAATGTGGTGACCCTGGGCTGCATTACAATCCCAATGTGATGACAAAGCTAGATGTCGTTCACACTGTGAACCACAGTCATGTGTCCTGAGCAACAAACTACCATCACACCTACACAAGCACAAATCAATCAGCACGGCCAGTAAGCCAAGGCCAACATGGAGGCAGGGGTCTAGCCGGGCAACAACTCTCATCTGCACACACTCAACACCACACACCTCGACCTCCAACAATGTGCAGCAGTGAAGCACACATGCACTGGTGACATTGCACATGCACCCATGACAATCCCAGGCTGGTGGGTGGGAACCAAGGTGCAGAAACACATCACACATGGCCACTCAACAAGATTCCTGAATGTCTGACACCCTGCACACTACGCTGTACATGGACATGACGGCAATACCACACCAACCAATGGGATCCCAGCCACAGTCACACACCAATGAAGAAGCCAAGGACACTCACAAAGAACACACATAGACAACTACCAACATTGCAGCCCGGACCCTGAGGAGTGCCAGCAGTCACACACACAACGTGTCACAATCACTGAAAGATAACACAAACTGGAAATCACATGACAGGTGTAAACAACAAGTGCCAAGGGGAATCCTGACTGTGACCCATCTGCGTCTGCACACAAACTCAGCCCTGACAGCAAACACACCTATGGGTGACACCCTGATGACCAGTAATGTGCCATGCACCCACATCACAGAGAATCCAGGGAGAAGACTTGGGGGGAACATAGGTCAACTCAGCAAGCATCACAAACAGGTACAACACTAGGGATCCCAGCATGCACAGCAAACGGAAGTGAACACATAGACATGCTCATATAACACACACCTTGGGCGCAGGCAATGTCACGTGAGTACACACTGCCATGAGAGGACTCCACTCCTGTGTGAGGAAAGCTGTGCCATATGTTGCCTCAGTAGGGCTCCATCATGTCAGCTGAGCACTCGGTCACACACTCAACAATTAGCACCAAATGAATGCTCCCGTCACATCAGCCTGGTCATGGGAGTGCCAACGAAATCATCAGCACAGATCCAACACACTTGTATGGCAATGTTGCACTGACAACACAGATGAGTCCTTCCCCATTGATGCCCAAACCTGCATGTCCAGTGGAGATGGCCACACGGTCAGGGAAGTAGACGAATTGTACAACGGCAGGCACAACAGATGTGCAGGGGTGGAAGCCACAGATGTGAAATTGCTAATGTAAGTAGGAAATCCCATTGCCAAATATTGAACACATGACACCCTCAGATGCTGCTAAGGATGACATGGATACACCACAGGATAGGACACATTCCCCCTGGACCACATGTGTTCCTGCACAGTAACACTTCATTATCATGAGACCAAATATCACCATCACTGCAGCAAGGGCATGGTTAGCATCAGGATGGAGGGGGCAGGGCCATCCTGATACTACTAGATCTAACCGCAGCGTTCGACACCGTAAACCATCAGGTGCTGGTACAACGACTGAAAGCGGCCGGTATTGAGGAAAAGGGCCCTGGCCCTTCTGGCCTCATACTTGGCCAACAGGGTACAGGCAATTCATTGGAATGGTCTTCAGTCAGGAAAGTTTACTCTCCCATGTGGGAGTTCCCCAGGGGTCCGCCCTGTCCCCCACTATGTTCAATGTGTACGTAGCCCCATTGGCCAGACTGATAAAAAGTCATGGTCTCTCTCTAGTGTCATATGCTGACGACACTCAGTTAGTTGTGTCAGTCACACAAGATGTGGACCTGATGGCGGAAAGGTTCCGGAATTGCTTATTGGCACTGATGGGTTGGATGAACTCGAACTTTCTGAAACTAAACACGGGTAAAACCGAGGTTATAGAGTTCGGCCAGAAACCTTCGGTCTGGAGCGAACTCTGGTGGCCGTCTGAAGCCGGAACTTACCCTGTCCCGGTACCGAAGGCCAGAAATTTGGGGTTCATGGTCGACGAAGATCTAACGCTTACTTCTCAGATTAACCAAGTGTTTTCGGCCTGATTCTTCACACTAAAAATACTACGGAAGATTCTTCCATTTATACCACTCTCATTAAGGAAAACAGTGGTCGGTGCATTGGTGTCTTCTAGAATTGACTACTGCAATGCGCTAACTTAGGTGCAGGAGTCAGGCAGCTTTCCAAACTACAGTCCATACAAAACGCGGCTGCAAGAGTATTGTTAAACTTACCTAAACACCACCCCATTTCCGCGAGCCTAAGACTCCTCCATTGGCTACCAGTCCGCCGAAGAATAGACTTCAAAGCGCTTTGCTTAGTTCATAAAGCCATAAATGGAGGAGGGGCGGTAGACATTCAACGCTTGTTCCCGCGATATCTGCCTACTCGATGTCTTAGGTCAGCAAACACCGGACTGGTTCTTATTCCCAGGATAAGAAGAGCCAGATGGGGCGGTAGGGGGTTCTCTCACCAAGCGGCCAAATTGTGGAACTCCCTCCCAACACATCTGAGACTGCAGAATAGTAGGCCCCTTTTCAGAAAGCTGATAAAAACTTGGCTATTTTCCAGGACCTAGGTCAGTCACTCAGGTTGGACTGCTATTATCTCAGCGCCAAGACGCCTCGGCAGTAGTGCGCTCTATAAATACCTCAGTCAGTCAGTCAGAAGCAAAAGCACTAGAGAACAGAAAGGTGCTTTATTCAGCATATGTGGGTCTAACAGTTTATGTCCTGCAAAAAATTTAACAAAGGCCAATGGCCAGTCCAACTTGAAAGTCAAAACAGGGTGACAGTGGCAGATGTCACCCTACGCATGCCTGCACTGATGAAAGCCAGGGACAATCCCCTCGGAGGGGCATACGGGGGGCATGCCAGGCACCGCAGGGACAGGATCATGGCTCACCAGAAGGAGGCAGGGAAGGGGTGGTGGGTGCTGGAGAGCCACTGACAACTGCAGTGGAGGTGTCTGACATGGTGTGTGCCGGCACAAGTGGGGGGCATGACTCTGATGGTGTGGGTGCCGGCAAGACTGCAGGGGACCGTGCAGATGGAGTGGACAGGTTCCCCACTGCAGTGCCCAAGTCAGACAGGGTGGTAGTGGACTCCACTGCAGTGCCTACCTCCAGGGGAGGAGAATGGGGATCAGGTAAGGTGGGCAGGACAGAGGGGGAGGACACCGTCTCCACACCAGTGGCACAGACAAGCGCAGCGGGGGTGTGGGGCCGGAAGAGCAAGTGGCAGGGGGAGAAGGCCTGATCCTTTTGGGGATGGTGTATCTGTGGGTGGGGGAACCTGGGGCAGGGTGTGGTGGGGGCACCTGTGGAGTGGGGGCCTGAGGGATGGAGGAAGGAGACTTGGTGCCTGAGCTGCAGGGCGGCGGCGGGGTCTTGCTCTTCCGGGTCCGGGGGACTTGCGGATGGGGGCGTCAGTCAGTCTGCGCCTGGGGGAGGGTGTCCGGTGGCGAGGGCACTCCGCTCCGTGTGGGTGGGCTTCCTCTTCCCCCTGAATGCTGTATCAGCTGGATCGGAGGGGAAGAGGCCGAGGTCACTGAGGAAGAGCCCCTGGGTCTTTGGGGTTGCAGGTGAGGCAACGGAGGGGGCTTTGGAGGGAGAGGCAACTGTGGACTGCGCAGTGCTCATGGATGCGTGTGTGTGTGACTGGGCCCCATCCCCTGTGAGTGTGGTTTCAGTCCCCTGACTGTGCGTGCATGTGCGTCTTGTCTGTGGCGTGTGTGTGTGTGTGCTGCTCGTGTCTGTGCTGGTGTGTGCCTGTGCCGGTGTGTGTGTGCTTGGGACAGGTAAGGTGCTGGGGAGTGTGGATGGGGCAGAGACAGGAGGGGTGAGGGACTGTTGGAGGAGGGACACTGCTGCCGTCAGGGAGGAGTCCATGGACCTATTGCCCCTCTGTAGGGCAGACATGCCCGATGAGATGCCCTCCATGAACAACACCAGCTGAGTCAACAGAGTGGTGTATGCATGGAGGACACTCAGCATCGCTGTCTGCCCTACATGGAGCTGCCGAAGGAGGTACACAGACTCCTCACTCAGGGCAGCAGGGGACACAGGGGCAGGGGGTGCGGTGCCTGACCCGAAGGAGACACGCTCCCGTACATGGGAGCCTCCACGGACCTCGGGAATGGGAGCCGATGGGAGGGCGGTGGTGGTGGTGGTGGGGACAGCAACACTAGCTGGGGTGTGGTGGCTGCTGACACCCGCCTCCATAAGGGAGTCATCCTCCGAGCTGCTGTGGTCCTCAGCTGAGGTGGATGGTGCTGAGGACTCCTCGGTGTGGCTCCCCTCGCCCTCCGTGCCACTGGGTCCCTCCGACCACTCCTCGCTGTTGACCCAGTCTGGCTCTGCGGCTCCTCCTGGTCTGTGGAGCTGTCCCATCCTGTGGCCGTGGATGTATCTGCAAACAATAGGGAGACAGACAGACATCAGTCACATGCACCGAACGCACACACCACAGTAAGTACAGCACAATACAGAGCAAGGCCTGGAATCCTTAGTTGAACATTGCTAAAATTGCCCAAACAGAATAGGAGAAGCCAATTGTCGGTCTGATCTTCAACCATGGCACTCACATCACACCTGGCCTTGCACCCATCTGTCTGGCGTCCGTTGGCTGGCAATACCCCAGTGTGGACACATGCACCACCTACACAGTAGTTGGACGGTGCAGAGAACACAGTGAAGCATGTGAACATGCACACATCACATCTTTTGCCACTGAGTCAGTACAGGTGCCCGGATTAAAGTGATGCCCAGAGTCAGATATATGAAATGCATGTGATGCATACCAGCGACAGACACCACGATGCACCCATGTGCAGATAGCCATTGCCACTATGGTGTGCATGTAGCACATATCACTCCCCTGCAGGATCACTCATAGGAAGTCACATGCCATGGCACAGGCATGCCTGCTAAGTCATACATCACTGTCTCCAGTCACATGGGCAGGGCAGCCAAACAACAACAGTCTGCACTGTGTCACAATAGTAGGTCATGGGGAATGCAAGTCCTGGAGCTGAACAAGTGCACATGTACATCCCCCACACACCACATCATCTGAACCCTTATCTGTCCAGGTCATACTGATTGGACATATGGGTGACCTGTAACACAAGCCTCTGAACCTGGGCACCTCACAATCTGCTGTGAATGGGAAACAGCTGCATGGACCTCACATTTGCATACCCCAGTCTGCACGGTCAGGTGTTCAAACACCTATGTGTCACACAAGTATCGTCTCCTATGGTCACATCTCCGGTGGCATGCTGAGCCCCAACCGATAAACACCCCAGCAGTCCTGACATCGAAGCCACAGCACACTGACACAGAGGCTGACACCTGAGGGGACATATCACTGAGCACAACATGTCAGCTGATACACAGGAGTGGGAATACAGAGTGCATTGCATGGCCTGGAGTAGGCATGACTGTCCTGCCCCACATGAATGAGGGATGAACCCTGGACAGTAGGCAGCTGGCTGAGTATGTGTGACACACGTAATATACACACTCCTGGGGCCCAAACATTGTTCCCACCCGCAGCTTGGGTGTGTGCCAGTTACCCCAGGCACATGTGGTGGATCAGCTCAGCAATTGGACCACAGATCAAAGTAACACGCAGATTACATGTCAGAACACATGCATTGTGTAAGCAATGGACCCACCCATGATGCCCACCACAGTTAGGGGAACAGATGCTGTCCCCCACCTTGAGTCAAGCAAACTGCTAGGACACAGTACCCAAGTGACACAATTCCCTGACTGCAAGGGCCACACCTGGGTATCAGATGAGGAGTGGGCAGTGCACAATCGAGGGACATGGGTCCTGGACCACATGACTGATGTGCTGTGGAAGTTTAACCAGGCCAGAGGAGGGCACATAGCATGGCAGACAGAGTACACAATGCAGTCATGGACTCACCCCCTCCGTGCTGCTCCCTGGCCTTCAGCTGCCCATCCAGATCAGGGAAGACCACCGCCAGGATCCTGAGCATGTGGGGTGTCAGGGTCCGGTGTCCGCCCCTCCTGCAAGGAGGCGACAGCTTCAGCTGGACCCGTGCGATCCTCCGGGTCCAGCCCCGAAGGTCCTGCCACCTCTTCTGGCAGTTGCGGATCCGGCGCTTGTAGTCCCCCACGGATCTCACTGCCCGGACGATGGTCAGCCATATCTTCTGCTTCTGGTGGGCATCAACCTGTGAGGATGACAAAGTGAGAATGCTATTACTACACATGCAACATATCCGTGCATGACACAGTTGTGTATACATGTCTCAATCACAGGGGCACATGATGTACACAGGCAGTGCAACGATGGCCATGGACAGTATGCCAGCAGTAACTACATGGTAACATTGCCTGGGAAGTAAAACCTTGTTTAAATGCACTGTCACTGCACTATACCTGTCCAGTGCATGTGACTACACACTATGGGGGGTGACAACTACTCAGTGAGCCTGCTAGCCAGTGGCGTGCAGACTGTTAGCCTTGCTAGTCAGACAACATGCACATTTAGGAAGGCAGTGGACAGAACACTCACCTGCTCCCCTGCTTTCCCATACAGCTTGCTGTACTGTGGAAGGAGGCTGTCCAGCAGGGCCTGGTTCTCCTCAGTGCTGAAGGCTGGGGCTCTCTCCACAGTACGTGCCATTGCAGGGTCCAGAGGGTGCAGATACAGCAGCAGTGGTGGTGGCAGATGTCGTCCTGGAGCATGTAGTGCAGGCAAGTGAGCTCTCAGGGGAACAGCCAGCATTATATTTGTGCTGCAGAGGCAGTTACTGTCCCATGTGTCCAAAGTGATAGGTCCAAGTCGTTAGCATCTTCTGAATCTGGCCAATCCATCGAATTGCACCACTTACACACGCCCACAGCATCCTTCAAATGTTCAACTTCATGACACCCATGAATTTGCAACATTGTTGTGGGTGACCAACTGAATTTCCAGCATCAGACTCGTTCAAAATTTGAAAACGCGTCCGTTGCCAGGCCAGGCCATAGCCAATGGGTGCACACCGATCGGTCCATTGCTGTTCAACGCGTACCCGGGATACAACGCGTACCCGCACACATTGATTGCAATGGGCCGGCCGGGCACACCGATTGGTCCATTGCTGTTCCACGCGTACCTAGGATACAACGCGTACCCGCACACATTGAATGCAATGGGCCGGCCGGGCACACCGATCGGTCCATTGCTGTTCTACGCGTACCCGGGATGCAACGCGTACCCGCACACATTGAATGCAATGGGCTGGCCGGGCACACCGATCGGTCCATTGCTGTTCAACGCGTACCCGGGATGCAACGCGTACCAGCACACTTTGAATGCAATGGGCCGGCCGGGAACACCGATCGGTCCATTGCTGTTCAACGCGTACCCGGGATGCAACGCGTACCCGCACACATTGAATGCAATGGGCCGGCCGGGCACACCGATCGGTCCATTGCTGTTCAACGCGTACCTAGGATACAACGTGTACCCGCACACATTGAATGCAATGGGCCGACCGGGCACACCGATCGGTCCATTGCTGTTCAACGCGTACCCGGGATGCAACGCGTACCCGCACACATTGAATGCAATGGGCCGGCCGGGCACACCGATCGGTCCATTGCTGTTCAACGCGTACCCGGGATGCAACGCGTACCCGCACACATTGAATCCAATGGGCCGGCCGGGAACACCGATCGGTCCATTGCTGTTCAACGCGTACCCGGGATGCAACGCGTAACCGCACATATTGAATGCAATGGGCCAGCCGGGCACACTGATCGGTCCATTGCTGTTCAACGCGTACCTAGGATACAACGCGTACCCGCACACATTGAATGCAATGGGCCGGCCGGGCACACCGATCGGTCCATTGCTGTTCAACGCGTACCCGGGATGCAACGCGTACCCGCACACATTGAATGCAATGGGCCGGCCGGGCACACCGATCGGTCCATTGCTGTTCAACGCATACCCGGGATGCAACGCGTACCCGCACACATTGAATGCAATGGGCCGGCCGGGCACACCGATCGGCCCATTGCTGTCCAACGCGTATTGCGAATACAACGCGTACCAGCACACATTGAATGCAATGGCCAATGTGTGCGCACCGATCGGTCCATTGCTGTCCAACGCGTCCCTGTACATGTCACTGGCATATGTCACCATGCCTGTCACAGGTGAACATATGCCAGCCACATATACTTCCCAGGGAGTGAGGGGCACACCTACAACACCACAGCCTGTCCAAACTGTATCCTAAGGCATGTAAGGCTGCATTACCTATTCCGTGTATGGGGGTGAACATGTTGTTCTGTGGGTGTCACTTGGGGCAGCCACCCCCAGGCTGTGCAAGTGTTCATGGGGACAGTATCCTTGGTGTTTCGTGTACATGACCACTGTGATGTGCAACTGTTCATATCTGAGCATGTGGCATGGTCACATTTCACGGTGGTGTATGTGTATTTCATGTCACATGCCCCCTGTGTCCCATGTGGGACGGTATGTTTAACCCAGGGTGACCCATTGGCACAATAGTGATGGTCCTCCACAGTCTGTGTGCATGTTGTGTTTACAATGTCTCTGATTTCATGAGCACAATGGGAGACAATCTCCACACCCACGTTGTTTGTGCATGGACTTTGATGTTGTGCGTGTGTGTGTCACAGACGTCCATGTCTGTCCTGCCGAGGCAACAGGGACCACTACCTGTGGGGGTCATGGTTGTTTGCTGTGGTGTATACATGATACAGCATGTCATGCCAGTGTCCATGTGGCAATACAGGGTCCCTGGAAATCTACCTGTTGTTGAGCTGTGATGCCTGGGGCACATCTGTCCTCACATGTCACTGTGGGGTGTGTTTGTAACGTGGCAGCAGGAGATGGAAAATGTGACACGTCCTCATGATACCCAATGGCACAACCTGGGACTTATTGGTGCCACTTGTTGAACTGTGATGTTGGATGTTGGCCATGTGTGTGCCATACATGTCCTTACGGAACTGCACACATCATGTACTTGTGCCTCATAATGATGTATCGTGTGATATTGAGTGTGTACAATGCCACATATGTGGGGTGAGTGACAATCTTTCTTCACCTATGCACAGCAGGGCACCAGCTGTCCATAGACCATTCCCTGACCTGGCAACGATGGTGGAACGTGACAGCATCCAACGGTACCGCTTCACCAGGCAGCTGATTGATGATTTGGCAGTGTGCTTGGCACCACACCTGCAACCTGGCCGGCCGTACTCTACAGCGCTGACCCCCAAGGTGAAGGTGATGGCAGCCCTACACTTCTTTGCCACCGGTACCTTTCAACACACTCTGGCGACTGCTGGTGGGATGTCACAGACCATGTTCAGCCGTGTGCTCCGCGATGTATTGGAGGCTATGTTGATATACCTGAACCAGTACATCTATTTCCCAAGACTCCAGCAATTCACTGACGTGAAGAGTGACTTCTATGCCCTGGGGAGGATGCCGCATGTCATTGGCTCCATTGATGGGACACATGTGGCTTTGGTACCACCACAGGCCCAGGAGCAGGCATACAGGAAACGCAAGCACTACCACTCGGTCAATGCACTGGTGGTCTGTCTTGCAGATATGACCATCACACATGTGTGTGCCCGTTTCCCCGGTTCGGCACACGATGCCTACGTGATGAGGAGTAGTCGCATCCCGAGGATGATGTCACAGATGCGGAACCAGCGTGCCTGGCTTGTTGGTGTGTACTGACTTTGTACCATTGTGTGTGTTCTGCAATGTAGTGTTCCACCCTCTTTTCCAACTCAGCTAATGTGCAATTGTCTGTCTGTAGGTGACTCCGGATATCCCAACATGCCATGGTTGCTGACGCCCCTCAGGAACCCTGTGACACCAGCCCAGATGCGCTACAATGAGGCACATGGTCGGACGAGGAGAGTGATTGAGCGGACATTTGGTCTCCTGAAGAGCCGCTTCCGCTGCCTGGACAAGACAGGAGGGTCCCTCCCATATGCCCCGGCAAAGGTGTGCAAGATTGTCATCGTCTGCTGCATGCTACACAACCTGGCAGTGCGGAAGGAGTTGCCTCTCATCCTGGATGACGATGACCACGTCCGCCACCTGTGGAGGATCCTGGCCTGGACCACAATGCCAGTGATGATGATGATGATGATGATGATGATGGTGATGTCCGCACACAGCTCATCACCAACTTCTTCAGCTGAATGTGAGTATCCAGAGATGTCATGTCAATGATGTGAGTATGCATGATATGTGTTGGTGGTGCTCTGGTGCTGTTTGAGTGTGTCCATGTGCTACATGACTGTATGCGTGTAGCGATGTGTCCTTACAGGTAGTCTGTACTCCCCAACAGTGTTGACATGCTAACTTGGTTCTGGGTGGGTATCTTGTGACATGTATTGGGCATGAGTATTGCAGTTCTGTGCTGTTCTTCAGTGCTTTTGACTGTGTGTCATTTCTGTCCTTCACAGGGTACTTTCTGAGTCGTTTGGTCAACTGTGATCCCCAACACCGTGATTCGACTTCCAGGGTGGTAGCTGTCGTGTCCCTACAGGTGATGTGCACCACACCCATGGACTTCCTTCCTTCTACACTTGTTGACTGTGTGCCCGCTGCCAGGTGGGATTACCTTGCATCTGTGGTGGTTACAACATGTTGCAAATGTGTAATAAACCTGTGCTTCACTTTGGGATGTGCATTGTCTGTGGTCACACATCTGACTGCCATTTGCTTACTGCACCAGTGGGCTAGTTGACACAGACTGTGAATAGGTGTTGGGTCTGTGCAATGTAACATATTTCCTGGCAACATCAGTGTAGGCGATGAGTCAGATGGCCATGGTGTGTATGTGTTGTGTAGCCCTGGTGGTGTGCCTCCCTCATATGTGTGACGTTGCCATGACTCACATGCCGGTGTTGTACTTGCTATAGCAGTTAGCATGCACAGTGTCATTTCCCAGATCATCATCGCCACTTCAGAGACAACGTAGGAATCACAACAGAGGCAAGTATGGTGTATTAGTGAGTTTATTGACATACATGTGTGAGTATAGTGCACAGGATGGTGGGTGCTGTACATTGTGATTGTAATCCAAAGTTCCTAGATGATTTGGAAGTCCTGGTAGCAGAAATGTCCAGAGTAGAGTCCACAGTCATCTGAGACATTGGTCCAACTTGAGCTCCCCATGTCATGTGGGTGAGTTGTGTTGCAGTCAACAGGGTGAACAGTTTGCGCACAAAGGTGATTATCCAGAACAGGTTTTGGCTTCCTAGGGGTTGCACATGGCCATCGGCCTCTCACTTGCCCCTCCTCGGACGACCCCTCTTCTTTGGGGGGGGACCCTCAAGTGCAGGCTGCTGCGGTGCAGGGGACTCTCCGCCAGAGTCATCCTCCCTCCCTGTGGCAGTTGCAGTTGTTTCAGCAGCAGATGTTGTGGGCACACAGGGAGGTGTTGACTGGTTGCTGCTCATCTGGCGGAGGCATTGTAATATGTCCCTATGCACCGCCGTCATCTCTTGCAGTGTGTCCCACTTGGACTCCACGCGTGACATGTGTGAGTCCAAGCGGGCATGATGGGCAGCCTGCTGCTGTTTAATGTCCCTGAGGAGCCCCACTACCTGGCTGAGCTCTCCGGTGCTGGACTGGTACGCATCGGCTATGCGTGCCAGTTGTGGGTCATCATGCAGTCCAGTCCCCTCTGCAAGCAGCGACCTTTGTCTCCCACCCCTCCCACCACCCCTGGCGACACGTGCAGTACCTGAGGTGGCACGCACAGGTGACCCTGGGCCCCCTTGTTGGTGGTGTTGGTGTCCATGGCCCCACGTTGGTCCAGGGTCCGTGTGCTGGTGGTGGTGGTGCTCCTTGGTCTTTCCATGTCGGCAGGGGTGGTATGTGTGTTGACAGTCGTTGGAGGGGTGGGTGCAGGGGGTGCAGCTGGTGGTCCTGCTGGTGCTGCAGGATGACTTGCTCCGGAGGTGCCAGGTTGGTCTTCTTCATCCGAGGAGGGCAGAGGCTGTTCCACACCAGTGAGCTCCGTATCCTCTTGAGCCTGGGTCGGGGACTCCTCAGCGTCTGCTGCTGTGTCCCCATCATCACCTGTTTTTGGGAGACACACACAATGTATGTTATGTTTCTGCAGGCATCAATGTTTGACACACCTGACAGTTGTGACTGTGCCTCTGGATGCGGGCCTGTACATTGCATTGTCCTAAGTTGTCACAGTCAGGGGTTGAAATTGGTGTAGCACATTGTCCTGCATTATTTGGGCATTTCTATGTGAATGTTGGGGTGTGTACATGGTCTGCATCGGTTGTATATGGTTGACATCCGGCCCTCCTTCCCACCCAGCCAGATATCCCACCATGGAACGTGCTTCCATTGCAGGAGTGCAAGTTGTCTTTCAGGATGTCAGTCAGTGGTGTCCTGCTGTTGGTTGGTGCACAGTTGCCAGCAGGGCCTTGTGCTCCCCACAGCAGTAGCCAGTGTCAGCCATCTTGTCAGTTGTTTTCCACTCCCTGTGATGTGGGCATGGGTCAGGGTGGTGTTGATGGGACAGTTGTGGGGCTGACCAATATCTGTGACTACCACTCCCATCATTCTATTGCCTCCACCCCCCTTCCCAGCATGCCCACACTTACTTGCTTTTGGGTGGACTTCACTGTGTGTGAGTGTGAGAGCAATGGCAAGATGGCTGACAGTGGTGTCCTGCTGTTGCTTGGTGCCCAGTTCCCAGCAGGGCCATGTGCTCCCCACAGCAGTAGCCAGTGTCAGCCATCTTGTCAGTTGTTTTCCACTCCCTGTGATGTGCGCATGGTTCAGGGTGGTGTTGATGGGACAGTTGTGGGGGTGACCAATATCTGTGACTACCACTCCCATCATGCTATTGCCTCCACCCCCTTCCCAGCATGCCCATACTTACTTGCTTTTGGGTGGACTTCACTGTGTGTGAGTGTGAGAGCAATGGCAAGATGGCTGACAGTGGTGTCCTGCTGTTGCTTGGTGCCCAGTTCCCAGCAGGGCCATGTGCTCCCCACAGCAGTAGCCAGTGTCAGCCATCTTGTCAGTTGTTTTCCACTCCCTGTGATGTGCGCATGGTTCAGGGTGGTGTTGATGGGACAGTTGTAGGGGTGACCAATATCTGTGACTACCACTCCCATCATGCTATTGCCTCCACCCCCCTTCCCAGCATGCCCATACTTACTTGCTTTTGGGTGGACTTCACTGTGTGTGAGTGTGAGAGCAATGGCAAGATGGCTGACAGTGGTGTCCTGCTGTTGCTTGGTGCCCAGTTCCCAGCAGGGCCATGTGCTCCCCACAGCAGTAGCCAGTGTCAGCCATCTTGTCGGTTGTTTTCCACTCCCTGTGATGTGCGCATGGTTCAGGGTGGTGTTGATGGGACAGTTGTGGGGGTGACCAATATCTGTGACTACCACTCCCATCATGCTATTGCCTCCACCCCCTTACCAGCATGCCCATACTTACTTGCTTTTGGGTGGACTTCACTGTGTGTGAGTGTGAGAGCAATGGCAAGATGGCTGACAGTGGTGTCCTGCTGTTGCTTGGTGCCCAGTTCCCTGCAGGGCCATGTGCTCCCCACAGCAGTAGCCAGTGTCAGCCATCTTGTCAGTTGTTTTCCACTCCCTGTGATGTGCGCATGGTTCAGGGTGGTGTTGATGGGACAGTTGTGGGGGTGACCAATATCTGTGACTACCACTCCCATCATGCTATTGCCTCCACCCCCTTCCCAGCATGCCCATACTTACTTGCTTTTGGGTGGACTTCACTGTGTGTGAGTGTGAGAGCAATGGCAAGATGGCTGACAGTGGTGTCCTGCTGTTGCTTGGTGCCCAGTTCCCAGCAGGGCCACGTGCTCCCCACAGCAGTAGCCAGTGTCAGCCATCTTGTGAGTCCTTTTCCACTCCCTGTGATGTGAGCATGGTTGAGAGTGGTGTTGATGGGCCAATTGTGAGGGTGAGCAATATCTGTGCCTACAACTCCCATCATGCTATTGCCTCCACCCCCATTCCCAGCATGCCCATCCTTCCTTCCTTTTGACTCTGCTTCGCTGTGGGGTGGGGTGCCTGTGCTGATAGGATGGCTGGAAGTGTTGTCCTGGCAGTTGTTTGGCTACAAGTCCCAAGTGTGTCCCTGTGCTTCACACAGCATAACCCAGGGTGGTGGTTCTTTGTGGGATCTTCAGTTAGATGTGAGGCATTGCATTCTCCCAGGTGGGTTATGTGGAGTTGGTGTTTAGGGGGTGTGTGAGGGGAGGTCCTTGTAACTATGGTCAGTGCTGTGAGTCCTCCTTCCCACCCAGCCAGATATCCCACCATGGAACGTGCTTCCATTGCAGGGAGTGCAAGTTGTCTTTCAGGATGTCAGTCAGTGGTGTCCTACTGTTGGTTGGTGCACAGTTGCCAGCAGGGCCTTGTGCTCCCCACAGCAGTAGCCAGTGTCAGCAATCTTGTCAGTTGTTTTCCACTCCCTGTGATGTGGGCATGGGTCAGGGTGGTGTTGATGGGACAGTTGTGGGGCTGACCAATATCTGTGACTACCACTCCCATCATTCTATTGCCTCCACCCCACTTCCCAGCATGCCCATACTTACTTGCTTTTGGGTGGACTTCACTGTGTGTGAGTGTGAGAGCAATGGCAAGATGGCTGACAGTGGTTTCCTGCTGTTGCTTGGTGCCCAGTTCCCAGCAGGGCCATGTGCTCCCCACAGCAGTAGCCAGTGTCAGCCATCTTGTCGGTTGTTTTCCACTCCCTGTGATGTGCGTATGGTTCAGGGTGGTGTTGATGGGACAGTTGTGGGGGTGACCAATATCTGTGACTACCACTCCCATCATGCTATTGCCTCCACCCCCCTTCCCAGCATGCCCATACTTACTTGCTTTTGGGTGGACTTCACTGTGTGTGAGTGTGAGAGCAATGGCAAGATGGCTGACAGTGGTGTCCTGCTGTTGCTTGGTGCCCAGTTCCCAGCAGGGCCATGTGATCCCCACAGCAGTAGCCAGTGTCAGCCATCTTGTCGGTTGTTTTCCACTCCCTGTGATGTGCGCATGGTTCAGGGTGGTGTTGATGGGACAGTTGTGGGGGTGACCAATATCTGTGACTACCACTCCCATCATGCTATTGCCTCCACCCCCCTTCCCAGCATGCCCATACTTACTTGCTTTTAGGTGGACTTCACTGTGTGTGAGTGTGAGAGCAATGGCAAGATGGCTGACAGTGGTGTCCTGCTGTTGCTTGGTGCCCAGTTCCCAGCAGGGTCCATGTGCTCCCCACAGCAGTAGCCAGTGTCAGCCATCTTGTCGGTTGTTTTCCACTCCCTGTGATGTGCGCATGGTTCAGGGTGGTGTTGATGGGACAGTTGTGGGGGTGACCAATATCTGTGACTACCACTCCCATCATGCTATTGCCTCCACCCCCTTCCCAGCATGCCCACCACTTACTTGCTTTTGGGTGGACTTCACTGTGTGTGAGTGTGAGAGCAATGGCAAGATGGCTGACAGTGGTGTCCTGCTGTTGCTTGGTGCCCAGTTCCCAGCAGGGCCATGTGCTCCCCACAGCAGTAGCCAGTGTCAGCCATCTTGTCAGTTGTTTTCCACTCCCTGTGATGTGCGCATGGTTCAGGGTGGTGTTGATGGGACAGTTGTGGGGGTGACCAATATCTGTGACTACCACTCCCATCATGCTATTGCCTCCACCCCCCTTCCCAGCATGCCCATACTTACTTGCTTTTGGGTGGACTTCACTGTGTGTGAGTGTGAGAGCAATGGCAAGATGGCTGACAGTGGTGTCCTGCTGTTGCTTGGTGCCCAGTTCCCAGCAGGGCCATGTGCTCCCCACAGCAGTAGCCAGTGTCAGCCATCTTGTGAGTCCTTTTCCACTCCCTGTGATGTGAGCATGGTTGAGAGTGGTGTTGATGGGCCAATTGTGAGGGTGAGCAATATCTGTGCCTACAACTCCCATCATGCTATTTCCTCCACCCCCCTTCCCAGCATGCCCATCCTTCCTTCCTTTTGACTCTGCTTCGCTGTGGGGTGGGGTGCCTGTGCTGACAGGATGGCTGGGAGTGTTGTCCTGGCAGTTGTTTGGCTACAAGTCCCAAGTGTGTCCCTGTGCTTCACACAGCATAACCCAGGGTGGTGGTTCTTTGTGGGATCTTCAGTTAGGATGTGAGGCATTGCATTCTCCCAGGTGGGTTATGTGGAGTTGGTGTTGAGGGTGTGTGTGAGGGGAGGTCCTTGTAACTATGGTCAGTGCTGTGAGTCCTCCTTCCCACCCAGCCAGATATCCCACCATGGAACGTGCTTCCATTGCAGGGAGTGCAAGTTGTCTTTCAGGATGTCAGTCAGTGGTGTCCTGCTGTTTGTTGGTGCACAGTTGCCAGCAGGGCCTTGTGCTCCCCACAGCAGTAGCCAGTGTCAGCCATCTTGTCAGTTGTTTTCCACTCCCTGTGATGTGGGCATGGGTCAGGGTGGTGTTGATGGGACAGTTGTGGGGCTGACCAATATCTGTGACTACCACTCCCATCATTCTATTGCCTCCACCCCACTTCCCAGCATGCCCATACTTACTTGCTTTTGGGTGGACTTCACTGTGTGTGAGTGTGAGAGCAATGGCAAGATGGCTGACAGTGGTGTCCTGCTGTTGCTTGGTGCCCAGTTCCCAGCAGGGCCATGTGCTCCCCACAGCAGTAGCCAGTGTCAGCCATCTTGTCGGTTGTTTTCCACTCCCTGTGATGTGCGCATGGTTCAGGGTGGTGTTGATGGGACAGTTGTGGGGGTGACCAATATCTGTGACTACCACTCCCATCATGCTATTGCCTCCACCCCCTTCCCAGCATGCCCATACTTACTTGCTTTTGGGTGGACTTCACTGTGTGTGAGTGTGAGAGCAATGGCAAGATGGGTGACAGTGGTGTCCTGCTGTTGCTTGGTGCCCAGTTCCCAGCAGGGCCATGTGCTCCCACAACTGAGCACCAGTGTCAGCCATCTTGTCAGTTCTTGTCCACTCCCTGTGATGTGCGCATGGTTCAGGGTGGTGTTGATGGGACAGTTGTGGGGGTGAGCAATATCTGTGACTACCACTCCCATCATGCTATTGCCTCCACCCCACTTCCCAGCATGCCCATACTTACTTGCTTTTGGGTGGACTTCACTGTGTGTGAGTGTGAGAGCAATGGCAAGATGGCTGACAGTGGTGTCCTGCTGTTGGTTGGTGCACAGTTGCCAGCAGGGCCTTGTGCTCCCCACAGCAGTAGCCAGTGTCAGCCATCTTGTCAGTTGTTTTCCACTCCCTGTGATGTGAGCATGGTTCATGGTGGTGTTGATGTGCACATTGTGAGGGTGGGTAATATCTGTGACTATGACTCCCATGATGCTATTGGCTACACTGACGTGCCCAGCATACACAGGATTCCTTCCTTTCAGTGGGCTTCACTGTGAGGTGGTGTTGTAGTGGTGGCTACATGTCTGGATGTGTTTGTTAGTTATGTTTGTGCCACTGCCTAGCTGTAGTTGTAGTTGTGTTTCTACATGTGATGACACAGTTACGTATCACTATGAGATGGCATGTGTTGTGTTTATCTGACTGACATACACATTTTGGGATGATTCTGTTCTGGTTGGTGTGTATTTGCTTAGGGTGCATGGTTTGACTCTCCCCTTGACAGTGATGTGTGTGTATTGTGGCACAATATTGTGTACATTTGTTGTGTACTCACCAGGCTCTGGGATGTTTTCTAGTCCATAGACGCTCACTGGTGGTAGGATGGCCCGCACCTTCTCCTCCCAGGGCCTGAGGTATAGTGGTTTGGCAGGAGGGCCACTGCCGGTGTGTTGGCTCAAGAGGTAGTCCTTCTTCAGCAGCTCCTTGACCCTCCTGTGCACGTCATACCACCTGTTCTGGATGTCTTCCTTTGTGCGCAAACATGGTGATTGTGCATTCACCCTGTCAACGATCCTCGCCCACATCTTGGTTTTCTGCGACATGGGGGTCTGTTGGACCAGTGTACCAAACAGCTGTGGCTCTACTCCTGAGGATCTCATCTACCAGGACTTCCAATTCACTATCTAGGAACTTTGGATTCTTCTTGGGGGGCATGGTGATGGGTGGTGGTGGTGAGTGATGTGTGTGTTGGTGTGCAAGTGAGGGTGTGTGAGTGTGTGTTTTGCTGGGTGTATGTGAGGGTGCTATTTGTTGAGGTGCTGATGGTGTGTGGCTTGTGTGATGGATGAGCTGTGGGTGTGTGGTTGCTGTCTGTTGAGTGCTGGCAGGTAATTTGAATTTGCAAAGGATCATGGTAGGGATTTGTGTCCTTTATATGGGTGGAGTTGTGGGTGTGTCTTTGTTCCCTGTTTCCCCACCCAGTATTTATTTGCTTTATGATTGCTTGTTTGGCCTTTTTTTGTGTTTTTTTTCCCTTGGTTCTTTTTGTGCGTGTAGGAGACGTTCTTGTGACCGAGTCGGACCCTCCAGTTGTCTCGTGCGAGCCTCTCCGATTCGTTCATGCTGTGTTTGTGCTGTTTTCTGTGCTGCGTACGCGTCGGTCGCGGGTTTTGAGTTGCTTCGGCTCGCTGTTTTGAATGCGTGTCGGTCGTGCGGCTTGGGCTCCGTGCGACTCGGTCGTGTTTTCCACGCGTTGCATCGTACTTGGCGGGTCGGAGTTCGCGGGTACGTTTCGTTCGGGATTCTTCCTGGTGCGTGTCGGTCGGTTCGATTCGCGTGGTTTTCCGGCCGGATGGCTGTTTTCCGCACGGCTCGGTCGTTCGGCTTGTGTTCCGTACGAGTCGGTCGGATTTAGCACGCTTTTCATCGTACTTTGCGGGTCGGGCTGCACCTGTACGTGTCGGTCGGTATTTATTCCGGCTTCGAGTCGGTCGGTATTTTTTCCGGCCCGAATCGGAATCGGCCCCTAAGATTTGAATATTTTATTAAAGCAACCTGTAAAAGATTCAATGGTACTCAGGCCAGAGATTTCTTACTTAACTTGATAGGAGATGATGTAGAAGATTGTATAGTGAAATTTCCAGAACAGGATACAAGAAACTATAAAGGATTAGTTAAATGTTTGAACAAAATATTTGATCAACGTGAAAGGTAGACTTACAGAGATATGTGTTCAATATGGCATGTCAACATGAAGATGAATCTGTGGAATATGGAATGTGGGACACAGAGTAGAATATGCAATGTGGGGCACAATAATTCTTGGTAGAATAGTTGGGATTTGGCTTTGCATAGTTAAAAACAGAAACATGAAGGTTATGGATGTTATCTTTGTCTGTCATGAATAAACCTACTTGTAGCCAGCTGCATGAGCTTGTGAGGTTCCTACCGATAGGAGTGCATCCCTACAGTAGGTTGGGCAGAGCACTATAGATTGGTATAAATTTCTGCCTCCAATCTGGAGCAAGACAGATGATCACAATCAGATTAGCGCCTTTTCAGATAGTCTGGTGTCTTGTCCAAGGATTGTCTATCAGTGAATTCTCCACAATAGTAGCATTGAGAACTAAAGCTGCACAGGCCCAAATGGAGTCTTATGTGATGGTGGCCTTCTTAATCCTGACTGAAACCCATCTCACACTAAATTGCTGATCCTTGTTTCCACAGCACCTCCCCAAGTATAAATACGAAGCTAGCTATTCATGAAAAAGAGACGGAAGAGAGCTTTGTCTCTCATCTGCAAAGTTTTCATGGCTTGGGTATTTGTTGAAGCTCACTTACATTTTGTACAAAAGCCTATAGCCACTCTCGCACCCCTATACTTTCATTATTGGCAGTAGATTACTCAGCTTTGTAACATAATTGTTAGCAGCTGTTAAACAGTGCAAAAGCAAGATAATCTCTTGGGCAGAAGCAAGATAATCTCTTGGGCTTCGAAGCAAAAGAAAATTTAAAATATGCTAACATATTTCAAAGCAGAGGCAGGATAGGGATTTGGGGGGCAGCCAACAGGAGGGAAGTCTGCCCCGGGCAGATTGGGAGGGTGGTGCAGTCCATGGGACTACCATTTTGAGATTAGGTTGGGCTGCATAGGTGTAGCCCAAAAATAGCCCAAAGGCTATATAGGGTTCGGGTTTGGGCTCCCAGCCACCATTTTATGTTCTGGTGACCTGGTGGCTGGTGGCAGGGAGTAGTGATTATCAAAGTTTTTGGTAATTTTACAGAAGGATTAAAGGTTTGGAAGGTAGCTGGTGAGCGCAGTTAGTGTTGTTGTGCAGAGCAATATATTGGTGCTTTCCGGTGATGGAGGAAGAAAGGGTTCGTGAGGTGATGAACCTCTTTCGTGAGGCGGGTCACATGGACTTGATACTCGAAGAAGCCGCGGGGCCGGCGCACCCAGTGCTGAGGGCGTCAGTGGGGGTGGCCTCTGCAGTGGCGGCATGGTCCCCGCTGAAGAAAAAGAAAGCAGCGAGGGGCCATGATGAGGGGGTAAGTGGGAGGGGCCGCTCATACGGGAAGAGAGCGGCCCCTCAGGGCATGAGGCAGGCGGGGGCCGGGTCGTGTCTTGCGGCTCCGGCCTTGAGGCTGGAGGCAGGGGGCATGGCCGGGCCCTTGCTGGCAGTGGAGGAGGCAGCGTCTGTCCTTGCGGTTGGGAGAGCAATGAGCTCACATCCGGACGATGGGTGCACATTTATGGGGCGCGCGAAGCATGAAAGGAGAGCACAGAGCGGCGTCAGCCGTAACGCTGACCCGCTCTGGCCCAAATAATGGCGGGGCCAAGCACGGCGAGCCAACTTGCTGGAGGGGCTTGCTATTAAAGAAAAGGAATTGGAGAGAGGACGGGTGAGAGAGGGTTCAGTAGAAAAGAGGAATGTGAGCCGGCTTGGTGTGGGTACCTGGGGAGGCAAGCAGTGCCTCCGCTGGAATGTCAGGAGAGGAGGAGGGGTGGGGGTGGGAGCTCAAAAATGAGGTGGAGAGTGGCCCTGAAATAAGGACAGGCCAGCTAGGGGCTGGTGGTGGTGGGTTGGAAGAGCAAGAAAGGGGGCAGGGGGAAGAGGATGAAGTGCCTGAGGAGTTTGAACTGGCTGGGGACCACAAAATGTGGGAGGGTTTAGATATTTTTGAGTCATGGAGAGAGGAGGTTTGTGGGGGAACAGGGTGGTGCTACTTGACGCATACTTGGGGTGAGGAGGGGGGGTCAATTCAATGGGATAAGGGAGCCCCAAATCAGAAGGGAGGGTCAAGGGGGTGCAGCGAGGAGAGGTCCAGATAAGCAGGGAGGGGAAGAGTCAACAGTGTTTCAGGGTCCAGCAGCAGCATTTATTGCGGCTATGCTGGAATGGAGTGGGCAGGAAGGGGAGGAGGAAGGTGAGCAAGTAATGGAAGTAAGAGAGGTTGACAGGGAGGTATGAGAGAAAAAGGGGCAAGGCAGGAGGAGGAGGGAGGATGGGACAGGTTCATGGCAGGGAACCAGCACACCAGTCCAGCCGTTTGTCTTACAGGGTGACATATGGCGCTGTGAAGCCGACTCAGCAGAGCTGGGAGTGGTTTACTTGTGCCGTAGTGAAGAGAGGGTTTTGCCCAGAACGGCACGCCCGATATCGACAGGGGAGCCTGTCACGACCAGCACAAGTAGACCCAGAATGTCCTTGCTGGCCCCAACACATGGTGGGACTGGCATGACCTCCAGAGAGAAAGTGAAGGTGGGACAGTGCGTAGGGATGCCAGAGAGGCACGTAAGAGTAAAGTAGGCCCCCCAGCAGAGGGTCAAGGGAGGGGCGACCGAAAAGGCTCCGCTGATAGAAGTATACTTGGGCCTGGAATGGCCGCAGGAGGTTTCACATAGAGCTGAAGTGCTGGATTTTGATGAGGAGAACCTTGAAGAAGGCGAATTGCGGGAGGAAAATGAGAAAGAGGACTTCTAATGTTTTGCCTAGTGTGTTGCAGGGGCGAGCAGAGAGGCCAGGAAGGGTGTTGTGGCCGGCCGCGAGGCCAGCAAGAGCACCAGATGTTATGGGGCCACTGGCGAGGCAGACTGCATCTTTATGGGCACCCTCCTTGGAGCAAATAAGGCCAGGGGCATGAAGGGGAAGCCTGTAATGGTTTCCATTGGCATAAGCACAGGGGAGTTGCAGGGACAAGGTGGGAGAAAGGTTACAGAAAGGGAAGTATGTGTCAGATGTGGGTGTGGGCACCAGTGAGGCTGGGGGTTTGGGTGGTACTATGGAGGAGGGTAGTTCAGGAAAAGTGAAGGATACAGTGGACATGAGCAATAAAGTAGATAAGAAAGAGGTACCAGAGAGAAAGGAATTGAAGTTTAAGAAGCTACTTATAAGGGTGTGTAAAAACCTTTAGGGGTGTACCTGATGTTAACCACCAAAGAGCGCATTTGGAAAGGGGAGTATGTAGAGATACTTCAATTGCTACATCGGGAGGTTAGATCCAAAGAGGGGTCCAAAGAAGAGGAATATGAGATGGCCAGGAGGCCGAAGGTGCCCCTGACAATCAAAAATTAGAAGGCAGCATTCCTGATTTACGCAAGTGTGTATTGTGAGAAATACCCGGAGCGCTGCGTAGCTCTCTTTAAATATATGGATGTTATCTCAAAGGCCCAAATCACAGGGGGAGGATATGCATGGGCACAATATGATGAAGAATTCAGGGTGCAGCTGGCATGGGACCCTGAAGCCAAATGAGGAGTGCTAGATAGCGACCTGTGGCAACACACAATGGGGGCAGCGAAAAGTGGTAAGACAATTTTCACTGCCAGTGGGTTGTCCATAGTTTACCGGCCCTTTCAAGGAGGATCCACCGGGGGAGGGGTGGGTGGAACAGGGAAAAATCAACAGGGGGTCAGGAGGAATTGCTGGGACTTTAATAAAGGGCTGTGCATGCGCAAGTACGGTAAGTTCTGCCATGAATGCTCAAAGTGCGGAGGGCGGCACCCCCTGGTCAATTGCTTTGGGGTGGGGGGTGGTTACCTTTGCAGCAGCCTGGGGGAAGTTTGGGGGGCACCAGCAGCAGTTTACAGCCACTCAGGTGATGAAGGGAGGCAAGGGAATGGGACAAAGGGCTCATACTCCGGTTAAGTTAGACAGGTTGGAATTTTGGCTGGAGCACTACGAGCGGCGGGAAGATGCAGGGGTTTTACGGGAGGGGTTTCGGTTGGGTTACATGGTGCAGTGGGCAGGAGGTTGGCAGACAATTTACGCTCAGCCAGAGAACACAAACAGTCAGTGCAGGGCAAACTTGACAAGGAGGTGAGGGAAGGGAGAATGGTGGCCCCTTCTATGATTGGCCCATGGAGAATTTGATTGTGTCTTCAATTGGAGTAGTCCCTCAGAAAGAAGAGGGCCAATTTAGACTGATCCAGCATTCGTCTTGGCTGGAAGGAGGATCAGTTAATGATTTCATTGCTGAAGATGCGGCCACGGCGTCTTATTCCTCAGTTGACGTAGCCATGTCACTAATGGTGATGGGCACCAATGGCAAAATGTGATGTGAAATCTGCATTTCAGCTGCTCCCAGTCCACCCAGACGATTTTCAGCTCTTAGGCATCCACTTTGAGGGAAAGTGTTACGTGGACAAAGCATTTCCGATGGGGTGCTCTATCGTGTGTGCACTGTTCAAATATTTAAACACAGACGATTTTCAGCTCTTAGGTATCCACTTTGAGGGAAAGTGTTACGTGGACAAAGCATTTCCGATGGGGTGCTCTATTGTGTGTGCACTGTTCAAATATTTAAACACATTTCTGCAGTGGGTTTTTTCCTGGTGCACAGGGCACCAGTTGGTCACTCAATATTTGGACAAATTCCTCTTTGTGGGTCTACCCAACTCCTGGGCTGTCAGAAAGCAGTGGAAAGTTTCCAAGAGCTGATGGGATATCTCGGGGTGCCATTGCCACCAGAGAAGATGATAGGCCCTAGCACAGAGCTGTCATTTCTGGGGATCGAGATTGATTCTGTAAGAATGGTGGCACGATTGCTTCAGGAGAAAAAGGTGAAAATTCTGGCATTTTTGAGGGACATGCTGTCATGCAAGAAAGTCAGGGTGAAGGAGCTTTTACAGGTGCTTTTGGGGCACCTTAACTTTGCATGTAGAGTAGTCAGAGCAGGGAGGATGTTCTGCAGGTGGTTAGGCCGAGCATTGTTGGGAAAATAGTTACCTCACCATCACGTCCGGCTATCAGCCGGGGTGAAAGAGGACTGGAGGATGTTTGCTGTGTTCAATGGGGTTTGGTTGGTGCGCGATGGAGACATGGACTGGGATGTTCAAATGTTTTCTGATGCAGCAAGTAGCTTAGGTTTCGGTCTTTACTGGCAAGGGAGGTGGTGCACCGAATCCTGGCTGGACAACTAGCTCAACGGCGGCAGGAGTATCGTATTTTTGGAGTTCTTTCCCCTGGTGGTTGCAATAATGCTTTGGGGGGAGGAACTGGCACACAAAAGAGTGCTGTTCAGGGTGGACAACATGGCGGTAGTGCAGATTGTAATTCGCCAGCCTGCCAGGGATGAGCAAGTTATGAAATTGATGAGAGTATTTGTGCTGGGTTATCTGCGTTATGACATTGCTTTCAAAGCTTTGCATGTACCGGGTGCGGACAATGACATTGCAGATGCTTTTTCTCATTCACAGTGGGGGAGAGTCACTGGGCTGGCCAAGGACGCCGACGGGAACCCGACAGGACCCCGACAACCATGCCTCGGCATCTGTGGTACGTAGACAACGCTGTATATTACAATTGGTGGTAGGATCGCTTGCCAAATCCACTAGGGTTACATTTATCTTGGCCTGGAAGGAGTTTTTGCATTCGGGTGTGCGGAGGCGGGAGGCGAATTGTGGTCGCGGGCAGAGGATGTGATACAATATATACTAGACCTGATTGAGAAGGGTTTGACGAGGGTTACCATTGCTGGGAAGCTAGCAGGAATTGCATTTATGGGTACATTGTTATGGGGTTATGCCCCATCAGTGGGGGAACTGGGACGCAGTACCCTTGAAGGTTGGGCGCAGGAACAGGGCTCGGTAGCAAAGGCCAGGAAGCCAATCTCGTAGCAGATATTGTGCTGCCTGATACCTGCATTGCCGGAAGTGCACCAGAACGAGGAGGAAGCGTGCCTTTTGCCACTTTGGTGGTGTGGATGTTTTTTGGGGCTTTTTGGGTGTCAGAATTGTTGGGGAAAAAAGGGGCATGGGGGGTCTTTGGAGGATGTGGTCAGGCTCGAAGGGAATTTGCAAATATGGCGGTTAAAAACTGACCAGCGGGGCATGTGTAGATGGGTGCTTTTACAGGCAGTGGATTCACCAGGTCTGTGTCCTCATACGTGGGTGGTTAAATGGTCCGGTCTTTGTGGAACACCTAGAGGAGAAGTCTTCAGGCATAGAGCCGGAGGAAAAAGAGTGACGGCTTATCATTTGTTAGTGGATCTCCGGAAAGCTCTGCAGTACTTGGGAAAGGATGGGGCAGCTTATGGGACACATTCTTTCTGCATTGGTGCAGCATTGGAGGCAGTTCGAAGAGGGTGGGCTCAGGACGAAATCATGCGGCTAGGCAGATGGTTGTCACAGTGTTATAGGCGCTATGTGAGGGGTTGGGGAATGAAATGCGCACGGTTGACAGTAATTTGTGAAATTTACTGCTTTTTTTTATTGCAGGTATGGTGTTCAGCCCAAGGCGGAGGAGCTGGCCATTTGGGTGGTTGGGCACCCGTTTGTTAAATGGGTATAAGTGCAGCTCGGCAGAGTTATTTTGGTCAAAATGTAGGTTTCACAACCGTTTGTTTAAGATCCCCTGGAAAGGAAAAGGAGGCATGTACTGGAGAGAGTTGGTCCCTTGTCTGAACAGTATGTTGGTGGGCGGTCAGCACCCGACATATTAGTTCTGCATTTGGGGGAGAATGATCTTTGCAAGGAGAAAGGGGTGGTGCTAATGCATAGCATGAAGAGGGATTTAGCACTCATTAAGGAACAGTGGTCAGTGTGTTTTGTCCTGTGGACGGAATTTGTGCACAGGAGGGCTTGGAGAGGTTCAGTTAAGCCAGGAGCAGTGGATAGAGCACGTAGAAAAGTCAATAGTGAAATGGCTCATTTTTGTAGGGGGATTGGGTTTGGCAGGATCTGTCATTCTGAGATTCGGTTCGGCATAGTGACGTTTTTTCGGGGCTCCGGAGTGCGCCTATCTAGAATGGGTATGGATCTGTACCTGTTGGAAATCAGAGAGGTGTTAGCTAGAAATTTGAATGTATGGCAGTAGATGTTACAATATCTGAATGCTAGCATCAGTTGGGGGGGCAGAAAAAGGTTGTGAGCCACCCCCTTTTTCCGGGTGGCAGGGGCATGCAAAGTTTTCCAGGGGTTGGCAGAAGTTTGATTGGCGTTGAAAGTTAGTGAACCATGTACAGGGAAAGGGTAGGCAGGTAGTTCAAGGTTCAGTTTAGCACGTTTGGTTATTTACAGTTTCATACTTGCAAGCATAGGAGGTGGGGTTAATAGAATTTGGTAATTTTAAATGCAATTCATTGTAATGTTTGTAATGTGTTAATTGCAGGGTTGGGGGGACCGTAGGGGTGGGTGTGGGTTCAGGTAGTAGTTAACCGATGTATAGTGAGGTTTTAGTTTTGTAAGGCAGTTGCCAGGTTAATTTGTTTGTAATGTGCACCTATTTCAATAAAGCAGCCTTTTTCACACATATTAAGTGGTCTGCGTCAAGGCTGTACCCTCTTTTCCAATAGCGGTTTGGGGGGCAGTCAACAGGAGGGAGGTCTGCCACTTCCCCCCCTGGCAGATTGTGAGGGTGGTGCAGTCCATAGGACTGCCATTTTGAGATAAGGTTGGGCTGCATAGGTGTAGCCCAAAAATAGCCCAAAGGGTATATAGGGTTTGGGTTTGTGCTCCCTGTCACCATTTTAGGTTCTGGTGACCTGGTGGCAGGGAGCAGTGATTAGCAAAGTTTTTTCCGCCCTCCCGTCCCAGTGGAAATTGCTTTTTTTTGTTGTGTTAAGTGTAGTGGGAATAGTAAATTGTAGTATTTTGTATTGTTATATTTTATGTAATTTTATATTTATTGTAATTAGAATAGTAAATCTTATTTTTGTGTGGTGTACAATAATTTGTTATTGTTGTGTTGTGTTAGGTGTGAATAATTGCTTTTATATTTATTTAGTATGAAAATGTTTTCTTTTTAATGTGGTGGGAAATGTATGTCTTTATTTAATTTGTAATAATTTAGTTTATGTTGTAATTTATATAATTATGTGTTTGATTTATTATAATGATAATATTATCATTTGCAATATGTTTTGTTTGTAAGTTATTTTTAATTGAATTGTAAAATATGCCTGTTGTTTAAATTTTATTTTAAATTAAATTGATTCTCTTTTTTAATATTATATGTTTTTGGTATATTTAAATATGTTTACATATCGTTTTGATAATATTATGCTATTTAAGATGTTTTAAATTATATTATAAATCAAAATATACGTTTATATTTTTTATATATGTATAATTTGTTGTGCGATCAAGGCAGTAGTCACTGCCGAAACGCGTTACAGCCAGAAATAATAAACGTGCAACAAGATATATCCTGGCCTGTTGTGTCAGTGTCCGGTTACTTATCACAAGCTGGAATTGGTGTTTATGTATATACATTTATATATCAAAAACAATCCTCTCCAGATCCAGAAGAAGCCTGCCCTCGAATTACGTGGGAAATGCCTATTTTATTTGGCAGCACTTGCTTTGAACAAATAACGGGAACGCTTTTTAGCCGTCCTTGCAGCCTTTATCAACCTAAAAGTGCAGCATAATTTTCACACATATAAATACTATCCTCAGGTGTTGCTTGTTTAAACGACATAGAAGAGCTACTGCCGTTTTATTATACTAACAATTAAAGGCACAGTCCTCTTTATAAGCAACCCCATGCAGGAAAATGTATTAAAGTTCATTCATGCCAGCAGTTAAAAGATTCCAAAACATAGAATGTTCCAATTTCAAATCCATTAATATACGTATGTATATATATATATATATATATATATATATATATATATATATATATATATATATAAATATATATTACCTACTGGCGGTCGCCAGTAGGTAGTTATAGTTAGAACCTAGGGGCTCATTACGATGGCGGGCGGACCTGAGTCCGCCCTCCATCGTTGCGGTGTTTGGGACCGCCCGCCAGACATGATTCCAGGGCATTTAACATTGTGGACGGTGCTGCTGGCTGCAGCACCGTACGCAATGTTAAAATGTGATGCTGTGCATTTCCCTGTACTACGTGGCAGGCACCACGCAGTGCCTGCCATGCAGTGCAGGGAAATGCAGGGGGGTACCATGGATACACCCCCAGTGCAGCAACACCTCCCCAAACAAGGGGGGCCCGCAACGGGCCCCCAAACCCAATCCCCGCCAGCCTTTCCATGTCGGCATTGCCGCCATGGGAAGGCCTTTTTTTACCCACATCCTAATTTGGTGGACGGTGCCACCCTTTTAGGCACCCTGCACAGTCCGCCAGGCAATCAGTACGATTGCCTTTGGCGGTGAAGCGGCGGACGGACTTTGCGTCCGCCGCGGTACCCACCGCCATCCTAATTGGGTGGTGGGTAATTCGCGGTGTGATGGCGGAAGGACCGCCACCGCACCTTCCGCCATCCTAATCGGCCCCCTAGTTTTCATAGGAAAAGCATTTTTTGTTTTGCCATTATCTTTAGCGCTGTTTGACGAATCTTCGCGAAATTTTCAAAACTAATGGGGCGCTCTGGTCAGCTCCTGTCTTAAAAGTTTCGGGGTGATTCGTCAAGCAGGGGCCGCGAAAAAAGGGGGGTCCCAAAATGTGTTTTCCCAATGTTAATTTCCCTAGGAAAAATTGGAACAGGCTACAGCCCGAACTGCTGAACGGAATTACACCACATTTGTCAAAAAGGTAGCTCTTGGTTCAGAAAGCGACCTTTTTTTTAATTGGTGTAAATCCGTTCAGTAGTTCCTGAGAAATTAAAAAAAGAAAACTTTCGATATCTGAGCACCGAGTAGGAGTCGCAACTCCTCCTGAGCACGCGCTACATTCTAATTAGCTGCCAACACTGCAAACCAGGAAGTGTTGGCAGCCATATTGTGACTCGGTAACCGAGTCACAAGAAAACAGTAAAACAAAGATGAAAAACAAGAAAAGGGGGCAGGGAAGAAACACCCTGACCCCCTAGGCCTGCTCATGGGGTCCCACAAGGACACCCAGGCCCCAAAAAAACCATTATTTTTTTTTTTAAAACGTCAGACTTCGCGCTGGGTGCGCGAATCCGGACGAAATTAAAAAAAAAAAACGAAGCACGCTTTGTTTTTGAAAGCACCCGGGGGCAGTGCCAAATTGATTTGCGGGGGCCCGTGGGGGCCCCCGCAGCCCTGGGGACCCCCACCTCCCCAGGGCTTTATAAGTTATTCACGGGGCACGCAGCCTCTCCGCAGCCCCGGTGACCGCCACCTCCCCGGGGCTTCATTCAAATAAGGGTGTGGTGCCTCACGGGCCCCCCCAAGCCACGGGGACTGCCACCTCCCTGGGGCTTCATTCAAATAGGGGTAGGGGCCTCGCGGGCCCCCTAAGCCCCAGGGACCACCACCTCCCTGGGGCTGTAATCAATAATTGTGTGGGGGGGCTCAAGCCCCCCACACTGCCCCGGGAACCACCACCTCCCCGGAGCACTCTGTATGTAAATACGGGGGTCCGTTATTGGGCCCCGGAGACCACCACCTCCCCGGGGCTTTGCAAACATTGGGAGGGGAGCCGTGTGGACCCCCCTCCTGGAGCCCTTGATGGCCCTGGGGACCGCCACCCCCCAGGGCCGGCTCCTGCAATGTCCCAGGGTGCCCACCCCCGGGACATTGCCATTTGCTATGGCAGGGCGGGAGCACGGCTCCCGCCCCGTCATAGCAAACTCTGCTTTGGTTTTTGGAAGCGAGAGCAGGAAAACCTGCTCTCGCTCCCAAAAACCAAAGCAGGATTGCTTTTGCACAGGAGGCATGTTTGCAGAGTGGTATAAAAAGGGGGCGTGGCCTTGGACCACCTTTCTGCAATCCAGCTCTGTGGTGCTTACTGGAGGTGCCTGGTGGGCTTGTTGGCCCCCTAGGGACCCTCAGTATTCAAGGGGACTTAATCCCGCAACTTAGAACATGCCAGGAGGCGCGTTTGCAGAGTGGTGGAGAAAGGGGGCGTGGCCTGTGTCTACCTCTCAGCAATCCCACTGTGTGGGGCTTACTGGAGGAAAGAGGTAGGCTAGTTGGCCCCTAAAGGACCCCCAGCAGCGAAGGGGACTTCAATCCCCATCCAAGAGCGTGCCAGGGAGCGCGTTTGCAGAGTGGTGGGCAAAGGTGCGTGGCCTGTTATGAGAACTTAGCACTCCTGCTGTGTGGTACTTACTTGAGGTAATAGGAGAGGTAGTTGGCCCCCAAGGATGTCCTTGGGGGCCAAGTACCCCTCTTGTTACCTCCAGTAAGGCCCACACAGCAGGATTGCTAAGACGTCTTCGGAGGCCATGCCCCCTTTCTTCACCACTCTGCAAATGTGCCTCCTGGCAGACTACGGGATGGGGGATGAAGTCCACTTTACTCCTGAGTGACTTTGGGGGCCAAGAAGCCCTCCTGGTACCTCCTGTAAGTCCTACGCAGCAGAATTCCTGAGCGCTGGTCGGAGGCCCAGCACCTTTTCCCCACCACTCTGCAAACGCGTCTACTAGTTAAAGAAGTGTTTGCAATGCAATAGGTTTTGCATTTGCGAGAGTTAGAGCTATTGGCGTTGTAAATGTAAAAGTTTTTTACTAATGTTTTTTGGAGTGAAGTGGATGTACGTTGTGTGTAGTGGAATTATGTGGTAAGTTGTGCAGTGAAATTATGTGGATAGAAAGTATGTGGTATTTAGTGTGTAGGAATTATGTAGAGTGGGATTATGTGTTATGGAGAGTAATTATGTGGTATGCTAGTCTTTGTTGTGGAGTGGTAACCTCAGGTTTAGTCTTCCTCGTTTCCATAGAAGCTCAACTATGAACTCAGTGAGACAAAAAAAGAAGGAATCACTGAGGAGCACTTGTGGACCTAGATAGAGGTATGAGCAGGGCCACTGGAATTATGCGACTGTTTGGCTGCACCGACTTTCGCACAATTATACATTTTCCGCATTAACCACATAATCCATTATCTGCTCCCTAATCTGCAGATTTGAACAAAAAAAGCCTTGTTTCTAGCTCAAACGTTATCAAAAATGCAGCAACAAGTGTTACAGCGTGGTGGAAGGCCCTTTGCCCTTTGCAAACCTATAACTTTTTGCTAAATGTGGGTGTTAAATTGGTACTAATAGTGTGCAAGCCACTCTTACTTCCTTCTGCGCCTCTCTTGCCTCTTTCTGCATTTCTGTTGCTTCTTTCTGCACATTTCTTTCTTCTTCTGCACTTCTCTTGCCTTCTGCAAATCTCTTCTACTTTCTGTATCTCTCTTGACTCTTTCTGCACCTCTGTTGCCTCTTTCGGCACCCCTCTTGCCTCTTTCTGCACCCTTCTTCCATCTTTCTGCACCCTTCTTGTCTCTTTCAGCACCCATGTTGCTTCTTTCTGCACTTCTCTTCCTTCTTTCTGCATCCCTCTTGCCTCTTTCTGTACCCCTCTTGCCTCTTTGTGCACCTCTCCTACCTCTTTCTGCACCCGTCTTGCCTCTTTCTGCACCTCTGACAGTTCTTTCTACACTGCTCTTGCTTCTTTCTGTACCTCTTTTACAAATGTATGTATCCCTCTTGCCTCTTTCTGCACCCCCTGTTCCCTCTTTCTGCACCTTTCCTGCCTGTTTCTGCACCTCTCTTGCCTCGTTCTGTACCTCTGTTGCTTCTTTCAGCAATTCTCTTGCCTCTTTCTGCACTTTTCTTGCTTGTTTCTGCACCTCTCTTGCATCTTTCTGCACCTACGTTGCCTCTTTCTGCACCTCGCTTGCTTGTTTCTGCACCCCTCTTGCCTCTTTCTGCACCCCTCTTTTCTCTTTCTGCAGTTCTCTTGCCTTAAAGTGCACCTCTTTTGCTTCTTTCTGCACTTCTCTTGCCTCTTTCTGTACCCCTCTTGCCTCTTTCTGCACCTTTGACAGTTCTTTCTGCACTGCTCTTGCTTCTTTCTGCACTTCTTTTGCAAATTTCTGTATCCCTCTTGCCTCTTTCTGCATCCCTGTTCCCTCTTTCTGCACCTTTCCTGCCTGTTTCTGCACCTATGTTGCCTCTTTCTGCACCTCACTTGCCTGTTTCTGCACCCCTCTTGCCTCTTTCTTCATCCCTCTCCCCTCTTTTGCACCCCTGTTCCCTCTTTCTGCACCTTTCCTGCCTGTTTCTGCACCTCTCTTGCCTCTTTCTGTACCTCTGTTGCTTCTTTCTGCACTTCTCTTGACTCTGTCTGCACCCTTCGTGCCTCTTTCAGCACCTCTGTTGCTTCTTTCTGCACTTCTCTTCCTTCTTTCTGCACCCCTCCTCCTTCTTTCTGTACCCCTCTTGCCTCTTTGTGCACCTCTCCTACCTATTTCTGCACCCCTCTTGCCTCTTTTTGCACCTCTGTTTGTTTTTTCTGCACTGCTCTTGCTTCTTTCTGCACCTCTTTTGCAAATTTCTGCATCCCTCATGCCTCTTTCTGCATCCCTCTTCCCTATTTCTCCGCCTCTCTTGCTTCTTTCTGCACTTCTCTTGCTTCTTTCTGCACTGCTCTTGCTTCTTTCTGCACCTCTCGTGCACATTTCTCTATCCCTCTTACCTCTTTCTGCACCCCTTTTCCCTCTTTCTGTATCTTTCTTGCCTGTTTGTGCACCTCTCTTGCCTCTTTCGGCACCTCTGTTGCTTCTTTCTGCACTTATATTGCCTCTTTCTGTACCCCTCTTGCCTCTTTAAGCACCTCTGTTGCTTCTTTCTGCACTTCTCTTGCTTCTTTCTACACCCCTCTTGCCTCTTTCTATACCCCTTTTGCCTTTTTGTGCACCTCTCCTGACTCTTCTGTACCTCTCTTGCCTTTTTCTGCAGTTCTCTTGCCTCTTTCTGCACCTCTTTTGCTTCTTTATGCACTGTTCTTGCCTCTTTCTGTACCTCTCTTGCCTCTTTGTGCACCTCTGTAGGTTCTTTCTGTACTGCTCTTGCCTCTTTCTGCACCCCTCTTGCCTCTTTCTGCACCTCTGTTGCTTCTTTCTGCACTTCTCTTGCTTCTTTCTGCACCTCTGGTGCTTCTTTCTGCACCCCTCTTGCCTCTTTCTGCAACCCCCTTCTCTCTTTCTGCACCTCTCTTGCCTCAGTCTGCCCACCTGTTCCCTCTTTCTGCAACTCTTTTGCCTGTTTCTGCAATTCTTTTGCCTCTTTATGCAGTTCTCTTGCGTTCTTCTGCACCTCACTTCCCTGTTTCTGCAACTCTCTTGCCTCTTTCTGCAGTTCTCTTGCCTGTTTCTGCACCTCTCTTGCCTCTTTCTGTACCTCTGTTGCCTCTTTCTGCACTTTTCTTGCTCTTTCTACACCCTTCGTGCCTCTTTCAGCACCTCTGTTGCTTCTTTTTTCACTTCTCTTCCTTCATTCTGCACCCCTTGTACCACCTTCTGCACCTCTGTTGCTTCTTTCTGCACTTCTGTTGGTTCTTTCTGCACTGCTCTTGCCTCTTTGTGTATCCTCTTGCCTCTTTGAGCACCTCTTTTGCTTCTTTCTGCACTTCTCTCTCTTCTTTCTGCACCCCTCTTGCCTCTTTCTGCACCTCTGTTGCGTCTTTATGCACTTCTATTGCCTCTTTTTGCACTTTTCTTGCTTCTTTCTGCACCTCACTTGCCTCTTTCAGCAACTCTGTTGCTTTTTTCTGCAGATCTGTTGCCTCTTTCTGCACCCCTCTTTTCTCTTTCTGCACCTCTCTTGCCTCTTTCGGCACCTCTGTTGCTTCTATCTGCACTTCTTTTGCCTCTTTCTGCACCTCTGAGTTAGAGGTAGTTTTAATCCCCTGCCCTATTATGTACTAGGGCCTTACAGGGAGGTCATGACAATCACAGGGGTACCCCAACCCATAGTGTACCCTAGTGTATGTAGGTTTTTTCACTGTATTCTAAGTGTCTTTCAGCATAGCACTGGCTCCGGGCCTGGTTAGTCAGAGTCAGTTACCACCAGTACCAGTCAGCAAAAAGTTGGGGGCACAGGATGACTTTGCAACAAGGCCTCTTTCTGCACCTCTGTTGGTTCTTTCTGCATATCTCTTGCTTCTTTCTGCACTTTTCTTCGTCTTTCTGGAGTTCTGTTGCCTCTTTCTGCATTTCTCTTGCTTCTTTCTGCGCCTTTCTTCCTCTTTCTACACATGCCCTACCTCTGTAGGCATAGTTAGAAATTAGCATTTAAAAAGCCTTTGAAATTCACTGACAAAACCATAGGTTTCAGGGATGTTATAGTTAGAAATTAGCATTTAAAAAACCTTAGAAATTCACTGAAAAAACCACAGGTTTCATGGACGTTATAGTTAGTTGGAGATTTCACTCGTACAAAGCCAGAGAAATTTGGCCGTTATAGTTAGTTGAGCTAACTATAACTCACGCCCCGCAATGCACTGCTGATGACGTCACATATTACATCATTCATGACATGGTCAGTGACATCATGATGTATCATGATGAATAAACCCATTCTCATGGTCTCATAATTACCACCAATAACCGTTACTCATATAAAAAGAGTCACAAGGGAATGTAAATTGCACATTTAAGTGTACTTAAGCCCTATTTTAAATCACTTTCAAAAACTGTCACATCTACACACTTCTGGCCCCACACCCCACTTCACCATACGGCTATTGGATAAAAGATCTCCGACAAAGTGCCCCTATTATAGGGAGCCCGTTGAGTATTGCACCGCTGACTCGACGAGGAGCAGCCCAGATGATGAAGCATGACACCTGAAAGGGTGTGTGAGGGCATTAAAATCCAATATATGGATTTCCAACTTTGAACTACTTCGTGTCAAGTTGGTTATTGTTCCCCCTGACTCTGACTTTTTATCACTAAGGAACAGCATAATTATCGTTTTCATTATTGCCTCTGGGGCACTTATGCTGGACCTCCCTCTCTTGTAAGAGAGGAAAAAGCCCCCCCTGTCCCTTCTTTGTATGCGCGTATATTTATACACTGCCACATATTAACACACAAATTACCATTTCAGAACATTGATTTAAGATATAATTAGTAAAATTAAGAAGCACTATTTATGCAGCTCCAACATCATTCGTACATCATTACAAAGGATATAATTTAGGATTCCACACCAAAGTTCATCCACTCTGGATAAATTACTTGTGTTCTGTAATGCTGGACAAAATTATTAAAGGTATCCAAAGTGGCCACCATCCAAATTTCAGACAATGGTACTCCATTCACAACTGCCCAAGATGCAGCTAGACCTCTAATTGATCTCACTTGAATGCCCTCAAGAAGGAATGGTCTGCCAATGTGTATGCTAAAGCAATAGTCATCATGATCCACTTACCAATCAACATAGGAGAAGCTTTTTGCCATTATCCTGCTGCACTAAATGTGACAAATAATTGATTAA
Source organism: Calotriton arnoldi (assembly GCA_963921515.1). NCBI lineage: Eukaryota > Metazoa > Chordata > Amphibia > Caudata > Salamandridae > Calotriton > Calotriton arnoldi. Next base: position 875,828 of record CAWUFW010004395.1, on the reverse strand, counting down.
GCCTCCCAAAAGAAGTTGATCTAATAAGATAAACAATACAAGCTCTTGTTACATTTAGGAGGCCAAATTTTACCTCTTCTGGAGATGAGGGAGATGCACATTTTTTTAAATAAAATCACCACTTATTCACAGAAGTAGAAATCTCTCGAAGAAAGTTTGGATCAGGTTTCAGAATGATGATTCTTAATATATGAGCAGAAAATGAGCCTGACATAGTAAATCCTTTAACTCCCCATACCTCTTAGCCAGAGTGATAGTAAACAGTTGCATTCATTATAAAGATCTTTATATCGACTGCCTCCTGAGGCTCATATGGGGATTTTACACTTGTAGAACCAAGGTAAGTCCAAGGGCGGTGTCAAAACCTAACTGCTATGAAGGGCAATGGAAAACCTTTACAAAGATGAAAGCTCAAATTGTCACATTTGCCTAAATGACCACAAGGTTCCCTAAATGCTTTGTTGAAGACCATTGGCATTCCAAGGTGGACATTTCAAGATTTTTTGAAAACCTTCCCACATAAATGAAGTATCAAGAAAAAAAATCATACTTTTGAGCTTTAATGAAAAGAATATCACACCATTCCTGAAAGATTTTCCAGTGTTTGGTGTATGTCTTTAATTTAGAATGTTTGCAAGACTTTTGAATTGCCTTTGCCAAGTGGATGGAAGACACTTTCTCTTTAATTCTTCTGTTTCCGTTTCCAAACCTAGAAATGAAGATGGTCCAACAGTAGAAGAGATCCTTCCTTTAACGGAAAGGGATGAAGAGGAGGATGTAAAGGAGGGGTACGGGCCAATGATTTCTACAGGGCAACCAAGTCGTACGTGGGCGAAAAGGTAATAACAAAATTGCTGTTGGAAGGCTGTTCATGAGTTTCTCTGGTAAACTAGGAATTAATGGAAAGAAGGGCAGGCATAAAGGAGTTTCTGATGCAATTTCATCTATAGTTCATTCACCCAATTCCTCCGGGAACCGGCAACAGAATCTTTCAAGCTGTCTGCTCAACCTTGATGTGAACAGGTTGAGAAAAGGCAACCTGGATCTAATGCATATCTATTGAAAAATTTGTGTTAGAAGAATCATTTCCTGAGATAGGGGAAAATGATGTGATTCAACCTGGCTGCATTGCACTTGTCTATTTCCCTTACATAAGTTGCCTTCAGTGACAAGATATGTTTCCCTGCTCAAGAACAGATCTTTCAGGCAAGTTTCCCTAACAACATTGAACTTTTCCCTCACTGCTGGTTTACCTAAGGGACTGTCACTTGGTTGTATGATTGAACTACTACATGCTCGTTCTGTATCAAAGTCTGTAATCTTCCTAAATTGTTCCTTATAGACATCCGTTCTCTCCAAAAGGAAGAGTTATGAGTTTCCATCAGAGTGCAAATATCCTGAACTTCATAGTCCTTCAACATATCTCCCTAGCTCCAAGAGTTTGCATCTGTTGTGACAATACATGGATATCTTGAACAAATTAAAATAAAACTGTTTGGAGGGAACAACCACCACTGTTGCTCCTGTTTCACCTTCTGTAACACTGTAGCTAATTTTCCAAATGTATTTGACTTCAGAGACCAGTAAGTGGGGAGACTGTGTAATGTGGGTTACAGAGGAAGACATGCCCAAGGAGCCAGAAAATTACAGGATGCCATTAAACCTTGTAGTCTTAGCAATAAATTGGTTGAAGCAGAGAGAATTTGGCGGAAGTATGTTATCTACCCCTGTAATGTCAAAGCTTTCCTCTCCGGTAGAAAGACCATCCCATATTGAACATTAAAACTTGCTCCGATATACTCTAGATCATGTGATCACAGTGGTTGAAATTTTTTTCAATGGAGTCTTCAAGCACTCTTTTATTGCCTCCAACCTCTCTTGGGCTTTCATCTTCGATGCAGCATGCAGGAGCCAATCATCAAGGTATCGTAGACATTCCGTACCTAGAGAAGCAAAAGGGAAATCAAAGGTGCTACTATCTTTGTAAATGCTCAATGGGTAGACTTCAACTCAAAAGGTTGTACCCTGAACTGAAAATTTTACTTTTTTACACATAATCGCAGGTAATTCTGGTGCTGAAGAGCTATGGAGAAAGAAGATAGGCATCATTTAGGCCCATCATTTTTAGGAAAGTTCTGTCTGGAATTGGAGCTAAGGTTTTTTGGAGAGTCTCTATTTTCAAGGGTCTAGATTTTACCCAAAGTTTCAGGTATTTAAGATTGATCACTATCCTGAACTTTCCTGGCACCTGTGGTACCAAGAAGATCTTTGAGTAAATCCCATTTCCTCTCTCTTTGTAAGTGTCTGTAATTATTGTGTTCTTTCACTGCAGATACGGAATCGCTTTCAGGAATGCCATCCTTTATGCCTGATCTTTGGTCGCAGTGTATTTTTTACCCCTGAGTCTGGAGATGTGGCTATGAAATCTACAAGATGCCCCTTTCAGATCACATGGAGGACCCAAGTCTCTGAGGTAGAGCTCTCACAATTGTAAAAAGAATTCTGAAACGTCCCCGGTACAGGAGGAGATGTGGCTTGAAGAGCCTGAATGGTGGCCACTCTTTCGCAGAGCTATGCACGGTGAACCCGCTAAATCCTGCCACTCATTTCCCTGGAGTCCAACATCGACCCCATTGGACTGAAATGAAAAGCTGAAGTCCAGGAGCCTAGCAGAGACACCCTAGGCAGCACTGTGCGGTGTGCTGCGACGCTGTGGAGGGGGTAGGCAGGAGAGCCCTGTGCTTCACAAGGGGCCTGCTCATCACTTGCCTATGGCCCTGTCAGCCAAGACTGGGCCCCAGATTCTCATCGCAGAGGCCTTCCATCCTCCTGTCTCCCGGGACCACCAACCAGACCCTGCCCGACCCAAGGGCACAGCTGGGACTTTGAGGATTCGTGGTTTGATTCGTGGTTGGCGGTGACGGAGAAGAATCCCACATGACCAGACCTCCCTGCACCCACCAGCTTGCCTACTTCAACTGGTGACATCCCCAGGGCCTGCATCCTTCCTGGAGCCCCGAGACTCCACTGCTGCAGACAAAGGTTCCTACTACTCACTCGTTCACGACCTCTACATCCGGTTAGATTGCTTCCTCATCTTCTCCTATATCATAGACACCGTCACATGCTATGACTGCCTAGATCGCATACTCTCTGATCATGGTGCCCATATCCTGGCACTATGGTGGAATGCCTCACCCCCACCGGTTCTTACCTGGCAGCTCCAATGGGAGACATGGGGGGACCCTACCTTCCAAGTGTTCCAAAGTCTTTACATCACACAATACTTCACTGAGAACACTGACTCAGGGTCTTCTAGGGAGCTTGAATGGGATGCATATAAGGTGGTTACAAGGGGCATTTGCACGCAGGAGGTGGTGGGAGCCAGCAGAACGCTCAATGGAGAGCTGGGCACTATGAACAATGGATTGCCACTCTAGAGAAGGATAGAGTTCTAGATTCCACAAAGCACCCCTCCTGAGACTAAAATCCACCACATCACACTTCTTGAGTGGCTAAGCTACTTTGACCTTAGTGCCTATGTAGATAGAACACATCGGGAAGGGGACAAGTCTGGTCACCTCCTCGCATAGTTGGAGCACCAAGACACGCACACAATCCCAATCCGGGAGATCACCTTGACCCTGGGCGCCACCATACACACCAAACATGATATCCTTAACACATTCTATACCTACTGCTCCTCTGTCTATGCAGTACACTCCTCCCCAATCACTGACAGGATTGACTTATTCCTGGCTTCCCCCCTTCCGTTACATTTTGACAGTCCTCAGTAAGGACCTCGACGCCTAAGTGGACGTTCCTGAGATTAAACAGGCCATTTAATCCCTGGCAGGGCTAAGTCCCCAGAACTCGATGGCCTGGCATTGGATTATTACTGCTCGTTCACCAGGCTATTAGCTACCCGGCTATCCGCCATGTACAATGAAGTAATCCAGACCAGGAGGTTGCCCCTTTCCCTTTGGGAGTCCCTACTAGTGTCTATATTAAAACCCAACAGAGATCCCACCCTGTGAGCATCCCATAGGCCGATCGCCATTCTTGGCATGGGCTATAAGGTCTTAGGAAAGATCCTAGTAGAAAGATACACCCAAGTATTGCCAGCCTTATTACCCTCGTAGCACATCCCAAAATCTGCAGCATCTTTTCCACATAGTGGACCAAGCCACCGCACAACACCTTTACTCAGCCTGTTTAATATTAGACCTAGAGAAGGCTTTTGACACCCTGGATTGGGATTATCTCTGCCGAGTGTCGACCGCCATGGGATTTGAGGAATTACTTCACCAATACACTGAATTTCTCTACACCGACGCCATCTCTTGGATATGCTTGGGCAGACTGAAATTACAGTCGTTCCCTGTAAGGAAGGTTACCAAACTGGGATACCCTCTTTCTCTCCTGCTCTTTGCCTTATCCATTGAACCTCTCGCCTTCAGGCTCCGCCGTGATAAAAGATACTGCTAGATGGAGGTCCACGCGGTGTCCCTATACGCGGATGAGTTAATTCTCTACATCCGCGATATCCTCCTGGACCTCCGCCCTATAAACACCACATTACAACAGTTTGAATGAGCGTTCGGCCTTCAAGTCAACTGCGCCAAGTCCTGCATGTTTCGATTGTCTCCCAACCAGGCCCCACTTATGGTACGACTAGGTGGCACCTTGCTCACCTTTAAGAATGACACCATCAGATACCTCGGGATACGTCTCTGCCATTCTGCAGCTGACCTCTTGGAGGGCAATTTGAGAAGAGACCTTACAGCTAGGGGTGGGCAGAGCTTGCTGAGTTGCACTATGCGGAATTCCGCTGAGTTGCATAAAAACTCCATGGAATTCCACGGAATTCCGCTCCACCCTACATAATACTATGTAGTTCCTTTGATGAGATTTTCACCCGTGGGAAGCACGACTAGCTCAACTGCTCACACACAGCTTTCCCGATTGTGTAGGTCTTGCCGGAACCCGTTTGCCCGTAAGCGATCGCGGTAGCGTTGTGTAGCCCTGAAAGAAAGACTGCACCAGTGTTTGCGGGCATGCTGAGTACACAGCCTCCTGGTGGGGGTCTCAGCCCGAAGACTTGCTGGAAATGAAAAGTGCTGTCTCGTCCCATAGTGTGCTCCCACCTGTGGACAAGGCTGGTGTCCACGGAGCGCCACTACGGGCAGCAGTGGTTGCACATCACAGACTCCCGCACTGGACTGTCATCTGCTGGAAGCTTCAGAGCCTTTGTGGCATTGCCAATAACCAAGATGAAGAACTTTGAGCATCCCAACTAGAAGAGAGATGTCGGCCCTTGAACCAAACAACCCAGTTGATGCACCGTATCAGCACTGTAGACATGGAAGACAGACTGCACCAAGGGGACAACAAAGGAGGAGAAAATAGTTGAAGATAAACCATTTATGGCTATAGAAGACGTACTAACTTAGGCTCAGGACTGGGGTGGGTCGGCACCGGTAAACTCTGCTACGCTACATGGGACACAGAGTTTTTTCCCGAACTCCACGTTACAAGAGGAGCGCGAAGTAAAAAAAACTTTGCAAGCTCCGCCAGCGGAGCAGAGTTCACCGATCACTGCTACTTACAGCCATAAAGTCGCAAGTACAATTCTGGAAAGCCCTCCCACTATCTATGACAGGAAAAATAGCCCTGTCAAAAATTATAGCTCTCCCACGACTCCTCTATTACTTTACTAACCTGCCTGCCCCCGGAGCTTCTTCTGTGAATTAGACACAATGCTGGGGGATGTCATTTGGGGACATAACTGCCGCCACATAGTGCTGAACAAACTACAAATCCAGGGGGGGTGAGGGAGGCCTAAGTGTCCCTTTCTTTTAGGTGTGTTTTCTGGCTGCCCATCCTCATTGGCTCGCATGGCACTACCTGAAGGAAACATGCACCGGATCTGGCCCCCAACCTCAGACTGCTATCCAGTGTTTTTTCCTCCCATCCACGGCCTCTCAAACTCCCCAGTCACTCCAGGTGATGATCGTCCTGAAATGCCTAAAACGTAGGCCTGGGTGGAGTTCGCGTAACCATGCTATGCGGAACTCCACGAAGTTGTAAAAACATTCCGCCGTGCTATGCAGAGTTCCGCGATCAGGGGGAGTTCCCTTGTCCAGCCGGTTCACGTGACATTTACGCCCTACGTCAATGAGAAGTGCCTTCTCGGGCAGAAGTCTTGCACAAACTGCACCACGCGGTGCGCATGGGTGCGGCCATCCTTTTCTCACTCTATTTATGGAGCTGGGGCCTACTTTTTCATCCTTTCTCAATCTATTTAATCCTTGTCTTATGAAACTTTTTTCCCCTCATTTTTATTTATTATCTTACTTTTTGTCTTTCTGAGTGTGTATTTTATGTTTTTCTACTTTTTGGTGTGGTTATTTTTTAGTTTTGTGCTTTTAGTTTTTTACTTTACTTCCTTATTGTTTTACCCTCCTTAGTTCTTTTTCCTATTTCTTTTTATTCACTCTCCTCCAACCTCATGGCCATGGCAGATCAGGGCACCCAAAAAAAGGACAGCAGCCGCCTTCCTTTAGGAAGGCGGCGCCAGGAGGAGGTGCAGCCCCGTGCCTTGTTTTCAAAGGTGGAAGTGGCAGCACTGGTTTTTTATGTTCAGCACCACCTCCCCTCCACCCCGGCAGCAGGTGGCAGGCCTGGGTCCTGGAATGGACTAACAGAGCACCAGCAGTATTGGGCAAGGGTGTGCCGGGCAGTGTACCATTGCTCTTGGGTCCAGCGCACCGAGCAATAGGTGATGCACTGGTGGTCCGACATCCTGGAACGAGACCAGGGCCTGCTGGACCTGCTAGGAGTGGAGGTTGAGGGGCTCGGTGAGTAATTATTTCTTGTGTTCTATGCTATTGCTAATATTTTTTTCCCAAATAGCAAGCATGCTGCTCACACGCAGGTAAGTTAAGTTTACAAACACTATGTGATCATTATTCTAGAGAGGTCCTTGGCACCACCTAATCATACTTGCTGGCTCTCGCTCGGGATGATTATGTAAGAAGTAATGCAGAGACTTCTTTGTCCTGTCACTAAGATAGTGGTAATTAGTATTAGTAATTTAGTGGCGCGCGCCCTCTCACTTTAGTTCTTAGAGCCTTTTTCGTAGCTCGTACAGTTGCAAGCAACCAATTTGGTGTATATACGAATATATATCATTTTACTACGCATGCTATCACATTGCGTTCCTTTACAACACGGTTGTTACAACGACCGTGTTGTTAGAACGCGATACCTTTACAATGCAAGTCATTAGATCGACTTGCTGTAGGGGGCGCGCTGGACTTAGGAATAGTATAATTTACTATTCCAACTCCAGCCTGCGCAACTGTAGGGAAGGTGTTGGAATAGTAAATTATACTATTCCTTATGTTAGAGCGCCCCCTACAGCAAGTCAATCTAATGACTTGCGTTGTAAAGTCATTGCATTCTAACAACACGGCCGTTGTAACAACCGTGTTGTAAAGGAACTGCGATGTGATGACTGCGTTGTAAACGCTGTCTCCCGTATATACTTGCGTCTATCTATACATTCAAAGAAGAATGCAGACTTAGTGAATTGACCCATCAAAGGGGGTTGAGATTGCGAATGAGATGAGAAGAAGCAAACATCATTCATTGCAATTTATTAGTAATTCCAAAATCTATTTTACTAAATTTGGAATAGGGCTAGGTAGGTTTTGGAAAATGGAATAGGATAGGACGGTCCGCAATACTACTAGTCGATCTGATTTAGAAAAGATCAATGTTATTGCGATTGCCTTTCCCTGCCTAAAAATATTTTTGCATAGATTATTTATTTACCACCAATCTTTTGTTGTCTCTATGTCTTACATCAGCATCCAGGGGCAAGAAGAGGGCTGACGCAGCTGAGGGAGCTGAAGGTGCCTACCAGTCCCAAAGTTCCTCAGCCGATGGCTCTGCTGACTGCAGTAAGTCCTCCTGTTGTTAACATTAATAATTATTTCCCTAACTTTTACCGCTCCATATTTTGAATTGTTATTTCTACCCATTTCCTAATTTTTCCAAATCCTCTTCGATCTTTCCGTTTCCAAATTATTATTATCCCTGTTTTATCCTATTTACATATTTTCTATATTTCAAATTTCTGTACTTTACTTCAAACTGTCTCTGTACTAGTCTGTCTATAGCTTCCTTGCTTCTGCTTTCTCAGTCAGCTTTCCCTCTCCCCTTATCTATTTTTTGGACTGCCTAGTGGTGCTACTGTAAGACTCAGAGAACCCATCAGTCACGTACTACTACTCTGCACTGAAAATTGCATGACCAAGTAAGGTGTTCTACACATGTTTGTTGATGAGAAGGCTTTTTCTTACTTGCCAATGCTCAATCAGAAAAATGAGAGAGTAGCTATGGTCATGTTGGACACCGCAAAGTTGTGTCTTAGCTAGCCCTAGTATTATTAGCACAAATTGGTGAACTGCTGACCGTGCACCATGACTGGGAGGAAGTATGAGGAGGACAGCCCCATTGCAGTTGCTAACCAAGACCATGTGTCCAGTTGTCCACTGTTTTATTTCTTTTCAAAAACTCAGATTCATCCATAGCTCTGCCACCCCATTACAGTTTGTCTTGAGGCTTTTAAAAAATTGCCGCCAACAAAATTCCCAACCTGATATTTTTGATAGAAGATATTGTAACCGAATTGTAGTGATCTGTGTGGTTGTATTTTGCTATAAAAAAATTAATAGGAGGAGGCGTATCTGGCATCTAAAAAATGTGTAATGTTTTTTTAGCCACACTGACAACCAGTGCCGGCGCCAGCCAGTCTGCAGATTAGGCATCGGTAGGGGTTGAGCCAGTGGCAGTGATGGGCAGCGCTAAGTCATATTGCTTGCTTATTGACAATTAATTATATACTCACTGCAAGGGCGTACTGTTGACTTGTGAACAGTTGTACACACCCCTCTTTAACATATACAGCGGGAGTTGAGTAATGGCCTCTTCTATCTGCAAATCAGCAGACAAAGTTTCATAAAGACCTTTAACTATGATGCTTTTATGGAAAAGGGAAAGAAGGATGGAAGGAGAATGGATGGGTGAAATGTAATATGATTGGAAGAGAAGGATGCATGGGTGAAATGATGCATATGGGTGGCTGATAGGATACATGGTTCGGTGAAGGGTGGGTGGGTGAAAGTGTACGGGTGAAAGGATGCTTGCCTGAGTGGCTGAAAGGAATCCTCAGGTGTGTTTGATGGGTGAAACGATACAATGGTGGGGAAATGTATGTTGGTGAAAGGTTTGTTGAGACTGAGAGCCATGTTTGGATGGATGGATATATGGATTGAAGGATGGTTGTTTTTCAATGGTGAAGAGTAGACTGGATTGAGAGAATGTAAAACTTAAACGGTGAGTAGAAAAGCCAAAGGTGAAGAATAATAATACTAGAAGAACAAGGCAATGATGAATGGAAAAATCCTTGGAATGAAGAAGAAACAAGAGACTTGGGTGCTCCTCTGGTGTGGCGTTCTTCTCACCTTTACTTGCTTAGAATGGTTTTTATCAAGGTTTTGATTCAAAGGGTTGAGGTGGTATTTCAGACTACTCCCTTGACTCACGAGTGCGAGCGCAGCATATATTATGTATATTACTACCTACCCACCCATCATCAATCACCTCCCTCCCTCCTTACCCATGGCATTTCACCAGTGACACCCACGGTGACCTAACGGCTGCCTGGCTACATCGGCGGCACTGCATTGTTGGTTGTGCAATGTGCGTCTGCCTCAGTTAATGTGTAGGCCCATTTATAAATTTCATGGCAATGCGAAAAATAGTTGTGCTTCCCTTCACTTTCAGTACCCACTTAGTCACTTCCTATTACAAAACTCCTTTCTTAAATTCCATCTGTTCCAGCCTTCTGCAAAATATGAAAAAAACATTATTTGCCTGCGCCACGTTCCTCTGGCCAAGTGATATATTTTATTATGGCTTCCATAACCGATTACGTCTGTTCAAATTTTTGCCATTCACAATTGCTGAACAAAGTGACTCACTACTAGCAAAAGCTTAGGCACTTGATGATGATGATCAGTGAAACATCTACCTACCCAGCCTAATCCCTCTAACTTACCCACAGTAGAGTAAGTTAATAATTATTTTCCTTACTGCCAAACAAATCTATTTAGTTGGAAAAAAGTAATGTCAAAGTGTGGTGATGGAGGGTGAGGCCAGGGAGTAAAGTGGGACTTAGAGTAACTGCCTTTGCATTTTGCAGTTGGGATAGTCCGTGACGAACATGAAAGTGTACGGGTGAAAGGATGCTTGCCTGAGTGGCTGAAAGGAATCCTCAGGTGTGTTTGATGGGTGAAACGATACAATGGTGGGGAAATGTATGTTGGTGAAAGGTTTGTTGAGACTGAGAGCCATGTTTGGATGGATGGATATATGGATTGAAGGATGGTTGTTTTTCAATGGTGAAGAGTAGACTGGATTGAGAGAATGTAAAACTTAAACGGTGAGTAGAAAAGCCAAAGGTGAAGAATAATAATACTAGAAGAACAAGGCAATGATGAATGGAAAAATCCTTGGAATGAAGAAGAAACAAGAGACTTGGGTGCTCCTCTGGTGTGGCGTTCTTCTCACCTTTACTTGCTTAGAATGGTTTTTATCAAGGTTTTGATTCAAAGGGTTGAGGTGGTATTTCAGACTACTCCCTTGACTCACGAGTGCGAGCGCAGCATATATTATGTATATTACTACCTACCCACCCATCATCAATCACCTCCCTCCCTCCTTACCCATGGCATTTCACCAGTGACACCCACGGTGACCTAACGGCTGCCTGGCTACATCGGCGGCACTGCATTGTTGGTTGTGCAATGTGCGTCTGCCTCAGTTAATGTGTAGGCCCATTTATAAATTTCATGGCAATGCGAAAAATAGTTGTGCTTCCCTTCACTTTCAGTACCCACTTAGTCACTTCCTATTACAAAACTCCTTTCTTAAATTCCATCTGTTCCAGCCTTCTGCAAAATATGAAAAAAACATTATTTGCCTGCGCCACGTTCCTCTGGCCAAGTGATATATTTTATTATGGCTTCCATAACCGATTACGTCTGTTCAAATTTTTGCCATTCACAATTGCTGAACAAAGTGACTCACTACTAGCAAAAGCTTAGGCACTTGATGATGATGATCAGTGAAACATCTACCTACCCAGCCTAATCCCTCTAACTTACCCACAGTAGAGTAAGTTAATAATTATTTTCCTTACTGCCAAACAAATCTATTTAGTTGGAAAAAAGTAATGTCAAAGTGTGGTGATGGAGGGTGAGGCCAGGGAGTAAAGTGGGACTTAGAGTAACTGCCTTTGCATTTTGCAGTTGGGATAGTCCGTGACGAACATGCCAAATACAATATCCTGTTTCTTAAACCTTTCCCTGTACTGTAGTGCATTGCTTTTCCCACCGTCTACTTACGGGTAGACAGAAGGATGTCTGTCTGCATGATTGTTTTTATATAGCACCTCATGCGACGTATATCATTCATAGTAGCAATTCATCTGCCCTGTAGTCAGGGTGAAATTGAAAGGCATTTAACTGAGCGTAGACATGATAGGAATAAGATAATTGTCCAGTACAGCGGCCCCACCTGCAGACAGTAGCAAAGTAACTCAAGTATGTCTAGGGCGCCAGCTGAGCTAGCATGCCTCCATTACTTTAGCTCAACAAGAGAGAGAATACTTGTGTACTCCATAGTGCATAATGGCTGAAACTCTAATCACATAAAAATTCGAATGGCCTGAGGAAACCAGCAAATGTACTGCTACTGTGCCACTATATCATTTTATGTGTTTTGCTAAGAACATTGTTTACAATTTGTCTTTTTTTGTTTCTTGATATAGCTACTCCTGGTGACACGACTCCTAACAGGCAGGAAATAGTAGCTCGGACCCAGCAGAGGAAACTGGAGGCCAGCAGGGCCGAATACCAGGGGCTGGTGGCCCTGAAGGAGGAGGAGGCGGGTGCAGAAGCTTCAGATGCCCCGGGCCCCAGCCAGGCCTCAGTGCCTCCAGTACACCGTCGCCGCGGTCTCATGGCAGCCGCACACCCCCATTCCACCACTGCTGCTCCCCTCTATTTCCGTGCATTTCAGCGCCACATATGCAGAGGCTGGTGCGCATGGAAGGCAGGCAGGAGGAATGGATGGAGACATTGGAGAGGCACATGAACACCATTAAGAAGCTCCTAGCCCACCGTTAGTGCCCTCTTCTGCCTGTTTTTTAATCCTTTTTTTGGTGGGTAGGACTTGTTGTGGGGAGAGGGTGGGAATGTGGGAGTTGGGAGATGGGCATTTTGGGGATTTTCTTTATGGACAATTTCGTTTTTGGATTTTACTTTGTTATGGGCAGGTGTATCATCATTGCAGTTTGCGAGTCCTTAATAGCGAATTTTAGCGATTTGCTATTAAGGACTCGCAAAATGCAATGTATGTAGGTTTCGCAATAATATTTGCGATTCCTACATATTCCCTAATTGTGAATCGCAAATTGCGATTTGCAATTAAGGAATACATTCCCATTCATTCCTATGGGCCTAAAGGCCCATAGGAATGAATGGGAAGACATTCACAATTTGCGAGTACCCATTAGGTACTGCAAATTGCTGAATGCAATTTCAAGGGTGCAAGGGTGCCAAAAGGACACCCTGTTGCACCCCTGAAATATGCATGTGTGCACATGTGGCACACATACAGGCCCTAAGGGCATGTATGTGCGCCACATGGCACTTTGAAAAATGCAAAAAAGTGCATTTTTCTAGAAAATCGCAAATTACCACCAACTTGAAGTTGGTGGTAATTTGCGATTTATTAAGCCAAAATCGCACAACTTGGGTGCTTCCAGAATTGCATTTAAGTAATCGCAATTTGCGATTCCTTAAATGCATTCGCAAAATAGAGAATCGCAAATTTTGCAATTCCTTATTTTGCTATGGCCTTTTGGGATGATACATCCCAAAAGGCTTTTTCCTGTTCTCAAACGGGCCGATTCTGAGAATCGGCCCATTTGCGAACGGGAACAACGCTTCATACATCTGGCCCTTTGACACTACTTGGGACATTGGTTGGGGACAGGGAGAGGGGTGGGCCAGTTGTGGGTTTAGTTTATATTGTTTGGGGAATAACATTTTTATAGTTTTACATTATTTTTTAAATCTTTTTTTGGGGGTTACTGTTTTACTTCGCACTGCTGCCTTTGCCTCAGCCAGTTTTAATATTCTGCTGATGGTGGAACAACAAAATAGTTATGCAGTACCCTCCCTTGTCCTATTACTCTCTTCTCCTAGTCTCTGCAGCCTGCAACTATATTAACCCCTAAGGACTCTGAGTGGGGGGTGAATTTACATTGTATATAGATTGCAGTTCAACAATCAACCACAGCTCTCTTACCTGTATAGATGAAGCGAGAGCTGCATGGTTTCCCAAGGTGCCATGGTGGTGGTAGTAGTAGCATGCTAGTGCACTATCAGGGAAGGCATCAAAAGCGAGGTCCCACTCCCTCCTAGGTGAACTCACACTGTAGGATAAGGGCTATTCATCACAGGCAGCTAACTAAATTGAAATAAAAAAATGAGTTAATGCCGTTATTTTATGCAAGTTTTAAAAAGAATTTGAGGCAGTCACCAGGCTAGACTACTAGTACACAAGAAGAGAGACACTAGAGAAAATATGGCAAGCAATGCTAAATTGAATTAATCAAAACAATAGTGAAATAGTAAAAGTTACAAAATGAAACCGTCTCGAACTACAAAGTGGACAAGGGTAAGCTTTGACGCAATACAGTGCCTGAATGATGATGCTGTTCCTCTGAAAATATTGAACACTGTTTTTATGTGTGGGTCGGTAAAAAATAAATATGGCCAGCGTGGGCTATACTTAGAGCTGAAGATCCTCAACCTTCACTGAGTTGGTGTTGCTTTCACCAAATCTGCCATCCAAGTGTGTGATCAATTAATTGTGTAAATTCTTAAGTCACACCACAATAAATCACACAGCCCGGGGGAAGAGGGTTAGGGGTCAGAGAAATGGATAGGAAGGGGGGTTTCGGTAAAGGTTTGACAAAGACAAACTCTACACAAGGACAACACTCATCTGGGCAATGAGCAGCCTGCCATCATAAATGTGATCAAACTCGCAACTGTCATCATGATCATCAATTCATCATCATGAATCATATAACAATAATATGTAGCCTAACAGCACATGTATAATTTCATGATCATTACTAAATATCTGTCTCCAGTTACCTTCAACAACAGGCCCCTCACCGAACCACCAAATTCAAATTTGAGCCAGACAGCACTGAGCATGCACACACACACACCCAGCAACATTGCATTTTCCCAATCAAGTAAAATCAACGCACCTCTGTCACCACTAACCACCACTACACAGAGTTGGGTAGGCAAGTTTCGGCCCTTTAAAGTCATCACCAAATTGGTTGATTTCAGTGAAGCTGAAAACTTCCTTCTTCTGGTGGCAGTTCTCGAAGTAGTCACGTCCACGCCCTGAGACATTCCATCATCGCTGATCCTCCTGACTCCGTGTAAGGTGTCCAATTCTGTACCGACTGTCTCGATTCAAATGCAATAGATCGACCTGTAGTACAATTTTGTTGTTGCACAACTAGAGAAACATTGAGTCATTTTTTGGGTAGATATGTGTTTGCTTTATCTATTCTAAAGGGACAGGTCGTGTTCTGACTCTTTGAGGAGTATAAAGCAAAAAACAATTAAACAAAGCAGTGTGGAGTGGATTAGGTGAAGACATTTTGCTATCTCTCAAAGGGGAAGGATAAACAAATCACCTTCATGGGAAAAATGATCAGCCGTCGGTAGGCCACCAACATTGTAAATCATCTCTAACACATGTAAGTGTAATAGTTACAGATAAACAAACACCCAGTGTCACTGGCAGGTAACACATGAATCATCTCAACACAGTCACAAACAACAATCACTCAATATGCAATGCATGCCGTTTACCTGTTCTTCTAATTCAGGCATGGTCACTGTGAACGTGCTACATTGCAGATCCATTGTTCTCAAAGCAGATATTGGACAGTCTAAATCAAATAATGTGGGGCAGTCCGGCTAGGGTAATAATAAACTAGGAAAAGATAGATAGTCACGGCCCAGGGTTGGAGGCAGGAACACATTTGTTTGTATCTCTCCATTTAATGTCCTTGCAGGAAATGGGTGGGGAGGAGGACTGCACACTGTTGCACACTGTTGCAACTCTAATCCAGTAATAAAATGTGTCTAAGAGTAAGATGGTGGGGATGAATTACTCAACCAGACACAAATGAATAAAAGTGATAGAGACTGAGAGAAAAAGTTTTATGGTTGTTGACCCAGGGCTAGTAGCCAGGGAAGTAGAGCTCGTCCTCAGACTCTGGTGGTTCACCCAGAAGTAGGTCATCTAACACACTACTTCCATGACCTGAGTCTCCCTCATCTTCTTCCTGTCGTACTTCAGGTATGAAGTAATCCGGTGGCATAAAGTGCTGATTCATTTTAATCATGGTTAATCTCTTCATGTTTTGGGGCAAGAGACTGGTCCTTCTCACTGTGACAATGGCACCAGCAGCACTGAAAACACACTCAGCTGAGACCTTGGCAACTGGGCAAGCCAGATAGTTTATTGCCAGCCTGCTGAGCACTGGCCATTGGCACCTCTTCCCATACTAATACACCAATAGGGTTTGATCAAGGTAGACCTCTGTTGGGTCACCGAGAAAGGCCTGGACAATCCGCTCAATGATCATTGGTGCTCCACCTTTCTTGACCTCGTTTGCCATCGCCTCTACACTGAACTTAAGCCCTGCCAGTAGAAACCATTCAGTTGCAGATTTTTGGACTGATGCACCTGTTCTTGTTGTTGATGGTGTTCTTGTTGTTGTTTTTGGCTGCTGTGAGCCAACAGCACTGCCCTCAGGCTCTGAACTTGAAGGCTGCCGCACAGAACTTGTGCCCTGGAGGAGTGGGCCTCTAATTCCCTGCTGTTCTTTTTATAGTTCACTGGCTTGCTCAGCTATCCATGTTTTGTATTTTGCAACATCCCCGTCTGAAAAAGGAATTAAAGTGGACAGTAATGGTTTGTACCGTAGATCAAGAATTGTGGCACAGATATAATGTTTGGATGACACAATGTCTCTTTGCACCCTTGTCTTAACAGAAAAGCGAAAGAATGAAGCTCTCCACCAAGTCATATGCTTCTTTTTTTCCTCCACACCTGCGTACATTGCAGACACCTCCTTTAGCTGTTCCTGTAGCACGTGCAACAATGGGATAGCTTGGCACATGGTACTGCCCTCCTTGCTGACTTCCTGTGTGAACACCTCAAAAGGAAGCAGCATCTCTGTCAGACATTTGACTAGGCCCCATTGCCTTTCACAATTGCATCCCATCTTTGCATGACATATTCATTGATCAGTCTGCACTTCTCAAACAGGCATTCAAGCATGTAATAAGTTGAGTTCCAAGTGTTTAACTGGCATTCTATTATCACACTGAATGACCCCCAGCTGTTTCCTGGCTTTAAATGAATGACTGAAATGAGTGCAGATTCTTCTGCAGGTGGACAGTAAGTTGTTTACTTGGTCTTTCTTTTTTAGAAAGTCCTGTACAATGATGTTGATGCAGTGCGCCAAACACATGACCCTGAAATAGTCACCATCGGCCATGGCCTTAACTATATTACTGCCATTGTCCGTGTCAACCAATCCAATGTTAAGCCCTCTTGGTCACAGCCATTCAAAGACATTGTTGTTAAAGTCTTCCAAAATGTTTGCAGAAGTATGGGATTTCTCCATGGCGAACATGGCTACTGTCGCAATGCTTCAGAGCGGCATTAAAAATCTCAGCAGTGTCAACACCTGCAGATATCTTTTCTCTAGCCCCCACAAAAGAGATCCAGTGTGCACTGATGTACATGTAATCAGTGGCTTAGCAACTGGTCCACATGTCAGTCGTCAGGTGGATAGTGTGAACAGCACTCTGCTGCAAAGCTTGTCCAAGCAATTCCAGCACATCATGATGTAGCGCTGTAACAGCAACTCTACCGAAATAGGACTAGCTGGGAACCTTCCATTTCAGGCGGATAGCTGCCACAAATTCAATAAAACCCACCCGTTCCACAAAAGAAAAAGGGAGAAGTTCCAGCATCAACATTTTAGCCAGCTACGTGTTGTACAAACGTGCCATTGGCTGGTTGTGTTCATACTGCCCCTCCGGCTTAAACATGCCAGGAATAGTAGCCGGGATTTTTTTCTTTTCTGGTGCCACTGATGCAGGTGGCTTCTTGAGAGCAGACAGTGGTAGGCTCAATGTGTGTTTCAGTGGGACAGTCGCTGTCCTTTTTTGCCTTGGTGTCTCGACCTGAGTCTTGTGCCATTGCGTTGTTGCTGATTTGGGCGATACTACTGCACTGTTGGGGAGAGGGCTGCTTTGCGTAACGAGTCTTCTTCTTCTTCACCTTCCACCGTGATTGAATCGGATTCCGTGCTCAGCCTTTCACCCCTTCACCAACAGCACTTTCAATGTTTTGGCCACTAAGGTGCGCCTCCCACTAGATCATATGGGGCTTTCTCAAATGGGTTGATTGGCCCCCAGTACCATAGTTTGTACCAAGCTTACCCCGACTAACACTTGCTCTGCAAATGGAGCATTTGGCAGTGTTCACCTCCTTCTTGCTAACCCTTAAGAAGTCCCAAACTGGGGAGGTCAACTTTCTGATGCTGGTGCCACTGTCAATGTCAGATCAACTGGCAGTAGGTGGGCGTTTTGACGTTTGACTCTCTGTAGTATCTACTTCTACTGAGGTGGTTGTGGATGTAGGTCGCTACAGGGACTTTGCAAATATGGCAGCTGGCGGTGGTGGTATCTGTGGTGCCACATCCCTCCCAGCAAATTGGGATGGGGTAACGTTGCTCTCCACTGGGGCTGGGCTAACAACCATGACAACTGACTCTTTGTCAGCCTCCTCTTCTACATCTGCCTCCATAACTCTAAGGCTTTCAGGAACCTTGCCTAACCTCGACTTGTGGCATGTCTCACCCTCAGACTGAGGCGGGATCCAAGTGGTGTCTAGATCATCAGAAGGGGGGCTTGGAGAAGAAGGTGATGCACTAACCCTCCTTTTTCTAGCTGGAGATATAGAAGTCAATAGATTTTCTGACAGAGCGGCTTCCTCTACTTCCTCAGCATGAAGTTCAATCTCCTGAACTGCTCCTACTTCAGGAGGACCTACTATTGGTGTTGCAGGCGTTGTTGTCCACTTCTCTGAGTTTCCTGCAATGATTGGGCACTACTTGGTGATAGAGATAAGTCAATTTCAACATCACTGCTCGTTGGCGTTGCCGTGATTAGACTGGCTGCCTTCGTGACAGACATGGGCCTGGGCCTAGATTCGGGTGGGTTCACTGATGCAAGGTGCTGCTTCCAGCTTGCTCCCCAGAGGCCGGTGTGGCAGGCACAGTTTCTTTTTCTCCAAAAAAGGTCTAGGTCAACATACCAGTGGTGGTAAGCCCCTTCTTCTTCTTCTCACTGGCCACTTTCTGGGTAGCACCTTTCTTTGGGGCCGTCTTGAAACTGTCAGTTAGCAATGGCACTTAGCTTCACACAAGTTGAAGAGATGTGTGATGTGTGGGCCACACATCACGTCGTGCATAGGCCATCAGAAAAATGTGGCATTGTTGCAGTTTAATAAGTAGTACAAACAAACAATATCATGTATTGTGTTCACTGGTTACTCTTATTATAAATAATTAACAATACAGTGTATCCATTCATAAAATGGAAAACTACACC
Organism: Calotriton arnoldi; assembly: GCA_963921515.1. Classification (NCBI taxonomy): domain Eukaryota; kingdom Metazoa; phylum Chordata; class Amphibia; order Caudata; family Salamandridae; genus Calotriton; species Calotriton arnoldi. The sequence goes on along the minus strand of CAWUFW010004395.1, from coordinate 856,962 downwards.
AACATAAACTTTCATGGTGACTGACTATACACTCAGGAAGGATAAGAAAGAGCAACAACAAAATACAGATGTAACTGTTTCCTTTATGTGTATCACGTGGGATGTGACACTCAGGGAGGTGCTGATGAAATATGACAATAGAATAATCCTTGGACAATGAATGCTGTTGTGCACCTATAGCAGACATGGGGTTGATTCATTGTTGTCAGATGTAATGAAAAGGGTTTAAACAAACAAAAACTAAAAAAACAATTGTGAAAATAAACAAAATTATAAATAAGTGAAGGTATACTCAAAGTTATCATAATAATTTATTAAACTGCTATCTCATTGCTCAACCATCCATGCAAGCATATGGCAAAGCAAAGGGCCACACTGGCTGGATGCGCAAAATGACTGCCTGACATTGCCACATGGTCAGCAACAACACTGAGCAAGAAGGCATTGGGAAAAAGAAAGAACACATGCAGGCCTATGGGGAAAGCTCACTGGCTGGCTACACAAAATGGCCACCAGCCACATGGTCATTGGTCACACAACAACATCCAGCAAGCAAGAAGGCATGGCTACAAACAAAGAACAAATGCAGGCCTATGGCCAAAGCACAATGACTGCCTACGCAAACTGCCTGCCAGTCACATGGCAACAAGAAGCCGGAGGCCTGGAAAACAATGAACACATGCAGGACTTGGGACACAGAATATATAAAATGGCCACTAGCCACATTCATGGAGAACAAAGGCAAATGGTGGACTATGGCAAACACACAGTGACAGGAGGCATAGTTAGACAGAGAAAACACAGCATTGATTAATTCAGCAATGCCAAAAACAAAAATCAACAGGTATAAAACTTTTTACAACAACACACATCTTCCAAAGGCATTATCCCACCTATACACTGCTTGCAGAAAAAGGAAACGAGAAATAGCACAAAAAACCCTTTTTGCATTTTAATCCAATGCCATCCATGGCCTAGATGATGATTCAATCTAACAGACACAACAGAAAGTTGTTTTTCATACACCCATGGCTAGCACTGGGCCTACTGGCTGGAAGGCCCATTCCATTGGCAGACTAGGCCACATAGTGCATTAAAAGAATACAGAACATTTATTTAAAAACATGGAGAAAATGTACTAAACTGTGCAACATTTTTCCTTTACAAAAGAAGAAAACTCAAATGCAAAAAAAAAACAACAGCAACTAGCAAGAAGGCACAGCCACAAACAAAGATCACATGCAGGCCTATGGCAAAAAGCACAATGACTGCCTATGCAAAATGGCCACCAGCCACATCGTTAGAACAACCAGCTAGAAGGCATGGCCACAACAAAGAAGACATGCAGGCCTATGACAATAGCACACTGGTTGGCTTTACAAAATGGCCGCCAGCCACATGGTGGTCACAAGCAACAACAAGCAGGAGGCCTGGAAAACAAAGAACACATGCATACCTATGGCAAAAAGCACACTGGCTGTCTACAAAAAATGGCCGCCAGCCACATGGTCACAACAACAAGCAGGAGGCCTGGAAAACAAAGAACACATGCAGGCCTATGGACACTGACTATACAAAATACCCCATGGCCACATGGGGAACAATGCCAAATGGTAGCCTATGACAAACACACACACACACCAGCCAGACAAAGGAGGCATTGGTAATACAGGGAACACAACATTAATTCAGCAATGCCACAAATAAAAATTAACAGGGCTAAAAATGTTTACAACAACACACATCCCCCAAAGGCATTACCTCACCTAAACACTGCTTGCAAGAAGAAAAAAAAAGAGAAATACCACAAAAAAATCACATTTTGTATTTTAATCTGAATCCATCCATGGCATAAATGATGCTTCAATGCAACAGACACCACAGAAACAGTTGTTTCATGCACCCATGACTAGCCATGGGCCTACTGGCTGGAAGGCCCATTGGAAGACAAGGCCACATAGTGAATTAAATCATTATTGCAAATTTGTTTTAAAAATGGAGAAAATGTGGTGAACTGTGCAACATTTTTCCTTTATAAAAGAAGAAAAATTACTTACAAAGAAATACCTAGGCCCCTACTGAAACTATAGACCACCCACCACAATAACTTTAAAAAATCGCTTAAAAGTATACAAATATATACTGGTGCATGGCCCCAATCAAACAACACCAGTTTTTCAACTTACTTGTGAAATCTCAAATACAAAGTCCTTAAATCCAATGGTATATGCAGCAGACACAAAGGGGTCGATTCCGATGTCGTTCAAAAGGGATCCGAATCGGATTAGGGTTTGCTGAATCCGATCCGGAACCCTTGTTTCCGACCGAATCGTACACACTTCCCAATGACCGATTACAATGCCTGGAAAGCATTAGGCCTGTCCAAATCAGTTTTGAAAGGCATTCGAACAGGTCGCGTCTTTCGGAGCCGAATCGTACAGCTCTATGGACTCATTTTCCGAGCGAGCGAGTACGATGACCGATTCGGACAGCCGTTCCAATTTAGTTTCTCCGGAACAAATCAGCTGCCATAATCTGTCTTTGGGGGCCTATAGCAGGCCCCCTTCACCCGGGGCCTTCCGAATCGGGCCCGTGGGGGTACCCAAGGGACCCACCTTTCCAACGATGCACAGTGTGGCAGGCACCATGGGGTGCCCGCCACAGGGTGCAAGGTTTTCCCCAGCCACTCCTTCCTTCAATGGGAGTCCGACCGAATCGTATCCGGATACATCCAAATCGCTAGGTCGGACTTTCCCGATCCAAGTCGTCCGGAAAGCATTCTGGAACCAATTTGGTGGAATGCTTTTCGAATGACATCAGAATCGACCCAAAGAGTGATCCTTGCAGCTCCAAATCCAAATGAAATGTGACCAGGAGATGGACAAAGCACTGGGAGGAGCCTGCTGGACATGAACAGGAAGTTAGAGACTCTGTGGTACTTGCTTCCAATTGGAAAAAAAGTAAAAAAACTAAAAAAAAAGGACCCCTCGCACAAAAAAAATCAATGCCACATGTCCATTTGAGGAGGTTTGTAACTCCAAATTGTCATTTTGGGAAGATTTTGATGCTTCTCAAGGAGAAAATCTTCCCCAGATTGCATCATGGTAGATCCTGCGTGTATGACAGAAAACATCTGCCGGAAATTGCTGGTGCGCCCGAATGACGTGTTGGCAACCGCAGAATCTCACGGGAGCATGTGGCCAGCTAGCAAATCTCATGGTGCCCCTGAACAGCTCTGAAAATCTTGTAGGCGATCACGAGCACCCAGCAAGTCGCTCCCGCATGCGCAAAAGAACATTTCAAGCATGCTAACAAAAATAAAAACTCCACTCCGTTGTGGAGTGTGGAGTTTATCGGTAACTCCGCGTTCTCCGCAGAACGCGGAGTTGCTGAATTCCGGCAATTCCTTGAGCGGAGGAGAGTTTTACACCCAGACCTAGTAAAAAGAGTCTTCCAACTTACCCGCATGTGCTGCCCTACACACCTGTGTTTCCTTTGCAGGATCTGACGCGCCTCCTGGGCTCCTACTCTACAGCTGACATTACATGATGGCATGGCTGCTCCCTATCCACAGTGGGTGACTTTTTGTCGGAAGGACACCCTCTCTCCTTCGAACAACTCATGACTGATCATGCCTTTTCCAAGGCTGTATACTGTTCCTCTATTTATGACACCCTTCAGGAAGCTGCAGATATACAGTCATGGCCCTTGGCATCTTCAAGCAAACCAAGCACACCACGGTCAGAGCATGCTTCACCGGCCTCGCCCTCCTTCTAGACAAACAAACCCTCACATTACATAATTTGTTTTTTAATTCAAGGTGAAGCAGCAAGATCTTAGTCATCAGCTTCAATTGCATTGACCACTCTGGCTGATAACAATGATCTTCAAGATCAGCATAGCCAATCAGGTTTGTTTGGCCAGCAGCCTATTTCTCTCCCTCTCCCTAAGGGCACAATATTTACCACACCCAGCAGAGTCTTGTCAACATTAAGCACATCAGTGCTACCACAAGCCCCCTGTGGTCTGATATCCCGACAACTGTGTCCCAACCTTATCCTTGCTCCAGTGACAACTGCTGTCACAGCATCCACTGAGCATCAGGACACACTTCACCTGTGGCCACCACTCAAGGTCACAGGGAGGTTTGGAAAGGCTGTTGCAAAACCTGCATGGAGGGTGCAGTCACAAATTACAAAATCATGAGTAGAGAGCTGATGGGTGCTGCTACATGGCAGGTTGATCGGCTGGGCCAGATTATTGAACTTCCTAGGGTCACAACGATCTGTTGAGGGCTCAGAATGAGATCCAGAGGCCCATAAAGACATCCTTTAGCATCACCACTTTACATTCAGCTAATCATTTTGTACAGACACATGGCATCATAACACAAAATTAAAATCACTGTCATATCAGCATGTACAAGTATATCTATAGTGGTATGTTACATTTGCATTTTAATATAAAAAGGCAATACATATAAAAGCCTACAAAGAGAGAAGGACATGTGAACACTGTGTAGAGACCATGCAGAGAAGACACAACACTAGGAAGTACAGAATCAAATTAAAACAGTTTTATGTGGCATAATGACAAACAATATATGACTTTTGTGTTGCATGGTATAATGATTTCACCTATTGTGAAGATATGAGACCAGTGTTTCATTTTGTTACCAACTGCTCCTCCAAATACATATAGCAACACAAGTGTTAGTCTTTAGCCACACATTGGGCTGTCCGTATGTTTTACTCAGACATTATGCTCAGATGCCATCTTAAACTGCAATACGTTTCAACAGATATGCTACAGTTAAAACTATCAAGTATGAGTTTTAGAAGTTCAGATGAAACACATTTACATTGGCATCACTCCATGAGTAGGAGAAATTGTACTGCTATTTTTTCCATAAGCATTCCTTCAATGGTCAGACAGCTTGCACTGCAGATATCTCTATAACCAGTATCTGTGCAAAAGTCCAAAGCATCCAACTTTGACTTGCTAGTAATCTAGCAGATGACAGAATGACATGACCAAGAAAGGCAAAAATATTATTAAGTTTGTGACTATATGACATTGTCCTTGAAAATGTAATAGCATTTCTGATAATTAAACATCAACAGGTGTAAAACATAAATTCTCATATAGCATAGTCATCATTATATGTAAGATATAGGCAATATTCTACTGTACATTCAGACCAAAGTTAAAAACAAACACACTTCAGATATAATGAAAATAATCTGAAATGTAATCAGTGGATTAATAGCATTATTCCTAAAATACAATGTGTCCAAAGGGAATAAAAACAAATTAAATTCTCATTACAGTCAGTTACCATCAGTCAAAGATGTTTTAAATGAGTTTACACCTGAAACCAGTGTCTTCATCCTCACTGTCAACTTGCTGACATGCCACAACATACACCTGGGGTTTCCACTAGCAACGGAATGTTTCTCTGTGGGGCAATGTTAGGAAGCATACCATATAACACAACAGTCTTTAGAGTAGAGGACAGCAGAAGAGGTCCTCTCCTGTCTTGGTCAGGCACCTTCAGGATCCCAAAGGCCTGCTTCACATGACCCATCATTCACACAAGGGGCTCATTGAGGAGGACGTTGTTAAATTTCTCAGAGGTGGTAAAAGTCACATGTGACTTGGATAAGCTAAATATACGCACAGAAGCAAATGTAATTGAAATGATGTTTTGAAGGTCAGAACTGTCCAATAGCAGTTGACATGAACATAATCTTTGATAATTACCAGCAAGCTATCCCCTCCTTGGTACAAGGTGTGCCATCTTTTGTGGTATGGAGCTGCTGTGAAGAATTACCATGTCTTGGGTGCAACCTGGGAATCTTGCCCACACACTGGCAATTTAGAAATCTGCTATGTAAATCACCTGCACATCGATAGAGTGAAAATGCTTCATATTGCAGTACATTTACTCCAGGTTGCGAGGTGGCACCACTGTAACGAGGGTTAAATCTATGACACCGTCCCCATGTGGTATGCCATAGAACTCAGCCTTGATATTATTCACTGTAGCATTATCTGTTGAAAATTGAATGTAATCATTCAAGCGTTTGAGAATAACATCCGGGACCTGTTTGTGGACAGCTGAAAAAGTTGGCTAGGACGTCTACTTGAAGTCACTAACTGTATTCTGGAAGGAGCCAGTAACAAATAAATATAACGGTGCGATAATATTCCTAATAGTAGGGATGGCAGTCTGAGTTCTAACATCCAGCAAAAGTTGAGGTTGTTGTGCTAAAGGTTCAATAATGGTACAGTTCAGCCTCTAATCTATATCTGGATGTGATTCGTACACACTTTCATTATGTTGACGTATCTTTTTCCATCTTGCCTAGAGTGGCTGATATATGCAACATATCACAGTACAATGTGTCATTGTTTGATGTTCATTTGATGGACATATTACAAAAATATACAAATTTGGCACATGTAAAAATACAATTATATAATATTTCAAGAACGTTAATGTAGGAAATTGGGTTGTTGGTTGACTGGGGTGTGAGCCCTGTTCAAGCAGCAACCACAATCCTAGTATGGGTAAGGCACAAGCAAACCCCAACCTGCGCTCAATTCCCTGGTAGCTTTGTACAGAGCAGTCAGCCTTAACTTAGAGGCAATGAGTGAAGTATTTGTGCAACACTTCAAACATTAAAACAGTGAAAACACCAAAGAGAAAGATCCCACACCAGGTTATAATAACAGAGTACAATTGAATAAATAAAACAAGACCAAAACACCAAATATCCAATCAGTAGAACCGGAGTAATGCATTTTTAGAGAATGAACTGTAAAATAGCATCAAAAAGCATAAAGTGCCAACCACTGCTATCTGATTGCGCTGGACTGGGTCAAAGTCAAAATTGCAGGCCGACTGCAAATGAGCGCAGGTCGGCTACAGTCCCAGATTAGCCCCACTGAAGTTTTACCATCACAAGTTTTGTGCAAAGAGTCCTGTTCACATTGTAGAGGGTCACAGGGAGCCAGGAGAGTATTGCAGGTGGTGGTCGGCGTGGCGCGAAGAGCATGCTGGCCGCCATAGATGAGAGGGATGGAGATTTGCATAGTGATTCTCTGTGGACGATCGATGCTTGCTAAGCAAAGAGATGGGCTGGTAGCAACTTGTGCTGAAGTTTGGTACGAACAGCACAGTTACGGTGAAAACGGGCCAGTTTACTGTTGTACAGAGCCAAAAAGATTGATTTAAGGAGCCCGTGAGCCACACGAAGAGTCTAGGACCTGAGAAACACCACTTGGGGGTCAGCAACTCGCTGCAGCTGAGTCTAGGAGCTGACTAGGGAGCCTTTTATGTCCCGGAGGCTCAGATCAGGAGGCCAGCAAACTAGCCCTATGAGTCACTCTGGGGTACTGGGTTCAAGATGAAGTTTCAGGTCCAGTTCTTCCTCCCCAGGCAAGAGGGCAGCAGACAGCAGGTCAGCATAGCAGGGCAGCAGGTCCTTAAGAGCAGCAGTCCATGTTCCTTTGAAGTGGAGGGAGTAGCTTCTAGCGGATTCCCTTTGAAGTCTCCAGGCATCCTACCTTCCCTGCTTTGGCTCTAGACTAACTACAGGAGGTTATTCAGCCCTATGTGTGGAGGGAGGACACAGCCTATTCCAGTGTAAGTGGGGCTGTGCTCCTCCCTTCCATCCTGTCAGTGAAGGCCCATCAAGCACACCTAAGCTCCCTATTGTGTATGGCTGTCTAGGAGGAATACACAAAGCTCAACTCTCAGCTATACCCAGTCATGTGACCAGAGCCAGGCAAGAAGGTAAGAAAATGCGAACTTTCTAAAAGTGGCATTTTCAGAATTGCAATTTAAATCTGACTTAACCATAAGTTTGGATTTTAAATTGTGATTCTAGAGACACCAAACATGAAGTAGATGTTCTTTACCATTTGCAAATTACATTTATAAAATGTAATAATAATAAGAGTTTTACACTACCAGGACATGTAAAACTCAAAAGTACATGTCTTAATTTTTAAATATGTTGTACCCTGTCATCTGGGCCGTCCAGGGCCTACCCTATGGGTGACTTATGTGTATTAGAAAGGAAGGTTTGGGCTTGGCAAAAGGTTTATTTTGCCAGGTCGACATGACAGTTTAAAACTGCACATACAGGCTCTGTAATGGCAGGACTGAGACATGTTTAAAGGGCTACTTAAGTGAATGGCTCAACGAGCCCTGCAGGCCCGCTAGTAGCATTTAATTTACAAGCCCTGGGTACATGTAGTACCACCTTACTAGGGACTTATAGGAAAATGTAATATGCCAATTGGGGATAAGCCATTATTACTGAGTTTAGAAGAGAGAGCACAAGCACTTCACCACTGGTTAGCAGTGGTAAAATGCATGGAGTCCTAAGGCCAACAAAATTGAGCTCAGCACAAAAATGGAGGAGTAAGGCAAAATGTTGGAGGGAAGCCCACCATAAGGCTGACAGGTCTAAAGGTTAATTTCACAACAGCTGGATTCTCTAGTATTGTAATATTTTTTTAAATATACAAACCTCTATTGAACATATTTTAGGTTAAAAGACACCTACTATCAATTAAAAATTATCTCCAACGTATTTCTAAATAAAATCCAAAATTTAGTATGGATGGTCACAATCATGTTTTATTTATTTTTGCTATAATTTAAAAAAAATATGTCAAGCTTGACACAGTGGATGGTGTATATTGCTTGAACTGTGAGCATTCTAGTTTTTATTGATAGAAGCAACTTCACGGATGATGGATGCTGAATGGATTATGGATGCTTCCATCAAAACACACTACCGGTAGACCATATTATCAGGCATACTGTAACAAGGTGACCTTTCACGAACAAGCAGGAGCCAGGAGTAGTTGGTAATAAGGTTTATTCTTTAGAAGGTGACCATCCATCAGTCCCCTCCATCTGTCAGCCTGATACCTTCTCTTCTCACCCTTAAACATTTTCCTTGACATCATGTCAGTCTATTCCCATGACAACCGGAACATCACCTAAGATGCCATACATCTCCCTTCCTCACAAAGAGTAACACAAAAGTACTAGCTAGTAACAGGATGCATATTTTACAGAATTATTTCAATTCACTGGAATATATGCATATTTTCAAATAACAGTATAAAGTCACAATTTGCATGCTCAGAAACATGTAGGGGAACACATATGAGATGACATGCAGGTTACCAACCAACCCCACCACCCCTCAGAAACATAATTATTTCACATATTCCCTCAAATAAGCAGGTGGTGTGGTTTTTCTCACAGACCTCCTAAGAAACCTACCCGCAGGACCAAGTCCCACAGCACCTTTACAGACACCATCATCTACACTTTTCCTTGAGGTCCCTAGGACCATAACTGTTCATTGGAGCCCCCTCACTCGACAGGCCACCCTGAACTATAGTTTCTCTGAGTACAACTCTGTTTTAATTCCATTTGAGATTGTCATCGGTTTTGACAGCGTTTTTGAAGACCTTGATCTCATACATTGGTTTAAGAAAACCTGCAGAACTCCCTCTCATACATGTTTTTTTAACCAATACCCAGTTTCCCACCTTGACCTCTATTCTTTTAACACACTTCCTTAAATCAAAATGTTCCTAACGAGCCTCAATTTTTGTTGCCTCTGCCATCTTCCAATCACACCCCTATTGATCTCCATCACAACCAGATTGCATATCATTGACCCACATAGGTGCTACTAAAGTGTTGGCTCGTCTTCTCCTGAATAGCTCAACAGGGGTTTTCTTAGTAACAGTATGGGGAGATACCCTGTACACCTCCTCCTTCTTGATGACTTCTTTTCCTCCAGTCCAAGCCAGAACTCTTGGCCATGTCTATGGATTCTTTCAGCACACAATTAAAACGTTCCACCATGCCATTGGTCTCTGGATGATACAGTGAGCATTTCTGGTGCCGAATCCCATACTCACCCAAAAACTGTTCCATCTCTCTAGAAACCAACCGTACACCATTAACTGTAAGGATGATGTCAGGAATGCCCTCCCTTCCAAATACCTCTTCCAAAAATTGTCTCACATGTTTTGTTTCTATTCCTTGTGTGATAGCTATTTCTGGCCACCTGGAAAACAAATCAACCAGAACTGTAATATGCAAATCACTCCCTAAAGGGTGAAAAGGCCCTACTATATCCAGGCCAACTTCTTTCCACAGACCATTTGGGCGTTCTCTTATCACCATGGGTTGTACCTTGGGCTTGGCTTCTTTCTCACTCAACGCACATTGAACACAATCTCTGATGATCCTTTCGACATGTACATCCATTCCTGGCCACCAGTATGTCAATCTGAGTCTCTCTTTCGTTTTAGACATCCCTTGATGACCTACATGCACTAAGCAGATCAATTCCTCCCTGAGGGATATCGGGGGAACCAATATCGTGCCCCTGAACAAAAAACCTTGTTTCTCTGACACTTCATCCTTAACATGCCAAAACTTACCAGATTCCTCATCTCCCTTAGGTTTGGTCCTCCAACCTTTCTTCACCCAATCCATCACTCTAACAATACCTTGATCAGAGGCAAGGGCATTACATCACTTTCCCTCCATGATGCTACCTCCACCTATCTAGCAAACTATCTCCTCATCTTCTTCACCACCATTAGAAAGATTCTTCTCATCCACAACCACCAAACGGGATAAAGCATCTGCTATTTTGTTCTTAAATCCTGGCAAATACTTGATTTCTAAATCATACCCTTGAAGAGCACCACCCTTTTGGTGATCCTGCTAGAAACCGCATCAATACCTTTCTTTTTGGAAATCTCACATAAAGCTTGTGATCTGTCCTCACTTCAAAAGTACTGCCCCACTACAGATTCTTTAACTTCTTCGCAGACCAATGTACTGCTAAAGCCTCCCTTTCTACTACCGAATAGCGCACTTCTGCCCCTTTAAAGCTCCTAGAGAGAAACAGAATCAATCAATCAATCAATCACGGCATTTATAGAGCGCGCTACTCACCCGGGAGGGTCTCAAGGCGCTGGGGGAGGGGGTAAGTTACTGCTCGAACAGCCAGGTCTTGAGCTGCTTCCTGAAGGCGAGATGGTCCTGGGTTCGCCGAAGGTGAGTGGGGAGGGAGTTCCAGGTCTTGGCCGCCAGGTAGGAGAAGGATCTTCCTCCGGCGGTGGTTCTGCGGATGCGTGGTACGGTGGCGAGGGCGTGGCTGGTTGATCGTAGCTGGCGTGTGGGCGTGTAGAAGGACATGCGGTCGTTGAGGTACTTTGGGCCCAGGTCGTGGAGGGCCTTGTGTGCGTGGGTGAGGAGTCTGAACGTGATTCTCTTGCTGACGGGGAGCCAGTGCAGGTCTTTCAGGTGTACGGTGATGTGGCTGTGTCGGGGGATGTCCAGGATGAGTCGTGCGGAGGCGTTCTGGATGCGCTGGAGTCTCTTTTGAAGTTTGGCTGTGGTTCCGGCGTAGAGGGTGTTCCCATAGTCCAGTCGGCTGGTGACGAGTGCCTGGGTGACGGTCTTCCTGGTTTCAGTGGGGATCCATCTGAAGATCTTGCGGAGCATGCGCAGGGTGTTGAAGCATGAAGATGAGACGGCGTTGACTTGTCTGGTCATCGATAGGGAGGAGTCCAGGATGAAGCCCAGGTTGCGTGCGTGGTCCGTTGGCTTGGGTGCGGTGCCCAGGGCCGGGGGCCACCAGGAGTCGTCCCAGGCGGAGGGTGATGAGCCCAGGATGAGGACTTCCGTCTTGTCTGAGTTCAGTTTAAGGCGGCTGTTCCTCATCCAGTCGGCGACGTCTCTCATCCCGTCGTGCAGGTTGGCTCTGGCGGTGGTGGGGTCGTTGGTGAGGGAGAGGATCAGCTGGGTGTCGTCGGCGTAGGAGATGATGTTGAGGTTGTGTCGGCGTGCGATGGCTGCGAGGGGCTCATGTAGACGTTGAAGAGGGTCGGGCTGAGTGAGGATCCTTGTGGAACGCCGCAGATGACTTCGGTGGCTTCGGATCTGAACGGGGAGAGGCGGACTCTCTGGGTTCTTCCGGCGAGGAACGAGATGATCCATTCCAGTGCTTTCTCTCGGATTCCGATGTTGCTGAGGCGCTTCACTAGGGTGCGGTGGCAGACGGTGTCGAACGCCGCGGAGAGGTCCAGGAGGATGAGGGCAGCTGTTTCCCCGTTGTCGGTTAGGGTTCTGATGTCGTCGGTGGCTGCGATAAGGGCGGTCTCGGTGCTGTGGTTGGCCCGAAACCCGGACTGCGAGGGGTCGAGGGATCCATTCGTCTCGAGGAAGGCGGCAAGCTGTCTGTTGACGGTCTTCTCGATGACTTTGGCCGGAAACGGAAGGAGCGAGATGGGGCGGTAGTTCTTGAGGTCGGTGGGGTCCGCCGTTGGTTTCTTCAGGAGGGCGGTAAGCTCGGCGTGCTTCCAGCTCTCCGGGAAGGTGGCGGTGTGGAAGGAGGAGTTGATGATGTCCCGGAGATGGGGTGCGATGGTGGCGTCGGCTTTGTTGAAGACGTGGTGTGGGCAGGGGTCGGTTGGTGATCCGGAGTGGATGGAGTTCATCGTGCGGGTGGTGTCTTCGGTGTTGATCGGGGTCCAGTTGCAGAGGGTGGTGGTGGCGGGCATTGGTTCGGCGGTAGGGTGCGTTGTTTGTGCGTCGAAGCTGTTGTGTATGTCGGTGATCTTGCGGTGGAAGAACGCGGAGAGTGAGTTGCAGAGGTCTTGCGAGGGGGTGATGTCGTTGTTTCCGGCGCTGGGGTTGGAGAACTCTTTGACGATGCTGAAAAGTTCCTTGCTGTCATGGGCGTTGTTGTCCAGTCGTTCTTTGAGTGCCGACTTCTTGGTGGCACGGATCAGCTGGTGGTGTTTGCGGGTGGCGTGCTTGAGGGCGGTCCTGTTGTCTGTGGTCTGGACGAGTCGCCAGGTTTTCTCGAGAGTGCGGCAGTTCTTCTTGGATTCCTTGAGTTCGTTGGTGAACCAAGGGGTTTTCTTGCTTCCGGGTCTGCTGGGAGGGTTTTTAGTGGTGCGAGGTCGTCGGCGCAGGCGGTCAGCCACTTGGCGAGGTTGCTGGCTGCTTCGTTTGGGTCCGTTGTGTCGGTGGGTGTGTTCTGGCTGAGGGAGGCGGTGAGCTGCTCGGCGGTGATCTTGCTCCAGCTCCGGCGGGGAGCCTGTTGCGGGTGGTGGTGGGTCGCAGTCTTTCTGAAGCTGAAGTGGACGCAGCTGTGGTCGGTCCAGTGGAGTCCGGTGGCGTGGCTGAAGGAGATGTGCTTGCTGGACGAGAAGACGGGGTCAAGCGTGTGGCCGGCGTAGTGGGTGGGCGTGTTCACCAGTTGCTTGAGTCCGAGGTTGGCGAGGTTGTCCAGCAGGGCGGTGGTGTTTCTGTCGTTGTTGTTCTCCAGGTGGAAGTTGAGGTCCCCTAGGAGGATGTAGTCGGCGGAGGGCATGGCGTGCGGGCTGATGAAGTCTGCGATGTCTTCGCTGAATAGTGTGCGTGGTCCCGGGGGTCTGTAGATGAGGGTGCCTCGGAGGGTGGTCTTGGGGTCCGTGTGTATCTGGAAGTGTAGGTGTTCGGCGGCGGTGAAGGTCTCGTCGGAGTTAGTCGAGATGCGGATGGTGTTCTTGTGTACGATGGCGATGCCTCCTCCCGTCTGGTTGACGCGGTCCTTCCGGGTGATCTTGTATCCATCCGGGATGGCTATGGCGATGTCAGGCGCTGAGGAGGCGTTCATCCAGGTTTCGGTGAGGAAGGCGATGTCCGGTGCTGTTGCGTCGAGCAGGTCCCAGAGTTCCACGGCGTGCCTGTGGACGGAGCGGGTGTTCAGCAGGATGCATTTCAGGTGGTTGCTGCTGTTGCTCGACTTGGCGGAGGTGGTGCACGTCAGGGGGCAGGTGAACCGGCAGGTTTGGCAGGTGAAGGGTCCGTGGGTGCGTCTCGGTGAGGCTCGGTAGCAGGCAGGGTTCCGGCCGGCATTGAGTGCGGTGAGTGTGGCGGCGTCGTAGGTCCGTCGAGTGGTGTTGCATCGGTGGGATCCAGGGGTTCTGGCGCTGGGCGCGGTCCAGTCGCGGACGGGCGCAGACGGGCTTGCCTTAGGCGCGCCTTCGGCGCGCCAGCGGCGCGCCCGCTGCGCACGTCCGCTGCGCGGCCGTGCAGCGGCCGCCATTTATGGGGAGGTGGGAGGGAGGAGCAGCTGGGATGCGGGAGGCAGGGGCAGCGAATGGGCAGTCAGGGGGCGGGGCCGCAGGGACGCAGCGGCGGGAATGGCGATAGGCAGCGAGGGGCACAGAAGGAAAACCGGGGGAGAGCAGGTAAATCACGGGCACAACAACAGTGGGGCAGCGAGGGGCACAGAAGGAAAAACGGGGGGAGAGCAGGTAAATCACGGGCACAACAACAGTGGGGCAGCGAGGGGCACAGAAGGAAAAACGGGGGAGAGCAGGTAAATCACGGGCACAACAACAGTGGGGCAGCGAGGGGCACAGAAGGAAAAACGGGGGGAGAGCAGGTAAATCACGGGCACAACAACAGTGGGGCAGCGAGGGGCACAGAAGGAAAAACGGGGGGAGAGCAGGTAAATCACGGGCACAACAACAGTGGGGCAGCGAGGGGCACAGAAGGAAAAACGGGGGAGAGCAGGTAAATCACGGGCACAACAACAGTGGGGCAGCGAGGGGCACAGAAGGAAAAACGGGGGAGAGCAGGTAAATCACGGGCACAACAACAGTGGGGCAGCGAGGGGCACAGAAGGAAAAACGGGGGGAGAGCAGGTAAATCACGGGCACAACAACAGTGGGGCAGCGAGGGGCACAGAAGGAAAAACGGGGGAGAGCAGGTAAATCACGGGCACAACAACAGTGGGGCAGCGAGGGGCACAGAAGGAAAAACGGGGGGAGAGCAGGTAAATCACGGGCACAACAACAGTGGGGCAGCGAGGGGCACAGAAGGAAAAACGGGGGGAGAGCAGGTAAATCACGGGCACAACAACAGTGGGGCAGCGAGGGGCACAGAAGGAAAAACGGGGGGAGAGCAGGTAAATCACGGGCACAACAACAGTGGGGCAGCGAGGGGCACAGAAGGAAAAACGGGGGGAGAGCAGGTAAATCACGGGCACAACAACAGTGGGGCAGCGAGGGGCACAGAAGGAAAACGGGGGGAGAGCAGGTAAATCACGGGCACAACAACAGTGGGGCAGCGAGGGGCACAGAAGGAAAAACGGGGGGAGAGCAGGTAAATCACGGGCACAACAACAGTGGGGCAGCGAGGGGCACAGAAGGAAAACGGGGGGAGAGCAGGTAAATCACGGGCACAACAACAGTGGGGCAGCGAGGGGCACAGAAGGAAAAACGGGGGGAGAGCAGGCAAATCACGGGCACAACAACAGTGGGGCAGCAAGGGGCACAGAAGGAAAAACGGGGGGAGAGCAGGCAAATCACGGGCACAACAACAGTGGGGCAGCGAGGGGCACAGAAAGGAAAAGGGGAGACAAGCAGACAGAACTGGCACCGGGGCCACAAGCGGAGGGCGATCTTACCTACAGGAGCAGCGGGCAGACAGCACAGGCGGAGCTGTGTGGTGGGGGAGCGACCTACCTGGCAAGGTCAAGGGTCGCTCTCCTGGCCTTGATTATTCTGCAGCAACACAGCACCTAATCCCTTCATACTTGCATCCGTTATCAAGATTGACTTGTTCTTTGAGTCAAAGCTCCTTAATTTGGGGGCATTACTCAACCTCTCCTTCAGTATGCAAAACTCTTCCTCACATTCCATACAAACTCACTCCCCTTCCGAAGTAATGTTCTTCTGTGAACATATAAACTGGTAAAGCCTTGTACAATTTTACTATAATATTCAGCCATTCCTACAAAACTCATTAATTCCTCCTTGTTTGTAGGAGAACACAGCTTGCGAATGGCATCAACCAAATCCTATTTTGGCATCACACCACTAGCTGAGATCGTGTGCCCCAAATAGGCTATGAACTCTCTCCTGAACTTGCATTTCTCCATTCTGACTGTCAAGTTAAATTCATCAAGCCTGCTCAAAACCTGCACTTGCATCATGTTCCACATCATATTTTCCAAAGACTAATATACCATCCTGGTATATTTTCACACCTGCAAGCACGTTCAGAACATTCTCCAAGGCTCTCTGAAAAACAGAGGCCACTGACACCAAACTAAAAGAAAGCCTGAGAAATCGATATGTCCCAAAAGGAGTAATAAATGCTGTCACGTCTTTGGATGCCTCGTCAAGCTTGATCTGATGATATGAGGATCTAAGGTCAATGGTGGAAAACACCTTGGCTCCCTGCAACAACATCAGCATGTCAGCTATCCTATGTAAGGGATAACGATTTACCACCACATGCTTGTTCAACTCTCTTAGATTCACACACAAACGCAAACTGTTGGCTGCTACCACTGGAGGAGCAAGCCACTGTGTTCCTTCCACCTCCTCAATAATTCCATCTCCCATGAGCTTCTACAATTCTGATTGCATTTGTTCACGCACAGCCTCAGGAACATTACGCACTTTACCACACACAGGTTTTGCCCCATCAATAAGATGTATGTGATGAACATAATGACGGAGACAAACAAGTGTTCCAAGAAACACCTGGGGGAATTTTGTCTCTAAACTATGTACAAAATCCCTGGAGGAATTATCCTGGGTGTAAATGTTCCTCACATCAAAATTGTCCTTCAATTTAATAGGAGGTGAATTATTGGTATCTAAAATCACCCCGAGGTCTCTTTGGTGGAACCAACTCAGTATGCTGTCCCCTTTTTACGAAATATAAACTTTCACATTCGCAAACCTCTCTTTGTATTCAATAAGACCCTAAAAGTATCCAAATAACTTGATGGGCTCACCCCCATATGCACAAGGTCTTATATCAGGGCGAAATTCTTAGATTTTCTCTTTAATTTTACTTATATAGAATTATTTCAAAACTATGGTGATTTTTGCTTCAGAATCAAATAATACATTTGTTGTTTCTCCTTCTACCAACACCTCATCAACGGGACTACTATTACCACCATTCTCTGTGACTTGCAGAATAATCTGCCCACACTCCACATCCGCATTTCCCTCACTTGAACACGTGCAGTTATCATTAACTTCACTCACTCTCCCTTTGAAGGCCTTGCCTTTGAAGACCACCGCAAAGTTTCCTCTCCTTCTACAATTACTAGAAGTAGCTTTGCTCACCGGACATTGTTTGTCATTGGCCAAATGTCCTATTCTTCCACAATGGAAACATTTGCCTTGAAAAGTGTTAATCTTTCCGGTTTTATCATTGTTTTATCATCGCCTTCTTGTCACCTTCCTTTTTTATAACCTTAACACACTTCATTGAATGCTCAATTATTTTATGCATCCTCTAGAGAAGGTTCATCCTTTTGCCAGAGTTCTTCTCTTACACGTTCTATATTGCACCCCAACATAAATTGATCTCTTATCCTTTCATCAACTAATGCACCAAATTTACATGTCGAGGCTAATTTCCTCAAACCTGTTATGTAATTCTCCATAGTTTCTCCTTCCAATTGATTTCTGCGACCAAAATGATAACGTTCAAGGATGGTGCTGACTTTAGGTAAATAATGTTTGTCTAATTTAGCAATACAGATCTCACACTCATTTAAGTCCCCATCGTGGATATCAAGCAAATGATCAAATATCTCCTGTCCTTCTGAACCTAAACAATGTACAAGTAATGCTGTTTTCCTTTCAACGCTAAGTGACGATCCACACACCCTGGAATATCTTTCAAAAACCTTCCGCCATTTCTGACATTTAATGGGTGGCTCACCAGACAATGTCTAAAAAGATGGTGGCGCAGGTACATTCTGCATATTATGTTTTTAAGTGCAAAGTTTCAAAAGCGAGAACCAAAGAAAATAGTGAAAAACCTACAGAATATGCAGGATGAACCCTAAAAGCCTAAACACAAGATATAGCTACATTAATTTTCATTAACATTTGCTGAGAATGACACACACTGAGTGAAAAACACACCTCACGTACTTAAACAGATAAAACCTCAAACTTAAATCATCAACAAGACCTGTGAGGTTAACATTCAATAATGCATAAATTAGCATAAACAAGGTGTGAACCTCACTTGAAAAAAAAAATGCGCCTTAGAAATCCATGCTGTTGACTTAAGGAGATTATAGTGCAAATAATTGATAAGGAGTTAAAATGGATGAGAAGTATAAACACAAAAGTGTGCGCATCACTGAAATGAGTAAACACACTTGAAATCTGTATCAGGCAAATGTGTGCGTCACTGAAATAATGAGCCATACTTGAAGTCTGTAGACCTGCAATAGACAAGTGTGCCTGTCACTGAAACAAAGAAACACGCAACCGTAACCCAGTAGACCACCCAAGAAGGCCGTAACGTGGTGTGCCGATGAGACAAATATTTGCTGTCACGTTAGTGTGCACGTCTCTGATGTAGAAGACACGCAGTCAATGTAAGCTTGCCTTCAACTTCCAACATAGACCTTCCAAGATGGCCGTAGCATCACGTGTTGATGTAAGGCATGCAGCGTCTATCCTGGTGTCCGGAAGTTACAGCGCAGAATTTCCGGATGCTAGTAACAGCCAAGGACTCTCTGAGCCAGCTCTCCACTCACGTGCAGCACCATCAATCGATCTTCAGCACGGGATGTTCTCCAGCCCAAATGTTCTGAGATTCCCCGAGACAGGAATTTTAAATACCGCCCGCCGCACTCTCTCTAAAGTTCATTTGGTATCGCTTGCCAAAAATCAAAAGAGCTTCCCAAATAGTGAAAACAGTACCTTAGAAATATTCTCCTGTGAAAATGATCTTCCAATCAGAGCAGCATGGCAGGGGTGACTCGAATAAGCTGTTAGACGTGTTCACATGAACGTGTTCACATGATGTTGAGATCCTCTCTTCAAGTAATTAATACATTATGTGTTGCCATTGTAACACGGTGACCTTTCATGAACAAGCAGGAGCCAGGAGCAGTTGGAAGTAAGGTTTATTCTTTAGTATGATCCCATCCATCAGTCCCCTGCAGCTGTCAGCCTGATAACTTCTCTTCAACCTTAAACATTCTCCTTGACATCATGTCATTCTATTCCCATGACAACAAGAACATCACCTAAGGTGCCACACATACCCGATGTCTATAGTGTTAGATTTTGATGGTGGACCAAATATGGCGGATGCCTGACATATCTGTCATTGACGATGGTCTCCTAAGTGCAGTCCTAAATTCTGTCACATTGGCGTACATGTCTTTTAAGCTAATTAGATGATTTGCTCATAATACTCAACTCTAGGAGACCTCCTCAACAGTTGATGCACATTTATTTCTGCTAGAACCCGCCATGGCCAAAATAGCAGATCACAGGGCCATCAAATTCACTTCTGAGGAGTTGGATATGCTTGAGGAGGTGACCCTGACCAACTATATCCAGCTGTATGGCCAGCACAGAGTCAGGTAAGCTGCATACATGGAAAGTGCTTACATTTTTATTCCCTTAGTAAATTAGAATCTTGTAAATGACTTAAGACTCTGACCCTAATGTATTAAATGTCATATCCAGCATAAGAAAAAAAATCTTCGTACACCTTTGATCTGGAAATTTGCGATTTACATACAAGCTACTACTGAATAGCATTTTGTTATACAAAAACATCAAAATAATCCAGCACCCTCAGTTATAACCATACACATAATATGATGCAATTGCATAAGTGGTTTTTCATTCAATAATAATTTTTAGCTGCACAGTTAAGCATGACGTCAATTCAGCAGGTGTTTTTTAATTCCTTTTTTTGTGACTTCTCCTTCACAATAGATAAAACCGTAGCCAAAGCGTTTCATCCTCTCGGACTTCTTCAGGGCATAAAAGATATAGGCCTCCTATCTTGAATGCTGTTTGCGCTGTTCAACTTCTTTCTTTAAAGTGATTTTTTAAAGTAATCTTGTCCAGTAATGAAAAACCACTTATGCAATTGCATCATATTATGTGTATGGTTATAACTAAGGGTGCTGGATCATTTTGATGTTTTTGCTATTGAGGGGTTTCTTTGATCCCAGGAGACTTAAGGGCATTGAATCTCAGGTCCAGAGCACCTAATGATTAATTCTATAATTTACCTTACTGTTAGATAAGTGCAGTCCCGGTTGCCTCAATCCCCGAAAAAAACCTCTACTGTAGCATTTTGTTATACACCTTCTAGGTCTAAAAATTTACTTTGATTACTATATTTAACATACTTTATATAACAAATATGAAAAACACAGTGCCCTGGTCGATCACTCAGCTTTCACTAGTAAAAGCCAATGCCTAACCACAAACATGCATGTAGTTTTTTTTACTTCATAAATATAAATTTGGAACATTATCCTTAGTGAACAAAAATTAGTGATTGCAAAATAAAAACAGATCTTAAATGGCGAGCAACAGTAATTTACCAGCCTGCTTTTCTGTGATGGAAAACAAATCACTCAGTCATTGGTGAGGACATGCAGGTCCTCCCTTTGGCACGGGAAAGCTGTGTGGTCAACCAGGACAACAACAATGAAATTGACAAAAGGATTAACATCGATGGTGTCAGTTGGCATGCCATGTTTTAATTTGAGTGTTTTTTTATGTCATAAATGTTTTAGCACATGGCACTATCAGAGCCAATGGAGGCCCTGGTTGTGCTAATTACTTTCTAACTGCTAAGCCAATGGGGACCTTGACTTTTAACAAATCACAGTGCGCTTGACATTAAGGATGATATGGATATTGTATTTTTGTGGCCAGGACACAGCCTGACATTTGAAATAAGAAAATAAATAAAATACAAAGGTACTGAGTTTCTGTGTGCCAGAATAGCTACTCCATTACAAAGTGGCATATAGCGCATAGACATGATCACTAATCTAATAATATATAAGGCAGTTGTAATAAGGAGGCTGCCTATCCATCATATTCTATGTAGCAATTTGTCCAAAATTATTAAATGTGGTTCTTAATGGCATCACACAACACTGATTGACAGCCGCAGTACAAATAACACACACTATTCACAACAATTTTAAAACAGATCAACAGTCATGATTTTTCAGTTGTTTGACATTCTGTTCCCTCACAACTTAATGATAACCATCCACCTTTTTATAACTAGCATGGTATATCACACAGTTGTAAAAAGGTTTGCAGTATACCCATCACAGTTGTAATGCAGTAGCACCTCAAACAAAGCCTTAATTAGCCCCAATGTATGTAAAATAAAATGGAAATAAATTATACACACACATGTATGTTTGATAAATTGTGATGTTGAACAAAATATGATTCTTAATGTTTTTTTTTATCTTCCTCTGTGTAGGTGACCCTCCACAAGAAGATCTGATGGGCCATTCCCAGGAAAGCGTGCCAACAGAGGGTCTTCATGTTTCACAGCATCCATTGCCGTAAACGTTCGAGGGACCTTTGGGAGTGGACCCAACTCATAATACTCAATACATTTGGAAGGTCCTCTCAGCAAAAAAAGAGGGTGCTGCAGTCACAGACCACAATGATCCTGTGCATTCTGGCAGTGGTCTATCTCTACTTGAATAGAGAGCTGAAGACCATGAAGCAGCGACAAGGAGGTAGGTCTATCAATGTGAAAAAATGTAGATGTAATTCTAACCATGCTTTTTTTAGTTTTCAGCATGCAATATAACATATCAGCAGTAAAAAATAAAATGACATTCCTATTACAAGTGCTATAGGATATATTAGATTTTGGACCACATCTAGAGTTTGGTGAAAAGCTACTGTGTCACAAATGTGACAGATATCTCTTCCACTTTATTACAAGTGCCATTGGGTATAATACACTTGTAATAAGGCGGACAGGCAATACGTCACAGCTGCAACACAACAACACAGCCATCAAACTATAAATCTGACCCAATGTCAGTAATGTATTTATAACTTTCCTGATAGGATATTTACAAGTGTAAATTTCTCCAAAAGTGTAACTTACACTCAAATTTTGTGAATACACAAAAAGTAGTAAACTTACTCAAAAGTTTAAATTATTCAAAAGTGTATAGGCCCCAGGCCTTTCAATTTTGTGGAAGCATATGTTACACTTGTGAAGTAAATTTATACTCAGATTTTGTGAATAGCCAAAAAGCAGTAAACTTACTAAAAAGTGTAAATTACTCAAAACTGTATGTTAAATTGTGATTCAGGACCAGAGTGTCTGAAACCATTCAATTGTGATATTGTGGGAGCCAAGCACCTCACTAAATAGTTAAACGATGTCCATGCCTATAAGGGGGGGCATGGCTTCTCGTGCTCAAGGTGCCCGGTTTCTCCCGTCCTCACCTCCAAACTTCCTTAGAGGCAGAGGGCTACGTAAGAACAGCAACCAAGTGAAAAGATCAGTGTAAACTAAAATCGTAATATTAAAAAACACAGGGACCGATTCCGAGTCAGGCCGGAAAAAATACCAACCGACTCGGAGCCGGAATAAATACCGACCGACACGTACAGGTGCAGCTCGACCCGCAAAGTACGATGAAAAGCGTGCTAAATCCGACCGACTCGTACGGAACACAAGCCGAACGACCGAGCCGCGCGGAAAACAGCCATCCGGCCGGAAAACCACGCGAATCGAACCGACCGACACGCACCAGGAAGAATCCCGAACGAAACGTACCGGCGAACTCCGACCCGCCAAGTACGATGCAACGTGTGGAAAACACGACCGAGTCGCACGGAGCCCAAGCCGCACGACCGACACGCATTCAAAACAGCGAGCCGAAGCAACCCAAAACCCCGCGACCGACGCGTACGCAGCACAGAAAACAGCACAAACACAGCGTGAACGAATCGGAGAGGCTCGCACGAGACAACTGGAGGGTCCGACTCGGTCACAAGAACGTCTCCTACACGCACAAAAAGAACCAAGGAAAAAAAAACACAAAAAAAGGCCAAACAAGCAATCACAAAGCAAATAAATACTGGGTGGGGAAATAGGGAACAAAGACACACCCACAACTCCACCCATATAAAGGACACAAATCCCTACCATGATCCTTTGCAAATTCAAATTACCTGCCAGCACTCAACAGACAGCAACCACACACCCACAGCTCATCCATCACACAAGCCACACACCATCAGCACCTCAACAAATAGCACCCTCACATACACCCAGCAAAACACACACTCACACACACTCACTTGCACACCAACACACACATCACTCACCACCACCACCCATCACCATGCCCCCCACGAAGAATCCAAAGTTCCTAGATAGTGAATTGGAAGTCCTGGTAGATGAGATCCTCAGGGTAGAGCCACAGGTGTTTGGTACACTGGTCCAACAGACCCCCATGTCGCAGAAAACCAAGATGTGGGCGAGGATCGTTGACAGGGTGAACGCACAATCACCATGTTTGCGCACAAAGGAAGACATCCAGAACAGATGGTATGACGTGAGCAGGAGGGTCAAGGAGCTGCTGAAGAAGGACTACCTCTTGAGCCAACACACCGGCAGTGGCCCTCCTGCCAAACCACTATACTTCAGGCCCTGGGAGGAGAAGGTGCAGGCCATCCTACCACCAGTGAGCGTCTATGGACTAGAAAACATCCCAGAGCCTGGTGAGTACACAACAAATGTACACAATATTGTGCCATAATACACACACATCACTGTCAAGGGAGAGTCAAACCATGCACCCTAAGCAAATACACACCAACCAGAACAGAATCATCCCAAAATGTGTATGTCAGTCAGATAAACACAACACATGCCATCTCATAGTGATACGTAACTGTGTCATCACATGTACAAACACAACTACAACTACAGCTAGGCAGTGGCACAAACATAACTAACAAACACATCCAGACATGTAGCCACCACTACAACACCACCTCACAGTGAAGCCCACTGAAAGGAAGGAATCCTGTGTATGCTGGGCAAGTCAGTGTAGCCAATAGCATCATGGGAGTCGTAGTCACAGATATTGCCCACCCTCACAATGCGCACATCAACACCACCATGAACCATGCTCACATCACAGGGAGTGGAAAACAACTGACAAGATGGCTGACACTGGCTACTGCTGTGGGGAGCACAAGGCCCTGCTGGCAACTGTGCACCAAGCAACAGCAGGACACCACTGTCAGCCATCTTGCCATTGCTCTCACACTCACACACAGTGAAGTCCACCCAAAAGCAAGTAAGTATGGGCATGCTGGGAATGGGGGTGGAGGCAATAGCATGATGGGAGTGGTAGTCACAGATATTGGTCACCCCCACAACTGTCCCATCAACACCACCCTGAACCCTGCACACATCACAGGGAGTGGAAAACAACCGACAAGATGGCTGACACTGGCTACTGCTGTGGGGAGCACATGGTCCTGCTGGGAACTGGGCACCAAGCAACAGCAGGACACCACTGTCAGCCATCTTGCAATTGCTCTCACACTCACACACAGTGAAGTACACCCAAAAGCAAGTAAGTATGGGCATGCTGGGAAGTGGGGTGGAGGCAATAGAATGATGGGAGTGGTAGTCACAGATATTGGTCAGCCCCACAACTGTCCCATCAACACCACCCTGACCCATGCCCACATCACAGGGAGTGGAAAACAACTGACAAGATGGCTGACACTGGCTACTGCTGTGGGGAGCACAAGGCCCTGCTGGCAACTGTGCACCAACCAACAGCAGGACACCACTGACTGACATCCTGAAAGACAACTTGCACTCCCTGCAATGGAAGCACGTTCCATGGTGGGATATCTGGCTGGGTGGGAAGGAGGACTCACAGCACTGACCATAGTTACAAGGACCTCCCCTCACACACCCCCTCAACACCAACTCCACATAACCCACCTGGGAGAATGCAATGCCTCACATCCTAACTGAAGATCCCACAAAGAACCACCACCCTGGGTTATGCTGTGTGAAGCACAGGGACACACTTGGGACTTGTAGCCAAACAACTGCCAGGACAACACTCCCAGCCATCCTGTCAGCACAGGCACCCCACCCCACAGGGAAGCAGAGTCAAAAGGAAGGAATTATGGGCATGCTGGGAAGGGGGGTGGAGGCAATAGCATGATGGGAGTGGTAGTCACAGATATTGGTCAGCCCCACAACTGTCCCATCAACACCACCCTGACCCATGCCCACATCACAGGGAGTGGAAAACAACTGACAAGATGGCTGACACTGGCTACTGCTGTGGGGAGCACAAGGCCCTGCTGGCAACTGTGCACCAACCAACAGCAGGACACCACTGACTGACATCCTGAAAGACAACTTGCACTCCCTGCAATGGAAGCACGTTCCATGGTGGGATATCTGGCTGGGTGGGAAGGAGGACTCACAGCACTGACCATAGTTACAAGGACCTCCCTCACACACCCCCTCAACACCAACTCCACATAACCCACCTGGGAGAATGCAATGCCTCACATCCTAACTGAAGATCCCACAAAGAACCACCACCCTGGGTAATGCTGTGTGAAGCACAGGGACACACTTGGGACTTGTAGCCAAACAACTGCCAGGACAACACTCCCAGCCATCCTGTCAGCACAGGCACCCCACCCCACAGGGAAGCAGAGTCAAAAGGAAGGAAGTATGGGCATGCTGGGAAGGGGGTGGAGGCAATAGCATGATGGGAGTGGTAGTCACAGATATTGGTCACCCCCACAACTGTCCCATCAACACCACTCCTGAACCATGCGCACATCACAGGGAGTGGAAAACAACCGACAAGATGGCTGACACTGGCTACTGCTGTGGGGAGCACATGGCCCTGCTGGGAACTGGGCACCAAGCAACAGCAGGACACCACTGTCAGCCATCTTGCCATTGCTCTCACACTCACACACAGTGAAGTCCACCCAAAAGCAAGTAAGTATGGGCATGCTGGGAAGGGGGTGGAGGCAATAGCATGATGGGAGTGGTAGTCACAGATATTGGTCACCCCCACAACTGTCCCATCAACACCACCCTGAACCATGCGCACATCACAGGGAGTGGAAAACAACCGACAAGATGGCTGACACTGGCTACTGCTGTGGGGAGCACATGGCCCTGCTGGGAACTGGGCACCAAGCAACAGCAGGACACCACTGTCAGCCATCTTGCCATTGCTCTCACACTCACACACAGTGAAGTCCACCCAAAAGCAAGTAAGTATGGGCATGCTGGGAAGGGGGTGGAGGAAATAGCATGATGGGAGTGGTAGTCACAGATATTGGTCACGCCCACAACTGTCCCATCAACACCACCCTGAACCATGCGCACATCACAGGGAGTGGAAAACAACCGACAAGATGGCTGACACTGGCTACTGCTGTGGGGAGCACATGGCCCTGCTGGGAACTGGGCACCAAGCAACAGCAGGACACCACTGTCAGCCATCTTGCCATTGCTCTCACACTCACACACAGTGAAGTCCACCCAAAAGCAAGTAAGTATGGGCATGCTGGGAAGGGGGGTGGAGGCAATAGCATGATGGGAGTGGTAGTCACAGATATTGGTCGCGCCCACAACTGTCCCATCAACACCACCCTGAACCATGCGCACATCACAGGGAGTGGAAAACAACCGACAAGATGGCTGACACTGGCTACTGCTGTGGGGAGCACAAGGCCCTGCTGGTGACTGTGCACCAACCAACAGCAGGACACCACTGACTGACATCCTGAAAGACAACTTGCACTCCCTGCAATGGAAGCACGTTCCATGGTTGGATATCTGGCTGGGTGGGAAGGAGGGCCGGATGTCAACCATATACAACCGATGCAGACCATGTACACACCCCAACATTCACATAGAAATGCCCAAATAATGCAGGACAATGTGCTACACCAATTTCAACCCCTGACTGTGACAACTTAGGACAATGCAATGTACAGGCCCGCATCCAGAGGCACAGTCACAACTGTCAGGTGTGTCAAACATTGATGCCTGCAGAAACATAACATACATTGTGTGTGTCTCCCAAAAACAGGTGATGATGGGGACACAGCAGCAGACGCTGAGGAGTCCCCAACCCAGGCTCAAGAGGATACGGAGCTCACTGGTGTGGAACAGCCTCTGCCCTCCTCGGATGAAGAAGACCAACCTGGCACCTCCGGAGCAAGTCATCATGCAGCACCACCAGCTGCACCCCCTGCACCCACCCCTCCAACGACTGTCAACACACATACCACCCCTGCCGACATGGAAAGATCAAGGAGCACCACCACCAGCACACGGACCCTGGACCAACGTGGGGCCATGGACACCAACACCACCAACAACCCCCAAGGGGGCCCAGGGTCACCTGTGCGTGCCACCTCAGGTACTGCACGTGTTGCCAGGGTTGGTGGGAGGGGTGGGAGACAAAGGTCGCTGCTTGCAGAGGGGACTGGACTGCAAATTGACCCACAACTGGCACGCATAGCCGATGCATACCAGTCCAGCACCGGAGAGCTCAGCCAGGTAGTGGGGCTCCTCAGGGACATTAAACAGCAGCAGGCTGCCCATCATGCCCGCTTGGACTCACACATGTCCCGCGTGGAGTCCAAGTGGGACACACTGCAAGAGATGACGGCGGTGCATAGGGACATATTACAATGCCTCCGCCAGATGAGCAGCAACCAGTCAACACCTCCCTGTGTGCCCACAACATCTGCTGCTGAAACAACTGCAACTGCCACAGGGAGGGAGGATGACTCTGGCGGAGAGTCCCCTGCACCGCAGCAGCCTGCACTTGAGGGTCCCCCAAAGAAGAGGGGTCGTCCGAGGAGGGGCAAGTGAGAGGCCGATGGCCATGTGCAACCCCCAGGAAGCCAAAACCTGTTCTGGATAATCACCTTTGTGCGCAAACTGTTCACCCTGTTGACTGCAACACAACTCACCCACATGACATGGGGAGCTCAAGTTGGACCAATGTCTCAGATGACTGTGGACTCTACTCTGGACATTTCTGCTACCAGGACTTCCAAATCATCTAGGAACTTTGGATTACAATCACAATGTACAGCACCCACCATCCTGTGCACTATACTCACACATGTATGTCAATAAACTCACTAATACACCATACTTGCCTCTGTTGTGATTCCTACGTTGTCTCTGAAGTGGCGATGATGATCTGGGAAATGGCACTGTGCATGCTAACTGCTACAGCAAGTACAACACCGGCATGTGAGTCATGGCGACGTCACACATATGAGGGAGGCACACCACCAGGGCTACACAACACATACACACCATGGCCATCTGACTCATCGCCTACACTGATGTTGCCAGGAAATATGTTGCATTGCACAGACCCAACACCTATTCACAGTCTGTGTCAACTAGCCCACTGGTGCAGTAAGCAAATGTCAGTCAGATGTGTGACCACAGACAACGCACATCCCAAAGTGAAGCACAGGTTTATTACACATTTGCAACATGTTGTAACCACCACAGATGCAAGGTAATCCCACCTGGCAGCGGGCACACAGTCAACAAGTGTAGAAGGAAGGAAGTCCATGGGTGTGGTGCACATCACCTGTAGGGACACGACAGCTACCACCCTGGAAGTCGAATCACGGTGTTGGGGATCACAGTTGACCAAATGACTCAGAAAGTACCCTGTGAAGGACAGAAATGACACACAGTCAAAAGCACTGAAGAACAGCACAGAACTGCAATACTCATGCCCAATACATGTCACAAGATACCCACCCAGAACCAAGTTAGCATGTCAACACTGTTGGGGAGTACAGACTACCTGTAAGGACACATCGCTACACGCATACAGTCATGTAGCACATGGACACACTCAAATAGCACCAGAGCACCACCAACACATATCATGCATACTCACATCATTGACATGACATCTCTGGATACTCACATTCAGCTGAAGAAGTTGGTGATGAGCTGTGTGCGGACATCACCATCATCATCATCATCATCACTGGCATCGTGGTCCAGGCCAGGATCCTCCACAGGTGGCGGACGTTGGTCATCGTCATCCAGGATGAGAGGCAACTCCTTCCGCACTGCCAGGTTGTGTAGCATGCAGCAGACGATGACAATCTTGCACACCTTTGCCGGGGCATATGGGAGGGACCCTCCTGTCTTGTCCAGGCAGCGGAAGCGGCTCTTCAGGAGACCAAATGTCCGCTCAATCTCTCTCCTCGTCTGACCATGTGCCTCATTGTAGCGCATCTGGGCTGGTGTCACAGGGTTCCTGAGGGCGTCAGCAACCATGGCATGTTGGGATATCCGGAGTCACCTACAGACAGACAATTGCACATTAGCTGAGTTGGAAAAGAGGGTGGAACACTACATTGCAGAACACACACAATGGTACAAAGTCAGTACACACCAACAAGCCAGGCACGCTGGTTCCGCATCTGTGACATCATCCTCGGGATGCGACTACTCCTCATCACGTAGGCATCGCGTGCCGAACCGGGGAAACGGGCACACACATGTGTGATGGTCATATCTGCAAGACAGACCAACAGTGCATTGACCGAGTGGTAGTGCTTGCGGTTCCTGTATGCCTGCTCCTGGGCCTGTGGTGGTACCAAAGCCACATGTGTCCCATCAATGGAGCCAATGACATGCAGCATCCTCCCCAGGGCATAGAAGTCACTCTTCACATCAGTGAGTTGCTGGAGTCTTGGGAAATAGATGTACTGGTTCAAGGATATCAACACAGCCTCCAATACATCGCGGAGCACACGGCTGAACATGGTCTGTTACATCCCACCAGCAGTCGCCAGAGTGTGTTGAAAGGTACCGGTGGCAAAGAAGTGTAGGGCTGCCATCACCTTCACCTTGGGGGTCAGCGCTGTAGGGTACGGCCGGCCAGGTTGCAGGTGTGGTGCCAAGCGCACTGCCAAATCATCAATCAGCTGCCTGGTGAAGCGGTACCGTCGGATGCTGTCACGTTCCACCATCGTTGCCAGGTCAGGGAATGGTCTATGGACAGCTGGTGCCCTGCAGTGCATAGGTGAAGAAAGAAAGATTGTCACTCACCCCACATATGTGGCATTGTACACACTCAATATCACACGATACATCATTATGAGGCACAAGTACATGATGTGTGCAGTTCCGTAAGGACATGTATGGCACACACATGGCCAACATCCAACATCACAGTTCAACAAGTGGCACCAATAAGTCCCAGGTTGTGCCATTGGGTATCATGAGGACGTGTCACATTTTCCATCTCCTGCTGCCACGTTACAAACACACCCCACAGTGACATGTGAGGACAGATGTGCCCCAGGCATCACAGCTCAACAACAGGTAGATTTCCAGGGACCCTGTATTGCCACATGGACACTGGCATGACATGGCGTATCATGTATACACCACAGTAAACAACCATGACCCCCACAGGTAGTGGTCCCTGTTGCCTCGGCAGGACAGACATGGACGTCTGTGACACACACACGCACAACATCAAAGTCCATGCACAAACAACGTGGGTGTGGAGACTGTCTCCCATTGTGCACATGAAATCAGAGACATTGTAAACACAACATGCACACAGACTGTGGAGGACCATCACTATTGTGCCAATGGGTCACCCTGGGTTAAACATACCATCCCACATGGGACACAGGGGGCATGTGACATGACATACACATACACCACCGTGAAATGTGACCATGCCACATGCTCAGATATGAACAGTTGCACATCACAGTGGTCATGTACACGAAACACCAAGGATACTGTCCCCATGAACACGTGCACAGCCTGGGGGTGGCTGCCCCAAGTGACATCCACAGAACAACATGTTCACCCCCATACACGGAATAGGTAATGCAGCCTTACATGCCTTAGGATACAGTTTGGACAGGCTGTGGTGTTTTAGGTGTGCCCCTCACTCCCTGGGAAGTATATGTGGCTGGCATATGTTCACCTGTGACAGGCATGGTGACATATGCCAGTGACATGTACAGGGACGCGTTGGACAGCAATGGACCGATCGGTGCGCACACATTGGCCATTGCATTCAATGTGTGCTGGTACGCGTTGTATTCGCAATACGCGTTGGACAGCAAAGGGCCGATCGGTGTGCCCGGCCGGCCCATTGCATTCAATGTGTGCGGTGCACGCGTTGCATCCAGTGCGCGTTGAACAGCAATGGACCGATCGGTGTGCCCGGCCGGCCCATTGCATTCAATGTGCGCGGTACAGCGTTGCATCCCGGGTACGCGTTGAACAGCAATGGACCGATCGGTGTGCCCGGCCGGCCCATTGCATTCAATGTGTGCGTGGTACGCGTTGTATCCTAGGTACGCGTTGAACAGCAATGGACCGATCAGTGTGCCCGGCTGGCCCATTGCATTCAATATGTGCGGGTACGCATTGCATCCTAGGTACGTGTTGAACAGCAATGGACCGATCGGTGCGCCCACATTGGCCATTGCATTCAATGTGTGCTGGTACGCGTTGTATTCGCAATGCGCGTTGGACAGCAATGGGCCGATCGGTGCGCACACATTGGCCATTGCATTCAATGTGTGCTGGTGCAGCGTTGTATTCGCAATACGCGTTGGACAGCAATGGGCGCGTCGGTGCGCACACATTGGCCATTGCATTCAATGTGTGCTGGTACGCGTTGTATTCGCAATACGCGTTGGACAGCAATGGGCCGATCGGTGTGCCCGGCCGGCCCATTGCATTCAATATGTGCGGGTACGCATTGCATCCTAGGTACGTGTTGAACAGCAATGGACCGATCGGTGCGCCCACATTGGCCATTGCATTCAATGTGTGCTGGTACGCGTTGTATTCGCAATACGCGTTGGACAGCAATGGGCCGATCGGTGCGCACACATTGGCCATTGCATTCAATGTGTGCTGAGTGCAGCGTTGTATTCGCAATACGCGTTGGACAGCAATGGAGCGATCGGTGCGCACACATTGGCCATTGCATTCAATGTGTGCTGGTACGCGTTGTATTCGCAATACGCGTTGGACAGCAATGGGCGATCGGTGTGCCCGGCCGGCCCATTGCATTCAATGTGCGCGAGTACGCGTTGCATCCCAGTGCAGCGTTGAACAGCAATGGACCGATCGGTGTGCCTGGCCGGCCCTTTGCATTCAATGTGTGCGGATGCGCGTTGCATCCCGGGTACGCGTTGAACAGCAATGGACCGATCGGTGTGCCCGGCCGGCCCATTGCATTCAATGTGTCGTGGTACGCGTTGTATCCTAGGTACGCGTTGAACAGCAATGGACCGATCGGTGTGCCCGGCCGGCCCATTGCATTCAATGTGTCGGTGCACGCGTTGCATCCCGAGTGCAGCGTTGAACAGCAATGGACCGATCGGTGTTCCCGGCTGGCCCATTGCATTCAATGTGTGCTGGTACAGCGTTGCATCCAGTGCAGCGTTGAACAGCAATGGACCGATCGGTGTGCCCGGCCGGCCCATTGCATTCAATGTGTCGCGGTGCAGCGTTGCATCCTGGGTACGCGTTGAACAGCAATGGACCTATCGGTGTGCCCGGCCGGCCCATTGCATTCAATGTGTGCGGGTACGCCTTGTATCCTAGGTACGCGTTGAACAGCAATGGACCGATCGGTGTGCCCGGCCGGCCCATTGCATTCAATGTGTGCGAGTGCAGCGTTGCATCCAGGTGCAGCGTTGAACAGCAATGGACCAATCGGTGTTCCCGGCCGGCCCATTGCATTCAATGTGTGCAGGTACGCGTTGCATCCCGGGTACGCGTTGAACAGCAATGGACCGATCGGTGTGCCCGGCCGGCCCATTGCATTCAATGTGCGCGAGTACGCGTTGCATCCGGGTACGCGTTGAACAGCAATGGACCGATCGGTGTGCCCGGCCGGCCCATTGCATTCAATGTGTGCGGGTACGCGTTGTATCCTAAGTACGCGTTGAACAGCAATGGACCGATCGGTGTGCCCGGCCGGCCCATTGCATTCAATGTGTGCGGGTACGCGTTGTATCCCGGGTACGCGTTGAACAGCAATGGACCGATCGGTGTGCACCCATTGGCTATGGCCTGGACTGGCCTGGCAACGGACGCGTTATCAAATTTTGAACGAGTCTGATGCTGGAAATTCAGTTGGTCACCCACAACAATGTTGCAAATTCATGGGTGTCATGAAGTTAAACATTTGAAGGATGCTGTGGGCGTGTGTAAGTGGTGCAATTCCATGGATTGACCAGATTCAGAAGATGCTAACAACTTGGACCTATCACTTTGGACACATGGGACAGTAACTGTCTCTGCAGCACACATATAATGCTGGCTGTTCCCCTGAGAGCTCACTTGCCTGCACTACATGCTCCAGGACGACATCTGCCACCACCACTGCTGCTGTATCTGCACCCTCTGGACCCTGCAATGGCACGTACTGTGGAGAGAGCCCCAGCCTTCAGCACTGAGGAGAACCAGGCCCTGCTGGACAGCCTCCTTCCACAGTACAGCAAGCTGTATGGGAAAGCAGGGGAGCAGGTGAGTGTTCTGTCCACTGCCTTCCTAAATGTGCATGTTGTCTGACTAGCAAGGCTAACAGTCTGCACGCCACTGGCTAGCAGGCTCACTGAGTAGTTGTCACCCCGCATAGTGTGTAGTCACATGCACTGGACAGGTATAGTGCAGTGACAGTGCATTTAAACAAGGTTTTACTTCCCTGGCAATGATACCATGTAGTTACTGCTGGCATACTGTCCATGGCCATCGTTGCACTGCCTGTGTACATCATGTGCCCCTGTGATTGAGACATGTATACACAACTGTGTCATGCACGGATATGTTGCATGTGTAGTAATAGCATTCTCACTTTGTCATCCTCACAGGTTGATGCCCACCAGAAGCAGAAGATATGGCTGACCATCGTCCGGGCAGTGAGATCCGTGGGGACTACAAGCGCCGGATCCGCAACTGCCAGAAGAGGTGGCAGGACCTTCGGGGCTGGACCCGGAAGATCGCACAGGTCCAGCTGAAGCTGTCGCCTCCTCGCAGGAGGGGCGGACACCGAACCCTGACCCCCACATGCTCAGGATCCTGGCGGTGGTCTTCCCTGATCTGGATGGGCAGCTGAAGGCCAGGGAGCAGCACGGAGGGGGTGAGTCCATGACTGCATTGTGTACTCTGTCTGCCATGCTATGTGCCCTCCTCTGGCCTGGTTAAACTTCCACAGCACATCAGTCATGTGGTCCAGGACCCATGTCCCTCGATTGTGCACTGCCCACTCCTCATCTGATACCCAGGTGTGGCCCTTGCAGTCAGGGAATTGTGTCACTTGGGTACTGTGCCCTAGCAGTTTGCTTGACTCAAGGTGGGGGACAGCATCTGTTCCCCTAACTGTGGTGGGCATCATGGGTGGGTCCATTGCTTACACAATGCCTGTGTTATGACATGTAATCTGCGTGTTACTTTGATCTGTGGTCCAATTGCTGAGCTGATCCACCACATGTGCCTGGGGTAACTGGCACACACCCAAGCTGCGGGTGGGAACAATGTTTGGGCCCCAGGAGTGTGTATATTACGTGTGTCACACATACTCAGCCAGCTGCCTACTGTCCAGGGTTCATCCCTCATTCATGTGGGGCAGGACAGTCATGCCTACTCCAGGCCATGCAATGCACTCTGTATTCCCACTCCCGTGTATCAGCTGACATGTTGTGCTCAGTGATATGTCCCCTCAGGTGTCAGCCTCTGTGTCAGTGTGCTGTGGCTTCGATGTCAGCACTGCTGGGGTGTTTATCGGTTGGGGCTCAGCATGCCACCGGAGATGTGACCATAGGAGACGATACTTGTGTGACACATAGGTGTTTGAACACCTGACCGTGCAGACTGGGGTATGCAAATGTGAGGTCCATGCAGCTGTTTCCCATTCACAGCAGATTGTGAGGTGCCCAGGTTCAGAGGCTTGTGTTACAGGTCACCCATATGTCCAATCAGTATGACCTGGACAGATAAGGGTTCAGATGATGTGGTGTGTGGGGGATGTACATGTGCCCTTGTTCAGCTCCAGGACTTGCATTCCCCATGACCTACTATTGTGACACAGTGCAGACTGTTGTTGTGTGGCTGCCCTGCCCATGTGACTGGAGACAGTGATGTATGACTTAGCAGGCATGCCTGTGCCATGGCATGTGACTTCCTATGAGTGATCCTGCAGGGGAGTGACATGTGCTACATGCACACCATAGTGGCAATGGCTATCTGCACATGGGTGCATCGTGGTGTCTGTCGCTGGTATGCATCACATGCATTTCATATATCTGACTCTGGGCATCACTTTAATCCGGGCACCTGTACTGACTCAGTGGCAAGAGATGTGATGTGTGCATGTTCACATGCTTCACCGTGTTCTCTGCACCGTCCAACTACTGTGTAGGTGGTGCATGTGTCCACACTGGGGTATTGCCAGCCAACGGACGCCAGACAGATGGGTGCAAGGCCAGGTGTGATGTGAGTGCCATGGTTGACGATCAGACTGACAATTGGCTTCTCCTATTCTGTTTGGGCAATTTTAGCAATGTTCAACTAAGGATGCCAGGCCTTGCTCTGTATTGTGCTGTACTTACTGTGGTGTGTGCGTTCGGTGCAGGTGACTGATGTCTGTCTGTCTCCCTATTGTTTGCAGATACATCCACGGCCACAGGAGGGGACAGCTCCACGGACCAGGAGGAGCCGCAGAGCCAGACTGGTCAACAGCCGAGGAGTGGTCGGAGGGACCCAGTGGCACGGAGGGCGAGGGGAGCCACACCGAGGAGTCCTCAGCACCATCCACCTCAGCTGAGGACCACAGCAGCTCGGAGGATGACTCCCTTATGGAGGCGGGTGTCAGCAGCCACCACACCCCTGCTAGTGTTGCTGTCCCCGCCACCACCATCACCGCCCTCCCATCGGCTCCCATTCCTGAGGTCCGTGGAGGCTCCCATGTACGGGAGCGTGTCTCCTTCGGGCCAGGCTCCGCACCCCCTGCCCCTGTGTCCCCTGCTGCCCTGAGTGAGGAGTCTGTGTACCTCCTTTGGCAGCTCCATGTAGGGCAGACAGCGATGCTGAGTGTCCTCCATGCACACACCACTCTGTTGACTCAGCTGGTGTCGTTCATGGAAGGCATCTCATCGGGCATGTCTGCCCTACAGAGGGGCAATAGGTCCATGGACTCCTCCCTGACGGCAGCAGTGTCCCTCCTCCAACAGTCCCTCACCCCTCCTGTCTCTGCCCCATCCACACTCCCCAGCACCTTACCTGTCCCAAGCACACACACACCGGCACAGGCACACACCAGCACAGACACGAGCAGCACACACACACACACGCCACAGACAAGACGCACACCCACGCACAGTCAGGGGACTGAAACCACACTCACAGGGGATGGGGCCCAGTCACACACACACGCATCCACGAGCACTGCGCAGTCCACAGTTGCCTCTCCCTCCAAAGCCCCCTCCGTTGCCTCACCTGCAACCCCAAAGACCCAGCGGCTCTTCCTCAGTGACCTCGGCCTCTTCCCCTCCGATCCAGCTGATACAGCGTTCAGGGGGAAGAGAAGCCCACCCACACAGAGCGGAGTGCCCCTCGCCACCGGACACCCTCCCCAGGCGCAGACCGACTGACGCCCCCATCCGCAAGTCCCCCGGACCCGGAAGAGCAAGACCCCGCCGCCGCCCTGCAGCTCAGGCACCAAGTCTCCTTCCTCCATCCCTCAGGCCCCCACTCCACAGGTGCCCCCATCACACCCTGCCCCAGGTTCCCCCACCCACAGATACACCATCCCCAAAAGGATCAGGCCTTCTCCCCCTGCCACTTGCTCTTCCGGCCCCACACCCCCGCTGCGCTTGTCTGTGCCACTGGTGTGAAGACGGTGTCCTCCCCCTCTGTCCTGCCCACCTTACCTGATCCCCATTCTCCTCCCCTGGAGGTAGGCACTGCAGTGGAGTCCACTACCACCCTGTCTGACTTGGGCACTGCAGTGGGGAACCTGTCCACTCCATCTGCACGGTCCCTTGCAGTCTTGCCGGCACCCACACCATCAGATTCATGCCCCCCACTTGTGCCGGCACACACCATGTCATACACCTCCACTGCAGTTGTCAGTGGCTTTCCAGCACCCACCACCCCTTCCCTGCCTCCTTCTGGTGAGCCATGATCCTGTCCCTGCGGTGCCTGGCCTGCCCCCCGTAAGCCCCTCCGAGGGGATTGTCCCTGGCTTTCATCAGTGCAGGCATGCGTAGGGTGACATCTGCCACTGTCACCCTGTTTTGACTTTCAAGTTGGACTGGCCATTGGCCTTTGTTAAATTTTTTGCAGGACATAAACTGTTAGACCCACATATGCGGAATAAAGCACCTTTCTGTTCTCTAGTGCTTTTGCTTCTGATGTACATGTTGTTGATGATACTAACCATGCACTTGCTGCAGTGATGGTGATATTTGGTCTCATGATAATTAAGTGTTACTGTGCAGGAACACATGTGGTCCAGGGGGAATGTGTCCTATCCTGTGGTGTATCCATGTCATCCTTAGCAGCATCTGAGGGTGTCATGTGTTCAATATTTGGCAATGGGATTTCCTACTTACATTAGCAATTTCACATCTGTGGCTTCCACCCCTGCACATCTGTTGTGCCTGCCATTGTACAATTCGTCTACTTCCCTGACCGTGTGGCCATCTCCACTGGACATGCAGGTTTGGGCATCAATGGGGAAGGACTCATCTGTGTTGTCAGTGCAATATTGCCATACAAGTGTGTTGGATCTGTGCTGATGATTTCGTTGGCACTCCCATGACCAGGCTGATGTGACGGGAGCATTCATTTGGTGCTAATTGTTGACTGTGTGACCAAGTGCTCAGCTGACATGATGGAGCCCTACTGAGGCAACATATGGCACAGCTTTCCTCACACAGGAGTGGAGTCCCCTCATGGCAGTGTGTACTCACGTGACATTGCCTGCGCCCAAGGTGTGTGTTATATGAGCATGTCTGTGTGTTCACTTCTGTTTTGCTGTGCATGCTGGGATCCCTAGTGTTGTACCTGTTTGTGATGCTTGCTGAGTTGACCTATGTTCCCCCCAAGTCTTCTCCCTGGATTCTCTGTGATGTGGGTGCATGGCACATTACTGGTCATCAGGGTGTCACCCATAGGTGTGTTTGCTGTCAGGGCTGAGTTTGTGTGCAGACGCAGATGGGTCACAGTCAGGATTCCCCTTGGCAATTGTTGTTTACACCTGTCATGTGATTTCCAGTTTGTGTTATCTTTCAGTGATTGTGACACATTGTGTGTGTGACTGCTGGCACTCCTCAGGGTCCGGGCTGCAATGTTGGTAGTTGTCTATGTGTGTTCTTTGTGGGTGTCCTTGGCTTCTTCATTGGTGTGTGACTGTGGCTGGGATCCCATTGGTTGGTGTGGTATTGCCGTCATGTCCATGTACAGCGTAGTGTGCAGTGTGTCAGACATTCAGGAGTCTTGTTGAGTGGCCATGTGTGATGTGTTTCTGCACCTTGGTTCCCACCCACCAGCCTGGGATTGTCATGAGTGCATGTGCAATGTCACCAGTGCATGTGTGCTTCACTGCTGCACATTGTTGGAGGTCGAGGTGTGTGGTGTTGAGTGTGTGCAGATGAGAGTTGTTGCCCGGCTAGACCCCTGCCTCCATGTTGGCCTTGGCTTACTGGCCGTGCTGATTGATTTGTGCTTGTGTAGGTGTGATGGTAGTTTGTTGCTCAGGACACATGACTGTGGTTCCCAGTGTGAACGACATCTAGCTTTGTCATCACAGTGGGATTGTAATGCAGCCCAGGGTCACCACATTGTGGGGACCCTGGGGGTAGTGCTGTGGTGTCTCTGTGTCTTGCTGTGTCAGTTGCTGTTCCTACATGCTTGTGTGACATGTGTGATTTGTGCTCCCTCTCATCTGACAATGCCTGATTGCCCACATAGGGGATTTGGATCCATTAGTTACCTTTGTGTGGCACTGTATGCACATCTGTGTAATTGGTATTCAGGCCTCCTCATGTGTTGTGTGGTTGCCTGGGGACACTGGCACCCCCTCACCTGTTGTGTTTGATGTGCAGTGTGGGTCTGCCTGTTTGTGTTTGTGCATCTGCACCACTGCATTGGCATATCTTTGGTGTGCCATTGGCTGTATGTTGTTTGGTGGGTTTCCCCTGCTGTCCCTGGGACTCCTAGGTCATCGGTCAGCACAATGATCATGGTTTGTGTGTCCCATTGCTGCCATGGTATGGTATCTGTTCACCTCACATCTACAGTCTCCACAGGGTATCTGCATTTGTGTGCCCATTGGTGCAAATATGTGGGTCTGCATTCTGATGGTCACTTCTGTCATTGTGTCATTGATGAATGTTGACAGTGTCAGCCCCCATGGGTGTTGTTTGTCTGCACATGGCCAAAGGTATGTCTTATTTGCACTGCAGTATTTGCCTCCCCCAATCTATGTTGCAATGGGACACATGCACTACTTTTCCACTGATGTGTTTTATGTTCTGTGACCAGGAATCATCCATGCAGTTTGGCAGTTGCAGCTTTTTCTTTGTCAACACTTGCATTTTGGTCACTGTGATGATGGGGGTTTAGGCCCCATTGCCACAATGTTCAAAATGTGCTTCAGCAATGGAACCCACATTTACCTTTTAGTCACTGTGATGATGGGGGTTTAGGCCCCATTGCCACAATGTTCAAAATGTGCTTCAGCTATGGACCCCACACTTACCTTTTGGTCACTGTGATGATGGGGGTTTAGACCCCATTGCCACAATGTTCTGAATGTGCTTCAGCTATGGGCCCCCACACTTACATTTTGGTCACTGTGATGATGGGGGTTTGGACCCCATTGCCACAATGTTCAAGATGTGCTTCAGCTATGGACCCCACACTTACCTTTTGGTCACTGTGATGATGGGGGTTTAGACCCCATTGCCACAATGTTCTGAATGTGCTTCAGCTATGGGCCCCCACACTTACATTTTGGTCACTGTGATGATGGGGTTTTGGACCCCATTGCCACAATGGTCATGGCCTGCTTGCATTGTGGGGGCCACACACATATATGTGTGGCACATGTGATAGGGGGTCACATTGTATGTTCAAAGTCATGTTCAGTGTTGTAGGCATTTGACACAGTCTACACACGCTTGTCATGGTGTTGGGGGATGTCTTTTTCTTGCATTCCCTAGGTTGTGGTGTGCTGGTTGTGTCATGCATTGTCCATCCTATGAGTGGGGGTGGTGTTGGTGGTAGGCATCTGGCACCCCCTGGGTAAGGGTGGTAGTAGTGGTAGGCATCTGGCACCCCCTGGGTAAGGGTGGTAGTAGTGACAGGCCTCCAGCCCCCCATGGGTAGAGGTGGGAGTAGTGGTAGGCATCTGGCACCCCCTGGGTAAGGGTGGTAGTAGTGGTAGGCATCCAGCCCCCATGGGTAGAGGTGGTAGTAGTGACAGGCATCTGGCACCCCTGGGTAAGGGTGGTAGTAGTGACAGGCATCCAGCTCCCCATGGGTAGAGGTGGTAGTAGTGGTAGGCATCTGGCACCCCCTGGGTAAGGGTGGTAGTAGTGACAGGCATCCAGCACCCCATGGGTAGGGGTGGCAGTAGTGGTAGGCATCTGGCACCCCCTGGGTAGAGGTGGTAGTAGTGGTAGGCATCTGGCACCCCCTGGGTAAGGGTGGTAGTAGTGACAGGCATCTGGCACCCCATGGGTAAGGGTGGTAGTAGTGGTAGGCATCCAGCCCCCCATGGGTAGAGGTGGTAGTAGTGACAGGCATCTGGCACCCCTGGGTAAGGGTGGTAGTGGTGACAGGCATCTGGCACCCCTGGGTAAGGGTGGTAGTAGTGACAGGCATCTGGCACCCCTGGGTAAGGGTGGTAGTAGTGACAGGCATCTGGCACCCCTGGGTAAGGGTGGTAGTAGTGGTAGGCATCCAGCCCCCCATGGGTAGAGGTGGTAGGAGTGACAGGCATCTGGCACCCCCTGGGTAAGGGTAGTAGTAGTGACAGGCATCTGGCACCCCCTGGGTAAGGGTGGTAGTAGTGACAGGCATCTGGCACCCCCTGGGTAAGGGTGGTAGTAGTGACAGGCATCCAGCACCCCATGGGTAGGGGTGGCAGTAGTGGTAGGCATACATGCCCCTATGTGTATGTGTGGCATTGGTGAGGGCCATCCCGCCCCTATGGTGCTGCTGTTGCTGGTGTAGGTATTTCTGCATCCCTCTGTGTGTGATGTGTCGGGTACGTGTAGTTTGTTTTTGTTGTTGGTGTCTGACTTACCTTCTGCGCCGTACGCGTCCGTGCCTGTTCCGGTAATAGAGGTAGAATATTGGTAGGATCGGCACGAAGGGATTCATGGTTGGTTCGTCTCGTTCGTCTTTCTCTTTGCTTCGCCTCGTCCTCGTCGCTGGCGTGTTCGTCTCGTAGCCGTGGATCGTGTTGTGGCGCGAATCGGAGCTTATGTGCGCCTCGCCCGGATGCTTTGACGTGCCGTGCGTAGCGACGGGTTTGGCGCGTATGGAAAGCGCATCGTAATTGTCCGGCCGGACGGGGCTGCGTTTTTGCTTCCGTGTGGCTCGATTCTACGATTCCGGATCCGGCTCGGTTGGGGAACAGGACCTGGATTGGGTGAGTACGACTGGGTCGGAATCTATGCTGTTGTGCGCATCGTACTTGCTCGTTCGGAATGATGTGCGGATCGGTCGGGAAACAGGCATTCGCATGGCTTTTTCCCCGACCGAATGGTGTTAGGTGCGCCTCCGACCGAGATCGGAATCGGCCCCATAGTGTCTAAACCTGCTCAATGCTGATATTATGGGAGCCAGGCACTGCCCCAAAAATTACAAGGAACACAAACATTGAGTAACAAAGGAATAGTCCAACCCTATTACTTTCAGTGTTCCCAGTCAGGACACAAGCAGGCCTCTGTCTGACCCAAGAAACCACCCACTGGGGGGAACTCCACAGGGTTGGTCAATGTGGCCTTACGGGGAAGTTGTCCCATAGAGTAGAGGGTAGAACATGCCCTAGTCTTCCTTAGATGTGAGATAGATTCAGATGGTAGGCTTATTATCTCTAATGGTGGGAGTGGGCTTTCCCTCAGATCACAGTAATGGGTTCCCTGACAAGAGTGATAACTCTCTATCAAGCACCAGCCTACAAGATTAGGTTTTCTGTGCTCATAGTCGATCATCACATTGTGTGATTTCACATCTTTGTGCATGATTACAACACAGAGGCAAAAATCGAGTGCCTTGAAAGTCTCATACAGGTAGAAGGTAATATGGAAATCTAATAACAACTGATACAGTTGCCTAAAATCTGTATTGGTACCATGATCAAAGCCAATGCTGTCATCTGAGACACTGGATATTTCACAATGAAAAGCAGTGAAATAAAGGTGCATGCACTTCACAGGTTCTAATATTTTTTTTTCTTGCTTTATTTTCTTCTTCCTCACAAGCTTCAAGATCTTCACCACCTCCTAGTGTTGTTGGTGATGTTAAGCTCTTCAAAGTCTTTGCTGTATTTTCCCACAGCTTAATTTTCCAACAAGATGATGATGATTTGGACTGCCCCATTCCACTATGTGAATTCGTAGTCCCAGGACGCATGAGGTCTCTGGGTGTTGATGTTAGAGTAGTCCTGCACTCGGATTAGAATAAGTGCAGACATTGTACAACTAGGTGCTCAGTCTGCAAAGATTTTGTCAGGCCACTCCCCGGCACTGGCGACTCCATAGTCAGCAGTAGATTTTGCTGATTATGGAACGGCTGCAGAGGAGGAGTACAGTCTCTAGGAACCACCTGTAGCATTGTGCAGGAACAGACAGCTGAAGAAGCGGGGGCGAGGGCTTGAGCAACTACTAGGCTCTAAAGACTAGAGCGCATCAGAGCAGGAGCCCTAAGAAGGAGCCCTGAGGTTGTGTAACCCAACCAGCTATCATGGCGGCATCTCCTCTGTCCTGTGTTGACTTACCACGTGCAATCACCCTGCCCCCAATGTACATTTATACTGCAAAGTGAAACGTGAAGGTAAAATAACCATTATAACACCCATAAGCAGGGTTCAACCAAGTGTAGGGAGAACACAGTAGCATAGAAAGGGTGCTACAGGCCTTTATCCAACAAAAGAGAATGGGCCCTTTTAGCCCTATCTGGGCATCAAATGCAGCCATCATCAGGGTGCTCTTAATATGGAGCACTGTTGCTACTGCCCCTCGAGCACTAATTACAGTTCTTCCTCTGTGGGGCATGGACCTTATTTTGCATAAAATACTTATTTCATGCTACAGAAAGAGTCGGGTTGCTTAGCTATACCACTCCCACATTGTTCGGATGCTCCCATTGAATGAGGAAAACACACTACAAAGCATAAGCCGCCTGCTGGGGAGTACGATCCATCTTTGAATAAAGCTGATCCAGCGGTGTACTAACAACAGATACTCTACTACCATATACTCACCTGGGCCCATAAACACTTACACAGATCCAAGTAGACCGCTGGGTTTAGTTTATATTTTCCATATTTCAGGTTTAGTTATTACTTGCTCCTAACTAACCTTTCACTGATCAAAAAGTTCTTTCCTCTGGTCAATGGACCATTAGTTGAACTAGTTGATGGTGATAATTAACGTAACTTATTAACTATTCTTTATTTTAAGAAAATAACCACAGACTCAGGAAGTTTTTAAGAACTTTATCTAAATTAAATGAAAGTGAACCATCTCAAAGTTTCAGTGCAAGCACCATCATTCATAAGATTGCAAATCAAAATTTCTCATTAAGGAAAATTTTCAGACACATACAATAACCATGTCAGGAAAGGAGAGGACAGAGAGAGAAGATCATCTACAATTACCATGAATTTATAGTTACCAAGGATGGTGTGAAGACCAAACCCTCTGGCCAAAGGGCTGGTAAGGGTCCCCCGGGATAGATCAGGAGACAAAGACTTCAGGACAGGAATCAGGACAGGATACTTAACCTCTCTAAGATACCG
The DNA here is from genome assembly GCA_963921515.1 of Calotriton arnoldi. Lineage (NCBI taxonomy): Eukaryota > Metazoa > Chordata > Amphibia > Caudata > Salamandridae > Calotriton > Calotriton arnoldi. The sequence goes on along the minus strand of CAWUFW010004395.1, from coordinate 812,953 downwards.
GCGACTGCGTCGCACCCCTCTCTGACACTCTCTTTCTCCTCGAGATTCTTCTGCGATCTTCTTTCTAACCCAATTAAATAAAGATAGATGGTTCTGCATTCGATGTCTTCATCAGCATCTTACAGCGTCCTTTTCAGCATCAGCACCACCCACAGCTCCGACAGCATCCCGAGCTCTGCAGCATCGACGTCTCTCTAACTAACTAAAGCTACCTCAGTTATACCTTTCGTTGGCCACGGACCACCCCCTAAAGTTTCAACTTCGCAAAAATACTAACTCTGATTGGACAGGCAAGGGGGGATGATCATCACACCATGCTTATATGTCATCTTAGTCTATCATCCCATTGTTCATAAATCCAACCCCTTAATTTTTATTCAAAAGTTTTATTCCCACCTGTATTCACATCTTAATAGAAACAATTGTTTTTATTTGTCGTAAAAAAATCCATTCTTCCAGAGGTCTTCAGTGCTTGTTTCCAGGGTATGTAACTTTTGTGTCCTTGGATCGCATTCAAGTGCATCGTCATGCTTCCGGCTCACTTCTCAACAGACATGCGCGAGGGTCACGTGTTTAGCACACTCTGGTCACACAGGAGAGGCCCAAATGCGCACTAATAAGAAAGTCAAATAGACAAATGTTACTTTCACAAATAAATGGTTTCACTGTATACCACCCATCTCTACTCTAACCCAATATACTTATTAATACCCTTTCCGCATTAGCATTAGTAAAATAGCTTATTTTCTATTCAGCTAAGCAGGTGCCATGCATGTGAGCTTTCAAGCCGCCATTTTAGTGCCTTCTGCTCATGCGCAAGTGTTTTCCCTCCAAGCAATAAACGTCATACTACGTAGATGCAGTTGACACATGCGCAGTAAAGATTTCCCAGTTAGAGAGCTTTTAGTCCTTCGTTCATATTGTTAGCGTTAGTAAACACATATGCAAGCTTCTCTAACCCGTGTGTCTTCCGTATTTGCGTGTTATTATTATCAAGACGCTGTTAGTAATTCGTTAGCGAGTTAAATGAGAGGAGTGCTTCCAAGCAAGTCTCTTTTACGAGTCCTTGCTCCATCAATCCCCTCTCTGATGGCATTTTAAGCCATCACAAAATTACCCATCCCATCCCAGATGCCAACTTTAGCACATCTCACTCATCTATTTATTTTCTCATTCTTCCATTTGTTACTTCTTTTCCTTCTAAATCTTTCATCTTCTTATATATTTTTCCTTTTTTTTCTTCTAGTTGTATCTCATCATATTCTCTTTTCCGTTTCTTTCCTTTTCCCTCTCTTTCTAAATGTATTTTTCCTTTCCCTCTTTTTCTACAACATTTGTATGTGATCATTATTATCATTACTATCGTCATTATCATAACTATTGGTAATATTATTTGACCTAGAAAACCTTTCGCAAAATTATTAAACCATTTCCCTATTGATGTTATGCTCTTTGTTAGTTTTCCCCAGACACTGTAAACCTCCAATTGGGTCAAATCCTTATGCATTCTTGTAATATTTTCAATATATCCTTTAATTTCTCGGCTCTTGTCCGGAATATAAGTGCAGCAATGTTGAGTTTTCAACATACCACAGACTCCACCTTCCTTTGCTAATAAACTGCCAAGAGCAAGAGGGTTCTGTAAAACCATAGACCTGATTGCAACCAGCTCTGTGTTAATCATTAAGAATCCTCCTGCAGTGTCTGTAGAAAGACGATCAACTATGGTCGATAATTTACAAATTTTCTGCGAATTTAGAATGACTCCAACTGAGGGTATCAATGCACTAAATATATCACCTACTATTTCAGAAAAACTAGCTTTTCTTCTTCGTGTTAGTCCATTAGATTTTCCATTGATTCCATTGATTCTGTCCACATGGTATATCTTCGGGAAGACTATTCCAAAATAACAGCTCCCGTACCATCTTGCAGGTAACCTATAATAGGCATTGTTCCCGCAGACATAATAAATTCCTGGAAATACAGGATCAGTTCCCCCTTTTAGTCCCACCCTCCTAGAATTAGGAAGTTGTGTTCACACTCACTGGAACCAATGTAATTAGTGCTATAATCTGTCTTTAATCTATGGAGGCAGAAGTTTCCCTTTTTCACAAAATCCAGGGACATCGCAGCATGAGCTTTGCCATTTGCATAGACTCCCTCTGTTCCAGCCCATGGAGGTACATGGGTTTTTTGTTCAGCAGCTTTCTTTATTAAATTCTGTCTCCTTTCTTCTAATAAATTCAAAAATTCTTTTTCTTCTTTTCTTAATGTACATGTTGGATTATCTTTATGTGCCTGAACTAAATCTATTGAACTCATTGTTAAGAAAAATTCACCCAAAAACTGTGCATTTTTACTACTAACTACTGGATTCATATTCTTTCTAATAGGTAATTCAGAAAATACTACATCTAGATTTGAATAAAAATACTGAAGTCTCCCTGTAGCATAAAATAAACTTGATAAAATACTACATGACACACCATATGTTAAAGGTATATGGTGATACATCACCCCTTCTGATACTGATGAGGGTAACTTCATACACACATAGCAATTACTAATTTCCATTGTATTAACATACTGAAATAACAATTTAATAAACACATTTAAAGACGTATTATAATCTGATTCATTATGATAATTTGCCTCATCTTCTACCCCTTTTCTATTTTAGTTCCTTTTATTCTATCTGCCTTTTCATTAGTAATGGTATTATTTTTATCACTTGTTTCCATTAATAAAGGTACTCCTACAGTTAAAAATAACCATACTAATACTACCAATAAGATTTTCTTTTAAAACCTCGCTTTGGTCTTTCTGTGACTTCAACTTCTGCCATTTTAATCTGAGAAAATTTCTTCTCTCTTTTCTTTTCTTTTGCCTGCTAAATTTCTTTTAAGGAGGTCTCAATTTGCTTTCATGAATCCGTGCAACACGAACCCTTTCTGTTTCTTCACTTAAATCTAAGTTTTCAAATTCTTCGAGTATAACGTAAGTCCACTCAGGGGCCTTGTATTTTCTGTTTAAAGTTCTCAGTCTTGGGCTTCTTCGGGTGAGTTTCACTAAAGTTTGCTTAGATTGTGTTTGACTTGTGACTTCATTTGCTTGTTCTGGTTTCTTTTCTGATTTTCTCAAATAATATTTTAATTTCTTTACTCCTACTGGCCAATTGTCTCCTTTTCTAACTCTTTTGACCTGAACTGCACTTTTCTCCTTCTTTATCTTCTTCTAAGATCCTTTTATTTTCACTTAATCTAGGCACAATCTGTCCTTGTTCTCTCTTATCTGTGTTTCTACCTTCCTCTATTTGCACCTGTCCAGGTCTTATTATAATTTGTTCTTCTTCAGCCTGAACTTGTTCTTCTAGATCTACCTGATCCTGTTCAGGTCTTATTTCAGATTGTTCTTCTTCTGCCTGAACTTGTTCTTCTAATTCTGACTCCCCCTCCTCAGGTTCCTGGATGTCTTTGTTTATTTCCACCTGAGTGTGTTCTTCTTCCCCTGTCTTTTCCTGTCTACCTTCTCGCCTTTTCAGTTCTGATATTCTTCTTGTTTCAGTAGCATCTTCAGGTATTTCAATTATTGGTATCCAATCTTCCTGACTTGTACCTGGCTGTTCGTCATTCAGTTGTCTTTCAGAATCTATCACTCTAGACTCTTCAATTTCACAGCTTTCAACCTTTAACGTTTCAGCCTGCTCAGTCAGTGGTTGCTCTTGTTATTCTGATGGGCTCTGTACTCTTCTGGTATGACTAGCATGAATCCAATTGGGCAAATCTGCACACTTCACTGCTGTGGTAGTGACCAGTATGACTTGACGTGGTTTATCCCACCTTGGTGCTAGACACAACTTCCTTGCGCGTTTCTTCACTAGTACCCAATCTCCAGGATTCAAATCATGTGCTTGGTCTGGCTGTCTTTCAACTGCGTCTTCTCCAACCTGATGAGAGACAGAACGCACCATTTCAGCCAATCCTTTGCAATAGTCCAATACCAGATCATCAGTTATATTCATTAATTTGTTTCCAGGAATAAATGCTTGTCTCATTGCCCTTCCCATGAGAACTTCATGAGGACTCATTCCTGTCTTTTTGTCTGGAATACTTCTGGGACCCATCAATACAAGAGGTAATGCATTTGGCCATTTCAGCATTGTAGATGCACACACTTTCCCTAATCTTGACGTGATTATGCCATTCAGCTGCTCAACTATTCCAGAAGCCTCTGGACGATAAGCACAGTGCAGTTTTGTTCAATGTTAAATGCAGCACAGATTAATCGAATTATTTCATTATTAAAATGAGGTCCTCTATCGGATTCTAAAGTGACTGGAAAACCAAAACGAGGAATCAACTCCCTCAACAACAATTTAGCAACTGTAAGACTGTCATTTCTTCGAGTGGGATATGCTTCTACCCATCTTGAGAAGAGGCATACTATGACAAGTACATATTTTAGTCCATTGCTAGGAGGCAACTCAATAAAATTTAATTGTAACCTGGTGAAGGGTCCTTCTGCTTTTCCAATCTTTACCCAGCTAACTACAGTCTTCCTGCCTGGATTTTGCTGCTGACATGTTAAGCATCTCTGGCAAAGGCTTTCTGTGACTACTCCTGAACTTTGGATTATACCAACTCTGTCTGAATAATCTGATCATTGAATCTCTCCCTATGTGTGTTGCTCCATGATATACTCTTGCCATTTTAGAGAGTAAACAATCTGGCATGACTGGTCTTCCATCTAGGTACACCCATACTTCATCCTCTAATCTTTTTGTACAGGCTGCTTTTACCCAAATTTCTTTTTCGTTTTCCTCAACTTCTTCTTGTAACTGTCTAATCTCATCCCATGGTTCTGGAATTGAAAAGAACATAAGTTGGCAGCTGGTTTCACTCGTTTCAACTTTTCTGTTTAAGGCCATTGTATTTTTCGCACAATATCGAGCAATTTGGTCAGCATTTCTGTTGCCGGCTGCCACATAGTCATTTCCTGTCTGATGTGCAGCACATTTAACAACTGCTACTTCTTTTGGCAATTGTAATGCTTCCAGCAGATCTTTCACATTTTTACTGTTTCTTATAGGAGATCCTGAAGAAGTCAGAAATCCCCTCTGCATCCAGAGCTGGCCAAAATCGTGCACAACCCCGAAACCATATTGACTGTCCGTAAATGTGGTTATTCTCCAATTTTTCCCAATTTTGCATGCCTTTGTTAAGGCTACCAATTTGGCTACTTGTGCAGATTTGACTCTTGGTAAACAGGATGCTTCGACTACCCCTGTTATTTTACATACAGCATATGCAGCACTCAATCCTCCATCTTCTATCCTCAAACAGGACCCATCCACAAATAATTCATGATCAGCTTCCTTTAATGGTGTTTCTTTTATGTCAGAAAGGGGCTTGGTACACAATTCAGTCACATCCAAACAATCATGATCAATGTCATCTCTAGCTTCCTCATTGCACGGGTCTGGTAATACTGTGGCAGGGTTCATAACCATACAGCTTATCACTGTCACATTTTCTGCTCCCAAAATCACTCTTTCATACTTAGTCAGCCGACTAGGTGTGAGATGTTGTGTTCTTGTTCTTGTCAGAAGAATTTCAACTGAGTGTGGAACATAGACCTTTACTGAATGTCCCATCATTATTGACTCACTTTGCTCCAGACTCATACAAGTAGCAGCTACTGCTTTTAAGCAGCCAGGTAAAGCTGAAGCCCCTGGATCCAATGTAGCAGAAAAATATGCCACTGGACGTCGGCTCAATCCATGTCTCTGTGTTAAAACTGAAAGTGCACAATTTTCTCTTTCACAGCAAAACAACGCAAATTCCTTTGAATATTCAGGCATGCCCAAAGCAGGAGCTCCGCACAAACAATTCCGCAATTTCACAAAAGCTTCCAAACATTCATCATTCCAATCAATTGGATCTTTAGCTCTCTTTCATGTCAATTGTATCAATGGTTTTGCTAGCATGGAAAAACTGTTAATCCACTGCCTACAGTACCCAACCACTCCCAGAAACATTCTCATTTCCTTTTGTGTCTGAGGTAGTTGCATCTCTTTGATTATTTTTATTCTTTCCGGTGTCACTTTTCTAACTCCTCTTTCTATTTTATGCCCTAAATATCTAACTTCTTGTTGACAGAACTGTAATTTTTCTGGAGACACCTTGTGTCCTCCTTCAGCCAAATGGTTCAGTAATGCAATTGTGTCAATGACACAATCCTCTCATGTTCTTGATGCCACCAGTAGGTCATCAATGTACTGAACCAGAACCGAATTTCCAGGCATGACTAATGACTCTAAACACTTTTTCAGGATCTGATTAAAAATCAAGGGACTCTCTGTGTACCCTTGAGGAACTCTGCACCATGCATAGATACGATCCTCGAACTTAAACGCAAAAAGATACTGGCTGTCTGGGTGTAAAGGAATAGAAAAGAATGCTTGGCACAAATCAATTACTGAAAACCAGCCCGCATTCCATGGTATCTGATAAAGGATCACTGCTGGATTTGGTACTATTGGGCAACATGGTACTACAATTTTATTTATTTTTCTTAAATCTTGCACTATCCTATATTTTCCACTAGGCTTTTAAAGTCCCATGATTGGTGAATTACAAGGACTACTCATTATTTCTTTTAAAATGCCTTATTTAACCATTCGATCGATTTCTGGAATAATTCCTGCTTTTACTTCTGGACTCATCTTGTATTGTCGTGTGTTTGGATAAACTGCTCCTTCCTTCACTGTCACTTTCACTGGGTCTACATTTCACATCAGTCCAATATCTTTTCCGGTAAAATCCCACACTTCTAGATTGACTGTAGCTTTCAATTCTTCTGGTAATTCATTTATAGTCATTAGTGAAAACATCTCATCTACTTCTGTTCCCTGTTTAACTAACATCATCTTGTATATAACGTCTTCATCAGGGGTCTGGAAGGCGACACCATCTGGTGTACAGTAGATCGTGCAATTCATTTTGCACAGTAGATCTCTTCCCAACAGATTTACTGGACTAGAATCACAAACTACAAACCGATGCATTTCTTTAAAGTTTCCAATGTGCACCTCCATTGGTTTTGTGATCGGGGTTCTAATCTGTTTATTCGACACGCCTACAACTTGTATTGATTCTCCCGAGAGGAGTAGGTTTGGGATGTCTGCTGTTCTCACAGTAGACCGGGTAGCACCAATATGTCTTTACCTTCAACTTTCCCATCAACAAATGGACCTGACTGATCTACCGGCAAGGATGCGCCATGCACGCACTCCACTTCCTCCCCCCTCAGGCACCATCATTGCGAGTAATCTGAATTTTCCTCATCATTCTGCAACAAATATTGTGTAACTGTTCTATTATTCTTACCACTTTCTCCTTGAAATCCGGTGTTCGCACTGAACTTTTGATGGTTCACAAAGTTTGGCATAGGAGCTGGTGGCACCTGATATTGTGGAGTAACTACCTGCTGCTGCTGATTCATAAGTACTTCATTCTGCATCGGTGGGATAAAATTTTGATTTGGCCCATTATTATTTTTATTATTCTGAGTACTCTTACACTCGTTCTTCCAATGTCCAAGCTTTCCGCACGCATGACAAGGAAATTTCTTCTTCGCTTCTTCTCTGTCTATTCGTCCTCTGAATTTATTACCATTCGCCACTTGATCATTCTGATTCTGCTCTTTCACTTGATTACTATTTTGGGCATTTGTTTTCTCCTCTTGCTGTTCTGCTAATTTTACTTCTGCCCACATCATTTTCTCTTTTAACTTTCTATGCCTGGCCTCAATGTCGTCTCCGCAATATTTCGCATACTTTAAAATTTCATCCACTGTCTTGCTTTGCCAACACAACATATGTTGGTGTATCATCTCACTAATCTCTGGTTTCAAACCATATACAAACCGATACACAAAATGTCCCATGTGTTTATCACCAATATTTTTGAAGCCACTATACTGCTTAAACACCTGCAATAACCTTTCATAATACGCATGTACAGATTCATTTGGTTCTTGTGTCGTCCTATCTATCTTTACCCAGTCTGTTTCTTTAGGAGGATTTTTCCCTTTCAAATAGGTAATCACTTGGTGATATTTCTCTATCACCTCCTCTGAGGGTGCTCCTGTCTTTGAGTCTCTAGCATACTCTTCACTTGGCCAATCTATTGTAATCTTACACTCCGTCCATAAATCAGCAGGTACCACAATGTCAAACAAACCATCCAGATCCTTTAATAGGACCTTTGAAACCTTCACAAATCTTTCTACCTGTTTATACCATTCAACTGGTTTTTCTCTCAATTTTGGAAAATCATTTGTAAATGACAAAATATCTTGTCTACTCCAAGGAACATGAACATATCCTCCTCCAGGAACTTCTCTCATTGGACACAGTTTCTCAACCTTTTCTGTTTCCCTTACTGGAAATGCAGTTGATGCTTCTCTCGCTCGAACTTCCTCTTTCTTTCTTAACCATCTAATTCTCCATTTATCAATGTCTCCCCATTTTTGCAAAATATTCATTAACTCCTTTATCTGTAGTCTCTTTCCAGATGCATTAACACTTTCTAAATCTTTGTCAGTAAAATCCACTCGATAGGGTTTCTGCAACAACTTTGATTTCCCTATATCTATTCCCATTTCTGAAGCAACTTCTGTTAATTTCTCATGAAATACTCTTGCTCTTCTTGTTATACTCTTACACAAAAATAATAATTCTTCATCATTGTAAGCATTCAATCTTTCTGTGCCCACACTTCCCGCTATCATTTCTTCTAATTTCACCTTCAATCTACTAATGTATAAAATCCTTGGTGCTGGGTTCTGATTATCTCTTTCCTGTGCCCATCTTTCTATATCTTCAGGGGTAACTACTGTTGCGCCTCCAGTTCCTGTATGAACCAAAGGTCTTCTTTCTCTCAAATTCATGGGCGTAACTCTTTTTGGAGTTTCAGTTAAAGGTTCCACATTAGGGAGATCCATTAATGGGGGGCGTGGCTTGAAGCCCACGGAAGATGGCAGACACCCCGTGAGCTCCGGCAGACCGGCACGGAAAATGTCTGAGGTATGCGAGCCCCGTGAACTGTCAGCTGAATGAATTACAGCTACTATCTTTGGAACCACCCGACATCATCTTGGATTTGCAGGACGCTCGCCAGCAACGTTTGTAAAAGGTATTCTCGCAGCCCTGCTGTCACCTCAGGCGTATCCGCCATTTTATGGTCGCGCGCTGAAGGTTCCCGTCTCCTCAAGCTGCCTGTAGCGGTACACACATTTCGCCTCTCACCACTTCAATTCCTTCAGACTCGCTAACTCTTGACAACGGAGGCTGCTCGCATCCAGTTTCCTGATAATACCCGCGATAAACTAATGATGTTAACAAAACTGACCTTTGTGCACGGATATATATGGAAATTGTTGCCAAGCGCGTAACCCTTCTACTTTCTGTGGGAAACGCTGATACATCTGTTCAGTTTATTATGTCCTCACACGTATTGGCATATAATCTACAGAAGTACTAGATATCTATGAATGGGAGCTTTTATTGATTATCACATAATGTTTACCTCATGGCTGAATTTTGCTTGATCCGGCTAACCTGTGGCTATGGAGGTACCTTTTGTCTATTTTGACAGTCTCTCTCTCCTCAAAAGGTGGTCACTCATAAGTCATTAAGGCTGTAGAGGTTGTTTAATTCGTCATTTTTTCCTCTCGCAGCATTATTATTTTGCTTCTCATGAACCACTGCTCGGCTGCGACTGCGCATGCTTTTCGCATATTCATATTTTGAGTCACATCTAACATGCCATCTCCTATCTTTTGAATTGTTCATGGCTGGACTCTAAGCTTACTGAACATATTATCGCTGCTGTTGCACTGCTTTACTACTTTTTTGAACTGACCATAGATCTCTTCTCACGAAGACGGTCGCAACGCTGATAATTTTTGTGTTGCTCTGACTACACACGTGGTCTCTCTTGATATTCTTCACTGCTTGATATCGCTCTGTGTGCTGGAAAACATTATCTCCAAAAACAGATATCTTTTTTGCTCTCAATTATAATTGCCCTTCATCTCATACCAATTGCCCTCACTTATACTTGCTTTTTGCGCCATCATCTGACTTACATTTTTCTTGGAATATCTGTACTCATTTTATGGGGAGATTGCGGAGACTTTCTTCCGCTATTTCATCTCCATCTAATAAACTTAACAAGAACTCTACAATTTTCTCAAAATTTGCCATGTTGGAGTCTGCTTCTGCTTCTTCACAAAAACCTGGTGCATCCTCACAGACACAGTCGATGGTACCTACACTAGCAAATTCAGTCAAAGCTAACTATAAAAGGCACAAAAAAGACCCTCCATCTCCTGCAAAATCACCGCCACCTGCTTCTTTGGATTTACTCTTGGAAGAAATACGGGCCCTAAGGCCCTTTATGGAAGAGACCAATTCAAACTTCAATTTTTGACAGACAGATGGTCCCAACTTGATGAGAGACTTATTGCGGTGGAGCAGAGTATTTCTTCTTATAATGTGACTGAATCTAAAGTACACGCTCTTCAATCGCAAGTATCTATTCTACAGAAACATGTTGAAGATTTAGAAAATAGAAATCGAAAAAACAATCTACGCATTTATGGCTTGCCAGAGAACACGGAAGGTGCAGACCCTATCTCCTTCTTTAAATCTTTTCTACCTAAGGTGTTGGGTTTGCCTGTGGAATCAGTTCTAAACATACAACGTGCACACAGATTGGGTCGTCAACATGCTGGCACTTCTGCTTCTAGTCGTCCAAGAGGAGTCATTTTGTACTTTCTGGAATATACGGACCTCCTTAAAGCCATATCAGCTTCTAAAAAATCAACACGTATCTCATGGATGGGTCACACGTTGTTCTTCTCACAAGACTATACTAAGAGCACTGCAGACCGACGTAGAGACTTTCTGAAGATGAGACCAGATCTTTGTGACCTTGGTGCTAGATATGGTCTCTTTCACCCTTGTCTTTTCAAGGTCACTTATAAGAACAAAACAACTACATATGAAGATCCTCTCAAACTGAAAAGTTTTCTCAATTTCTGTAAAGCTGATACTATGGATATGTCTAGTGCTTCCACCTCTCATTTTGACTAGTTATAATAATTTGTTTAATGTTGTTGTCCATTCTATCTTTCGCATTGTTGGATAATGTATTTCTTTTCCTCTCCAGATTGTTCCAGCTATTTTTTGTTCTCATTGTTCTGTTTTTAATTATGTACTTTAGGTTGTCAATCTTTACAATTTAATTGTATTTTCTTCTTATAGGTATTCCCGTTGTGTGTTCATCCTGTTGTCTCACACCCTGTATTATCCAATTATACCTGTGCCTCCCTCTGTGAGATCCGGCTGTGCCGCCCTTCCATGTGGCTTCACCCTCCCCCATTTTTGGACACATGTAGGTATGTCTTTTTCCCTTTTTGTTTTTCTACTTCTTCTTTTTCAGGTTACCTCCCTTTATCTTCTACTCACCTTTTTTCTTTATTCTATATCTTACTTATCTATCTGCTACCTTTCATATCTTTCTTCTCTATCATTCTCCTTTCCTACTTTCTCTATTATGTTTCAGACTACAGAGATCCTCTCTTCTGCATCATCTTCTTTTCCCATTTCCTCTGTCACTCCTCAAACTAAAGAGATCTATTTTTCAATTTTTATCCCCCATTTTTCTTAACTGCTATTATCTTAGATTTACGGATACCCTCTCTCCTTTTTCTTTCGTCCTCTGCTTTTTATCCTTCCCCTTTTTTTCTTTTTTTCTTACTCTTTCTCTAATTTCCCATTTCTGATGTTTCCCTTCATCTATCCAGCATATATTGGATCTGGTTTAATTCCAATTGGTTTTTCCAAAGTTAATTCCTTATTTATTTACATGATTCTTTCTTCATATGTTACTATATCTTTCTTCATTTATATGCTTTTATTGTCATTTTTCATCAAGGTTGCTGTTATATCTGGTCTTATTTTGCTTGCACTTTTACTGGTTTTTAGATGACATTAAATGTTGTTACTTGGAATGTCCGAGGTTTACACTCACCGATTAAAAGGCAACATGTATTATCACATTTGTCTAAACTAAATACCGATATAGCCATGATTCAGGAAACACACCTCACTGAATCCGAATACTTGAAATTAAAGAGAGACTGGGTTGGTGATGTTTTCTTTTCTCCAGGTGATGGCAAGCATAATGACGTTATCACATTGTGTCACAGATCTCTCCATGTTAAACTTATTTCTCAAGAGACTGACGATATAGGTCGATGGTTACTTACGGATTTATTGATTGGAAAGACTCCTCTCGCTTTATTTAATATATATGCACCAACTACAGGTGACTGCCTTTTTTGGTCCCATCTTACAGAAAAGCTAATGCAACTCCCTCATGATAACCTGATTTTAGCTGGTGATTGTAACCAAGTCATTGATTCCTTCATAGATCGTAACTCCTCGTCTTCTTTCATACCTTCCAAAGCCCACAAATCATTTTTACATTCTTTTCAGCAAAGACATTTAGTTGACGATTGGAGATTGTGCAATCCCACCTTGAGGGAGTACACTTTCTTCTCTCCAGTACACCATACACAATCACGCATTGATCATATTTTCATCTCTCATGACCTTTCTCAATCCCTATGTTCTTCAGATATTGGCTCTATCCTGATCTCTGATCATGCCCCAGTTTCCATTTCCTTAGACATTTTACATAAATCTTCTGCCCCTAGATGATGGCGTTTTAATAATTCACTACTACTCGATCCTGTCTTTACTTCTTCCTTTACCTCTTTTTTAGTGAATATTTCTATTTTAATGAATCAGATACCCTTCATTTTTCTGTCGTACGGGATGCTTTCAAGGCGGCTGCACGAGATTGTATCATTAATTACGTCTCCAAGAAGCGTTCCTATTGCCCGGAAATCCACCACTGATCTCTTTGTTAGGATTAAATCTCTGGAGCACGCCTATTACACCTCTAAATCAAAGAATTGTTTAAAAGATCTAATAGCCGCAAACTTCAATTCAATAAAGATTCTACGGATAACGCTTCTTTGTATTTACTTAAGTCTAGTGCAAAGTTCTATGGCGGTAATAACATATCAGGCAAATTATTGGCCAATTATCTCAAAGTTAAAAAAACCAAATTTAATATTGATTTAATCCTTGATGATCAACAAACGCCCAAATTTAAAGACTCAGAAATTCTACACGAATTTCATACGTTTTATAATTCTTTATATATGCCAGAAACCAACCCTACAGACGATTCCATTATAAACTATCTTTCTTCCATTACTGAACCCCCTGATATCAATTTAGATTTTGAATCATTAGAACTGGACGTTTCGATCACAGAATTAAATAATTCTTTGCGTTCTCTCAAGAAGGATAAAGCTCCCGGTCCTGACGGCCTCACTGTCGAACTTTTTTCGCATTTTTCCCAACTTCTTCTCCCTAAGCTACATAAACTTTTGACCTCTTTCTTACAAACTGGTACTGCTTCAGGTTCCTTTTTAGATGCGCTAATTTGCCTCATTCCCAAGGATAATAAGGACCCCCGCTTTTGTAAAAACTATAGACCGCTTTCATTGGTAAACATCAATAATAAAATTTTCTCAAAGTCCTTAGCCCTATGATTAGAATCCTTCCTTCCGGACATTCTAGGTAAGGAGCAATCAAGTTTTGTGAAAGGTTGTTTTGTTACTGATAATACCGCCTGTTCTTCGATATTCTCTCGAAATCCTCTCATTCTTCCGAGTCTTTAGCTGCCATATCTTTGGATGCGGAAAAAGCCTTCGACAGAGTCTATTGGCCATTCATCTTTTCAACACTTAAATGGTTTGGCTTTGGCCCTAAAATCAATAGTTTAATTTCTGTCTTATACTCAAATCCTAAAGCAGCCATATTTGTTAATGGCCTTACTTCTACATATTTTAATTTGGGCAGAGGTGTCCGACAGGGTTGTACTTTATCTCCCTTTCTATTTAATTTGGCTTTAGAACCTTTTCTATGTAAACTTCGTCAGAATTCTGATTTTCAGGGCTTTAATTATGGTAGCACGCATGTTAAATTGGCAGCATATGCAGACGACATACTATTGTTCATATCTAATCCCATCTCTTCTCTACCCGCTTTTCTATCTGAGATTGAGTCGTATTCTTCCGTATATGTCTATAAATTAAACAATGACAAATGCGAAATCTTACCTTTAACTAAGTTTACTTTTAAAGACGACTTTAATATCACCAACTTCAATTGGAATTCTAGCCATATAAAGTACTTAGGTATATATTTCTCTTCTTCTATTCAATCATCAATCTCCATCAACTTAGACAGATGATGTTCAAAGATTTCTTCCCTTATTGACAGATGGCATCCCTTGTACCTGTCCTGGTGGGGGAGGTTGGATACAATAAAGATGATGTTGTCCCCAATCGTCTTGTTTACAGTGTCTAACATTCCAGTTACCATACCCCAAAAGTATTTTAAAAAGAATAACTCTCTGTTGTCGTCCTTTCTCTGGAGTAAGAAGAAAGCACGTATGTCATTAGCAAAGCTTACTCGTCCTAAAACAGAAGGTGGAGTTAACTTTCCCGATTTTCCTACTTATCACAAAGCTTTTAACTTACGTCAATCTTCCCATTGGCTTGCCACCCCATCGTCAGATTCCCCCCTTTGGGTGATGCTTGAACAATCATACATCGCACCTTTTTCCTTTCTTGAATACCTCTCTTTCACCCGTAAACCTCAGAAGCTATCTACCCCCATTGTTAAACACACTCATAGGCTATTAGATTCACTTTTATTGGATAACTCCTCCAATATGAATTCTCTTCTTCAATCCTCCGTTTGGCATAATCATCGCATAACAATTAAAGACAAACCCATCTATTGGAAGTCATGGAGACAAAAGGGCCTCATTTGGGTTCATCAGCTATTTCAGAATGATAAAATTATACCTTTTTCTCAAGCTAAAATTGTATTTAACTTTCCTACTTAATTTTTTAATAAATATCTTCTGCTACAACAAGCTTTGACTTTAGCTGTTCAGAAATCCGTTCCATCCTTAAGTCAATCGAACACTACTCCTATTGCTTCTCAAATATTTTTGAGTTCAGGACCCAAAGCTTCAGCAATTTATACCTATCTACGTAAATTGACCCCTTTTAGAGACAAAACTAAAGTAGAATTAGACTGAGAACGTGACCTTGAGGTTGCCTGGCCCATTCAAGTATGGAATAACATTTGGCTTAATATTAGGAAAACATCCAGAGCAGCTAACACCACACAGACACTTTGCTTCATATATAATAGATTACTCCTTTCCCCTTCATTTTTATACAAGATTAATACTGAACTTCCCGACACCTGTTGGTCATGCTCATCCAGGAACGCTGATTTAAAACATTTACTTTTTTCATGTCCATTTGTCCAGACCTTCTGGAAGAGTGTTTGGAAACAAATTACCCAAATTTTTCATCATACAGTCCCTTTTTCTTTTGTCAATATTTTTTTGGGCTCTCTTTCTGAAGATTGGTCAAGTTGTCCCTTACACTTGCAGGAATTGGATTTACTTCTGGGAGTAGCATTTCAGCAGATCACCAAACACTGGAAAAATGTGTCTGACCTGTCCTTCCAGGCCTGGTGGTATGCAGTGTGCTATAATCACAGACTGGATACAGTTTATGTATTCCCAATCTCCTTAGCTCTCAAACGTTCGCTTATATGGTCCCCAGTTACGAATTTTATTGATTGTCATGCTAAACTTTTCTCTGCACGCAAAATCTCGGAACAAGAGGTGTCGAAGCCTCCTTGACATTCTGATCTGTTTTCATATTTAAAATTGTTTGTATAGATATATTTGCATTTTGTGCTTGCATTTTAGGTAATTGACCAGATTTGTATTGTATTATACTTTTACATATCTTCTTTATACTGGTAAGAAGACCTCTTATCTATGTATTTTTATAGTCTTCAGAAATATAATTTGTATGTATTTTTATTGTATTTCCCCTTTTACCTCTTCCCTTTTCTTCAATAAACTTTACGCTTTTCAAAACTTAAAAAAAAGGGAGATCCATTAATGAAATAATTGATTCACTTTCACTGACCTGATCATCTGTAATGATTACTTCTTTTCTAGGACTGTTTAACGGAACTGTCACAGTCTGTGGTTTCTGGCAAGTCTTTTTATCTCCGTACAATGGGATTACTGGACCAATAGTCACTGGTACTGTCAAAGCTTCAGTATTCAAATTTAATTGACTTATTTTCTTTACTAATTCTTCTCTAGTTTTATTTAAAACATCTCTCTCATTATCTTGCATCACCCTATTAAATGACGTATTATGTAAAATTTGTGGGGATAAAGGCATTCCTATCACTGGTGCACTTGGGGTTACCTTACTAGTTGCTTCTTGATACGGTGGTGGATTTTTAATTAAAATATTCTCTAACAACTCATCATCTGATTCACCATATCCGGTCATATTCAAATGTTTTGTTTTCTCTTTACACTTTCCTCCAGACTGTTCTTCAGCCATTAATACTGGATATAAACCTTCAGATACCATAGCTCTCCTCCACTGTTTCATCTGTCCTTCGCGTGATTCTTGCAAATATCTGGGAAAGAACCCTTTATATCTCCCACCTCTATTTTTCTCGCGTTCATACGACTCAGTCTCCCATTCTTCCAAAGCCTCATATTGAGTTAACCTAGGTCTAGGTTCCAAATCATTCATTCTCATTCTCAAATTCTGAAGAATTCTCCCATTAAACGTACCATTTTCTGGAAATGCTAGTACTCCATCACCTTTCATATATTCTCTCCAATTTTCCAACCACATGCAAGTATGATATCCTCTCTCCATCATCATAAAAGATGCTGATGTATTCGGTGGCGGAATAGGAATTCCCTCTCTAGTCAATACAGGCTTGTCTTTCTTAAAGAAATTCTTAATTTTCTTTACAAACAACATTTTCTTTCTTTCTCCATACATTCTCGATGAATGATGTATAAAATTATACTCTGCAAACCCTTGAAATCCTTTGCCCGTACGTCTTGTACTAACAGTCAAATCAAAATCTCGCATACAACCTCCTCTCCCCACCAATCCTAGCGCGGCTTCCAACTGGCTATCCAATTAAATCAGGCTCACGCTCGTGGTCTGACCAATGCCAGTGCGGCTTTTTCTGATGTCAGTTCTACTCCTTACTACTGACCCCTCCTTTACAAGGCTGCTTTTGCCACACACCCGCTGATTCTACCAATCCCAGCGCGGCTCACTGTGACGTCAGTGCAACTCCGGCGACTGACCCTCCCTTCACAAGGTAATACGAAAACTTATTTTATTAATACTTTACATTAAATTCTTTGTTATTAACGACATAAAAACATTCGCTACTCTGTCTGTTCCACTAATCAAAGGATAGATTATTTCTTTCCACTGCGAGTAAAACCTTTCCGCTTACTCTTCATACACTGCGAGTAAAACCCTTCTGCTTACTCTTCATTCAAGCTCTAGAGCACCTGCTACTCCTCCAGTGTCACCCGTATTTGGAAAATGAGACCAAAGTTTCACCAGCGAACTCTTTTTGCTGTCACTCAAGCTTGGAAGAATCTGCTACTCTTTCAGTGTTACCCTTTCTAGGTGATATAACACCAAAGTTTCACCAGCGAACTTTTTGCTATGAATCACTCTCGCTTTACACAGAAAATAGTCCCTACTTTAACACTGCCAGCCCTGCATAGCTTCTCAGTGTTATTCCAACAGACGAGTAACCTCTCTGCAGTGTGGTTTCTATCGCCACCCGCTATTCATTCCCCGGGATTTTTCCAGACAACATAGAACAAAGACGCTAACTCTTTTGTTAAAACATAAATCAATAATCAATAATCTATACTTATCACCAAACTAGTCAATAATAACCATAACTCTGCTACCAGAAAACTGATCCAGCGGTGTACTAACAACAGATACTCTACTACCATATACTCACCTGGGCCCATAAACACTTACACGGATCCAAGTAGACCGCCGGGTTTAGTTTATATTTTCCATATTTCAGGTTTAGTTATTACTTGTTCCTAACTAACCTTTCACTGATCAAAAAGTTCTTTCCTCTGGTCAATGGACCATTAGTTGAACTAGTTGATGGTGATAATTAACGTAACTTATTAACTATTCTTTATTTTAAGAAAATAACCACAGACTCAGGAAGTTTTTAAGAACTTTATCTAAATTAAATGAAAGTGAACCATCTCAAAGTTTCAGTGCAAACACCCTCATTCATAAGATTGCAAATCAAAATTTCTCATTAAGGAAAATTTTCAGACACATACCATAACCATGTCAGGAAAGGAGAGGACAGAGAGAGAAGATCATCTACAATTACCATGAATTTATAGTTACCAAGGATGGTGTGAAGACCAAACCCTCTGGCCAAAGGGCTGGTAAGGGTCCCCCGGGATAGATCAGGAGACAAAGACTTCAGGACAGGAATCAGGACAGGATACTTAACCTCTCTAAGATACCGGAGACTGCGTTGCACCCCTCTCTGACACTCTCTTCCTCCTCGAGATTCTTCTGCGATATTCTTTCTAACCCAATTAAATAAAGATAGAGGGTTCTGCATTCGATGTCTTCATCAGCATCGTACAGCGTCCTTTTCAGCATCAGCACCACCCACAGCACCGACAGCATCCCGAGCTCTGCAGCATCGACGTCTCTCTAACTAACTAAAGCTACCTCAGTTATACCTTTCGTTGGCCACGGACCACCCACTAAAGTTTCAATATCGCAAAAATACTAACTCTGATTGGACAGGCAAGGGGGGATGATCATCACACCATGCTTATATGTCATCTTAGTCTATCATCCCATTGTTCATAAATCCAACCCCTTAATTTTTATTCAAAAGTTTTATTCCCACCCGTATTCACATCTTAATAGAAACAATTGTTTTTATTTTTCAGTAAAAATCCATTCATCCAGAGGTCTTCAGTGCTTGTTTCCAGGGAATGTAACTTTTGTGTCCTTGGATCGCATTCAAGTGCATCGTCATGCTTCCGGCTCACTTCTCAACGGACATGCGCGAGGGTCATGTGCTTAGCACACACTGGTCACACACGAGAGGCCCAAATGCGCACTAATAAGAAAGTCAAATAGACAAATGTTACTTTCACAAATAAATGGTTTCACTGTATACCACCCATTTCTACTCTAACCCAATATACTTATTAATACCCTTTCCACATTAGCATTAGTAAAATAGCTTATTTTCTATTCAGCTAAGCAGGTGTCATGCATGTGAGCTTTAAAGCCGCCATTTTAGTGCCTTCTGCTCAAGCGCAAGAGTTTTCCCTCCAAGCATTAAACGTCATACTACGTAGATGCAGTTGATGCATGCGCAGTAAAAATTTTCCAGTTAGAGCGCTTTTAGTCCTTCGTTCATATTGTTAGCGTTAGTAAACACATATGCAAGCTTCTCTAACCCGTGTGTTGATCCAGCGGGTTACTAGCAACAAGCATTCATACACAAAATACTCACCTGGGCCCATTCATTCACGCTAGCTAATAATAACCGCTGGTGGGAATCAGTTGTACTCTTTATCAAATCCCTGCTACCAATTACCTTTCTGATTGAAGAGTAATGACTTACCAATGGACCTTTGATAATTGGGGATAAAAGGAGAACATACAAATACAATGTCATAAACACCTGAAATAACCACTGACTCAGGATGTTTTAAAATGTTTATCTAAATTCTTTAGCAGAGTAAATTACAAACCACATAATACTTAATTGCATATCAAGGAGGAAGTATACTAAATAATCACCTATTTAATTAAATGACGGTCCCTCAGAAAGAAGATAGAGACAGCAGTACAGCTAAAGATTTACGCTTATATTTACCTAAAGGTGTGAAAACCAAACCCCTTGGCCACGGAGTTGGAAAGATGGGTCCCAAGAAAGATGAAGACCAAGACCTCCGGACCAGGTTCAGGACAGGATAGGTGACCTCTCTACCAACGACGCCTGCGTTGTTCCCCTCTCTGACACTTCGTTCCTCCTCGATTCTTCCGTGTCTTCTTTCTAATGGAATCCGCCGCCCCCACCTCAGGACCTCTTTGGACAGCGGTTCAGTCTGCAATCGATCAGCTCGTTCTGTGGTTTCTCAAAGCTGACAGCCTCAACGCTGTCTAATTAGCTAATTCTATATCTATTATACCCTTCTACACCCAGGTACCTCCCATTAATGTTTAAAAATGATGGGCCCACTACTTCTGATTGGACAGGGACAGGGGGTTGATCCTCACACCATGACAATTTTGTTCAATTTCTTTAAGCCCATTGTTTTAAAACACCACCCCTTTCAATTAATACATTTGCTTTATTTCCCACCGTCTCACGACAAATTTTAATACAAAGTGTATACAAAATATCAATTGTTAGGAAATCTCAGATGGACGGTGAAGGTGATCAGCGGGTCATGTCCTTGGACATCTTCCAAGTTGACTTCATCGCTTTGCATGGTTAGTTTTCAGAGAGCATGCGCAGGTCACATGACTCTCGAGCTGCCGTTCAGTTAACCCTGGCCCATTTTACGAACGAACTAATAGAAAGGTCAAAGAAGAAACATATTAAAATCAGAAATAAATGTTTCACTGTATACCCCCTACTTCTACTCTACTCCCATTTAATTATAAATGTCTATCCCGCATTAGTAGCGTTAGAATACCACATTAGTAATTGCAGCAAATGAGAAAGCTTTAACACGTGAAAACATTAAACAGCCATTTTAGCACATACTGCGCAGAAGCAAAAGATTCCCTCCAAGCAAAGAAAGACGTCATACCACATGACATGGTTGACACATGCGCAGTCGAATTGGATTAGACAAGGATTACTTATTAGTGGAAAACACATAGGCAAGCATCATTTGGATAAAAATGTTGTGTATGCACATTATTAGTAAAGACATTACAGAGTTTTAGTACAAATTAATTAATACTGTGAGAAGATTGCTTTTGAGCAAGTCTCATTGTGAGTCCTTGCTCCATCAATCCCCTCTCTGATGGCGTTTCTGAGCCATCAAAACTACCCACAACCAGATGCCAACTTAACATATTTTTGTCACATTCTCATTTTTACATTGTCTGTTCTTATCCTCTCCTTTCAGTTTCTTGTATATTTCACTTTTCAGGTCTTCTAATTCAATTTCATCAAATTTCCGTTTCTTGCCTTTTCCTCTCACCCTATATGTTTCATTCTTTCTACAACATTTGCACCATATCATTATTGACGATGCT
Organism: Calotriton arnoldi; assembly: GCA_963921515.1. NCBI lineage: Eukaryota > Metazoa > Chordata > Amphibia > Caudata > Salamandridae > Calotriton > Calotriton arnoldi. Next base: position 791,575 of record CAWUFW010004395.1, on the reverse strand, counting down.
ATTATTGCTATCCCTACTAAGGGTACTAATATTTGACCTATAAGTCCTTTTCCTACATTAGTAAACCAGGTACCAATTGACGCAATGCTATTTGTCAATCTTTCCCATACACTATCAACTTCCAGTGGTTTCAGTTCCATCTCAAGTTTAGTAATATTCTTTATATATGTTCTGATTTCTGCACTTTTGTCCGGAATATATGTGCAACAATGTTTCGTTTTCAACAATTTACAGACTCCGCCCTCTTTTGCTAATATTATATCAAGAGCAAGTCAATTTTGCATAACCATAGATCTGATCGCAACCATCTCCGCATTAATCATTAGAAATCCTCCAGCAGTGTCCGTTGATAAACGATCAACCACTGTAGACAATTTACATATTTTCCTTGAGTTCAGAATTATTTCCACTGAAGGTATCAATGCACCAAATATATCACCTACAATTTCTGAAAAACTAGCTCCTTTTCTACATGTTAATTCACTATTATTTTCATTGCTCCCAGTGTTTCTTTTTACGTGGTATATTTTTGGAAAAACTATTACAAAATAACAACTTCCATACCACCGTGCAGGAAGCCTAAAGTAAGCCTTATTCACACACACATAATAGATTCCAGGAAAAACTGAATCTGTTCCTCCTTTTAGTCCCCAACCTCCAAGAATTAAGAAATTATGTTCACATTCACTGGTACCGATGAAAATATTGTTATAATCAGTCTTTAACCTATGTAGACAAATGTTGCCTGTCTTTACAAAATCCAGAGCCATAGCAGCTTGAGCTTTGCCAGGTGTGTAAATACCCTCTTTCTCAGCCCAAGGTGGAAGATGAGCTTTATGCTCAGATGCTTTCTTTTGGAAATTCTGTCTTCTATTCTCAACTAAGTTCAAAAATATCTTTTCTTCTTCATGTAATAAACATGTTAGATTGCTTCTATGTGCATGTGTTATGTCTATTGACTGTAAGGAATTGCTACAATCACAACTAACCACACTATAAGCACCACTACCAGACTACATATGCATATAGCACAGCATACAACATTTCCGTTTCGGTCTCCCAGAAACTCTGTCGTCAGCCATTTTTGACAAAAGAAGATTTTTCTTCTTTTCTTTTTCTTTCAAGACTTTAATTTGTCAGGGTGGTTTCACTTCTTTTTCGTAAGTCAGTTCTGCACTTGTTCTTTCGTCACCACTTTCACTTGACTCTGAACTCTCGTAGTCTTCAAGGATTATATAAGTCCAATCTGGACCTTTAAACTTATTGTTCACGAGTTTCAATCTTTTGCTTTTTCGTTTTTCAGTTCCATTTGTTTGTCCAGATAAGCTTGTTACTTCATTTACTTGTTCTGGGTTTTCCCTTCGGTTTACTATATGGTATTTTACTCTTTTAATGACACTAGGCCAATGATCACCTTTTCTGACTTTCTTTGTTTGCACTGTATCTTCACCTTTCGAGTCTTTTCCAAAAACTCTTTTATTTTCAAGGTGTGGCACAAATGGATTGTCCTCGATTTCAGTTTCCCCTTCTATCTGTTCTTGTTCAGTTCTTGTTGTTGTTGTTTCTTCAGTTGCTTGAGGGTGACTTTCTACTAACTGACCCTGTTCAGGATTGACGTTTTCGTGCTTGATGCTTTCTTAGTTTTCTTCTTCCTGAACGTGTTTTTCTTGTCCTAACTGTTTCTGATCAGGGCTTATTGCACTTTGTACTTCTGCAGCCTGACCGCGTTCTTCTGAACCTGTCTGTCCCTGCTCAAATTTTGTTGTTTCGTTGTCAATTTGAGCCCAATTTTCTTTCCCTATCTGGGCCTGCTCAGGTTCTCTTATGGTTTCAATCTCCCTATCCTGAGCTGCTTCTTCTTCACCTGTCTGGTCCTCACTAATTTCCTCTAATCTAGCTCTACTTCTTGTTTTGATGAAAACTTCTGGTATATCAACCACAGGTATCCAGTCCTGACTTGTGCTCGGTTGATCTTCTTCAGCCTCTCCCGAATCTATCACTTGGGATTCTTCAGCTGGGCAACCTTCAGCTTCCTCAGCTATTGATGCTGACTGAGGATCTTTTCCTTCAGGAGCTGGCACCCTTTTGGTGTGGCTTACATGAATCCAATTAGGCAATCCTGCACATTTCACTGCTGTGTTTCTAATCAATATAACCTGACAAGGTTCGCCCCACCTGGGTGATAAACACGTTTCTCTGGTGTGATGCTTCACTACCAACCAGTCTCCGGGGTTCAGATCATGCTCTTGTTCAGGCTGCCTGGAAACTGCGTCTTCTCCAACCTGGTGAGAGACAGAACGCACGAGGTCAGCCAATGCTTTGCAATAATCTAGAACCATATCATCAGTTATGTTCAGCAGTTTATTTCCAGGTACATGGGCTTGTCTCATCGCTCTTCCCATGATAATTTCATGCGGACTCAATCCTGTATTTCTATCAGGAATGCTTCTGAGTCCCATTAAGACAAGAGGTAATGCTTCTGGCCAATCTAACAATGTGGATGCACACATCTTTGACAATCTTGATTTTATTGTGCCATTCATTTGTTCAACCACTCCAGAAACCTCTGGGCGGTATGCACAGTGCAATTTTTGTTCAATTTTAAATGCTTCACAGATTATTCGAATTACATCGTTATTGAAGTGACTTCCTCTATCTGATTCCAAAGTTACTGGGAAACCGAACCGTGGAATGAGTTCTCGTAACAACAGTTTTGCAACTGTTATGCTGTCATTCCTCCTGGTAGGGTAAGCCTCCACCCACCTTGAAAACAGACACACTATGACAAGTACATATTTCAGTCCTTTACATTGTGGTAACTGAATGAAATCTAACTGTAATCTCACAAATGGACCCTCTGCCTTTCCAATTTTTCCCAAACCAATTACTGTCCTTCTTCCTGGATTATTCATTTGGCAAGTTAAGCACCTCTGGCAAAGACTCTCTGCTGCAGCCCTAAACTTTGGATTGTACCAGTTTTGTCTGAAAAGTCTGATCATGGCATCTCTCCCTACATGTGTTTCTCCATGATACATTCTGGCCATTTGTGAAATCAAGCAGTCAGGCATGACTGGTCTGCCATCTGAATATACCCATACATCATCATCTGTTCTTCGGGTACACCCTATTTTCATCCAAACATCCCTTTCACTCTCTTCAGCATCATCCTGCAATCGTTTCACATCATTCCATGTTTCAGGTGTTGAACATAACATAAGTTGGCAGCTGATTCCCATCCTTTCAACTTTTCTGTTTACTGCCAATCTGTTTCTGGCACAGTGTTGAGCAATTAGGTCTGCGTATCTGTTACCGGCTACCACCCAGTCATCTCCTGACTGGTGTGCGGCACATTTCACCACTGCCAATTTTTTGGGTGATTGTATTGCCTCTAATAATTCCTTTACAAACTGCCCATTTTGATTGGGGATCCTGAAGAAGTCATGAAATCCCTCTGCATCCACAGTTGGCCAAAATCATGCACAACCCGTACTCCATATTGACTGTCCGTAAATATGGTTACTTTTACATTTTTCCCAATTTTGGAGGCTTTGATCAAAGCAATTAATTCAGCTACTTGTGCAGATTTGACTCCTGGTAAATAGGATGCTTTGACTATTCCTGAAAGTTCACATACAGCATAGGCTGTACTCAATTTGCCATCCTCATGCCTTGGGCATGAGCCGTCCACAAACAGCTGCCTGTCTGGGTTCTTCAGGGGCATTTCCTGTATGTCAGGACGCGGTTTGGTGCATAACTCTGTGACCTGCAAACAGTCATGTTCTGGATCATCCTTAACTTCTTCACAATATGGATCTGGTAATAAGGTAGCAGGATTTACAATTGTACACCTAGCTATTGTTACATTTTCAGCTCCTAAAATTATTCGCTCATACCTTGTCATCCGACTAGGTGTGAGATGCTGAGTTCTAGTTCTTGTCAACAATATTACAACTGCATGTGGGACGAACACCTTGACAGGATGTCCCATTGCTATTGACTCACTTTGTTCAATGCTCATACAGGTAGCAGCTACTGCTTTTAAGCAGCCTGGCAATGCTGCAGCCACTGGGTCCAATGTAGCAGAAAAACATGCTATAGGACGCCTGTGTAGTCCATGTCTTTGGGTTAGGACTGAAAGTGCAAAATTTTCTCTTTCATAGCAAAATAGTGTAAATTCTTTTGTGTAATCAGGCATACCCAGCGCAGGTGCCTCGCATAATGCATTTCTTAATTTTACAAAGGCACTGGCACTTTCATCATCCCATTCCACTGGATCCTTTACTTTCTTTTTGGTTAACTGAATTAAAGGCTTCGCTAGTAGTGAAAACCCTACAATCCATTGTCGACAGTATCCTACTATTTCAAGAAACATTCTCACCTCTCTTTGTGTTACTGGCATTTTCATTTGCTTAATTATTTTTATTCTCTCAGACGTTATTCTTCTCCTTCCCCTTTCAATTTGGTGTCCCAAATATTTAACTGCCGTTGTACAGAATTGTAATTTTTCAGGTGACACTTTGTGTCCTTCCTCAGCCAAATGGTTTAGTAATGCAATTGAATCTGCGACACAATCATCATGTGTTCTTGATGCGACCAACAAGTCGTCTATGTACTGCACCAAGACTGATTTCCTGTGCATTACCAATTTTTCCAAGCACCTTCGCAGTATCTAATTAAAAATGGAGGGACTTTCTGTGTACCCCTGAGGGACACAATTCCACACATAGACATGGTTTTCGAATTTAAACGAAAACAGATATTGACTATCTGGATGCAATGGAATTGAAAAAAATGCTTGGCATAAATCAATTACAGTGAACCATTCTGCATTCCAAGGTATCTGATATAGGATCACAGCAGGATTTGGTACTATAGGACAACAAGGTACCACAATTTTATTGATTTTCCGCAAATCCTGAACAATCCTATATTTTCCACTAGGCTTTTTCAAACCGATAATTGGCGAATTACAAGAGCTACTCATAATTTCTTTTAATATGCCTTGTTTCACCATTCTGCCAATTTCTTCAGTAACTCCTGCCTTTACTTCTGCACTCATTTTGTACTGTCTGGTATTTGGGAAAATTGCACCTTCTTTTACAGTGATCTTCACTGGGTCTATTTTTGCCATAAGACCTACTTCTTTCCCAGTAAAATCCCATACCTTAGAGCTCACTGTAGTTCTTAACTCTTCTGGTAACTCATCTTTGGTTATTAAAGAAAACATCTCATCTACTTCCGTACCTTGTTTGGCTATCATGAATTTGTAAACATGATCTTCATCCGGGGTCTGTATTGCAACACCATCTGGTGTGCAAAAAATAGTGCAATTCATTTTGCACAGTAAATCTCTGCCCTGTAAATTTACTGGACTGGAATCACACACCACAAATTGGTGCATTTCTCAAAAGTTTCCTATTCTTACTTCCATGGGCTCAGTTAGGGGAGTTCTAATCTTTTGATTGGCTACACCTACAACTTGGATAGCTTCTCCAGAGAGAGGGAGGTCTGGGATGTCTGCTGTTCTTACAGTAGAACGGGTAGCACCAGTGTCCAACAGAAAAATGATATCATTACCTTTTACTTTCCCTTCAACATATGGACCTGACTGATCTACTGCAAGGATGCGCCAAGTACGCACTCCTTCTCCCCCTCTCTTAGGCACCGTCATTGATAGTCATACAGACTAAAATCATCCTGTAAAAGAAACTGTGAAGTTACATATTCATTCTTACCACTTCCTCCTTGATATCCAACGTCTGTACCGTGCTTTGCTCTGCTTACATTACCCTGTATAGGGGCAGGTGGCAACTGACTCTGAGGATTTACACCCTGCTGTGAGTCATTCTGCGTCTGTGGATTTAAATTATGATTTGGGCCATTATTATTTTGTATCTTTTTACATTCGTTCTTCCAATGTCCCAACTTTCCGCACCCATGACAAGGAAATTTCTTTTTAGCCTCTTCTCTACTCATTCATCCTCTCACCTTTCCACCATTTCCTGTGTCACCATTTGTACCAGATTCTTTTCCCTGACTTTCTGTTGGAGTATCTAGATTAATTCCCTGTCGCTCAGCCATTTTTACTTGAGCCCACATCACTTTTTCTTGCAGTTTCTTGTGCCTGTCTTCAATGTCATCGCCACAATATTGAGCATATTTCAAAATGTCATCGATAGGTTTTCCTTGTCAGCCTAACATGTGTTGCTTGATCATCTGACAAATCTCTGGTTTTAGACCATAAACAAATCGATAAACCAACTGACTCATATTTTTATCTCCAATATCCTCAAAACCGCTATTCTGTTTGAACACCTGTAATAGACGTTCGTAGTAGGCATGTACCGATTCACTTGCCTCTTGGGTAGTCCTGTCTATTTTCACCCAATCCGTTTCTTTTGGTGGTATTTTCCCTTTCAAATAAGTTATTACCTGGTGATACTTTTTCATCACATCATTTGATGGGGCACCTGTCTTTGAATGTCTAGGATATTCTTCACTAGGCCAATCGATTGTAATTTTACAATCTGTCCATAAATCGGCAGGTACCACTATATCAAACAAACCATCTAAGTCCTTTAACAATACCTTTGAAACTTTCACAAACCTCTCAACTTGCTTATACCATTCAATTGGTTTTTCTCTCAACTTTGGAAAATCATTCGTAAATGACAAAATGTCTTGCCTGCTCCATGGGACATGAACATAACCTCCTCCTGGAACCTCCCGCATCGGGTAAATCTGTTCCACCTTTCCTGTTTCTTTCAGTAAATATTCGGAAGTCGTTCTACTGAAACGTGCCTCTTCCTTTTTCTTTGTCCATCTAGTTTTCCATTTATCCAGTTCTCCCCATTTTTGTAATACTGACATTAATTCTTTCACTTGTAATTTCCTACCAAATGTATTCATATTTTCTAAATCTTTGTCAGTAAAGTCTGCTCTATATGGTTTCTGTAGTACTTTTGACTTTCTTATTTTAATTCCCATCTCCGAAGCCAAATCCATTAACTTTTCATGGAATATCTTTACATTTCTTGTTATGCTCCTACATACGAACAATAGTTCTTCTTCACTGTAGGTATTTAAACGATCTACTCCTACATTGCCTGCTATCATTTCTTCTAAATCTACTTTTAATTTATAAATGTCCAAAATCTTTGGGGGTGAACTTTGTCTGTCTATTCCTTGTGCCCATCTTTCTAAGTCTTCCGGAGTTACTACTGTTGCACTTTTAGTTCCTGACGATGTTATTATATTTACCTCTTTGGAGCAACTAGGTGTGACTCTTCTGGGGGTGCTATTTGCAGATTCTCGAATAGGCAAATCTATTAGTGAAATCATAGATTCACAATCGCTGATATGATCATCAATTATTACTGCTTCATGTTTAGGAATCTCCACAGGTGTAGGCATAGCTAAAGGCTTTGGGCAATTTACTTTGTCACCATATAAAGGGACCACGGGACCAATGGTTACAGGTATGGTCAGGGAATCAGGATGTACATTCAACTGTGTTATTTTCTGTATCAATTCTGCTCTGTTCCTGTCTAGAGCCTCTCTTTCCTTATCCTGAAGTACCCTATTAACTGGTGGATTATGCAGTACTTGAGGTACCAATGGTGTTCTCAGAATTGGTGCGCTTGGGGAACATCCACTTGACCCTTCCTGATATGGTGGAGGGTTCTTTAATATTTCTTCCATAAATTCATCTTCGGATTCTCCAAACCCTGTCATATGTTTAGTCTTTTCTTTGCATTTACTCCCTAACGGCTCATCTATCATGAATACTGGATACAAACCCTCGGTAAGCATTGCTCGTCTCCACTGTTTCATCTGACTTTCTCGTGTCTCATTTTGGTGTCTAGGGAAAAATCCCCTATAACCCCTATTGCTTCTTGGTCTATTACGTTCAAATGCCTCGGTTTCCCATTCTTCTAGGGCTTCATATTGAGTTAATCTTGTTCTGGGTTCTAATTCATTCATTCTTATTCGTAAATTTTGAAGAACTCTCCCATTGAAAGTACCATTCTCTGGGAAAGCTAATATTCCGTCATCTTTTGTATATTCTATCCAATTTTCTAACCATACGCAAGTATGATAACCCCTCTCCATCATCATGAATGAGGCGGGCGTTTTTGCTGGTGGAATGATAATTCCTTCCCTAGTTTTGATTGGCTTATCCTTCTTAAAATAATTCTTAATCTTTTGTAAAAATTACATTTTTCTCTTTTCTCCATACATTTTGGGTAAATATCTATGTATTGAATTATATTCTGCAAAACCTAAAAATCTCCTGTCTGGACGGGTTCCTGTCAAAGTCGGATCACGTTTCCACATATAATCTACACTGTCCACTAAGATTTCGACTTCTATGTTGACAACCAATCAAATTCCAGCTAACATTTGTCTCGGGCCCAATCCTAGTGCGGCTTCCCTGTGACGTCTATCTGACAACCCCTCCTTTACAATCTGCGCTTTTCTGTCCCTCGCTGTTTCAACCAATCCCAGCGCGGCACCTGTGTCGTCAGTATTAATCCTGACTACTGACCCCTCCTTTACAAGCTCGCTCCACGCCCGCTGTCTCGACCAATCCCAGTGCGGCGTTTGTGACGTCAGCTTTTACTCCGACAGCTGACCCTCCCTTTACAAAATCGTACGCAAAACTTTATTTTCTCAACACTTCTTATTAAAATTCAGTAACAACATAAAACATTCGCTATCGTGCCAGTTTCTCTAAATTGGAAAGGATAGATTTTCTTCACACTTAGTAAAACTCTTCCGTTTACTAGACATACACTACGAGTAAACCCTTCAGTTTACTCTTCACATAAGCTTCAAAAATACCCGCTACTCCTTCAATGTTACCCTTTCTAGGTGATATAACATCAAATTCTCACTAGCGTATTCCTTTGCTGTCACTTACACACACAGAGTCCCTAACAAGCACTGATAGCCCTGCTTAACTTTTCAGTACTATTTCTGCCTGACAGATAACCTCACTGCAGTATGGCTTCCACTTACCAACCCCTATTCAAACTCCCCGGGGATTCTAGACAACATAAAACAAAAACTTTAAAACAACGGATGTTAGTTTATAAAAATAAAATTCTCATTACCCATTTAACAAATCAAAACCATCCTCTGGTAGCCAGAAAACTGATCCAGCGGGTTACTAGCAACAAACATTCATACACAAAATACTCACCTGGGCCCATTCATTCACGCTAGCTAATAATAACCGCTGGTGGGAATCAGTTGTACTCTTTATCAAATCCCTGCTACCAATTACCTTTCTGATTGAAGAGTAATGACTTACCAATGGACCTTTCATAATTGGGGATAAAATGAGAACATACAAATACAATGTCAAAACACCTGAAATAACCACTGACTCAGGAAGTTTTAAAATGTTTATCTAAATTCTTTAGCAGAGTAAATTACAAACCACATAATACTTAATTGCATATCAAGGAGGAAGTATACTAAAAAATCACCTATTTAATTAAATGACGGTCCCTCAGAAAGAAGAAGATAGAGACAGCAGTACAGCTAAAGATTTACGCTTATATTTACCTAAAGGTGTGAAAACCAAACCCCTTGGCCAAGGAGTTGGAAAGATGGGTCCCAAGAAAGATGAAGACCAAGACCTCCGGACCAGGTTCAGGACAGGATAGGTGACCTCTCTACCAACGACGCCTGCGTCGTTCCCCTCTCTGACACTTCGTTCCTCCTTGATTCTTCCGTGTCTTCTTTCTAATGGAATCCGCCGCCCCACCTCAGGACCTCTTTGGACAGCGGTTCAGTCTGCAATCGATCAGCCTCGCTCTGTGGTTTCTCAAAGCTGACAGCCTCAACGCTAACTAATTAGCTAATTCTATATCTATTATACACTTCTACACCCAGGTACCTCCCATTAATGTTTCAAAATTATGGGCCCACTACTTCTGATTGGACAGGGGTTGATCCTCACACCATGACAATTTTGTTCAATTTCTTTAAGCCCATTGTTTTAAAATACCACCCCTTTCAATTAATACATTTGCTTTATTTCCCACCTGTCTCACGACAAATTTTAATACAAAGTGTATACAAAATATCAATTGTTAGGACATCTCAGATGGACGGTGAAGGTGATCAGCGGGTCATGTCCTTGGACATCTTCCAAGTTGACTTCATCGCTTTGCATGGTTAGTTTTCAGAGAGCATGCGCAGGTCACATGACTCTCGAGCTGCCGTTCAGTTAACCCAGGCCCATTTTACAAACGAACTAATAGAAAGGTCAAAGAAGAAACATATTAAAATCAGAAATAAATGTTTCACTGTATACCCCCTACTTCTACTCTACTCCCATTTAATTATAAATGTCTATCCCGCATTAGTAGCGTTAGAATACCACATTAGTAATTACAGCAAATGCGAAAGCTTTAACACGTGAAAACATTAAACAGCCCTTTAGCACATACTGCGCAGAAGCAAAAGATTCCCTCCAAGCAAAGAAAGACGTCATACCACGTGACATGGTTGACACATGCGCAGTAGAATTCCCGCGCTTTAGCGGCCATTTTGGATTAGACTAGGATTACTTATTAGTGGAAAACACATAGGCAAGCATAATTTGGATACAAATGTTGTGTATGCACATTATTAGTAAAGACATTACAGAGTTTTAGTACAAATTAATTAATACTGTGAGAAGATTGCTTTCGAGCAAGTCTCATTGTGAGTCCTTGCTCCATCAGTGTGTCTTCTGTATTTGTGTGTTATTATTATCAAGACGCTGTTAGTAATTCATTAACGAGTTAAATGAGAGGAATGCTTCCGAGCAAGTCTCTTTTACGAGTCCTTGCTCCATCACAGGAGCAGACAATTTTCAACATATCAAACATTTTAAATAGCAATTCCTAGCCTTGCAGGCACCGTGTATTGAGTTGATGCTACACTGCTTCCAAATGCTGATTCCAGTAAATCATGTCTCATTGCATTGCGATGCGGCCTCAAGGTTGGTGGCTCAAGTTTAAGGTTCTACAAGATTTGTGGAGAAGGCCTGCAGATTTGGACTGTACTTATTTAAATTACAGTCTTCCACATTGTGCTGTTTCTCAAGACATGCTGAATTTCAATGAGCTCCTTCATTTCATTGTCTTTCGGATCATTACCCCAGAAGTGACATCTCTCATTATTTCTAATTTGCGCAATGATATCTTGAAATCCTGAACAAAAACCGTCAATGCTTAGGAAGTGCATTACCTACGTCCTGAAGATCACGCTGCTTCGAGTCTGTTTAAGAGCGTTTTAATAGTGGGCATCCAATGTCATCCTTTCTCGCCACCTGGTTGAATTTCTAATACATATTTGTAATAAGTCTAATTATATTTTTGTATTACACATGCAAACCACTAGGTAGTCCTTGGATGCAATACTAATACTAAATATGAGTTTAAGTTTACCTCAGTGACACTAAATTCATTTAAAATAAATAAATTCAATTTGGTGGGTCTATATGGCTGCTACTAAATCTATAGGACATAGGATTTGGATTGCTGGATGCGCTGGATGCGCTCAGTTAGACTTTTAGCAGTAGAAAGATAAGACTTAATAAAAGACCACCAATCAGGTCGTTTGAGGGTCAGAAATTAATACAGCTGAGAAGCACCACAGGCGACTTTACATCAACCTCTCTGAGCAGCTGCCTGAGCTTCCAGTACATTCGGATTGCTCAGTGGGTTGCGCAGGCAACATAAATCGAACACAGAAAGACAATCACTCCATTCTCTTCTCAGGGTTCCAAATAATCTTGACATCCTTAATGCACTTATCATTGAATAAAAAAGTTGATATCTGTCGGTGTGCTTAAATTGACCTTTAACATGTCAACACCTCAACTAAAACATCAACTCCACACTCCAAGTAACAGTAATAAACTATTGCCATTTTGCGTGATTACGCAATGTTTGATTTTTATATTATTCAAAACATCATAATCACTTGGTTGCAAAATTAAGAGCCAACAAATACCGGTTTAGTAATGAAATTATGTGAACTGGAAAAATATTTTGTGATACAAAGCAATTCCATATATTTTTTTATAAAAACTGCATTCTTTTCTGTGACATTCTCTCGTTGTGTGTATTAGCGTGAATTTCGTTTTCAGAGCAACTGATAGAAAAGTAAACAATAAACATAACTTGAAAGCAACAAAAAAAATCATACTCAGTTTGTTTACTAAAATGTTGTTTTTCAATGTCACTTGTATCTGCTATTCACATCCTGTACACTTTCTGAAGTGTGTGTCAAACATTGTGAGAGAAAATCAATGCTCTCTTCTGCAATGCATACCTTTCCAAATATCAAAGTATTTCCTTATTTTAATAACATTAACAAAGCATTCTTTATGATAATTTTCCATCAACAAAACGAAAATTCCTGCCACCAAGTTCACACCATGTGGGTTTCATGAGCAATGCAATCTTGCCTCTAGCTGTTAGAAATTCTGTTCCCTAACCTCGCCCCTTCTAACCTCTTATATTTCATAAATTATCAGAACTTTTATACAGTCATTAAGATTCCTGGGAAAATGTAAAAGTGAATAACATAGTGCTATAAATTAGGCTTTACTTCTCTTTGTACAGGCTAAACTGTTACTGACATCACTCTTTTTGCAAACTATCTGGTCATTAATCAAGTTTGATGTCAATAGATGTATAGGGTCCTGTTGTTTGTATAGGGTTGGCTTACATCCACAGCTAGACTGTTTAGGAGGGTAAACCACATTTACACTTCCTCACAGGAAGATGTTTGTGGGTATATCTATTTCCGGGGCTGAGGAGCGAGTGGGGAGCAGGTGCCCCAGGGCACTTGGAACAGATGAAGGTTTGCATACAGTCACCTGACAGAATGCAAGATGCATCGCTTATCACATCTCAGCTCACGCATCATTCAAGCTGGCGCAAGGCGAAACGTGCGGGTGCCTCAATTACGGGCGTTAAGAGATCACAACTGCAACACCTTCTATTTTCCATAGTAAATCCATCTGGCTATATATCATATGCGACCAATTGTCAGTAGGGCAAGTTAGGCCTATATTCTCTGTTCCTGAGTTTCAGCCCAAAGTCACTTCTCTGACCCTCCAGGCATCTGGGCCCAGCAGGATATGGGGGGACCAGGCATCCAAGACGATTGTTCCACGTGGTATACGTCATGGAAGAAGGTGCCAGTGGGAAGAAGATGGTCTTCATGCCACCAAGGGACCCTCCAGCACGAGAAGAAGCTGGAAGCGGAGGTGCGGGAAGGGAGAGAGAAGGTATTGCTTCATGTTTGCATTAACGGTGCCACTGCAGAAGCGTAGACAGGAGGAAGAAAGACATATGTTGCATGGCAGCATAGCATCCCAACAATTGATGGTAGCAATCTGCTGACGATGGCAGCAGGCGGTGTACATTATAATGCTGGATTACTGAAACATATTAGGAGCATACCCTTGCAATAGATTATATATAGACTCATGCCAAACATGGCAGCACAACTCTGTAATATTATGACTCAAAGTTAATGACAGAATTTACCATATATGTTGACTCCACACACAAGCAGTGTGATGGTTGCACACCCTTCCAATATGTTAGTGGAATACATGATGTAAGCACATCTCTGGCATAGATTATCTACACACTTGCCATATATGGCAGCACTCCTCTCTATGGTGATGACAGTACATGTCTTAAAGGTAATGGCTAAATCTATGATATATGATGAGTAGTGAATTTGTTAAGAATTTGAGACATAATATATAGTCATTAGAATCAAAAACTATATCCTATGTTCCAGAACGTAAGCAAATTGGTGGGTGCCCTGAGGCATCAAGGGACTTCAACAAGAGTTGAACGAAGAATGGGCAGCAATTCTGTTAGGCACTGGTTAGGTACAGTAGCAGTACACTAGAAAACTGAAATAGGCATTGGCAAAGTCAATAGGTCTCGCCTTTGGGACCTATTGAATTTGTCAATGATTTTTAGCTTTACACTACAGCATCTCCAATGATATGCAGCATGGCTAAATAAATAAAAAATCTATTGCATAATTTTGTAGGCGCACACACCATGTATGTGTGTCTACTAAATGACAATATTGCTTTTTTCTTTTTGCTGATTCAACTCGGGCGGTCAAATAAAAAGAAAGAAAGCGTGCAAAAGTGTTTTGTTTTTGGAAAGGAAGTGGGGGAAGCAACATGGGCAGTGGGGGATGTGGAAGCAACACAGTGTCACGTGGTCGGTAGGGACATTGTCTACATCTTTAAGTTAGCATGAGCCCGGTAGCCATGATGCTGCTTTTGCGCATGACACTACATGTCTTTATTTGTGCAAGACTCTGTTTATGCGAGACTCTGTTTATGTCTTTCACATGAGAACTCTTTGCTGTGCTCATTCTCTGCCTGTTCCTGGAGTTTAGTCTGAACATTGTGTGGGTGAGCAAGGTCGATAAACACTGCCTCTTGTTATTCTGTTCTGGTCAGGCCCTAGCACTTAGACAAAACATACCAATGCAGCTGTTTTTGCTGGAGACTCACACTTTGATATTATGGGGATGCATGCTTAGGTAACACACACTTGGAGAGGGACCTTTCCAGGGAGAAGAGCAACCCGCACCTGTGATGTAGAAATAGGATCTATGGCTTGAGGTATGGGGTCTGCTGACAAAGCCCAGAGATCTTCTAATATATAATAATACGGATGCTTACCAAGGGGAGGGTGGTTAGGCCTTATAGTCCTTCATCCACTGTCTTTATAAAATGACATCTCCCTTTATGATATATGGCCTTGCTGCAATGCTAACTGTATTGATATTATGCATTTTGCTGCTGGTTGTGGCACGTATATTGCATTTTAGAGCACGTTATTTAAAATAAATATTTTAAACTATCTTCGTGTCTCTGTCAGATCTTATTGTGAACAAGTACAAGAGTGTGAGCGAAAAGGTGTGTCTTGTTACCGCGATTCCTGAGAGATCTGGGAGTTTTGTGTTCTGGGCTGTCTAATCATTGGTTTCTCCATTTGTGAGCAGGAGAGTGAGTGATGCACTATAGCTAGTCGGTCCTGGGCTCGTGGGCAGTAAGGCGGTAGGAAGGCTTAGCCCCTTCACACCGAGGTCCCATGATCCTATGCATAGTTCTGTGTATGTGCAGAAGCCCTGCAACATGGTGCCCAACGTTTGGTCTGGTATTTATTCGCGACACCGCTGAGTAGCGCTTGTGCTTGTCCACAATACCCTCAAACTAATTGCTGGAGACATCTGTGGTACGAGGGATTTACCTCCTATATTAGAGATTATAGGTTTTTCAAGCTTGGATTTTAAATGGTTTTGTCTTTCTTCTTTAATACCCAGTGTTGCGCTACCATTTTCTTTTTTTCTTTTTTCCTCTCTGTTTAGATAATGGCTATTCCTATTGGTGCTCATAATGGTGAAGCACTAACTGCTCATTTGACTCATCACGGAGTCCTGGCTACGGGGGCAGACATTATCTTTGTGGTTGAAGCGAACACTGCTTTTTGCTTCTAGGTTTTTTACTCTTGGTTAAGTTTCTGGTGGTGGATGGGAATGATAATTTCTTTCATGAATATGAACATGCCGCGGTTCCCTGGGATTATAGACCTTATTGGTCACTTGAAGTTCCATTGTCAGCTTGGGACACCCCCATCTGGTTTCATGGCGCCCTACCTCACCCTGTTACAATGGTCCATTTAGGACCTTTATTGGTCGACGGGGCCACATTGCCCGTTTTGGCGAGATTTGCACCACACCCAAATTATAGTGGTGTTACACACGCAGAGCTGCGAGAATTACATGAATCTTAAGTTCATATTCACAGAAGCGTGATGTAATATATGCCTCGCATGATCCAAGTGGCTCCGGCTGGAGCCCCTCCTCAGCAACCAGAACTTGGAGGCATGGTAATTAGCCCAATCATGATTAATTCAGTGATGAGAAAGTGTCCTCAAAATAGGGATGATTTACCGTTCTGGTTAGAAGAATGATTTGAGCAACTCGAAGCTGTATTTCCCAACACTACTCCTTTGGATAAACACAGGATACTTACAATGAGTTTACCAAAAGGTCTTATTCTCAATTTAGCAGACTGCACCACGTGGGGGAAGGTCTTTGCGGCGCTGTATTCTCTATGCTTCGGCACCCCCTCCATTACAGTGCTTCCGACAGTTCTTAAGAAGGTTCAGGAGGAACACGGGGCGGAGGCCGCCCTGGAGTTGGGGATGAGACTGGTTGAGGTATTCCCTATAGTCTCTGATATGAAACTGGCCTATATAAAGGGAGAAGCAGTTAGTTTTCAAGTGAGTCAGCGCCTTGAGACAGTAGCTGACGTGGATAAACAACGCAAATTGCCTAAGATTATCGCTAAGGTGTATAAATCATTGGAGCGTAATAATTTGGGGATTAAACCTTTTACTCAACCGCAGAATAAACCCCCTCCTGAGAAGGAGGGGCGTCCATTCTTTCCTAAAAAGAATTGGAACAAGAATAAACAACAACAACCACAGCAACAGCAGAAGCAAGGTTCGCATGCTCACCGAAATCTGATGATTCCGAGTGTAGGTATGATTTGCATGACCGCTCTAAGATTAAGACGCCAGGGAGGGTTCAGGTTCCTGATCCTCGCTCTCCTCATTCCTTGCACGACTCGTCGGATCAACAGTCCGATGGAGGGGAGCGTGAAGATCGTAGACAAGGCGAGACCACGCAACAACGTCGTGATCTGCCACGCCAGTTTGACGTAAAGGCCAAACCGGAGGGACAACTGCCATACCGTGCTCCGTTTCAAAAGAAAAAAGTTGCCGCTTTAACAGCGAAGTATGCCTCAGACAGTGAGAACCCTGCTCTTCGATTGGAGATGGGCGGTGACACTCCTCGACAGTGCAGCGGAAGTTACCATAGTACGGGAGGTCCTCAGTCCTTGTTTGGAGGCTAGAGCAACTGACACATTTATTACAGCAGAAACAGCTGATAGAAGAGTTGCACCCCCTGATATACTTTATGAAATAGTCCTCCAAATTGAAGGTGATATACAACGTACAATTAATGGTATCTGTTGGGATAACCTTACCTCGTCAAACGACATTTTGTTGGCGTAGGTGGATTGGCCTCCTCCATTTGTCTTGGCTTCTTCCAGAGGTGAGGACGTGATACTTCCGAATTTTTCGCGTTATGTTTCTGAAGAGGCTAAACAAGCTTACGCATCAGAGAGGGCTTTAGCCCTTGTGCCGGCTGTATATCATAATCAGGCAGGCTGGGCTAGAGATTCACCGGCGCATGAGATCCCTTTGCGATTAATGCCACAGCCTCAGGCACAATATCCGATCAAACGGGAGGCGAAATCGTCCGTTAGTGACATTTTGGCCCAGTTGGAATATCAGGGTGTAATTGAACCCTGTGTTTCATGAATTAATAATCCTCTTTTTACGATATTGAAACCGGACGGTTCATATCGCATAGTTTTGGATTATAGAAATTTGAACAGTCATGTTTGTACATTTGCCGTCCAGAACACCCACATCTCTGCGTTAATAAATAACATTGTCCAAAAAAAGTATAAAACCACTTTAGATATTTCCAATGGATTTTACAGTCACAATTTGGCTCCTGAGAGCCTTGACTGGACTGCATTTACTTCGGTCGGCAATCAGAAAAGATTTACAAGATTACCCATAGGCTATAAGAATAGCCCTGGTGCGTTTGCTACGCGTGCTGTGTCACTTTTACACAACATTGATCCTGATGCTTTCTCTTACGTTGATGATATTTATTTAACTAATGACGAATTGATACCGCATCTAGTGTGTGTTGACCGCATCATATTGTCCTTTGCAGACTTAGGGTACAAATTTAATTTTGCTAAGTCTCATATCGCCTATTTGGCAGTTCTCTTTTTGGGTTATGAACTCAACAATGAAGGGAGGGGCTTAGCCCCCCACTTTCTGGAGAAATGTTCTCAGTTACAGACTTATTCTACTCTTCAGAAGTTACAAACTTTGCTGTGTTTTTTTAATTTCGGGAGGACGTACATTCCTGATTATGCTCAGCGTATCAAATCGCTTTACGCCTTGATACAACCCTCTTTTTCATCTTCCAGCTGGCTTCCGGAACATACAGAAATTCTTCGGTCTTTGCAGTCTGATCTGCTTGCGACCAACTTCTTGTTAACTCGTGACAACACAACTAACTTAGTCATACGGATTGTACCTGGTACAGTGGGTTTCACTTACCTAACATTCAATGAGGGAGATACAGTCCCCATTGCCTACAAATCGCATTTGTACACATCAGCAGAGATGCGTTTTTCCCCCATTGAGAAAATTCTTACAGCAGTACAGATGGCAATCATGAAGGGGTGCTCTTTGGCTCAGGGAAAATGCATTCTTATGGTGTCGCCTGTGCCTACCCTAGAGGCGGTCACAAAGGCGAGCGTACCAAATTCTAAGGCCTTACACCCACGTTGGATTCAGTGGGTGAGTTCTTTGACACCGGCTGATGTCACTTTTATCTTTGACCCATCCTTGCAGATGCAGGAGTTTTTACAGTATGAACAAGTTCATCCTGCGCCTCAGTTTTTGCTTCCTCTTGACCAATACAAGTGTATAGTTTATACCGACGGATCACCGCAGCCAGCCATTGGTTCCAAACATGCTTACTCGGCCGCCTGTGCTATTGTGTCGGGCTCTATGGTTGCCGGTGAGTTTAAGTCTTCCTTAGTCCACACACAGTCTCTTGGTGACGGCACGGCTCAGTTGGCCGAGCTGCAGGCTTTAGTATTGTCTCTCGAATTTGCTGATCCGGATGTACCTACACTTATAGTGTGCGATTCTTTCTATTGTGTACAGTCCTTTAAGGACAATCTATTCTTTTGGTCTCAAAACGATTATCGGGACTCTAAAGGTAGCGCAATCAGGCATAAAACGCTTTGGGTTCGAGTAGCAGCTCTTAAAGAAAGCTTGCCGCTCACACATGGTATACATACTCTTGGCCATCAGCGTGTGGAAGCACATGCTGTTGGTAATTCTTTGGGTGATGAGGCAGCCAAATCTGCAATTGCCACATGTTCAGTAGCAGAAGTTACAAGGCCCATGACTAAAATTGATAGTGAAATTCTGGCGGCTAAAGCGGCTACGAGGGATGGGACGGCGTTCCCACAAGGTTTCCCTTCTAAGTTTTCTTATCATTTATCACTTGAACAAGTTCCCTTCGCTTCCATACCATCCGTTGGGGATTGGCTGATTCCCAACGAGGACCGGAGGCTTCCTTTTATAGTTGCCGGCCACAAAGGCATGGCATCTGCACATGCAGGAGTTTCAGCGACGGTGTCACTTTTGCAGCAGCGTTATTGGTAGCATGGTCTATATAGACAGACTAGTAATTATGTACTTTCTTGTGACATTTGTCAACATATTAAACGGTCCACAGTCGCACGTCAACCTCACACGCAGCTATACATCTCAAATCAACCATTTGGATGTATTTATCTTGATCACTGCGGTCCTTTGATGTCCGACACTGCCTATAAGCATATTCTAGTTGCAGTGGATTCGTGCACTAGATTCCTTTGGGTTTGGCCGTAACGTAGTGCTGATGCTCGAAATGTCATAGAGATTTGTGTGTCTTTATCGGAACTTTTGCTTGTGGTACCTTCCATTCTGACCAAGGTCTTGCGTTCACCTCTAAGGCTTACAAGGATGCAATGAGTTTGCTAGGGGTGCTATTGCAATTTTCATCTCCAAATAGGCCTGAGGGCAATTCTATTGTGGAGCGAATGAACCGTGACTTAAAGCAATCTTTGGCAGCTAGAGTCTTCGATACTGGCAGGGGTTGGCTGACTCATTTATAAGGGGGTTCAACATGCACTAAATAATCAACCAAGAAGATCTCTGGGTGAGCGGACCCCATCCAAAATGTTCTTTGGCATCAAAATGTTTGTGCCAGACTTTGATGGTCTAAACGTTGTGGCGGCTGCCGCAACATTTGATGTAGATAGCCATTGTGCTATGTTACAGGATCTACAAAAGACTCAAGACACTCTTGCTAAAGCTGAGTTGCACTAATCCGAAGACACAGCAGTGCTGATCCCAGTCACAGGGGGGCTTCCTAAAGTTGGAGATCTGGTCCGGGAGAAGATAGAGAACAAAAAAGAATTTGGTCCCTCCTACCGTGCACCAGTCCCTGTTCTTGGATTAAAGGGCACCCAAACTGTGATATTGCAGCCACTACCTGGGCGCAAGGAAAATCGCTACATTTCCATTGAACATGTCAAGTTGCACCATTTGACCGATACTGAATAGTATGCCCAAAACCGTCCTGTGGCGAGATGTTTCACTTCCTGTGAGGTCTTCAACGGCGACTACCGTAAACCAGGAGCATGAAGTGGAAACCTCATTTGAGGTGCTGCCTGTTTTGTCATCAGCTTTAACGACTACACCTCGAAATAATGACTTGCTGTCTATGGAGCTTACTGTGGACATTCCTACACGTGCGCTCCAATCATCTTTTAATTCTGACCGACCACCTTTGTATCGACTAGGATCTGTTGGTTATTACATGGACAGAACAACTTTTCTTTAACTTCATCATCCTCTTCATCGAATTCTACTGCGGAGAAACCCCCCAGTCGATTTTTCATTTTCTTTTCCTGGTTTCGCAGAACTTATCTGGTTCCTCCTTGGACCTACATTTGGATTGTTCTTACAATTATATTTCTCTTCATGTGGATTGGATTTGTGACTGTCTTTTTCCTTTTGATTAATGGACATTATTTGCCTCAAGGCTCTGATGTACACTTGGTTGACAGTGTTTTAGCCCCACACACCTCATCTCATATAATGAAAAGGGATCAATCCCATGTTAACATTTCTGCTGTGCCAGTGGTAAATGGCATTGTTTGGGATAAAGTTCAATACGAAATATACGGCCCGACGGAGACGATTCGAATGCCATACGTCTTTCGTGTCTCATTAGGTGACGTCATCACACCTTTGATGCATTCCGACTACTGGGATGTTAATGCCGTACATTTGTTATTTTCAGATTTAAAATATTACGCTGTTTTTGAAACTGAGGATTTGTATTTGAATTCTGCCAATTATGCTGATTTATTCTGTTTCCAACATTATGGTCATCATTTTTTACATAAGTCAAACCCAGTCTGCAATCAGGTTAATTATACGCAATGGGAACATTGTCCTGCCCCATTTGAAGGTAGTTCGCAAACACAGAAAAATAAGTTTGTCTACTTCTTTGGCTATAATCTATCTGACCCGAGGTCCTATTATTATAAATTGAGTGCACAAACACACACGAAATTCATGCTGACCCATACTAAATTGGTATATTCTTCGACTTTCATAACCGATTTATCCTAAAAGGTTATGATTATTGGAAAGACATGATTGATTTGAAATCAATATGGGGTACCAAAAATTGGCAGGTGCAGGGAATTGAATCATTGCATCGTGCATGTTTAATACCGTCACAACTGATATTCTTGAATCAGACTGTGCAACAAACTACATGTTTTGATTTAGCTACTGCTTAAAAATTTAATTCTCCCTCGTTCCCATCATTAGCAGCTTATGACGACTGGCAGCAGTATACAAATTATTCGCTAGAGGACTTACACAGTATGGTCCACAATGGTACCTTTAATTCGTCCGCTATTACTCCCTTGGGATGGTTAATATGTCCGCTCGGTACTAATGCTTGCCAGTTGCGTTTTTCAAATTTTTACTGGGGGGTTTATGCTAAGTAGACCTGACCCTCGCTTTCCACAAACACATACAGTTACTACATATTCTGTGGGTAAATTGTGTCAACAGTGGTTGGGACAGTCATCGTTATCATCTGTGAAACAACATCTCTCACGTTTAAATGGAGACATTGATCTGGCAGATTTCCTTTTAGATCCCAGGTCTTCTCGCCCAAAATCGTTTAGCCTAAGCAGTTTATAATGAAATCTTTAAGCTGTCCCAAGTGGAGGCTGCTTTCAGAGTGCGACAACTGGATCAGTACAACTTGCGTAAAGTTTTGGATGTGGTAGACAACAGCATTAATACTTTGTCTTCTCGTATTTACACTTTGGACAATATTGTTTCATCTGTTATTGACATTGTGCAGAATGATGTGTCAGTTTTGTATCATGGTCAAAATCAGTTGCGCTCTGTAATGCAATTTGGCTGGACGTTGCAAACATTGAAGAATGGCAAAGTACCTTGGGATTATTTGAACACAACTGCCCTGTTTTTGCCTTTTAATTTGACCGATAAACAAAAGCTTATGTCAATGAAAGATTCCACATACACCTTGTTACATATTGAGAAGTTATAAAAACTACAATTTTCAATAGCTGAGACCGATTCCTCTGTATGGTTAATACATGGGGTTATTTTTTTGCCCATTTCCCTCTTTCAATTTACTGCATGTATGAAACATTATCCTATTGGAAGATTTGAACCCCTGGGTAGTACTTTTCAGAGCAAAATATGTTCTTTACCATTTAAGTTTCACTGCCTACGTGAGGATAAGGAGGTTTTCCTGACAGGGGAGGATTGTGATTCCACAATAGGACATGCGTTAGTCTGTACCCAAGTTCAGCTTCACGGCGGCGCTTGCAACGTATCGGCGCCCAATTTGGCCAGTTCCCGTAATCATTCCCACGCTCACATTGCTTTCTAACGGTAGTTATCTTATCCTGAATAACCACAACTGCTGCAGGTTACCGGCAGGCATTCCGTATATAGTAACGGTTTCCGAAAGAGTTACTTGCTGCAGCAATGTTCTTTTTCCTCCCCCGCATGGGATTGTAGATAGCTCTCTGTGGCCTTCCATTCCCACTTTGAAATCAGACTTCAATAAACTAAGCAGACTCAAAGCGCTATTGTTTCAGCAAGAAGTCGCTCTCACTTCTGCTCGAGAGACCTTCGAATTGCAGGTGGCTAAAACATCTAGTGAGATTCAGTCACTGCTGAATACGAATACTCCCACTACATTTTGTGGAACTGATTAATCAAATCTTTAATGCGTCTGATACTGAAGGCCTTGCTCATTTTTTAAACTTGTGGGCTCCGGCCTTGTTTCATCTTTTCAGACAATTTTTGGAGTAATACCGGCGTTTATACATTCTATTTTTTCCAGTGCCTCCCGTGTTTTTCCACTTATTCTCTTGCTGGCATGTGGAGTGCTGGTACTTCTACTCCTGTTACGCAATGGATGTCGATCATGTGGTTCTACATAGGCCAGGCCCATGGCGACTATACCGTGAATGAATGCAGCAACTTTTTGGATACTTGCCATTGGCAACACTAAGTGTGAGCTATTGGCTTACTTTTCGCTTTGCTTACTTCACTTGTGTGCAACCTGTGTTCCACTGCTGACGGTGCCCTTTCTATTGGCCCTTGGATATCTGCCTTTCCAAAACATCAGGCGCTGACCCGGATTATGATCTGTTGGTGGGTCCCTTGTTGGCCCATGGCCAGGACTGTTCTGGTGACGCCCGTATGATGCGTCCGGCTGCACTTGGAGTGTCTCTGTCAGATCTTATTGTGGACAAGTACAAGAGTGTAAGCGAAAAGGTGTGTCTTGTTACCGCGATTCCTGAGAGATCTGGGAGTGTTGTGTTCTGGGGTGTCTAATCATTGGTTTCTCAGTTTGTGAGTAGGAGAGCGAGTGAGACACTATAGCTAGTCGGTCCTGGGCTCGTGGGCACTAAGGGGGTAGGAAGGCTTAGCCCCTACACACCGAGGTCCCATGATCCTGCGCATAGTTCTGTGTATGTGCAGGATCCCTGCAACAACGGAGGATAGCAGGTGGGGAAACAAAATGGGTGACCTGGGGTGTGGAAGCAACAAGCAGGGCATGGGTATGGGACGAATTACTCTGTAGGATGAATTTGGGGAGCAAATGGGCAAGAGGGAGAACAACATGGATAGTGGAGGTTGAGGGAGAAAAGCAAACGTGAGAAAGAGAGAGCGATTTGGGCTGTAAGGGGGAAGATGCACACAGGTCAATAAGCAGAACAGGTGCGGGAACACATTTGGGCAACCGCAATATGGAGGGGGCGGGGAGAAGCAAACAGGTGAGAGAGAGCAGCACAGAGTGAGGAAGAGACGACCTAGAGAATCAGCTAGCTAACACATGCACTCTTGTAGAGAGCTTAACCAAAAAGAAAAAAGTAGTGTCTAAAAAAGAGAGCAGTGAAAGGGCACAGTAATGTGTCCATGGTTCACGGGAGGGAGAAAC
This sequence comes from Calotriton arnoldi, assembly GCA_963921515.1. Taxonomy (NCBI): domain Eukaryota; kingdom Metazoa; phylum Chordata; class Amphibia; order Caudata; family Salamandridae; genus Calotriton; species Calotriton arnoldi. The sequence continues at coordinate 767,290 of CAWUFW010004395.1, read as the reverse complement.
ACAAGAATAGTAATGGAAGCTGCAACATGCTAACAAATAAAAACCAAGCAAATGAGAGTGACAATAAAGCCATCCAATGGTAAGCAACAAATGGCCTTTAAGCCCACTGAAAGTTAGCAATACTTCTTGTAACAGACAGTGCATGCACTGTCTAGTACATGAGACAGCAGTTTGGGAGAAACAAAATGGGTGAGCTGGGGTGTGGAAGCAACGCAGGTGGCTGGTGGTGATTGATACATTACGGTGTCTGGAAGCAACGTGGAGAGTGCGGGTGGAGGAAGCAGCTGTAAATGAGACCTAAAATTACATCGCTCTCAATATCAGACAGCTGTAGAAAACAAATTAGCCCAAGGAAAGACAGTATTCTGCCTACAGAGTAAGAATGCATTGAGGACTGGGTTTCTGGAGGCCAGTATTTACAGTGACACACTTGTCTGTGGCCAATAAGAGTGATTATTGGCTATTGAATCCTGACACTCTCTGTACAGTAGTTGTAACGTTCAAAGAGCAGATTCACAATGAGGACACAGAAGTGCAGCTCTTCAGTTAGGGAGAGGCCCGTATTAATAAACTGTGCAGACTTCACTATGAGTCACTTAAGTTTATGGATACTAATGAGGACAAACTAGTGGTGGCTTTCCTATCAAACGTCTTAAAACTAATTTTGAAGTACTGACCTCTCTTTGAGAATGTACACAGCCTTGGAGAGTAAACTGGTTGAATGCATTAGAGACACTGATTCCTCTTTTAATCTTATAATAGGGAAATGGTCTTAAACATCCTACAACACAGAAAGTGCAGTCTAAATGATGGTCCTGGCCTTAATAGTATTATGTCATGTAAGCATATATGTGGTACTTGTATAGCGTGAACCTCACCAAAAAGGCAGAAGACCGCTGTACAGAGTTAAAGACAAGCAAAGAGACAACAAGTGACAGGAGAGATGACTACTTATTGGATAGTTAATGCATTGTGATTAGACTTCTGTTGCAAATTATATCAGGTGGGATCATTATCCCATCCTACATCAGGGTCTCATAATCCAGGCCTAATATTTTTCCATACAACCCCCAAATCAACAAGGAACATTAGTTGTCAAAACCTGACAAATCTTCATCATTTAGGTTGAGGAACCGTGGGTTGATAAGGTCATTGTAATCATATTTTGTGCTGCCGGCCTTCTATCTGGTCCAGTGCCTTGGGCCTTCTGAACTTGGCCCCTCTCCTTCCCTTGTAGAGGAGGTCAGGAATCTTGGAGTAAAATTTGACAAAGATCTTTCCTTTGCACCATAGATGAAGGCTGTCACTGGTTCCTGCTTTGCTATTCTAAAAAGTCTTTAAAAATGTCTGAGACTATTACTGGAATCAACTGTGAAAAATATTACTCACACTCTCATTACTTCTCTCCTGAACTACGCAAACAGTCTATATTTGCGGCTTCTAGACTATTTGCTGCAGCGCTTGCAGATGATTCAGAATGCCACTGCTCGGCTTTTGTTGAACATCCTTTGTCAAGAATCTATCTTAGAATCCTTCTATTGGCTTCCTGTACACCAACACATAATTTTTACATGTCTCCTGCTTTCTTTCAGGGCTTTTTATAACAAAGACCTGGTCTATTTGAGGAACAGATTTCAGGCCTACCTTCACTCCCATTCCCTCAGATCTTCTAATCAGCTGTTACTGGTGGTCGCTTTGCATGTCATACTCATTTGGAAGGCTGCTCTTTCTTTTTCCTGGCCCTTAAAATTTGGAACGCTCTTCCATTCAAACAATAAACAGTTGGGTAGTAGTGGTAACAATTATCACATCTCGTATGGAAGAAACAGAATGTCTAGTGGGAAAATTGTTCTGTGGGAGAAAACCCAAGTAATGGTGGGGTGCTGTAATGGTTGGAGCACCCTACTACCAAAAGTGCAGAAACACACTGACAGGAAAATCAGTGTGTTGAACATAAATATTACATGGAACCAAAGCACTCTCAAGCGTATATTAAACAGGAAGCATAATGTCCAAACAATACAGACTTTTTAATAAACACAATTCCTTGTTTATTGCAAAGCATATGTAAGCATTAATGAATACATGTGATTTGTTACATATGATTGACAGACTTGTGTTCTTCTGAAAAATGCACAGCCAGCACGTGTTTCATCACTTTGTGACTTCTTCAAGGCTAGAGAAAGAGAAAACTATCTCAGGATCCAATCAGTCGTCCATGGCATGCTAAAGTAGTCATTCTTGTCAGGAAGTCCTTGCGGAGGGCAAAGAGCCACGTTTGATTTCCAAGTATTGGAATCCGGTTGTTTAGTAAAACCAAGTAAACTACAATGTGTCACGTGTACCACAGGCAATAAGGTAAAGTACATCGTGGTCACACTGCATAACAAGCTTCCACAGATTTGGGATAATAAAGATAATTCAATCAAACGCTGTGAAAGCTCATGTCTGGTTAGGCTAGAAGGGAGGCCATAGTAAGCTCCACTGAGAACCGAGTGCCCATGCCTCCCTTCTTCTCCCCATCTGGGAGGCTGGTTTTTCTCTATCCAGGCCCCTAAACTTTGGAACGCTCTTCCATTCAAAATTCATGCTTCACCTAACCAATCTTCATTTAACGAACTCCTAACAACATGCCTGTTACAGTAAAATTAACATGCTCCACTCTTGAACGAGTATTGCTGGGACGTCTATTAGTCAGCTGTGCACTTTACAAATAGCATATTCATTTATATTGAAACATTGTTATCGTAGCTCATCAACACCAGTAGAAACAACCTTATAATTATTCTGTGTGCTGTATACTATGCTCTCTGGGGTGTCTGTAATCTCAAAAGTCCCAAGTGCAATTGCATATGCCTCCTTCTCATGATTTCATCATTTCTGGGGCAATGGCCTTCCCCTCATAATTGCTGTCGGACTCACTTTAGGAGGGACTCAATGATGCTTTGGGCATGCATCTCTTCTGTAGAGTACTGAACTATGCTGTCAGTTTGCTTTTTCAATATGTGTTACATTACCTTAGGCTAGATCTGCCTCAGGATTTTTTTTAAATTTTAACAATATTTACTTAACTGGGTGGGGGGAAGTGACTTTGTGGAAAATCTTCTCCCTCGACAAATTACACCACAGAACCAGAGGGTTAATACTGTCTCAACCATGTAAGAGGGATTTGTTTTGTGAAGAAGAAACACCAACATTAGGTCTGAGTTTTCCTAGAATTCTGTTGTGTCCTGCTGGACACAGTCTAGTGTTTTGCCAGCCACTCTCTCGAGGGCTGGCCCATACACACACCCCACACCCATTCAACACAGGCGTCACCGGTCAGGTGACCCTGCCAATAAAGGAGCCTGAGTGCACGTGCTCGAGGCCAGTTCTGAGTACTTTACAACAGAGTCTGTGTTACTCATTTACTAAGCATGTGGGCCCTCGGCCCATGCTACAACAATGTCGACGAGCGGGCCGATCCCCGCGTGTGAGCTGTCGTCCTTTTTCCATGTTGGCGTGGAGGGAGAAATGCCCCGTGCTTGAGGCACCCTCGCCCCCTGCTGCCTGCACGACGGCACCGAGGAAGGGCAGGAAAAGGCTTACTCAGTAGTTAAGCCTGACGGCGCCCAATAACCATACCCCCAGCCCTGAGTGGCCCTGCGGGAAGAGGAATGAGACTGGTCATCTCCCGCAGTCTGATGCTCCAGTTCCTGCACGCCTACTTAATCACAGCATGAACAGGACAGCGGGATATGGCGGAGCCCCTGACAACTAGCGCACAAGCCCTGGATACCCATAGTGGACCAGGACAGGGCCCAGGACTATTCATGCATACTCCTCTGTCCACCTACTACCGTGCTGTCCAGGTGAGGAGAGGAGTGGAGTGCCATCCCAACAGGCACATAGGAGACACGTGCGCTCAAGACTGAGACCGCAGCAACTCTGTGACAAGCTCTGCACAGGTGTTTTCCAACCTACGCCACTCACTACCCCCCAGAATACTGCCAGGAGCCGCAGTGTCCTTACCTGATGGTGAGACGGCCACCCCCGCTCTTGCCGCCAGCCGGGGAGAACACCTGTTGTGTTTGGCGGCTCCGATGTTTACTTCTCTGCCTGCAGCGTCGGCCCAGCGCAGCCTGTGGTTGCGGTGGGACTGCCGCTGCATAGTTGAGGGAGGACGTTTGAGGGCCCTGCGGCCCCGGGGAGGAGTGGCGCAATCCCGCAGCATCATGGACACTGCCACGGTCCGAATGAAGGAGTGGCTGCAGCGTCACCTGGTGGCAGCTCAGTAGACCACACCAGTGCAGTAATGAAGCCTAGAATGCTCCCGTGGCCGGCCTGAAGTGACCCCTGCTGCAATGGAAAAGCTGCCACGGGCTGGAAGAAGTGGCTATAGCACCACCTAGGGGGACTCCAATGCCTTAGTTCGGACCAAGCGACATTCAGAGGCCTGTAATGATTGCTGGGAGCAGTGTGTGAAGGACACCGGCACCACGAGAGCAGCCTGACAGTCCCACGAGCACCTAAGGGTGAGACAAGCACCAGGTGAGCCACATAGAAGCGAAAAACTGCCTGAGCAGAAAAAACGAACAGTGCTCACAAGAGAGCCCCTCCCCTGCCACAGCCTGACTGCCTGAGCTGACCGCGCAGATGGGAGTCCACGAACACGGACGGCCCCATCGGATAGTGAAAGCACAGGAAACAAGGACTGTGACTCCTGCCCTCAACAAGAGACTCCAAAGCAGCCACTACATTCACCCCTACCTGAGCCCGGCCACAGAATGGGGCAATTACATTAAAAAACGTAAGCAGGCCTACAGTGCCCATGCTCCAAGCAGCAACACCACAAGACTGCACAAGAGGGTGCCACACACACCAGTTGTGGGCTGCCTGTCATTTTAGAGGGGAGAGACTGTGAACCCCCACAAGGAGTTTCATGAAGCCCACAGCTGCCCAGCCAAAAAAGCAACCAAGAGTACAACCCAGGCAGAGAAGCCCAAGAAGAAAAAGACTGTACAGCAGCACAAGTCACAGAACGATCAGTTTCAGTGCCTGTGAGGAGTAACATAACCCCACAGAGTCAGCAACGCTGCCCTAGCGAACAGAGGAACACAGACATGTTAAGCTCAGCAAGCGCTGCTGCCAATTACTGCAGCCAGAGACTTATTTACCCTGGGAAAGCTGAAAGTGTAGTGGCCTGAAAGAAGAGGCCACGCAACAGTGACAAGCTCTGATGAGGGAAACGTGACTTGCATGCCACCTTGTGGTGAATGGTCACCATTGCAGCTGCCATCGCAGTAAAGGGAGCCTGGCTGACGTTCTCATAAAAGAGAGAGGAGTAAGTACACCCCTTGTGGCAAGTGGCCACCACTGCAAGAAAAAGCAGGCATACAGCGAGCCAACAGAGGACACACGAGAACTAGCTACTAGCTCCTCCACTGCCAGAGCAGAGACAAAGCAAAGAGGAGACAGAAGGGAGGTTACCCGCCATCAAAGAAGCGAAGCACCAAGGAGATTCCAGAGGAGAGAGGGGCCCCGTGTGGCCCGAATGCAGGAAGGAGAGAGATTGAGTTCAACCTACCTGCACTTGCACTGCCCTGGAGTGGTCCAGAGATTATTCAGAGAGTGCCTCCAACACTGCCTTAAGATTGTGGTGTGCATTGGTCCATTACAGGCATGAGGAGAGTCGCACGTCCCCCAGTGGCAAGCTGCCACCGACACAAAAGGAAGGAGATTTGTCTCCCACAGCGATCCTGAGTTGCAGCCGGAATACCTTGTTGAGGAGAAGTGTATGGAAGGCGTTGCAGAAGGATACATCAAAGCACACCTACATCCACTGCCGTCCATGAAATGGCTGGCGCACCTGCGAAGACGCCCAGTCCTATAGACAGGACCGGAACGGAGAGTGGTCCATGACGGGAAAAGATGCATAGTCCAAAGGACACGACGGAGTGAGCAGGAGGTCCCAGGGAGAATTCGTGGCCGGTCGCCACTTTCAGCGCATGTGTAGAAAAGACATGCATTGCATGGCCTGTCGCCACTTTTCAGAGCATGTGTAGAAAAGACATGCATTGCGTGGCCTGTCGCCATTTTTCAGAACATGTGTAGAAAAGACATGCATTGCGTGGCCTGTCGCCATTTTGCAACATGTACAAAGAAGACATGTGGCCGGACGCCACATTACACATGAAGCAAGAACCAAGGAAAAGAGAGCGTGGCACGTTGCCACATTTGCAGAGTAGAAAATGAGTGGAGAGATAGGAGGGTGACAATCCTATCACATGAAAGCAGACGACAACAGGTGCGCAGGAGAAGTCAACAAAAGGGGACAAGAATGAGTACTCGTAACATCACCTGAGTGCACCTACTAATACAAGCCAGCCACCGGCGTGCGGTGACGTCACAGGAGATAGTTCAGTGGGAGTACCAAACGTAAGCCGCCTACATGTGCAAACTGTGTATCTGCCCCATTCTTCACAGTGTGACCGTCCAGCCACCTGTCACCGGCTGCTGAAAGTAAAGGGCATCCCTGTTTGCTTACACACATGCCGAATAAGAAGAGTTGCACAAAGTGTCTGACAAGTTTCATGACTGCAAAGATTCTCCAGTCACCCTAACTCCATGCAAGTCATCACCACCTGTCGTACAAGTCGTCTCATGGCAGCCACTCCATCATTTTGTCATGTGCATCATCGCAATCCCTGGAGCATCAAATAACACGACTGGAGTCCTGCACCATTGCTAGACAGAGTGACGATCCGAAGAACCAGTGACCATTTGTTTAACTGGTGAAAATCCTGATCCCGGTAGCGAGAGCATGTTCTGACCAGGATACATCCACCCCTGACGTTGCACGAGTGACTAGGCGGTGGCTGCGAGGTGGTCTTGTGGCTGTCCAGATGCAGACACTTGCAGACCCAGTGGAGTCCATAGGCTAGTCCCGTGGCAAATCATCAAATGGGCCTCCCCCATGCATGAGAGATGGAATCTACGTTGCCCCACCAATGGATTCCAGGAAGTAGCCAGGCCAGGCAACAGAAGTTTCAACAGGTCACAGAATGCCAAGACTGTCTTCAAGGGATCAAGCAGCATCATCGTCAGGTGTTTACATTGGACTCCACCTACGCTCCTGATGCACCTATGTTTAAACTATAAGACACCAATTGCCTCACAGCAAGAGTACGCTGGACCGACGAACATCACATAAGTGGACTGTCAGTAAACTGACGCAAAGCTGAAAAGTCCGGACTTCATCAGCACCGTGTTCATGTCCAGATATACCTGGTTAAAGTATGGATATGTGCCATGATGTCCGGGTGCTCCCAGCTGCACCTGTCCACCGCTGTCCTGCGAACTGCATCTCAGAACCGTGAGACTTCAGTTATTTTTAGTTGTCTTCTCATTCCTTCCCACAGGTTGAACTCTTGTTTGTTGTTTTTTGTTTTAATAAAATTTGGGAGGAATGTTGTGTCCTGCTGGACACAGTCTAGTGTTTTGCCAGCCACTCTCTCGAGGGCTGGCCCATACACACACCCCACACCCATTCAACACAGGCGTCACCGGTCAGGTGACCCTGCCAATAAAGGAGCCCGAGTGCACGTGCTCGAGGCCAGTTCTGAGTACTTTACAACAGTGTCTGTGTTACTCATCTACTAAGCATGTGGGCCCTGGGCCCACGAAACAACAAATTCCTTCACTGGACGCCTTGGTTTCCAGCAGAAAGCAAACTTGAATTTTGTCTGAAAATAGCAATATTTCTTGTGGCTTTTGGCTCTTCTTCCTCTGAGAGAAGACAAAAAACATTCTAACAGACTCCCTTTAATATTTTAGTAAGTTTAACACTAATTATTATCAGATTTGTAGTAGAGTCAAAGACATATATACAAATAGTTAGTCGTTAATTTTTTTTCCCTCAAAATTCCATTAGTCATTGAACATATTGGGCGAAAACGCGCTCGACCATCTCCCCAGGAGACCTTCATCACGACAGAGAAGTAATCTGATGCCTTGATCTATCTACTCAATTACCAGCTTAATTGCCCTGTTTACCCTATTTGGACATCAAATACCTCTCCTTTCATCCCGCAAGCCTTCCATAGCGGCAGAAAAGGGCATCCACCTGAGAGAGGAAGGGAAATAGAGAGAGAGACACTTTTCTCTGCAGACCAACCCTCACAACTCAGCGGTAGGAACAATGTCCGGATGGTAAGCCATTTAGTGGTACACAGTGTGGTCTCTTTATGAAAAGGCAACACATTCCATAAAGAGGTAGTAGCACCTGATTACCCATCTCAATGTGAGACTATAACAAGTTTAATAGGCAGATTAGCATTAGCATGCCACCATATGTGCTCAGAAGTGAGCACATATGCCAACTTCAGAGAGTACTAGATCACTCTCACTATGTTCAGTAGCTTCAGGAGTAGGCAACTGCAAGATGACAGCACACAAGAAGGATGAACATGGCCAGGAGACTAGTAGCTTTAATAAAAAAAGAAAAGGAATATAAGGAAAGGCAAAGAAAACAACAACCACAGGGCACAAAGTGGTGATGAGGGCAATGGCAGCAGGAACCCAATGAAAGAATTTGGAAAGCGAATGCACATCTGCTTCTTTTGATGTTCTGGAAGGACCACCCACCTTACATCCATAAATCTAAGCATTTGAACAGGAGGTGACTCGGAGTCTGACCAGGATATCCCTCCATCTCTTCAACAGCCCCAGCTGCCACACACCCTTCCGTTATAGGCTCCTTTCTGGATCATGTCATGTTCTTTTCTTCAGCCTCTATGTCTAGAACCCAGAGTGCAGATGAGGACTATGTGATCAGAGAACATGCCTTGTCACCACTGTTTAACCATGCTCCAGGGACAGGGACCTGACTCTCCATGGCCTGGCCTTGTACCAGACATTTAGAAGCATTTTGGACAGTTCTTAACTGACATAGATAAAAATGTGTATACACATCAGCGGGGAGCCATTATCAACTGGCTACATATGAATTAACCCATACACCTTCACTCTTTTTGCTTTTTGTTTTATTGAAAAACAATTTTCTTTTTCAAATCCTCTTTCAAAAAACCTTTTTACTTGTTATATCAGTACTCTTCATCCAAAATTTCTTTACGGTGATAACTTATTAATCACATTTAAAAGAAAGAACAAGTCCCATGAATAGTTCTTGATACTCTGATATAGTCACAGTCAACACATGTTTCGGGGCTCGCCAACCATTTCTTCAGGGCTCATGTGAGGAAAGTGAAAAGAAAAGTGATTAGCAGGTTCAAAAAATAAAATGCTTCTAAGTAGATCTCTTAATCAGAACATGATATATTGTGTAGCTGTGTCTTTTATACTTGATGAATGGCTGTCATAATAATTCCGTACTAAGTTGATCTTTCAGCGCAGAAAACTGCAAATTCTATGCAGTCATATCATCTCCACATCATTTTAGGGTCCTTCAATCTATTTCATGGTTTTAAATTGCACCTTGCATCCACACGACCTGACTCTCAACCTCCCATTCCAAGAAACCAAAATACTTGCAACACATCTCTTTATTGGGTAACTCATATAGTGGGAAGTAGCCTAGATTATGGCTGTAATCCACAATATAATCAAATAGATAACATGTGGACTGTGAAAAAATGCCACTTTTTGCATGGAAACCCCCAATTTGTGTTGCATTTTTTGCTGGTTCTTAGACTGTGCACAATTGGACAGTGCTGTCCAAAGCCCAGTGTATGCACTGTGACCCCTAAAACATGTAGAAATTGGTGAATCCCTGATTGGCATACTTACATCTCATATATGGCCATGGTATATGATATAAACAATTCAACAATGCCATGGAAAGTTAAATGTTACCTAGTGTTTACTGCAGCACTTAATGCACCATTCACTATATTAACAGGGAAACAATGGCTTCATACCTACAATTGCAGCCTGACTGCTGCAGTTTAAACCTGCGGCCCAACCTGTCAAAGTAACTCATTTAACAGGGGAAAAATCTTCCGTTTAAATATCAAAAAGACACCTACATGCAGTCTTGGTAGCCCACAAGGCAGGGTGAATGGTATTTACAAGTGGAACATGTGGAAATATAAAATTACCATATCCCTGTGAACCCACCTGAAAGCTTTTTTCAATGTGGAAGGCTCTGGTTGTCCTATGAGGGAAACTAGAGTACAGATTAAAATATTAATTCTGAATATTGGGTTTGGGACCAGCTAGAAAAATAATTCAACCAATATTTTTGATATTTATTAAAAGCACAATTCAATGCTGAAGTTAGATTTTAATGATTATTTTGGAAAAACAACTTTCAGAAAGTTACCTTTTCCCTACCAAGCTCCTGAAACCTAATCTACATTAGCTCCTGCAGCTGTCAGTCAATAACTTGACTTTACAGAGGTGTGAGGTATGAAATTCCCCCAGGAGCTATACAATAAACTACTTTGATTGAGAGGTCAAACTTAATGGGTAGGGGTAGGAGTAAGCTGGACCTTCAGTATGGGGGCTATTGGCCCCCTTGTTGCCACACTAGTGCCAAATCCTGCTGTTCGAGCTATATGTAAAATGTTTGCACCTTGACAGGGATCAAACAGGACCAGAACACAATTCATGTGTTTCCCCTGTGTGGTTGCTGAAGAATCCTGCTTCTGTCCTACCAGCCTTCTGTCTCCTGTTTTCTTGTGGGTCCAGGGGCTGCTTCAAACTATGGGGTCTATTACGATGGCGGTTGGATTTCCACCGCCGGGCTGGCGGTGGCGCCCGCCGGACCGGCGGTGGACATCCGCCCGCGATTGCAACCAAGAAAACCGCTGGTCAAATTAGGATGGCGGTGGTGTCCACGGCGGTGGTAAATTCCGACTGCCGCTTTTCTGCCAGTTGCCATCCGCACTCCTGCCTGGCAGACAGAGCAGGACCGGGATAATGGTGGCGGTGCAGAGCAGGCTCCGCCGGCAGGATTATGATGCGGTGGTAGCCAGCCTTTCCTCAGCGGTCAAACCGCCATGGAAAGGCATGCGGAGATTGTCTTCCGGGGGCCCGTTGCAGGCCCCCAATGTGTTGGGGGGGGTGTGGGTGCACTGGGGGGTACCCATGGTCCCCCCTACATTTCCCTGTACCAGGTGGCAGGCACTGTGCAGTGCCTGCCACGCAGTGCAGGGAAATGCAGAACATGCTCCTTTCGGCATTGCGGCGGTGCTGCGGGCAGCAGCAACCGCCGCAATGTTAAGGCCCGCGATCAGACCGCCGCGGTCGGATTTTGACCACGGGTCATCGTAATTCAACCGGCGGTGATGTCGCGGTCCATGCGTGCGGTCTTTTCCCGCTACCATGGCGGTCAGGGAGGTTTTCCAACCGCCATCGTAATAGGCCCCTAAATTTTAGTCTTAGAAATGGGAGGACACTGATGATTGCCATAGTACTCTCCCATACAAATCCCGGCTCTGAAGTTTAGTGTGGCTGAAGACTTCGGTCATCATTGCATTGCCTTGGCACATTTCATTTGTGGGCCTGTTTGCACTAATGCAAACAGGAACTAATGAAAAAGTAGGAAGGGTTGTCCCTGGGAACTTTTGCCATATTGGTTAGGCAAGAGCCATGATTCACCCCTGCCTACTATATGGTGCAGCATAAATGCGGCATCCCAAGGCAGCCTCCTTATCACTTTTTCTTGACCTGTGGAAGGACTGCACTACTGTTTGAGTTGACCTGTCTGTGAGGAGATCTGAAGGACTGGACCTGCTCCCATTTGTACCAGACCAGGACAAAGAAGTGAATGTCAATGGTGAGTTGGCTGACTCCTCTATAAGCTACAAGGACACAAGAAGCTGCAGAAGGCATTTTTCCTTAAGTTCCCAGCTGATCAGAAGCAACTGGACCTGGACTGGACCTGGACTGAACCCTGATGTTGGATTCTGCATGACACTGTGAGAGTCTCTAAGTGCCTTCACTGAGGCCCTGGGGGTGCTTAGATTTGTACACCTGTGGTTGTTTGGGCACCAGAACAAAGTTTGGAAACTTTTGAAAAAATGTCCTCCATTGCTTCAGTGAGATCTACCCGAAAAAGTATCCGACCAGGAGTTCCACTGCGAAGAATTGGATTTCAACTTAATCCTACTCAAGAGTCTCTGCACCATTAAAAAAAACAATGAAGTCTCATTTCAGCAAAGCTCCAGAGCTCTAGCAGGACCAGCTTGCTTCAATTGTGGTGGGGTCCTGTGTTGGGAGGACTCTTCTTCTCAAAAAGTGACAAAGTCCCAATCTGCTTTGGATCTTGGAAGAAACTGTGGAGTGACCGAGAGTCAAAAGGAATTACTTTTTGACCCTGATACTTGCATCACATTTATGAGTGAGAAGTACCAGAGGAGGTTTCAATTACCCCTGATTGCAATGTCCCAGAGAAGAGAGTTAGAAACTGGGAGAAATAGATGGGCAACGTCTGCTGAGAGGATACTACAATGAAGAGCGAGCAAGGCCTTTGCAGTTAGGTGTGAGAAATGGGGTATGTGGCCTGGAAAAGGCACACACTGTCTCATTCTGTATGCACCAATAGAATAAGGGGGAATCTTCCCAGTATTAATTGGCTTGTGACTTTCAGAAGGGTTTTAAGACAGGGAAAATTGCAAGTCAGAACTGCAGAAGATGGGCAGGGTATCTGGCTAATTACTCATTGTTGGAAATGAGCCTTGCGGTCATTAAGCTTGCAGTCACACTAATAAGCAGTCAGGATGTGATTTAAGCATTAAAGTGATAAGCAGAGTGACAGCCGTGAAGAGACAGAAAGGTCCTGGTTCTGCTAATAATTTCATCTCTGGATTGTGGACACTGAACGTGCTTACCCACTATAGAAGAGGGTGGGAAATAGGCCTGAATGACATACATGCTACCAGTGGGAAGAAGGAGGGAAGCAATCGTCTCCTCAATGTGCTGAGTGTCATAGAATGAATCAATCCTGCACAATCCAGTAGAGGGAGAGTGAAACTGTATACTAAACAACCTCCTCAAAGTACAATTTGCATTAGTCATATGGCTTGCCCCTGAATGGGCCTATTCTAAATACCGAACCCTGAGGTGCCAATCGAAGCACTCCTGGGACTGTGCCTGGCAAGTCAGTAAAAGCCTGCCCTTCATACCATAGAAAACTGATGAGCCACTACAAAAGAAAATTCTCCAAGCACCCCTCAAGCATGATAATATTATTCTCACTTGGACACATACAGAGATGTCTCCCCACACAGAGTGCATTGTAAGACAGTACGACCACCCAATGTTTACATTGCAGGGCTTCTATACCGGAATTGACAGCTATCTCAGCATATTTGGGTCAATGAACATTTCATGATCATCATTTTCACTTACACAATGAAACACACCTTTCTTTCACTCTTTCATAGACCTGCTCTTCATGTCTTCCTTGAGGCTGTCAAAAGACTTAGGGCCTGATTACAATCTTGGTGGATGAGATACTCCATCACAAATGTGACAGATATCCAGTACGGCATATTACCAGTGCTATAGGATATAATGGAATTGTAATACGGCGGAGAGGATATCCCATCCGCCAAGATCGTAATCAAGCCCTTACTCTTTTCCAAAGGCCTGGCCAGCAGTAAACAGCCTGCTAAACAAAAATCCATCAAAATGTTGGAAGTGATATTTAAAGCAAATATGAAGGAAATATCTGTTGAGAAAAGATTGGAAGGGTTGACTTAACAATGTCTACAAGCGCCATTGAAATTAAATCAATAAGATTGGATTTTGCCTCTTCTCACAAATGTCTGGATTTAACTAATACACATCTTTAGAATGTTGAAAGCCAACTGAGTACTCAGTCAGATAGGAATACCTAAATATGATGCTTAAAGTGCTAAGTTACAGACAGACAACATTCACGTTTATGGGATAAGGGAACGATCTGAGAAAGCGGATGTGATAACATATCTGAAAGATTTCATACTGGGAAAAAACTCTGTACCCCAGTTTTTTTAAAGAGTGCACAGGCTATGTACTCTTAACCGAGGAAAATCAGACAAGTTGAGTCAAATCATAGCCTGTCTGGGCAGCACCAGAACTTTTGCATCATTTTACAGTCATGCAGAGAACATGAACGCCCCTACTTGTTGGAAGGGATGAAGATCCAGATAATAGCTAATTGTTCCTGTGAAATTAAAGTCAAGAGGAAACAGGTACTAGCATTTAGGCTTAGTCTCCATCAACTCAATACCAAATACAGTCTTCTAGCTCTTGTAGAGAAGATTTTTACTATGGATAATAAGACATTAGAATTTTAGAAAACTAAAGACTTAGGCAGTTTTTGTAGGAAGATGTATCCCCCATGGCAAAGAAAATGAGACCTGCTAATGCTGAGGGATAAGATGCAAATGAAAAATCTGGGAAAGATCATGAGCACCATATGCTTGCTCTCTCTCTACCTAGGTCCTGAGCCAGAAAGATCAGAGAGAGAAAGTCTGAATAAGAGAGTATGAAGGCTTCCACAGGAGAAAGACACACCTCGCTCAACATTAAAAGACAATGGTCAAGAAAAAGGAAATAACAAGAAAAAAAAAGAGTTTTTTTCCTCTTCATGCCATCCTCTGGGAGGCATGCCGATTTGACTCAATCCCTGGTTTACAAAGCTTGTGAATCTGGAATTGCGTCAAATCCATGGGTGGATGCACAGAAAAACCCATGCTCCACCCATGGAATGCCTCCCAGCTCCCAATGTAACTTAACGCAGTACAAGCCCCTGCGTTGCGCTACAATTCTTTACAAAGCCACGCAAGGCGGCGCACGTCTTCCCTTGTTTGGCTTTGTAAATATTGATGAAGCCTTTGCATTGTCTTTGCGTTGCCTTTCACTACACAAGACAATTCAAAGTGTCTAGGTTCTCAAACGCAATATTAAAAACTATAGGGTCCAAAAAAATAAAGTAGCAACAGGCTTTTGATTGAAAATTGTGAGTCGTTGTGGGCCCACTGAATGTAACAAAGTCAGCAGACACAATTTCCTGGTCACCTATTGCTGAAATATAATTGATGTAATATTCATTCCACTGAATCCATTTCATAGTTAGCTCATTCCCAGGCCAAAATGCATGAGGCAGAATGATAGTGAGGTTTTGAGAACTAATTTTTCTGCTGTGATGGAATTTACAGGATCCATAATTCACCAGCAGCCTGGACTAGGTTACTGTCCTGCCTTCACCACGACAAACACAGAAATATAAAGCCAGAAAAGAATTAATAATCTGCTTTTCCTTGCAGAAAGCAGTAAGCAACAGAACAGCAGACATACAAATTAAGGGGCTCATTACGATGGCGGAATGACCGCCACCGCTGGGCCGGCGGTGGCGATCGTTCCGCCAACGTAAGGAGATTTACCCACCGCTATATTAGGATGGCGGTGGGTATCGCAGCGGATGCAAAGTCCGTCCGCCGCTTTTCCGCCAGTGGCATTCGTTACGATTGCCTGCCGGGCGGAGCTGGGCCACTAATATGGTGGTGGTGCCTAGCAGGCACCGTCCGCCATATTAGGATGTGGGTGTTGGAGAGGCCTTTCCATACCGGCGATGCCGCCATGGAAAGGCTGGCGGGGATTGGCTTTGGGGGCCCGTTGCGGGCCCCCTCCGTGGGGGGGGTGCACTGAGTTCCATGCACCAAGTGGCAGGCACCGCGTGGTGCCTGCCACGTGGTGCAGGGTAATGCTGTGCATGCTCTTTTACCATTGCGGACGGTGCTGCAGCCAGCAGCACCGTCCGCAATGGTAAAAGGCTAGGATGCGCCCACCAGTATGGCGGGTGTATCCTAATTGTACTGGTGGGACCGCCGCACGTCTGGCGGTCAGTCCCATCACCGTTATGATGGCGGGCGGACTGATGTCCGCCTGCCATCATAATGAGCCCCTAAGCGAGCACACTATGAACGCTTGATGTTGCTAACAAATAGTTCCACACATTGTTCTCCAACATAAAATACAATCCTTTTATGTGATAACAAAAAATTCAATCCTTTTATGTTATGTTCTCAGGATCACTGACATAATATCGATTACCAAAATATCCCCATACACAAATATCGACACATAAATATCGATGTCAAAAATATCGACATCCTATCTTTATAATGTAAAGTATAAAAATATCAAAGAAATAATATCGATGTAAAAAATATTGATGTACAAAATATAGTTTTTTATATATAAAAATAATGTTAAATAAATTAAATAATAAAATTAACTTAAAAAAATGTATTTAGATTAAGGGGTCAATTCCGATCTTGGCCGGAAGCGCACCTAACAGTATTCGTCCGGAAAAAAAACAAGCCGAACGCGTGTTTCCCGACCGATTCGAACAGTCGTCCGAACGAGCAAGTACGATGCGCATAACAGCACAGATTCCGAGCAAGCCGTACTTACCCATTCCAGCTCCTGTTCCCTGCCCGAGCCGGATCCGTAAACGCCGAATCGAGTCGCACGGAACCAAATACACAGCACCTTCCGGCCGGACTAGTATGATGCGCCTTCCGTACGCGCCGAACCCGTCACTACGTCCGGCACGTCAGAGCATCCGGGAGAGCTGTACATAAGCTCCGATTCGCGCCACAAGACGATCCACGGCGACGAGACGAACAAGCCAGCGACGAGTACGAGTCGAAGCCATGAGAAACCAGAACGAGACGAACCAACCATGAATCCCATCGCGCAGGTCCTACCAATACTCTACATCTATTACCGGGACCGGTACGGACGCGTACGGCGCAGACGGTAAGTCAAACACCCACAACACAAACAAACGACACGTACCCGAAATATGTCACACACACATAGGGATGCAGAAATGACGTACACTAGCAACAGCAGAACCATAGGGGCGGGATGGCTATCACCAATGCCATACACACCCATAAGGGGATGGATGCCTACCACTAACACCACCCCTACTCGTGGGGGCCTGGAGGCCTGCCACTACCACCACCCCTACTCATGGGGGGCTGGATGCCTGCCACTACCACCACCCCTACTCATGGGGGCCTGGATGCCTGCCACTACCACCACCCCTACTCATGGGGGCCTGGATGCCTGCCACTACCACCACCCCTACTCATGGGGGCCTGGATGCCTCTCACTACTACCATCCCCACTCATAGGGGGATGGATGCCTACCACTACTACCACCCCTACTCATAGGGGGCTGGATGCCTGCCACTACTACCATCCCCACTCATAGGGGGATGGATGCCTACCACTAACACCACCCCTACTCATGGGGGGCTGGATGCCTGCCACTACTACCATCCCCACTCATAGGGGGATGGATGCCTACCACTAACACCACCCATACTCATGGGGGGCTGGATGCCTGCCACTACCACCACCCCTACTCATGGGGGCCTGGATGCCTGTCACCAGTACCATCCCCACTCATAGGGGGATGGATGCCTACCACTAACACCACCCCTACTCATGGGGGGCTGGATGCCTGCCACTACTACCATCCCCACTCATAGGGGGATGGATGCCTACCACTAACACCACCCCTACTCATGGGGGCTGGATGCCTGCCACTACCACCACCCCTACTCATGGGGGGCTGGATGCCTGCCACTACCACCACCCCTACTCATGGGGGGCTGGATGCCTGCCACTACCACCACCCCTACTCATGGGGGCCTGGATGCCTGTCACTACTACCATCCCCACTCATAGGGGGATGGATGCCTACCACTAACACCACCCCTACTCATGGGGGGCTGGATGCCTGCCACTACTACCATCCCCACTTATAGGGGGATGGATGCCTACCACTAACACCACCCCTACTCATGGGGGGCTGGATGCCTGCCACTACCACCACCCCTACTCATAGGGGGGCTGGATGCCTGCCACTACCACCACCCCTACTCATGGGTGCTGGATGCCTACCACCCACACCACCCCTACTCATAGGACAGGTAATGCATGACACAACCAGCATACTCCAAAATAAGGAATGTCTGAAAAATACATCCCCCCAACACCATGACAAGCGTGTGTAGTCTGTGTCAAATGCCTACAACACTGAACATGACATTGAACATACAATGTGACCCCCTATCACATGTGTCACACATAAATGTGTGTGTCCTCCACAATGCAAGCAGACCATGACCACTGTGGCAATGGGGTCTAACACCCCATCATCACAGTGACCAAAAGGTAAGTGTGGGGTCCATACCTGAAGCACATTTTGAACATTGTGGCAATGGGGTCTAAACCCCCATCACCACAGTGACCAAAATGTAAGTGTGGGGTCCATAGCTGAAGCACATTTTTAACATTGTGGCAATGGGGTCTAAACCCCCATCACCACAGTGACCAAAATGTAAGTGTGGGGTCCATACCTGAAGCACATTTTGAACATTGTGGCAATGGGGTGTAAACCCCCATCACCACAGTGACCAAAATGTAAGTGTGGGGTCCATAGCTGAAACACATTTTGAACATTGTGGCAATGGGGTCTAAACCCCCATCACCACAGTGACCAAAATGTAAGTGTGGGGTCCATAGCTGAAGCACATTTTGAACATTGTGGCAATGGGGTCTAAACCCCATCACCACAGTGACCAAAATGTAACTGTGGGGTCCATAGCTGAAGCACATTTTGAACATTGTGGCAATGGGGTCAAAAACCCCATCATCACAGTGAGCAAAATGTAAGTGTTGTCATGGGAAAAGCTGCAACTGCCAAACAGCATGGATGATTCCTGGTCACAGAACAACAAACACATCAGTGGCATAGTAGTGCTTGTGTCCCATAGCAACATAGATTGGGTGAGGCAAACAGTGCAGTGCAAATAAGACATACCTTTGGCCATGTGCAGACAAACATCACCCATGTGGGCTCACATTGTCAACATTCACCAATAACACAATGACAGAAGTGACCATCATAATGCAGACCCACATATCTGCACCAATGGACACACAAATGTAGATATCCTGTGGAGACTGTAGATGTGAGGTGAACAAATACCATACCATGGCAGCAATGGGACATACAAACCATGATCATTGTGCTGACTGATGACCTAGGAGTCCCAAGGACAGCAGGGGAAAGCCACCAAACAACATACAGCCAATGGCACACTAAAGATATGCCAATGCAGTGGTGCAGATGCACAAACACAAACAGGCAGCCTCACACTGCATATCAAACACAACAGGTGATGGGGGGGTGTGCCAGTGTCCCCAGGCAACCACACAACACATGACGAGGCCTGAATCCCAATTACACAGATGTGTATACAGTGCCACACAAAAGTAACTCATGGATCGGATTCCCCTATGTGGGCAATCAGGCATTGTTAGATGAGAGGGAGCCCAAATTACACATGTCACACAAGCTTGTAGGAACAGCAACTAACACAGCAAGAGACAGACCCACCACAGCACTACCCCCAGGGACCCCACATTGTGGTGACACTGGCCTGCATGATAATCCCACTGTGATGACAAAGGTAGATGTTGATCACACTGTGAACCACAGCCATGTGTCCTCAGCTACAAACTACCATCACACCTACACAGGCACAAATCAATCAGCACGGCCTGTCAGCCAAGGCCAACATGGAGGTAGGGGTCTAGCCGTGCAACAACTCTCATTTGCACACACTCAACACCACACACCTTGATCTCCACAAATGTGCAGCAGTGAAGCTCACATGGACTGGTGACATTGCACATGCACCCATGACAATCCCAGGGGTAGTGGGGGGAACTAAGGTGCAGAAACCCATCACACATGGCCAGTTAACAAGACTCATGAATGTCTGACACACTGCACAGTACGCTGTACATGGGCATGACGTCAAATCCACACCAACCAATGGGATCCCGGCCACAGTCACACACCAATGAAGAAGCCAAGGTCACCCACAAAGAACACACATAGACAACTTCCAACATTGCAGCTCTGACCCTGAGGAGTGGCAGCAGTCACACACACAACGTGTCACAATCACTGAAAGCTAACACAAACTGTAAATTACATGACTTGTGTAACCAACAAGTGCCAAGGGGAATCCTGACTGTGTCTCATCTGCGTTTGCCCACAAACTCAGCCCTGACAGCAAACACACCTATGGATGACACCCTGATGACCAGTAATGTGCCATGCACCCACATCACAGAAAACCCAGGGCGAAGATTTGGGGGGAACATAGGTCAACTCAGCAAGCATCACAAACAGGAACATCACTAGGGATCCCAGCCTGCGTAGCAAAATGGAAGTGAACACACACAGACATGCCCACACAACACACACCTTGGGCTCAGGCAATGTCACGGAATTACACACTGCCATGAGGGGAATCCACTCCTGTGTAAGGAAAGCTGTGCCATACGTTGTCTCAGCAGGGCTCTATCATGTCAGCAGAACACTTGGTCACTCAGTCAACAATTAGCACAAAATGAAGGCTCTCGTCACATCAGCCTGGTTATGGGAGTGTCACCGAAATCATCTGCACAAATCCAACACACATGTATAGCAAGTTGCACTGATAACACAGATGAGTCCTTCCCCATTGATGCCCAAACTTGCATGTCCAGTGGAGATGGTCACACGGTCAGGGAAATAGACAAATTGAACAATGGCAAGCACATCTGATGTGCAGGGGTGTAAGCCACAGATGTGATATTGCAAATAAATGTAGGGAATCCCATTGGCAAATATTGAAAACATGACACCCTCATATTGCTGCAAAGGATGACATGGCTACACACCAGGATAGGACACATTCCCCCTGGACCACATGGGGTCCTGCACAGTAACACTTCATTTTCCTGATATCAAAAATCACCATCACTGCAGCAAGGGCATGGTTAGCATCATCAACATCATGTGCATCTGAAGCAAAACCACTAGAGAACTGAAAGTAGCTTTATTCAGCATATGTATGTGTAAAATAGAAAGTCCTGAAAAAACACAAAGGCCAATGGCCAGTCCATCACTAAAGTCCAAACAGGGTGGCAGATGTCACCCTTTGCTTGCCTGCACTGCTACGGACCAGGGACATTCCCCTCGGAGGGGCATACGGGGGGCAGGCCAGGCACCGCAGGGACAGGATCAGGGCTCACCAGAAGGAGGCAGGGAAGGGGTGGCTGGTGCTGGAGAGTCACTGACAACTGCAGTGGAGGTGTCTGACATGGTGTGTACCGGCACAACTGGGGGGCAGGAGTCTGGTGGTGTGGGTGCCGGCACAACTGCAGTGGGCTGGCCAGATGGAGTGGACAGGTTCCCCACTGCAGTGCCCAAGTCAGACGGGGTGGTAGTGGACTCCACTGCAGTGCCCATCTCCAGGGGAGTAGAATGGGGTTCAGGTAAGGTGAGCAGGACAGAGGGGGAGGACACGATCTCCACACCAGTGGCACAAACATGTGCAGCGGGGGGGGTGGGGCTGTAAGAGCAAGTGGTAGGTGGAGAAGGCCGGATCATTTTGGGGATGGTGTATCTGTGGGTGGGGGAACCTGGGGCAGGGTGTGGTGGGGGAACCTGTGTTGTGGGGGCCTGATGGATGGAGGAAGGAGACTGTGTGGTTGAGCTGCAGGGCGGTGGCGGGGTCTTGCTCTTCCGGGCCCAGGGGGACTTGCGGGTGGGGGCCTCAGCTTGTCTGTGCCTGGGGGAGGGTGTCCGGGGATGAGGGGCACTCCCCTCTGTGTGGGTGGACTTCCTCTTCCCCCTGTATGCTGGATCAGCTGGATCGGAGGGAAGAGGCCGAGGTCACAGAGGAAGAGCTGCTTTTTAGGTGGGGTTGCAGGTGAGGCAAGGGAAGGGGTCTTGGAGGGAGAGGATTTGGAGGACTGCGGAGTGATTGTGGATGCCTGTGTGTGTGTCTGTTCCCCATCCCCTGTGGGTGTGGTATCAGTCCCCTGAGGATGCTTGCGTGCACATTTTGCCTTTGTTTTGGGTGTTTCTGTGCTGCTCGTGTCTGTGTGTGTGGGTGATTGTGCAGGTGTGCATGTGCTTGGGACAGGTAGGGTGCCAGGAAGTGTGGATGGGGCAGAGGTAGGAGGGGTGAGGGACTGTTGGAGGAGGGACACTGCTGTCGTCAGGGAGGAGTCCATGGACTTATTGCTCCTCTGTAGGGCAGACATGCCCGATGAGATGCCCTCCATGAACGACACCAGCTGTGTCAACAGAGTGGTGTGTGCATGGAGGACACTCAGCATTGCTGTCTGCCCTACATGGAGCTGGCGAAGTAAGTACACAGACTCCTCACTCAGGGCAGCAGGGGACACAGGGGCAGGGGGTGCGGTGCCTGGCACGAAGGAGACACGCTCCCGAACACGGGAGCCTCCACGGACCTCTGGAATGTGAGCCAATGGGAGGGCGGTGGTGGTGGTGGTGGCGGGGCCAGCCATACTAGCTGGGGTGTGGTGGCTGCTGACACCCGCCTCCACAAGGGAGTCATCCTCCGAGGTGCTGTGGTCCTCAGCTGAGGTGGATGGTGCTGAGGACTCCTCGGTGTGGCTCCCCTCGCCCTCCGTGCCACTGGGTCCCTCCGACCACTCATCGGCTGCTGACCCAGTCTGGCTCTGCAGCTCCTCCTGGTCTGTGGAGCTGTCCCCTCCTGTGGCCGTGGATGTATCTGCAAACAATTAGGGAAACAGACAAACATCAGTCACCTGCACTGACCGCACACACCACAGTAAGTACAGCACATTACAGAGCAAGCCCTGGCATCCTTAGTTGAACATTTGCCAAAAGTGCTCACACAGATTAGGAGAAGCCAATTGTCAGTCTGATGGTCAACCATGGCACTCACACCCCTCCTGGCCTTGCACACATCTGTCTGGTGCCTGTCGGATGGTAATACCCCAGTGTGGACACATGCACCACCTACACAGTTGTTGGACATTGCAAAAAACACGGTGAAGTATGTGAACATGCACACATCACATCTCTTGCCACTGAGTCAGTACAGGTGTCCGGATAAAGGGATGACCAGAGTGTAATTAGAAATGCATGTGATGCATACCAGCACCAGACTAACCCTGGGCATAATACTTCGCTACGCTCACGGAGCATGCAAAGTTTGTGCTACTACGCACTACACAAATTACACGTAGCAGAATGAAAAACTGTGCTAACTGACATAGCATAGCAGCAGTATAATAAACACCTACAAATGCTTTGATAAAGCAATTTTCTATGCTAAAAAGCATATAACCAATTCTCAAAATTGAACTTTGACAATAAAATTTCAAGCAATGAGAGAGGTGATGATTTTGGGGTCCCCTAACCTAGGGGAGGACCAAGCAGATGCCTTGAACACAAAAAGCATATCATGTGAACGATTCAGTGGTGGTCCCTTCCTCCTAGGACCACCCCAAGCACAGTTATGGGCAAAAATACAATCCCAACCAAAGGCCCTGCAAAGCATTATGGGACGAGATTAGCAGTGGGCAGTGAATATTATAGTGTCCAATATCAAAATAATTCTACAAAGAGCTGCAGTTCAACTAGTCGTTACTAGATGTCCCTCATGAGTCAAATGCAAAAGCATTGAAATTATTAATACATCAAGCTGCAGTTCCACTAGTCGTTACTAGATGTCCCTCACGAGTCAAATGCAAAAGCATTGAAACCCTTTCATGAAGCTTTTGCATTTGACTCGTGAGGGACATCTAGTAACGACAAGTGGAACTGCAGCTCTTTGTAGAATTATTTTGATATTGGATACTATAATATTCACTGCCCACTGCTAATCTCGTCCCATAATGCTTTGCAGGGCCTTTGGTTGGTATTGTATTTTTGCCAATAACTGTGCTTGGGGTGGTCCTAAGAGGATGGGACCACCACCGAATCGTTCAAAAGATGTGCTTTTTGTTTTCAAGGCATCTGCTTGGTTCTCTCCCTAGGTTAGGGAGGATCCCAAAATCATCACCTCTCTCACTGCTTGTTAATTTATAGTTTTTACTTTTGTGAAATAACTATATGCATTTTAGCATATAAAGATAGAGATACTTATCTTAACTTGCACTGTGCAAGATGCCTTTGGCAATTAATGTACAGTGCAGTCAAGCATACAGCTACGCAGCACTATGCAATTTGCATAGCTACGTGTAGTTCAAAATGTGCTTCGCGTAGCTATGTGTAGTGCTACTACACAAACTACGCCCAGGGTTACACCAGACACCATGATGCACCCATGTCTGGAGAGTCAATGCCACAATGGGGTGCATGTTGTGCATGTTGCACATGTCACTCATGTCACTCCCCTGCAGGATCACTCTTAGGAAGTTTAATGCCATGGCACAGGCATGCCTGCAAAGTCATACATCACTGTCTCCAGTCACATGGGCAGGGCAGCCAGCCAACAACAGTCTGCACTGTGTCACAATCCTAGGTCATGGGGAATGCAAGTTCTGTAGCTGACAAGTGCACATGTCCATCCCCCACAAACCACATCATCTGAACTCTTATTTGTCCACGTCATACCAATTGGACATATGGGAGACATGAAACACAACTCTCTGAACCTGAGCACCTCACAGTCTGCTGTGAAAGAAAAACAACTGCCTGAACTTCACAGTCGCATACACCAGTCTGCACAGTCAAGTGATCAAACACCTATAAGTCACAGAAGTATCGTCTCTCATGGTCACATCTCAGATGGCATGCTGAGCCCTAACCGATAAACACCCCAGTAGTCCTGACAACGAAGCCACAGCACAATGACACAGAGGCAGACACCTGAGGGAACATTTCACTGAGCACAACGTGTCAGCTGATACACGGGAATGGGAGTACAGAGTGTATTGTATGCCCTGGAGTAGACATGACTGTCCTTCTCCACCTGAAAGAGGGATGAGCCCTGGACAGTAGGCAGGTGACTAAGCATGTGTGACACACTTGATATACATACTCCTGAGGCCCAAACATTGTTCCCACCCGCAGCATGGGGGTGTGCCAAATACCCCAGGCACATGTGGTGATTCAGATCAGCAATTGGACCACATATCAAAGTTACACGCAGATTACATGTCAGAACTCAGGCATTGTGTAAGCAATTGACCCACCCATGAAGCCCACCACAAAGTTACGGGAACAAATGCTGTCCCCCACCTTGAGCGAAGCAAAATGCAAGGACACAGTACCCAAGTGACACAATTTCCTGACTGTAAGGGCCACACCTGGGTATCAGATGAGGAGTGGGCATGTCACAATTGAGGGACATGGGTCCTGGACCACAAGACTGATGTACTGTGGAAGTTTAACCAGGCCAGAGGAGGGCACATAGCATGTCAGACAAAGTTCACAGTGCAGTCATGGACTCACCCCCTCCTTGCTGCTGTCTGGCCTTCAGCTGCCCATCCAGGTGAGGGAAGACCACCGCCAGGATCCTGAGCATGTGGGGGTCAGGGTCCGGTGTCCGCCCCTCCTGCGAGGAGGCGACAGCTTCAGCTGGACCCTTGTGATCCTCCGGGTCCAGCCCCGAAGGTCCTGCCACCTCTTCTGGCAGTTGCGGATCCGGCGCTTGTAGTCCCCACGGATCTTACTGCCCGGGCGATGGTCAGCCAGATTTCCTGCTTCTGGTGGGCATCAACCTGTGAGGATGACAAAGTGAAAAGGCCATTACTACACATGCAACATATCCGTGCATCACACAGTTGGATATACATGCCTCAATCACAGGGGCATATGATGTACACAGGCAGTGCAACGATGGCTATGAACAGTTTGCCAGCAGTTACTACATGGTATCATTGCCTGGGAAGTAAAACCTTGTTGGAATGCACTGTTACTGCACTATACCTGTTCAATGCATGTAACTACACACTTTGGGGGTGAGAACTACTCAGTGAGCATGCTAGCCAGTGGTGTGCACACTGTAAGTCTTGCTAGTCAGACAACATGCACATTTAGTAAGGCAGTGGACAGCAAACTCACCTGCTCCCCTGGTTTCCCATACAGTTTGCTGTACTGTGGAAGGAGGCTGTCCAGCAGGGTCTGGTTTTCCTCAGTGGTGAAGGCTGGGGCTCTCTCCATAGTACATGCCATTGCAGTAGCCAGAGGATGCAGAGACAGCAGCAGTGTTGGTGGCAGATGTCGTCCTGGAGCATGTGGTGCAGGCAAGTGAGCTCTCAGGGGAACAGCCAGCATTATATGTGTGCTGCAGAGGCAGATACTGTCCCATGTGTCCAAAGTGATAGGTCCAAGTCGTTTGCATCTTCTGAATCTGGCCAATCCATGGAATTGCACCACTTTTACACGCCCACAGCATCCTTCAAAAGTTCAACTTCATGACACCCATGAATTTGCAACATTGTTGTGGCTGGCCAACTGAATTCACTGCATTAGACCCGTTAAAGCTTCGAAAACGCGTCAGTTGCCATGCCAGGCCCTAGCCAATGCGTGCGCACCGATCGGTCCATTGCTGTACAATGCGTACCCGCTCACATCATATGCAATGGCCGATGGGTGCGCACCGATCGGTCCATTGCTGTACAACGCGTCCCTGTACAAGTCACTCGCATATGTCACCATGCTTGTCACTGGTGAACGTATGCCAGCCACATATACTTGCCAGGGACTCAGGGGCACACCTACAACACCACAGCCTGTCCACACTGTATCCTAAGGCATGTAAGGCTGCATTACCTTTTCTGTGTATGGGGGTCAACATGTGGTTTTGTGGGTGGCACTTGGGGGCAGCCACTCCCAGGCTGTGCACGTGTTCATGGGGACAGAATCCTTTGTGTGTTGTGCACATGACCACTGTGATGTGCAACTGTTCATTTCAGAGCATGTGGCATGGTCACATTTCCAGGTTGTGTATGTGTATGTCATGTCACATACCCCCTGAGTCCCATGTGGGAAGGTATGTATGTCACAGCGTCTCCCATTGCCACAATACTGATGGCCCTCCACAGTCTGTGTGCATGTTGTGTTTCCGATGTCTCTGATTCCATGTGCACAATGGGAGACAGTATCCACATCCACGTTGTTTGTGCATGGACTTTGATGTTGTGCGTGTGTGTGTCACAGACGTCCATGTCTGTCCTGCAGAGGCAACAGGGGCCACTACCTGTGGGAGTCATGGTTGTTTTGCTGACGTGTACATGATACGCCATGTCATGCCAGTGTCCATGTGGCAATACAGGGTCCCTGGGAATCTACCTGTCAATGAGCTGTGATGCCTGTGGCACATCTGTCCTGACAAGTCACTGTGGTGTGTGTTTGGAACGTGACAGCAGTAAATGGGTACTGTGACACAGCCTAATGATTTCCCATAGCACAACCTGGAACTTGTTTTCAACACATGTTGAACTGTGATGTTAGATGTTGGCCATGTAGGTGCCATATATGTCCATACAGAACGGCACACACATCAGGTACTTGTGTCTCATAATGATGTATCATGTGATATTGAGTATGGTCAATGGCACATATGTGGGGTGACTGACAATCTTTCTTTCTTCACCTATGCACTGCAGGGCACCAGCTGTCCATAGACCATTCCCTGACCTTGCAACGATGGTGGAACGTGACTGCATCCGACGGTACTGCTTCAACAGGGCGCAGATTGAGGAATTGGCGGTGCGGTTGGCCCCACATTTGCAACCTGGCAGGCCATACCCTACAGCGCTGACCCCCAAGGTGAAGGTGATGGCAGCCCTACACTTCTTTGCCACGGTACCTTTCAACACACTGTGGCGTCTGCGGGTGGGATGTCACAGACTATGTTCAGCCGTGTGCTACGCGATGTTTTGGAGGCAATGTTGAGATACCTGAACCAGTACATCTATTTCCCTAAACGTCAACAACTCACTGACGTCAAGAGTGACTTCTATGCCCTGGGGAGGATGCCACATGTCATTGGCTCCATTGATGGGACACATGTGGCTTTGGTACCACCACAGGCACATGAGCAGGCATACAGGAACAGGAAACATTATCATTCGGTCAATGCTCTGGTGGTATGTCTTGCAGATATGAGCATCACACATGTGTGTGCCCGTTTCCCCGGTTCGGCACACGATGCCTATGTGATGAGGAGTAGTCGCATCCCGAGGATGATGTCACAGATGCAGAACCAGCGTGCCTGGCTTGTCGGTGTGTACTGACTTTGTACCATTGTGTGTGTTCTGCTATGTTGTATTCCGCCCTCTTTTCCAACTCAGCTAATGTGCAATTGTCTGTCTGTAGGTGACTCCGGATACCCCAACATGCCGTGGTTGCTGACACCCCTCAGGAACCCTGTGACACCAGCCCAGATGCGCTACAATGAGGCACATGGTAGGACCAGGAGAGTGATCGAGCGGACATTTGGTCTCCTGAAGAGCCGCTTCCGCTGCCTGGACAAGACAGGAGGGGCCCTCCCATATGCACCAGCAAAGGTGTGCAAGATTGTGATCGTCTGCTGCATGCTACACAACCTGGCAGTGCGGAAGGAGTTGTCTCTCATCCTGGATGATGATGACCAACATCCGCCACCTGTGGAGAATCCTGGCCTGGGCCACGATGCCAGTGATGATGATGATGATGATGAGGGTGATGTCCGCACACAGCTCATCACCAACTTCTTCAGCTGAATGTGAGTATCCAGAGAGTTGTCATGTCAATGATGTGAGTTTGCATGATATGTGTGGGTGGTGCTCTGGTGCTGTTTGAGTGTGGCCATGTGCTACTTGACTGGATGCGTGCAGCTATGTGTCCTTACAGGTAGTTTGTACTCCCCAACAGTGTTGACATGCTAACTTGGTTTTGTGTAGGTATCTTGTGACATGTATTGGGCATGAGTATTGCAGTTCTGTCCTGTTCTTCAGTGCTTTTGACTGTGTGTCATGTCTGTCCTTCACAGGGTGCTTACAGAGTTGTTTGGTCAACTTGGATCCCCCGACACCATGATTCAGCTTTCAGGGTGGCAGCAGTCGTTTCCCTACAGGTGATGTGCCACACACCCCCGGACTTTATTTCTTCTACACTTTTTGACTGTGTGGCCACTGCCACGTGGCATTACCTTGCATTTGTAGTGGAAACAACATGTTGCAAATGTGTAATAAACCTGTGCTTCACTTTGGGATGTACGTTGTCTGTGGTCACACATCTGACTGACATTTGCTTACTGCACCTGTGGGCTAGTTAACACAGACTCTGAATAGGTGTGGTGTCTGTGCATTCCACTGTATTTCCTGGCAACATCAGTGTAGGCGAAGAGTCTGATGGCCCTGGTGTCCATGTGTCGTGTAGCCCTAGTGGTGTGTCTCCCTCATATGTGTCACGTCGCCATGACTCACATGACGGTGTTGAACTTGCTGTGGCAGTTAGCATGCACAGTGTCATTTAGCAGATCATAATCTCCATGACAAAAACAACGTTGGAATCACAACAGAGGCAAGTATGGTGTATTAGTGAGTTTATTACATACATGTGTGAGGATAGTGCACAGGATGGTGGGTGCTGTACATTGGTATTGTAATCCAAGGTTCCCAGATGAGTTGGAAGTGTTGGTAGCAGACATGTCCTGAGTAAAGTCCACAGTCATCTGATACATTAGTCCAACTTAAACTCCCCATGTCATGTGGGAGAGTTGTGTTGCATTCGACAGGGTGAACAGTTTGCACACAAAGGAGAATTTCCAGAACAGGTGTTGGGTTCCTGGGGGATGTACATGGCCGTCGGCCTCTCAGTTGTCCTTCCTCAGACGACCCCTCTTCTTTCTGAGGGGACCCTCACGTGCAGGCCGCTGCGGTTCAGAGGACTCTCCACCAGAGTCATCCTCCCTCCCTGTGGCAGTTGCAGTTGTTGCGGCACCAGATGTTGTGGGCACACAGGGAGGTGTGGACATGTTGGTGCTAATCTGGCGGAGGCATGTCAATATGTCCCTCTGCACCGCTGTCAGTTCTTCCAATGTGTCCCACTTGGACTCCATGCCAGACATGTGTGTCTCCACACGGGACATGTGGGAGTCCAAGCGGGCATGATGGGCAGCCTGCTGCTGTTGAATGTCCTTGAGGATCCCCACTACCTGGCTGACCTCTCCGGTGCTATTCTGGTACACCACAGCAATGCGTGCCAGTTGTGGGTCATCATGCAGTCCAGATCCCTCTGCAAACAGCGACCTCTGCCTACAACCCCTACCACCACCCCTGGACACACGTGCGGGAGCTGCCATGGCACGCACAGGTGACCCTCGGCCCCCTTGGGGGTTGGTACTGGGGTTGTTGTCCGTTGCTTCACGGTGGGCTGTGGTCCCTGTGCTGTTGTCATTGAGTGTCCTTGGTCTGTCTGTGTTGGCGGGGGTGGTATGTGTGTTGGCAGATGTTGGAGGAATGGGTGCAGGGGGTGCAGATGGTGGTCCTGCTGGTGCTGCATGATGACTCCCACCGGAGGTGCCAGGTTGGTCTTCGCCATCCGATGAGGGCAGAGGCTGTTCCACACCAGAGAGCTCAGGGTCCCCCGGAGCCTGGGACAGGGACTCCTCCTCATCTGCTGCTGTGTCCCCATCATCACCTGTTTTTGGAAGACACACAATGTATGTTATGTTTCTGCAGGCATCACTGGTTCAAACACATGACAGTTGTGACTGTACCTCTGGATGCGGGCCTGTACATTGCATTGTCCTAAGTTGTCACAGTCAGAGGTTGATATTGGTGTGGCTCATTGTCCTGCCAACCTGATGCATTTCTATGTGGATGTTGAGGTGTGTGCATGACCAGCATTGGTGGTATTTGGTTGACATCCGGACCTCCTTCTCCCCCCAGCCCAGTTGTCCCACTATGAAGCATGCCACACTTGCAGTGGGTGCAGGTTGACTCTCAGGATGTCAGTCAGTGGTGTCCTGCTGTTGGTTGGTGCACAGTTCCCAGCAGGGCCTTGTGCTCCCCACAACAGAGCACCATTGTCAGACATCTTGGAAGTGGCTTTTCACTCACTCTCTTGTAGGGCACGGTCCCAAGTGTGTTGCTTGGAGTTAGTGGAAGTGGTGTGTGTGTAAGGGCCTGCTGGTACTGTATTTGGAGCTGGCACTCCTCCTCCCCCCAGGCCAGACATCCCACCATGAAACGTGCTTCCATTGCAGGGAGTGCAAGTTGGCTTTCAGGATGTTAGTCAGTGGTGTCCTGCTGTTGGTTGCTGCACAGTTCCCAGCAGGGCCTTGTGCTCCCCCACAGCTGAGGCCAGTGTCAGACATCTTTGAAGTGGCTTTTCACTCCCTGTGAGGTGTGCATGCTTCAGTGTGAGCTTGCTGGGCCATGCGGGTGGGGGATGTTGAGCTGTGACTACCACTCCCATCATGCTATTGCCTACACCCCCCTTCCCAACATGCCCATACTTCCTTCCTTTTGACTCTGTTTCCCTGTGGGGTAGTGTGCCTGTGCTGACAGGATGGCTGACAGTGTTGTCCTGGCGTTTGTTTGGCTACAAGTCCCAAGAGTGTCCCTGTGCTTCACACAGATATAACCCAGGGTGGTGGTTCTTTGTGGGATATTTAATTAGAGTGTGAGGCATTGCATTCTCCCAGGTGGGTTATGTGGAGTTTGTGTTAAGGGGGTGTGTGGGAAAAGCTGCTTGTAACTATGGTCAGAGCTGTCAGTCCTCCTTCCCACCCAGCCAGATATCCCACCATGGAATGTGCTTCCATTGCAGGGAGTGCAAGTTGGCTTTCAGGATGTCAGTCAGTGGTGTCCTGCTGTTGGTTGTTGCACAGTTCCCAGCAGGGCTTTGTGCTCCCCACAGCAGTACCCAGTGTCAGCCATCTTGTCAGTCCTTCTCCACTCCCTGTGATGTGAGCATAGTTCAGAGTGGTGTTGATGGGCCAATTGTGAGGGTGACCAATATCTGTGACTAAAACTCCCATCATGCTATTGCCTACACCCCCCTTCCCAGCATACCCATACTTCCTTCCTTTTGAGTGGACTTCACTGTGTGTGAATGTGACAGCAATGGCAAGATGGCTGACAGTGTGGACCTGTTGTTTGTTGGTGCCCAGTTCCCAGCAGGGCCTTGTGCGCCCCACAGCTGAGGCCAGTGTCAGACATCTTTGAAGTGGCTTTTCACTCCCTGTGAGGTGTGCATGCTTCAGTGTGAGCTTGCTGGGCCATGTGGGTGGGGGATGTTGAGCTGTGACTACCACTCCCATCATGCTATTGCCTATACCCCCCTTCCCAGCATGCCCATACTTCCTTCCTTTTGAGTCGACTTCACTGTGTGTGAGTGTGACAGCAATGGCAAGATGGCTGACAGTGTGGTCCTGTTGTTTGTTGGTGCCCAGTTCCCAGCAGGGCCTTGTGCTCCCCACAGCTGTGGCCAGTGTCAGACATCTTTGAAGTGGCTTTTCACTCCCTGTGAGGTGTGCATGCTTCAGTTTGAGCTTGCTGGGCCATGCGGGTGGGGGATGTTGAGCTGTGACTACCACTCCCATCATGCTATTGCCTACAGCCCCCTTCCCAGCATGCCCATACTTCCTTCCTTTTGACTCTGCTTCCCTGTGGGGTAGTGTGCCTGTGCTGAAAGGATGGCTGACAGTGTTGTCCTGGCGTTTGTTTGGCTACAAGTCCCAGGTGTGTCCCTGTGCTTCACACAGCATAACCCAGGGTGGTGGTTCTTTGTGGGATATTTAATTAGAGTGTGAGGCATTGCATTCTCCCAGGTGGGTTATGTGGAGTTTGTGTTAAGGGGGTGTGTGGGAAAAGCTGCTTGTAACTATGGTCAGAGCTGTCAGTCCTCCTTCCCACCCAGCCAGATATCCCACCATGGAACGTGCTTCCATTGCAGGGAGTGCAAGTTGGCTTTCAGGATGTCAGGCAGTGGTGTCCTGCTGTTGGTTGGTGCACAGTTCCCAGCAGGGCTTTGTGCTCCCCACAGCAGTACCCAGTATCAGCCATCTTGTCAGTCCTTTTCCACTCACTGTGATGTGAGCATGGTTCAGAGTGGTGTTGATGGGCCAATTGTGAGGGTGACCAATATCTGTGACTACAACTCCCATCATGCTATTGCCTACACCCCCCTTCCCAGCATGCCCATACTTCCTTCCTTTTGAGTGGACTTCACTGTGTGTGAGTGTGACAGCAATGGAAAGATGGCTGACAGTGTGGTCCTGTTGTTTGTTGGTGCCCAGTTCCCAGCAGGGCCTTGTGCTCCCCACAGCTGAGGCCAGTGTCAGACATCTTTGAAGTGGCTTTTCACTCCCTGTGAGGTGTGCATGCTTCAGTGTGAGCTTGCTGGGCCATGTGGGGGGGAGGGATGTTGAGCTGTGACTACCACTCCCATCATGCATTGCCTACACCCCCCTTCCCAGCATGCCCATACTTCCTTCCTTTTGAGTGGACTTCACTGTGTGTGAGTGTGACAGCAATGGCAAGATGGCTGACAGTGTGGTCCTGTTGTTTGTTGGTGCCCAGTTCCTAGCAGGGCCTTGTGCTCCCCACAGCTGTGGCCAGTGTCAGACATCTTTGAAGTGGCTTTTCACTCCCTTTGAGGTGTGCATGGTTCAGTGTGAGCTTGCTGGGCCATGCGGGTGGGGGATGTTGAGCTGTGACTACCACTCCCATCATGCTATTGCCTACACCCCCCTTCCCAGCATGCCCATACTTCCTTCCTTTTGACTCTGCTTCCCTGTGGGGTAGTGTGCCTGTGCTGACAGGATGGCTGACAGTGTTGTCCTGGTGTTTGTTTGGCTACAAGTCCCAAGAGTGTCCCTGTGCTTCACACAGATATAACCCAGGGTGGTGTTTCTTTGTGGGATATTTAATTAGAGTGTGAGGCATTGCATTCTCCCAGGTGGGTTATGTGGAGTTTGTGTTAAGGGGGTGTGTGGGAAAAGCTGCTTGTAACTATGGTCAGAGCTGTCAGTCCTCCTTCCCACCCAGCCAGATATCCCACCATGGAACGTGCTTCCATTGCAGGGAGTGCAAGTTGGCTTTCAGGATGTCAGGCAGTGGTGTCCTGCTGTTGGTTGGTGCACAGTTCCCAGCAGGGCCTTGTGCTCCCCACAGCAGTACCCAGTGTCAGCCATCTTGTCAGTTGTTTTCCACTCCCTGTGATGTGAGCATGGTTCAGAGTGGTGTTTATGGGCCAATTGTGAGGGTGACCAATATCTGTGACTACAACTCCCATCATGCTATTGGCTACACTAACTTCACCAGCATACACACAATTCCTTCCTTTCAGTGAGCTTCCCTGTGAGGTGGTGTTCTAGTGGTGGCAAAATATCTGACTGTGTTTGTTGGTTAGATTTGTGCCACTGCCTTGCTGTATTTGTTGTTAGGTTTGTACATGTCATGACACAGTTACATATCACTATGAGATGGCATGTATTGTGTTTATCTGACTGACAGACACATCTTGGGGTGATTATCTTTTGGTTGCTGTGGATTTGCTAAGGGTGCATGGTTTGACTATCCCCTTGACAGTGATGTGTGTGTATTGTCACACAATATTGTGTATATTTGTTGTGTACTCACCAGGCTCTGGGATGTTTGATAGTCCATATACGCTCACTGGTGGTAGGATGGCTCGCACCTTCTCCTCCCAAGGCCTGAGGTATAGTGGTTTGGCAGGAGGGCCACTGCCGGTGCGCAGACTCAAGATGTAATCCTTCTTTAGTAGGTCCTTGACCCTCCTGCGCACATCATACCACCTGTTCTGGATGTCTTCCTTTGTGCGCAAACATGGTGATTGTGCGTTCACCCTGTCGACGATCCTCTCCCACATCTTGGTTTTCTGCGACATGGGGGTCTGTTGGACCAATGTACCAAACAACTGTGGCTCTACCCTGAGGATCTCATCTACCAGGACTTCCAATTCACTGTCTAGGAACTTTGGATTCTTCTTTTGGGGCATGGTGATGGGTGGTGGTGGTGATTGAGGTGTGTGTGTGTGCAAGTGAGGGTGTGTGAGTGTAGGTTTTGCTGGGTGTATGTGAGGGTGCTATTTGTTGAGGTGCTAATGGTGTGTGGCTTGTGTGATGGATGAGCTGTGAGTGTGTCTGTGGTTGCTGTCTGATGGTGTTCTGTGCTGGCAGGTCAGTTGAATTTGCAAAGGATCATGGTAGGGATTTGTGGCCTTTATATGGGTGGAGTTGTGGGTGTGTCTTTGTTCCATGTTTTCCCCCACCAGTATTTATTGGCTTTGTAATTGCTTGTTTGGCCCTTTTTTTGTATTTTTTCCTTTGTATTTTTTGTGCATGTAGGTGACGTTCTTCTGTACGAGTAGGATGCTGCAGTTGTCTCGTGCGAGCTTCTCAGAGTCGTTCACGCTGTGTTTCTGCTAGGTTTCATGTGCGGTGTACGCGTCGGTCGCGGAGTATTGGGTTGCTTCGGCTGGGTTTTGTATGCGTGTCAGTCGTACGGCTTGGGCACCGTGCGACTCGGTCTGGTTTTCCACGCATTGCATCATACTGCGCGGGTCTGAGTTCGCGGGTACGTTTCGGTCGGGTTCATTCCTGGTATGTGTCGGTCGGTTCGATTCGCGTGGTTTCCCGGCCGGATAGCTGGTTTCTGTGCGGTTCGGTCGTTCGGCTTGTGTTCCGTACGAGTCGGTCGTGATTCACATGCATTTCATCGTACTACGCAGGTCGGGCAGCACCGGTACGTGTTGGTCGGACTATATTCCCATACCGAGTCGGTCGGTATGTTTTCCGGCCCGAATCGGAATCGGCCCCTTAATGTACATTTTAACAAATATAATAAAGAAATTTAATTAAAAAAATTTAAACATACATATATAAAATGTAATATATATATGTATATTTACTTTAAAACAATTAATAAACTAATTATTTTAATTTATTTTAAAATGTTATAAATATATACAAATTTACAAATAAATATATATATATATATATATACATACACCTATAACATAAAATCTAATAAAAAAAATATATATTATAAATTAAAACATTAAAAAATATTTAATAATTTTTAAACTTACATTTTTCACTCCATTGAGTGCAACAGTAGGGAAAGTGTTGGGTAGCGGATCGGTAAAAACTTACTATTCCTACTCCAGTTAGTGCAACAGTAGGTAAAGTGTTGGATAGCGGAGGGGTAAAAATTACTATTCCCACTCCAATTACTGCAACAGTAGGGAAAGTGTTGGATAGCGGAGAGGTAAAAATTAATATTCCCACTCCAATTACTGCAACAGTAGGAAAAGTGTTGGTTAGCGGAGGGGTAAAAATTACTATTCCCACTCCAATCAGTGCAACAGTAGAGAAAGTGTTGGATAGCGGAGAGGTAAAAACTTACTATTCCCACTCCAGTGAGTGCAACAGTAGGGAAAGTGTTGGATAGCGGAGGGGAAAAAATTACTATTCCCACTCCAGTGAGTGCAACAATAGGGAAAGTGTTGGATAGCCTAGGGGTAAAAATTAATATTCCCACTCCAATTACTGCAGCAGTAGGAAAAGTGTTGGATAGCGGAGGGGTAAAAATTACTATTCCCACTCCAGTGAGTGCAACAGTAGGGAAAGTGTTGGATAGCGGAGAAGTAAAAATTACTATTGCCACTCCAATGAGTGCAACAGTAGGGAAAGTGTTGGATTGCAGAGGGGTAAAAATTACTATTCCCACTCCAGTCAGTGCAACAGTAGGGAAAATGTTGGATAACGGAGGGGTAACAATTAATATTCCCACTCCAATTACTGCAACAGTAGGGAAAGTGTTGGCTAGCGGAGGGGTAAAAATTACTGTTCCCACTCCAGTGAGTGCAGCAGTAAGCAAAGTGTTGGATAGCGGAGAGGTAAAAATTACTATTCCCACTCCAGTGAGTGCAACAGTAGGGAAAGTGTTGGATAGCGGAGGGGTAAAAATTACTATTCCCACTCCAATTACTGCAACAGTAGGGAAAGTGTTGGATAGCAGAGGGGTAAAAATTACTATTCCCACTTCAGTGAGTGCAACAGTAGGAAAAGTGTTGGATAGCAGAGGGGTAAATATTACTATTTCCACTACAATTACTACAACAGTAGGGAAAGTGTTGGATAGGGAGGGGTGAAAATTACTATTCCCACTCCAGTGAATGCAACAGTAGGGAAAGTGTTGCATAGCGGAGAGGTAAAAATTTATATTCCTAATCCAGTGAGTGCAACAGGAGGGAAAGTGTTGGATAGCGGAGGGGAAAAAAATACTATACCCACTCCAGTGAGTGCAACAGTAGGGAAAGTGTTGGATAGCGAAGGGGTAAAAATTAATATTCCAACTGAAGTCAATTCAAAATTAAAAACAAGCAAAATATCAAATACAATACAAAAGATGTTAAAAACAAAAAAAAGAAAACATATATAAAAAGATTAACAATTACAAAAGATAGAAACATATTATTATGTTAAAAAAATCAAAAATTACCTACAAAGCTTATTTTATAAAAAATTTAAAAATAATTTACAAACAAATAACTATATTTAATAGAAACTAATTATAATCAATAACATGAATTGTTACATAAATTTAATATTTTTTATTTCCTACCCTACAACACCACAAAATTCACAACACACATCTAAATTTCTAAACAAAAGTGTACCTCCATAATTAGCATAATTAATTATCAATTAAACAAATATTATTAATTAAAAAACAAAATAAAACAGATAAAAATTAATTTACTCACCAAACGTTACCCCTATGAAACCAAAATCCACACAATAAATTACCATAAATATTTATCAATTAATGAATGAATAATAATGAGCAACTAATTATTAATTAATAAAACCTAAAATACTTTCCACCCTCTACCTCAATAAACACCACAACACACACCTAAAAATCATTACACAATTTTACATTATTAAATTAATATCAATTAACAGCAACTTATTAATTAATTTAAAAGAATTTACTTCCCACCCTTTACCACTATAAACCCCACAACTCACATCTCAAATTAATTACACAATTGCCATATTTAATTTTTAATTAATTAATTACCATTAATTAATAAGTAATTATTAATTAATTATAAATAAATTACTTCCCACCCTATTCCCCTATAAACCCCACCACCCATTCCTAAAAAAAAGACACAATTAACATATTTAATTACCAATTAATTAATTAATAATATTAATTAACAAGCAATTGATAAATAATTATTAATAAATTAATTCCCACAATTAACACTATAAATTATAAATTAAATAAACAGTAATATATACAAATTATTATTATTACATTTATTAAAATTAAATTACTTCCCACCCTATTCCTCTACAAACCCGCAAACCGCTCCAACAAAAATAACCCAATTAACATAATTACCAATTCATTAATAATAATTAACAACTAATCACTAATTCATTAATAACAAATTAATTACCACACTTTACACTATAAAATCTATATTAAAAAAATACTAATAAATAAAAATACTAATTAATATATTATAATTAAATTACTTCCCACCCTATTCCCCTATAAACTGCACCACCAATTCCTAAAAAATGACACAATTAACATAATGAATTACCAATTAATTAATTAATAATAATAATTAACAAGAAATTGATAAATAATTATTAATTAATTAATTCCCACAATTAACACTATAAATTATAAATTACATAAATATTAATATATAAAAATTATTACATTTATTAAAATTAAATTACTTCCCACCCTATTCCCCTATAAACCCGCAACCCGCTCCAACAAAAATGAAACATTTAACATAATTACCAATTCATTAATAATAATTAACAACCAATTAATGAATATTTATTAATAAATTAAGTCCTACAATTAATATTATAAAATATAAATTAAATACATATTAATAAATTAAAAATATTATTAATTTGATTATAATTAAATTACTTCCCACCCTATTCCCCTATAAACCCACAACCCGCTACAGAACAAAAAAACGCTAAATTTAATTAACATAAAATTAATAACTACTAAAACTGTAATGCATATATTAAAAAAGAAAAGCAATACTTATACAAAAAAAATAGATCACATACTTTTAAAATACATACTAAAAAACATAACACTAATTTAACAATCAATATTTTAAACAACTATATTTTTGCAAACGATATTACTAACTTCGATATTTTCAAAAACAATATTTCTTACCTTAAAGTCGATATTCTTGACCACGATATTCTTGCTGTCGATATTTCTGTATCACAATATTTCCAACTCGATATTTGTGTATGTCGATATTTAAAGCTCGATATTCTGTCTGTGCACCATGTTCTCACAGGTGCAACACAAAAGTCGACCTATTTGGTATCCCCATGCATGAGAAATGTTTGTCCACAGTAAACAATTCTTGCCAATTCTTCAAATTCAGGACTCCTGTGCCCTTCTCAATCTCATACATCATGCATTCAGACTATCAGTCAGGCTCATCGTGTTTCTATCAGCCATCACAAAAGGGCTTTAACTGAAGGCCACGTAGCATGACCCTGCTCAGGGTTACATTGAAAGCAAATCTGCGTCACCACAATTCACTGGAACATGGAAGATAGTGTGGGCTTTCTCACTGCTGACTTGGGCAAAAGACATAACTCCCAAACATCACCATAACACCGTGAACTGCGCCTGCACATGTTCTTTAAGTGAATCCCCACCACTACAAGGAGAAGTGGAGACATGCGAGAATCTAAGCATGTGCTTCTTCGAGCTCGGTTTAGCGTGCAGTCGGTTCGAAGCTGAGTGTCGGTTTCACCAGTCTACCGAATAATGCCGTCACAGCATACTACCAGTGTAAGGACAGGCACAGACGGCCTCCTGTATCACTTACTTACAAAGTTGAATATCTCCAAAGAGAAACTGCAGAGCAGAATACATTCTACAGGTATACAGACTCAGCAGCCTCATTACATGCATGATCGATCCGCAGGTTTTAGATCACTCATATTTTTGTATGTTCCTGCAGTGAACCACGACAAGTAGTAATTTATGAAGAGGGCTTTATTCTTTCAACCTGAGGAGCATGTCGTATTACATTTGGCTGCTCCCTCATACCCCGCTCTCTCTCCTTTCAACCATCCACAAAGGAACACTCAGGGCTACAAAACCACAGTCCCATCACAGCATTCCACATTCCACACACCCAAACAGATCCCGCCTGTTACACTCATCCTCACACTAGGCATCCAACTAAGTACCACAACATTATCCCCAACGTATTTAGGACCTCTGCTTTTCCTATATAACACTTGAATGACACGTTATACATTACCATTTCACAGAGCTGTCATATTTTTCTTATGTTATTGTTCAGCATATCAGTTAGTTACATACTCTCCAGTATTTCTATACTTTATCTCTCCATGAAACCCGGGAACGACCCTCCTAAAAGTTGGACACAGTGGGGCAGATTTACAAGCCCCTTGCGCCACTTTTGCGTCACTTTTCCCATGTTAAAAGTGACGCAAAAGTGGCGCAAGGGGCTTGTAAATCTTCCCCAGAGTTTGGTGCACCATTTAAAGGTAGAGTTGAGTTTTAGATTAGTGAACTTACATGTAGACTGATCTGAAATACGCCCTCATAGCGAACGCTGTAGCATCTGACTTAGTAGCTGGTGACATCCACAGTCCTGGACAACCAGGACAAAGTTACTCACATTTCCACAGTCAGAAGAGTGTCATTCATTTCTGACACCAAATCCTCATATCTATTACTATACCTCAATAACAAAAAGGCGGATGACACCTTTTGCAAGAAAAACACCTATCTGCAACTGAAACTGGAAAACTAAAACAGGATTGAGTTGGTAAGGTCATTAGAAGGAGACATTCTTGATAAGAAGGCTTGGGGCAGATTAAGGGCATTTACACTACTAGGAAATTCAGGATAGCTACACTAATCAGGAAGTCTCTACCTCATAAAATCCTGTTTATCTGGAGCCACCAAGTAGGATGTTGTCTTTTTACTAAAATTTAAATGGCTAGATAGATTCTGATAATTGGTTTTAATTATGCACCCACTATTCCGAGGCAGATTTAAAGCAGTCTTGTCCATATTATTAACAGAATTAGGTCATACTAGGACACTCATAGGGGGAGATTGGAACATTGCAAAATACCCAATAGTGTATTGAATCTGGGGGTGCTGTGTTAAGAGACGTAATGTCAGACCATGCCCTGTATGGTATTTGGTGGATAGGAAATCCTTTTGAGAAATACTATACCTTTCTTTCAACTGCACTAGGAACAGTGTCCAGTATAAGCTTTTTCTAAAACAGGGATCCCTATCTAACAACAGTACAGTTGAGCTAGAAGAAAGGTTCTTCAAAGACCTTTACATGCCTATACTAAGCAAAGAATGGAGAGAGTTGTTGAGTGGTGAAAGCATACCAGACGAGATAAAAGGAAGACCCACTTGCAGATTTCCAGGGGAAGATGCTTCCTCTGAGAGTTCTTTGAAGCCTGTGGAATACAAGTAGTGCCCATGTTTCCTAGTGCATTTAAACAGGCTGATGAAATTGGATCAATGGGTCTTATTTCTAGCAAAGTGGTTATAAGTCTTGAAAAATGGTAAGTATTCATTGGAATGTCAACGTTATAGACCCATTTCAGGGATTATCCTCGATATTGAAATTCTGGCCACTAATCCCGTCGGGTCATCCCATCCCTTATCTATGAATCACAGATGGACTTTGTCCCGGGAACATCTTCTAGCAATCACTTAAGGACAATATTACAATTGCTGTGGAAAAATAAAGATTTAGACAACTAAATCCTTGCCATCTCCCTCGATACTGATAAGGGATTTTATTTTAAAGGTTAAATGGCTATATCAATCACCAACTTCACAATACATGTTGGTATCTTGCCCCATCTCCGTTGATTATGGCACAAGGCAAGGATGCCCCCTATCTCCATTGCTTTTTTCTCCTTGCATTAGAACCCTTGGCAATTGTCAAGCAAATGTCTGAATTGATTGAGGGAATTCCCTCTCGATTAGGACAGAGAAATCCTTTTTAAATGCAGATGATATCCTAATAGTAATCACAAACTGCAAGAGACAATATCAGCATTGATGACAATATTGCACTCATTCCCTCAGTTTTCCACATACAAGATAAATTGGGGAAAAAGTGAAGCATTGCCCTATCCAGTAAATTGTGTATGTCAGGATTTCCACCAGAAACAAGCAACAAAAATGGATGT
Source organism: Calotriton arnoldi (assembly GCA_963921515.1). NCBI lineage: Eukaryota > Metazoa > Chordata > Amphibia > Caudata > Salamandridae > Calotriton > Calotriton arnoldi. The sequence continues at coordinate 725,186 of CAWUFW010004395.1, read as the reverse complement.
GGTTTTAGTTTAATCATGTATCTGGCATAATATCAACCATAATACCGAATTATCCCTTGAGCGTATAGACAATGTATTCAAATCCTTTGTCTAGAAATGTACCTACTCCAGTTTTAAACTTTATAAATTATCTGCTCAGATTGAGCCAGGAGGGTTGCAGTTATTCCATATACAAATATATTATTTTGAGAATTAGTAGTATTCATTACAGTCCAAAAACTGGGGATCGACGTTTATGGGTAACAATGGAGTGTGAGATATTGCAATGTTATATGCATTTCTATGCTCTCTGTAGACATTGGTCACCCAGGAATATGTCCAACACTCACAATAAAAATTGCATGCTCCGGACATGGAAGGCCATGCATAAAACACTCATTTTTAATCCATAGGTGCACAAATGAGCCCCTTGTGAAATAATGCAGGGATACAAATAGCTGCCATGCCAATACACAGGAGGTCATGTGGCTCAGAGGGGATAAACAGGGTAGGGCACATAATTAACATGGGCACTTTCTGCCCCTTCCCAAATATGAAAGATAAGCACGGTCTTCCAAGGGTTCACATTTGGAAATACTACCAAATAGATCATTATTAATAGAGCTGTCTCTGTATGAACCCTTCAGAAACACCACAATTCTCAGTGAAAGTTTACATAGAGAAGCTCAGTACTCTTGGAGAATTGGTATCTGAGATGTATAGGGCTACTAACAGATCTCCTTTACTCAAAACAAGTTTCAAGGAACACTAAAAATGATTGCCACAATATTATGTATATTGAATATTCTTTAGAGGACTGGAAAGTCCTGTTAAATTCTCATAGCAAATATAATATTTATGAGACTCTGGGCTCAACTTCACCTACTTTAGGATGCTCTATAATTGTCTGGATCCCCTACGCCTTCATAGTCAACATGTCAACTCACTCATGCTGAATGCTGGAGATGTACGCAGATAGACTGAAATCTGATACATATCTTTTGGTATTGTAAGAGCAGTGAAATGTATTAGTCTGGTATATAGAATATACTGTAAGAGGGGGATAATATTTCTGTGGTCCCGTAGGCGTCCCTTGCCATACTTCATGACACGTCAGAATGTAGATTTCATCCTAAACATAGACAGACACAAATGGTTGGGGACGAAACTGGTGATTGCCAAGACTTGCATTATTCATCATGAGAGGAAATCACCATTAGGTCCGACTCATGAAGAGTGGATTGTGGAGATTACCAGAGTGGTGGCCTGTGAGCCAGTAATTTAAACTTAGTGATCAAGTGAGTATATTTGACTCAATATGGGAACATTTTGTATGAACTTCATGGTTATCCTGTTTTACTGAGATACTAAATATATTTCATTGCCACAAAAATATTCTGAGGATGGGAAAGATATCTTTCTCAACCTATTATGATACAAAGCCATACAAATAATTTAACAGTTATATATTTTGTAACATAAAGGCAATTGCCGGTAGGTTATTGACAAAGAGAGGGTGGGTTTAGGCAATGTCTTTGCTCATTGTGAATTTATTATGCAGATGAAACTGATGAGAGCTCTTGATCATTTAGTACTGTAAAAATAAGGTTTTTATAATCTCTGAAGTGAGCTTGGCTGTGGAAGGGCAGGCACATGTTATTACTCACTGGGTACTTTATTTTCTCTTATTCTCTATCCTTTTTGCTCACATCTGTGGTGGGTGGGTATTAAGATAAGCTGGAGTGCCATGGGGGAGGTTTGAGCGCCCCAGTGACCTGTCACACTGCCTTACATATAGGTAATTTTGAAATTCTCCTTCTGCCTTTAGTTGCTTTCCGCAGGGGCACTGTAGTATAATATTGTACTTCACTTAAGAGATCGTCAATGTGGTCCTGGCATGAGGCATGTTCCTCTTTGTTGTGATATGGGGTGTGACAAGTAGTAGGAGGTTATTGAGGGTGTATTTGTTGCATCTAAACCTGTTTGCATTCTTGGTTACTTTTGTGCTTGATTGTTTCTTTGAACTGAACCTTCTTTTCCTTTGTGCTCTCCTATTGCTTGTTACAGAAGTAATAGTGCCAAGAAAAGTTGCTCATATATGGGATTGTGGTTTTTACAAATGGGGTTTGTGATGCCTTTGTCCACAGTGATCTGTTTATGCACTGTATGGGTGGGGATGGCTGTTCCACTTGTTCTTCACTTTTATGTTGTTTTGGATGAGTGATGTTAGACATGAAATTTCTGGTTTGATCTTCCCCCAAACGTTTGCCTTCATCCTTTCCGTTTTCTGAATTTGTATGTGTTGCCATTAGGATTGTTCACTTTACTGCTTCTAACCAGTGATAAAGTGCTTGTGCTCTCTCTCAAAAACATGGTAAAATTGGCCTACACCTGATTGGCACATTTAATGTATTTACTTCCCTACTAAATGGTACTACATGTACCCAGGGCATGTAAATTGTATTCTACTAGTGGGACTGCAGCACTCATTTTGCCACCCACTTAAGTAGCGCTTTAAAATATATCTCAGGCTTGTCACTGCCATTTTGAGCTGCCAAAACAACCCTTTTGCCTGGGCTAAACCTTTCTTTTTAATACCTATAAGTCACCCCTGAGCTAGGCCCTAGAGGCTTGTAGGACATTGTGCATTGTATTTAAAAAGCACCACATGTGTTCCTAAGTTTCGCATGTGCTGCTGGTGAAAAAAGCCAAAATTTACATTTGACCACTATAAGGCCTATCTCTCCCTTTGGACAACATTGAGTTGCCTTATTACATTTAATAAGTGGTAACTTTTGTTTGGGAGCATGTAGAAATGTCATGTTTTGGCTAAAAAGAATTGCAATGGTGTAGTCAGATTTCATGTCACAATTCTGAAAATGACACTTTTAGAAAGTTGGCATTTTCTTGCCCTAACCATTTGGTGCCCGCTGCTACTGTTTTTGGTCACATGACTGTAAATAGCTCTGCTATTGAAATTTGTTGAGACGAAAAGATCCTCTGCATGGTAAGAGACTTATACCCCTTTTCTGAGTGCCCAACTGTACTGTTGTCTGGATCCCTAATGCTGATTTTTTTATAATGGGCGAACATGGATCATGCGTGTGCCCCATGACATAGACCTGTCACATGGATTGGGATCTGGTTGGACTGGGAGGGGCACCCAGAGCAATACCCTCAAGGTGGTGGAAGGCTACTGCCTTCACCAGGAGTTAAGCTGCACAAGCATGGTGGTGGCAGCATACTGTGTAGTGTTCTGTGGTAGTGAACAGGACCTTTTTACCCTATGTCACTGGAGTGGAGCCTACAGGCTCACTCTCCTCTTTAGAAGTTCAGCCGCTGTGTGCTTAACTCATCCTTGGCCTACATCAGGTAAGATGTGGAGTGCTGCACAGAGCAGGAGTAGTAACTCTCTGTTGGTTGTATGTGTGCCTGCGAAGGGTACAGAACAAGGGTGGAACAGCATTGTGCAGTGCATGTGTGATTAGGACATGTACTGGGTGTAGGTGTGCCTGAGAGGAATACATTGCATGAGAGATATAGTGCTGTGCAGTGTGGGCACAGTGAAAACATGTGCTGGATGTATGTGTGCTTGAGTGAAGTACAGTATATGAAGGGTGATGTGTTGTGTAGCACGCACAGATGGCCCGATTCATAAAGAGTCTTTCCAGTCGTGGTTGAGTCTCCACACTCATGGTGGAATCTTCACATGGAGTACTCTATGCAGTGCTCCATGTGGAGATTCTGTCATGAGTGCGGGGACTCCGTCACAACTGCTGAGACTCTTTGGGAATCTAGCCCATAGTGAGCGTATGTGTTGGCAGTGTGTGTGTCTGTAAAGAGCACACTCTGGTTAAAAATAAGAAAAAGCTTCAGTGCTGAACAGTGCACACAGACGGAGTGTGGTTGCGGAATGCATGTGTACCTGTGAGAGTACACTGTATAGAGGAACAGTGTTGGACACAGAGTTTACTGTGGATGTGTACTGAGGTAGTGTGCCTGCAATGGTACATTGCATGGAGGACCCTGAGTTCCATTTTGGAAAGCCCAGGCCTGCCTATCAAAGACATGAGTAGGAGATTAATCCCTCAGGCCGATTTGAGTATTGCTGTTTTCCTTAGAGCTGGGTGGGGACACACTGGAGGGGAAAGGAAGAGACTCCCTTTACACTTCAAAAGACTGCTCTTTGATTCAGTGATAGATCACAAGGAAGGGGCCTGGACACATCTCAGGAAGGGAGATAGGGCTGATAAGGGAATCATTAAGAGTAGGGCTGGGAGTCTGGGATTAACCTTTTGATGCACATATCACTGTGGCTGACATCCAGGTGTGAACTCTGGTCACTCCCATGAACTGTGTTGTGGACAATCAGCTTTGGAGTCATTCCTGCTGTGACAGACATCTTTCATGAAGAATGGGAGAAGTGCCCACTTGAAAAGGAGCAGAACCCCAACATAAAGCGTAAATGATCCAGACTCTAAATCAGATTTAGTGTCTAGAAAAGGACTATCAGAAGGGGAGGTTGAGTCCCCAAAAATGTGTCATCGGCCAAGCAGCCAGATGGACTGTGTGAGAAGGGGAAGCTCTGATAGACTTCTGCCTGTGACCAGGACTGGGGGCAAGGCCTACTAGTCTGCCTGCTGTGTGAGGGGACATCACCCAGGGAAACCAAGACCACCTGCTCTGGAGCCTGGAGCGCCAACACTTGCCTACTTACCAAGATCAGTACACCCGGTGAGGAAGAGGAGAGTGTTGGAGGGAAGAAGGTCCATGGGGAGCCCTACCATGAGGACTCCTTGTGCGAGGTTTGAGGATTCGGCTGTGCACTGATCGGGCCATCACCAAAGTGCAGGATTGTTTTTGGTGACCCCTTTATGCCAGGATAGGGCCTCCGTAGACTGAGCTGTGTGTTGAGTGACATGCAGGTCTTGCTTTGCCTGTCTGGCTGTGCTATGGTGAACCCCTAAGTCAGAGGGGGCCACCAGTAAAGTTACCACTTTAAGAAGTGCCAAGACTTGTGACCATCTGGGCCAGAGCTCTTGTGTTGGAAGAGCCTGTACCCATATAACCATGTATCGCTGCAACACCGTACATCAGAAGGGGCTGCTGGTACCAACATTGCCAAAGGATTTGGACTGCTGGATGAAGGAGAGACTGAGGCTATGATCGGCGTGTTGAACATGCACTGTGAGGGAACTGCCCCCTGCTCACCACTGAGTACTAACGGACATGCCGTGGACGACATCACACCCTCTCTGGCTCCAGTTGGGAGCTGAAGAAAGGATTCCCATCCCATGCTGAACAACTCATAATAAAACTCCAGACTATCCAGAACATAGCAGCCAGGCTCATCCTCAACCTCAACAGGCAGACGCAAATCACCCCCCACCTCAGGAAACTCTATTAACTACCCATCGAGGAGAGACACCAGTTCAAGTTGCTCACACATGCCTACAAGGCACTACACAACGAAGGACCGGTATATCTCAAGAATTGAATGAATTTCTACCAATCTACCAAGAAACTCTGCTCTGAATACCTCTTCCTAGCAGCCACCCGACACATCCGCCGGACAAACAGTGGAGGCCGCTGCTTCTCCTACCTGGTGGCTAAGACCTGGAACAACCTCCCCCTGCACCTCAGAGCCTCACCGTCACTCCAGCAGTTCAGGAAACCTCAAGACCTTAATGTTCAACCAATAAGAGAACAGACAGCATGTTCTCCCAGTGCCTCGAGACCCTCACGGGTGATGAAGCCATGCTCCACAAATCCTGATTGATTGATTGATTGATTTCCTCAAGCAGGAGTACGCTGTCTGTATTTCATGTGAAAGGTTCTCCGTGTAAGTGACGCATTTACATTATTTGTAGGTGATGGATTTCTAAATCATGAATGACCAAGAAGCCTTCTGGGTGACAGCCAATCTTCCCCTCGTGTTGTGCATATGGTTCACTTGCTGCTTTGCCTAGCCTGTGTGGACAATGGTGTATGTGTAATGTTTTACTTTGACTGTTTGCTTCCTGTTATTTTTTACTTAGATCAGAAAAATAGATGTGCACAGGGTAGTATGAAAGGAGCAAACATGATGACAAACACTTACAAAACTTTTCACCTAAAACACGATTCACTGGCTCAGACATACCTAATGGAAAGAAAAACCTAAAGAAAGCTAGTAAGAGTAGTTTTTAGTTTCTGGATGTGCATAGACGTTGGTAAAAATATGTTTATTAGGAAGGTGTCTAGTGATACTAAACTGGAAACTCACATTTTCCATAGCCTTAGACATGCAAACTTTTTGCATGGGATACATTTTGCCATCCCAGTGAAATATAGGGAGTGAAGGAAGCTTAACCATTTGCCCATTTTAATAATCAATTTCTCAACTGCTGTAAAAGTCTCCACGTAATTGATTTGAATACTGCAAAACAAAAGGTCAATATCTTCAAGGTGAAGTAAATGTCAGATGACGGCTCAGATTTCCATCACAGCCATGTCATTCACAGAATAAGTCACAGTCGCAGAATAACGGAGTCATTTTGACCCAGACAGGAGGTTTGATAACCTCTCTGGGGTCATGTAGACCTCACCTCAAAGAACACATTCCCAGGCTGGCCGTCCTATGTAGGGTTAACAATCAATCCCTTTCAGCAGCTACCTTTTTCATATAGGGTTTTAGATTGATATCACCACAACACAGGAAAAATCCAGTGCCATAATATACCACCAGTAGACAGGGTCCAGAGAAACAGCAGAGAGCTGACAGGTAAAACCAAACACACAATGAAATTGCCAGAAAAGGTCACACAAAGATAAAGGTTACTGATAGTCTTAAGTCAGAGCCCTAAGCAAGCCAACAAGGGGCAACATTCACAGATATAAAAATTAGGCAATAAAGGGCGACACTGTCACCAGCAAACATTTACTGCAAGATTCGAGATGTAAGGCTCAAAGATTCTGAAACATTTTTATAAAAATGAAAAGAGACCAGAAGCAAAAGCAGTGAAGCACGAATAGATCCTGACATCTTGGATCCGGCAACAAAGATTTTTTTTTTAGTTAATTTCCAAAAACATAACCATAAAGCAAAGCACACCTGTGACAATTGGGAACATCCTTTAGCTCCCATGGCATACACCTGCATGTCCCTGCCCTCAAAATGTAAACACCAAGATGACGCCAAAAGAAAGGCAGAACCACGACCCTAGTACAGCAGCACCAAGAGATGACAACTAAAAACTGCAGAGACTGCTGAAGCCTTCGAGATAGGCGGAACGTCAACATCAACTCTACTGCACAGAGCCGTACAGCCGTATGCCAAGCCAAGTATCGAAACAGAACTCTGCGGTCTACGGAAAGGTCTGCGGATAAAGAGGCTCGAGCCTGGACCGCAGCGTTTTCAATGGAGAGGGCTGCCTACTCCTTTGTCAAACTCGAACTTAGGGGGTCTTTACGATGACGGGCGGATCGCCACCGCCCGTATGGCGGTGGCGGTCCACCCGCCATTCCCCTCCGCCCGCCATTCCCCTCCGCCCGCATGCCATTTCCCCCCACCACATTAGAATGGCGGGGGGAGCCCGGCGGACGGAAAGACCGTCCGCCGGTTTTCCGCCGGTCACACAGGTGACCGGGCGGAAAAGGGCACTAATATGGTGGCGGTGTCTGCAAGACACCGCCATCCATATTAGGATGGTTGCGGAGAGCAGCCTTTCCATGGCGGCTATGCTGCCATGGAAAGGCATACGGTCTTCGCTATTGGGGGCCCGTTGCGGGCCCCCAGAGTGTTGGGGGGGTGGTGGGTGCACAGGTACCCCCCTGCATTGGCATGGACAAGGTGGCAGGCACCGCGCGGTGCCTGTCACCTTGTGCATGCCAATGCATGACGTGCATTCCCAGCATTGTGGTGGGCGGTCCTGTGAACACCACCCACCACAATGTTGGGAATAGGGGATGCCACCGCCACCGTGGCGGTGGCATCCTAATACTCGCGGCGGGACCGCCGCTCCTATGGCGGACGGTCCCATTCACCGCTACGGTGGCGGGCGGACTTTGTCCGCCCGTCATCGTAATGTGCCCCTAAGGGCCTACGGCTGTTTAAGTGCAATGTCCTCAATTAGGACTCGCCAGTAATGCAACGGAGCCTTCTACATATCCGGTAATCAGGTTGGCAGTCATTTTTACGGATCTGCTATATTAGAAAAAATCAAGAAAATTACGTTGACAGCTCAGGGTGATTACACACACTATTTATAACCAGTTAAAAGCTGGTGTAAAAGTAGATAGAAAAGATGCAAATGAGTGTCTGTATTGCCCCAGCATCTAATAGTACTCTCTCACTATATTACTGCTACTGCTGCGAGGCATTACTGCAATGTGCAGAAACATCTTCTAAATGAAGGCTAAATTCTTGCATAAATGGAAAACTGCTCATACTCTCTACCTATGGACATCGAGAATCTAATTCCACTGATAGCCAAACTCATAGGTGTTGGATGTTTTTGAAAACATATTTTCACAGTCTTTAATGCACTGAAAAGAAATATGCTGTGTTAAGAATGTAGGCCAAATAAATGTATATCCACTCATTCTAAACGTTTATTGTTAACACACTATTCTTTCAAGTAACCGCAGTTTTCGCTGGAAGAATTAGTAGCTACAGAAATCACAATGTGCACGTAATGTTTACAGATAGTATCTTCAAAGCAGTTCTTGTTGCAATGTCCTTTTCTGAGAAATCCATGTGTTAGACAAAGCCATGTCTCTTCAAGACATTCAATATATATATATGCATATGTATCGTGCTGTAGTTAAGTTCATTCTTTCTAACTTGTACAACATTCTCTTTAGAAATGCAATATAATTCCTACGTCTGTTTGCCTATCTGTGATGTTGGGGTTTTATTATTACCGCCTTGCTGAAACGAATGCTATGCTCCACTAGACATGATGAAGAAGCATTACACAACAATGATTTCTGCCAGGTCTCTGGTATATAGGCCAATATAAACTATTCCATAACAATAAAAAGAGATTAATACAGTATTCAAATGTTCCACATGTATCTGAGTTAATGCTGTGGTAGAATCATATATTTATTATTATAGTGTTTGCTTTTTAGTATTAATCGCTCAGTTCAAATAATTTACATTGTGTGCACTGTGCACTTGTGAGTGGAAGGTGTGGAATATAAATTGTAGCTTACTCGACCTTTTGTGGGTGTGTTTCCATCTTTGCTTGTCCTTCCTGTAACCTAACTTGTTTGCCTCTTTCCTCTTCCCACTAAGGACCTGATTCCAATCTCGCTAGGAAAGCCTTCCGTACGACTCAGATCCGGAGGGCTTTCCAAGCGAGACATGCTCCGTGAGTCCTCACGAGCGAGTGCGATGCTGTCGTATGCTTACGGACTCGGTTTACTCGGACTCCTATTGAACTCTATGGGAGCCCGTGTACAGACGCGTACACAGGCTCCCATAGCAGAAAAGGGGTGGGTGGGGAAGAGCGTACACCCTGTGGCGGGCACACACGGTGCACGCCTTGATCGGGAGGACCCATGGGTACACCCCGTGATAGTTTTGGAGTGGCCCGGGTAAAGGGGGGGCCTGCTACGACCCCCCGAAGTTTGCTTCCGAAAGTCGTTTCATCTCGCTGAGACCGAGACAAAGCAGTTGTCTGAATCGTGCATCGTACTCGCTCGGTCGGAATACGGCTCCATTGCGCGGCACGATTCAGCTACGAACGAGTCGTACAGACAGGTTCGGGTCCCGGAAAAGATTCGGTGGGCGCGTATGTGATCTTCGCATCGTACTTGATCGTTCGGACCTGTGTACGATTCAGCCATAAACAAGGGCTACGAATCGAATCTGGGAAAGCCAAATCCGATTTGGAGGCCTTCCAAACAACATCGGAATCGGGCCCTTAGTAGATATTCTCCATTTTACAGCCATTCCCTCTCACCACTCCCACTTTCACTCCTATGACATAATAGCGTGGGATATTCACAAAGGCAAATTTACACATGAGTAAATCTACACAAGTAAATCTACTCTTACACTTTTTTGTACTTTTGGCTATTCACCATTTTATTTATTTTGAATATACTAAATTAAATTAAAATTATTTTGTAACAATATTTTTAAAAAATATCCACCTAAAATAATGCGTATCTATACTTTTTATGTAGTAGAAGTTACTAAAACTTGATAATATGAGGAAAAATGTATTGCACCGTCAATAGGTAATAAGGAGATTTCAGTGTCTTTTTATTAAATGTCGTGTTTATTGTGCATTTCGGAGCTAAAGCAAATTTGTGCATGGATTCACGCATTCAATATTATACAAGTCGCTAGAAATATGCAACCGCTTAGAGCAAAGGTGTACCTGTGATGCAAGAAGTGGTAGGAATAACTGAAGCTTATGAAAGAGCGACGGAACCTAAAACATAGCCATGGTATTGTTCATTGGCAATGGGACATAATTGTCTAAATTGTACCTAGCTGAAAGGAAGTTATTTGCTGCCAGTAGCATTGAGCACTTTCAAGTGCGTTGAAAAATGGAACAGAGACTGATATTGTGATTGTGTTTTAGTGGAATCTGCACTTGAGCCTGGGAGTTTCGCTCTTGGATCTATCTGTGTGATATACTTTGGCAATGCTACTTTTTTTTTTCTCAAACATATGTTTATTGAAAGGTTTTCAAACATATTGCTTAGATCAACCATCATAACGCTCATCGCAGTGAGCGGCCAATAAAACATACAGAAAAGGGTCCTGCGCAACATCACTGAACCTGGCTCATGGCTGGTCCCTGTCTCATAGGAAAGGCAAATAATCAATGGTTACAGTTTCTGATGTTGTCGGGATTCCGGCCAGACCCCCGCGTCCAGTATGTTAGCTAGAACAAATGTAGCTGAGCAGGCAACCTTCTCTAGGGATGGTCTTCTATCGGGTCCTCCCAACGGGAAGGAGTATTCGTGAGTGAAAGAAATCCTCGAGAACACAGTACTCAAGGAAAAAGAAAAAAGAAAAAGAAAAAGAGAGAACTGTTAACAGAACCCCCATCCCCCCTTCCCCCACCCACACGATGGCGGCGATACAGTCGTACTGGGGTGTATACCCATGATAGTGTAAATTAGATCAGAATTGGAAGAGATGTAGTGCTCTAACTGACGAAGGGCAGACAGCTGAGGGCAGCCCCCGGGATAGGAAGGACACTAATGGACCCCATTTGAATTCAAAATTCTTATAATTATCTCGGGAAATATCAGACATTCTTTCAAGGCTCAGTAATTTACACAGTCGAGAGTACCATAGGGAAATCGCTGGTGCAGCTTTCTGTTTCCAAGCGGCTGCTATGGTCACTTTAGCTGCGCCTATGCACAACCACATGATGGCTTTATCCGCTCGGGTCTGGTGTTCCAGTGTTGGGTCGCGGAGCCCCAGGAGGACTTCCGCCTTGGAAGTTGGGATTGGGTAGCTCAGGAGATCTTTAATATGTGCCAGTATTTCTTCCCAGAAAGGGCGAATAGTAGGGCAGTCCCGCCAAATGTGTTGAAAATCGCCTAGGAGCCCGCAACCCCACCAGCATCTATCAGAGGCAGTGGGGAAAATCTGCCTGAGTCTGGAGGGGTGAAGGTACCAGTCCATCATAGTCTTAAGGTGCGCTTCTCGGATCTCTATAGAGTGATTGAGCCTAGTGATGTCCGCCCACAGACTTGACCATTCCCCCTCTGAGATATTGCACTGAAGTATGCCCTCCCACATACCCATGTTGCGTGGTCTGGAGGAGAGGGCCGTGGTGAGCAGGAAGTTATAAATAAAGGAGATGACTCCCCTCATAGTGGTAGTTTTGGAGAGGAAGGACTCGAATCTTGTGGGTGGACGGGTAGCTGCCTCCCGGACTTGAGGTGAAAGGACCCAGTGAAGCAGCTGAGTGTAATGGTATTGTTCCGTGGTGACTAGGCCGTAATCCCGTTTGCAGTGATCAAAGGTGAGGGGGTCAGCGTTGTGAAAGAGATGTGTAAGCGCTAGGCATCCCCCCTCCCTCCAAGCATCAAAGGGACCCTTGTGCTGGGCAGGTGGAAAGGCTGGTTTGAAATGTATCGGCGTGAATGGGGAGGGAAACGTTGTCCATCGATCGTCCCCAGCTAGTGAGTCCCACACCTTCAGGGTGGTACATGTAGGGGTGCTAATGTATACATTCTGAGGGCGATCCTTCCTGGGACGCCACGCCAAATCCCAAATAGTTCTCCCCGCCACGCTGCGATCCATGTGCAACCAATGTTTTTCGGACTCCCCTTTGGACCATTCCGTCAGGACTCTGAGCTGCGCTGCCTTATAGTAAAGTGCAATGTCAGGGAGCCCCACCCCGCCCTCCGCCCGTGGGCGACGCAGTATTGTGAAGGAGAAACGGGCTCGCCCCCCCTGCCAAACGAAGCGAAGAATCATGGACTTAACTTTACCAAAGAAATCTTTGCCTAATTCTATGGGCAGCGCTTGAAAGAGGTATAGGAGCTTAGGTAGTAGTGTCATTTTAACCGCGTGTATACGGCCAAGCCAGGACAGAAAGAGAGGCTTCCATCTCGCTAGTTCTGTTTGAATGCGATTGAGAATGGGGGGAAAGTTGGCGCTAAAAAGCCCCATCACCCGCGGCGTAAGTAGAACCCCTAAGTATTGTATCGAGGAATCGGTCCATTGGAGCGAGGTGGAAGACTGCAACGCGCAAACTTCCGTATGGGGGAGAGTGAGATTAAGTATGTATGATTTGCTGAGATTTACCTTAAAGCCCGCTACCGACTCGAATCTCTCCAATTCGGATTGCAGGGGGGGAAGAGACCCCGCCGGATCTGAGAGTGACAAGAGGACGTCATCAGCGAAGAGGGAAATTTTATGTGAGTCTCCACTGAAGGGAATTCCCTGAATAGCTGGGTTGGCCCTGATGGTCATTTCCAAGGGCTCGATGCTTAGGGCGAAGAGAAGGGGCAAAAGGGGGCACCCCTGGCGCGTACCTCTAGTGTGGGGAAAGGGAGCCGATTGTACACCATTCACCTGGACTCTGGATCGTGGCTGAACATAATTGGTCCGGATCATATTAATGAATTTAGCCGTAAACCCAAAGCTGGAAAGCGTGTTAAATAAAAATGCCCAATCGACCCTGTCGAAGGCCTTCTCGGCGTCCAGTCCCACCAGAACTGTGGGGATACGACGTCTGTCAGCCTTCTCTATCAGGTGAACTATGCGCCGGGTGTTGTCATGCGTTTGTCAGCCCTTGATAAACCCCGATTGATCTGGGTGTATAATCTCAGGCATGAGGTCATTAAGTCTTTTGGCAAGGATGGAGGAGTATAGCTTGGCATCTAAATTTGGTAAAGCAATAGGGCGGTATGAAGCGCACATTTGGGGATCCTTCCCGGGCTTGGGTATCACCGAGATTACAGCCTCAGACATCGATCCGGTGGTCTCCCCTTCCTCCGCCATTTTGTTGAACAGACGTGTGAGGTGTGGGATAACATCTGGGGTGAAAGTTTTATAAAATTGGGCCGTGTAACCATCAGGACCCGGGGCCTTATGGGGCTTGAGAGCTTTTATAGCTGCAGCCACCTCCTCAGTTGTTATGAGAGCTGCAAGCGTGTCATTCCATTCTGGGGTGACCTGTGGAAAGTGCAGTGTCTGTAGGTATTCGCGTTGAGCAGTCGAATCTAAGTGGTCTGCGGTATAGAGCTTCCTGTAAAAAGCCCCAAAAGTCCTGGCTTTTTCCTCGTCTTTATACGTGATCCCCCTTGTCCCCCTGAATCCCTCCTATGTACTCCCGTTCCCTTTTCTCTTTCAGTTGTCTGGCCAGATGTCTGCCAACCCTGTTACCCTGTGAGTAGGATAGATGTCTTAATTTAAGAAGAGTAAATTCCGCCCTGTTATTGTAGATAGCCCGGAGCTTACCCCTCAGAGCAGTTAAATTGCGCAGAGTTTCTCTAGTAGGGTTTGCTTTATGTGTAAGTTCGATCTTAGCTACCTGTTGCTCAAGGGCTTCCCTTTCTGTGGTACTTTGTTTATTCAACGCTGAGTTAAGGGCTATACACTTCCCTCTAAAGACGGCCTTAAACGTGTCCCAGGTGGTATACTCCGACGTGTCTTCCGGTTTGTTAATGGTAAAAAATTCGGAGATAGTGTCCCTCAGCGTCGTACAAAATACTTGTCGTGCGTGAGAGCAGCAGGGAAATACCATCTGGGAGTGGTCGAGGCATTGCTACTCCATGCTAAGCATATCGACAACAGACCGTGGTCTGACACCGAAAGGGGAAATATCTTAGCGTCTTGGAGCGCCCCCACCAATGATTGACTGATGAATATATAGTCAAGTCTGGAGTACGTACGATGCACATTTGAGTAAAAAGTGTAGTCGCGTGAATGGGGGTCTTGGATGCATCGCTTAGCGTCAGAGGAAAATGAGCCCATGTCGGAGCGCTGAGGGTGAGTGCTATCTAAATCTTTCTGCCAAGTCAAATTGAAATCGCCCATGAGCAATGTTGGGCCCTTTGCAAAATCTTGGAGTTTCCCAGCTAGATTGTGTAGGAAGGCCGTTTGTCCCGTGTTAGGTGCGTATACGGCCACAAGAGTGCACAATTTACCCATTAGGCGTCCCTTGACCATAACTATACGGCCATCCTTATTGGACCACACGTCCAACGGCTGGAATTTCATGGCGGAGTGGAAGAGAAGTGCAACCCCTCTGTGTTATGTAGCTACAGAGGATCTATATATCAGTGGATAATGCTTGTGCCGGAAGCGAGTGTCCTCAGATCTGGCAAGGTGTGTCTCCTGTAGGGCCACTATATCGAGATGGTGATCTATGATATATTTCCACACCTTCTGGCGTTTCTGTGGCGAGTTAAGCCCCTTAACATTCCATGATCCGATGGAGATCGTCATCGCATCAGGAAGTCAGGGCATTGCCCTCCCTCTAGCGCTAGTGTTCTTAGCATGCCAGAGCGTCTGAACTGCTCTCGCAGTAAGCACCCCATGGTTGGATGATACCTGGTGAGTCTTAATGAGAGGTGGACCCTCATAATAGCACCCCGTACAGCCGCCACCGTTTCCCCCCCTCAAACCCCGGAAAAACAACATGAATGGTCAACAAAAAGAACTAAAAACAGCAGTGGTGTTACCGCTAGTGCGTCCCCGGCTGGGGGAAAGGAAGGCCCCCACGGGGACTTTTGGGGGCGGAACCACCGAGGACCCTGTCCGCGCCCATCCCGGACATTTCTGAAAAAAGAAGCTTAGTGCAGCTATCTGAAAGTAAGCAAGTCTGTGCAATTATTGGTAAGAGCTTGGAGGCGCCGCCTCTGATATTAAGGGTTGCAAGCAGGGCAATGCAGCAATCTACATAGGTTCGCTGGAACTGCAGGGCTTGAGGCCCAAAAGGGAGGAAGGGCTCAAGTGCAGCCCCCCAGGGGCTCCCCCATCACCCCAGGGAGAACCTCGGGTAGGTCGGCCTTCCTGCCGCGGGATACAGAGTGTCCCCCATCGTGGGCACGCAGATGGATCCCCCACGCAGTAGCTGGTAGGCATGTCAGACCCGCCCTGGGCCCCCCCAGTGGGCCGGGCAGGGCATAGTGTCAGGCTCGGGGGTAGCCCATCAGGAGACCGGCAGCCTGGGCTGGTAGCACACCCCATCCAAAGTCAGTGTCCTCTCCCTCAATGTTCTCCATGTGCTCGAGCAGAGTCCCATTACCACTACGGAGCAGTCCGACACCTTTGGCTTCTTCACCGGGGCGTCAGTCCGGGTGGACAGGCAGAGCCCTCCGCCCTTACCTGCAGTTTCTACGTGAGCTGACGGTCCAGGGGGCCGCTGATGGATTGCCTTGCGAAGTGCTTGGCGTCGCATTGGTAGAAGAACCGGCGTCTTCCGGGGGGAGTCCCAGGAGCTCCAGTCCGACCCTTAGGTCCGTGACATGGCGTTGTTTGTTGTATAGCTCAAAGCTCATCCCAAATGGGTAGGTCCATCTGTACCTTATCCCATCCTCGCGAAGCTTCGTGGTAATAGGTCTGAACGTTTGTCTTCTAGCCAGGGTGGCAGGTGCAAGGTCTTGAAAAATGGTACAAGAGTGGCCTTCGAATGAGACTTCCCCCTTCTTCCTGGCAGCTAGGAGCACCGCTTCTTTGACCTTGAAGGAGTGGAACTTGACCAGTACATCCCGCGGGTGTTTCTTCTCAGCTGTCGGTGGGCCGCCCACTCGGTGAGCCCAGTCCAGTTTGATTTTGAGGATCTGAGGGCTCAGGATCTCAGCAAAGAGTCCCTCCAGAAAGGCGTCCAGGTCGGGGCCCTCCACCTTCTCCTCCAGGTCCCGTATGCGGAGATTTTCTCTACGGGCCCTATTCTCAAGGTCCTCTACTTTAAGTTGCGCCTGGTCAAGCTGCTCCCGGAGGTCCCTGACGTTGTCTCCCAGAGCGGTGGTACGTGTTTCGTGCTCCCGTGATTGCGCCTCAAGGTCAAGTACCCTCGTGCCCACCGAATCCACATCCTGCTGTAAAGTGGATAACCTGTCCGTGAGGTCGGAACGGAGTTGTTCCATAGAAGCCTTTATGTCTTGCCCAAGATCATTCCGGAGCTCCGTTTTAAAGTCCTTGAACATGCCCAGTAGATCCTCTCTCGTCAGGGCCATGGTGCCAGCTCCCTCGGCGGAGTTCGGCGTGGGGCGCCTCTCGGGTACTGCAAAAAAGTCAGAGACCTTGTTGGGCGGTTTGCTCTGTGTCTTCTTTCGCGGCATATGGACGGGCCCAGCAGGACCCCCATGTAGGCACCCGGAAGACGCGGCGGGCTCGAATGGGTAGGGGCACAGAGGGCAGCTTGAACCTGGTTGGCGGTAGTCGGCTCGACCCCAGTGGTCAGCGCAGTGAACGTCGCCGTCTCGGCTCTAGGACCTCGGATCGCTCACTGCACACACCCCTGCATGCCCGGTCCCCACGAGCCCTCACCTCCACATCTTCAGAGTCGGCAGGGACATGGTCATCCCACGCTGCACAGGCACATGCACACAGGGGCCGGCAGTCCAGGCAGACACAAGTCTATCTCCGAGATCCTGCTGTCCCCCCCATCCGGGGATTCACCTTGTCCGTCGGGCCCCCGGGTCCTCCGCTCAACCAGTGTGCAGTATTCTCGAGCCCCCAAGGGGAGCCAACCCAGGCCAGGCCACAGGGTCGCTCCCCTCCACCCTCCGGACTCACGATCTCCGTCTCGCCACCGCTGCAATCCCTTTATCCTTGGTTATGCCCTGGGCCCCACGTCCCGGCGAAGGCCCAAATGACGCTCAATGTCCCAGGAGCGCCGCCATGTTGGGGTCAGGCGCGGCGGTTTCAAGGAGTAGCGGAGCGGGAAACCTCCACCGCCGCCTGTCTCGCGGAGCCCGATGCAGTCCAACTCCGGGGTATTCCCACCTTCGAGGGCTATGCTCAGGCAGTAGGACGTAGCACCTTCCCCCGCCACAGCGCCACACCACGCGGCTCCGCCGCCCCAGCTTTTTGACTCCTGGGGGGGATGTCAGTACTCACGCGCTCGTGGGTGCACCCGCCGGGTCATGGCATGTAGTCCGTTCAGCCCCAACGCCGGGTGCAAGCCCCGCAACTTGTTGCTCAGGCCGAAGCGCAGGCCGGGACCTCCAGGGTCGCGGGCGCCATCTTAAGCTCCTCCAGCGTCTCGCCTCCAGCGCCTCATTTCGGTCAAAACCATGCGTCGGGGGCCACACGAAGTGCTCACTGCACGCCCGCACACTCCGCCGTCCAGCGGTGCTCTTTCTCGCCGTTGAATGCGAAGTTAGCCCCTGCAAATGCTGCCGAGAATAGTGCGCGGACCGGGAGCCGAGACGGGCAACGTCCGTTCGGCCATCTTGCCCGGCCATGCCCCCGCGATGCTACTTTTAACTTCAGTTAGAACACGCTGACTATAAGAAATGCCAGATGCCATCATGGAGCACCCAGGCTAGCACAGAGTACACAAACGTCGACAAGTGCTCTTACTAAGGGGTGTTAGGCCATTTGAGCAGGGGGCTGATGGACTTTGGGTGTGGAACTTTCAACCATTCAGTATTACATTTTGGGTGAGCCATAATTTAATGCACTGAGCATAAACAAATTGGTAAGATCAAATCGCATACATCACACTAAGGTAAAGATTTTGCCTCTTCATATTTTGTTTCCCGCCTCTACCGTCCACAAATCCCACTAGTAAAGTTTTCCTCATCATAGATAAGGTTGCATACACGTTATACTCAGGGGCATCACATAAATTTCCAGACCTCTTCCTATGTTGGGACATCACCATGTCCATAGCAGCCATCCTGGCTCTGCACAGCTGAGGTCTCCCCCTCCCATAATTTCTTTTATTAATCGTCCCATATAGACAAATCATACACAGCTTTATCGTCCATTCTAACTTCTCGCATTCTGAGTTCCTCAGCTAATGCTTATTCCGCACATCTCTTTCACAGTGGGGTATCTAAGGGGATGGTTCCAGTTGTCACCATTTAATCTCTACACGCCATCTGGCCAGCACTAATGCCAAGTTAGCAAACTTATGTGGAAATTATTCTTAGGGTTGGGAACAATCCCCAGAAGACACTGTCACAGAGAGTCATCTAGGCCCAGTCCTGTTGCCTTTCCCAACTTGGTTAGTATCCCACCCCAGTAGTGTTTTAGCTTTGTACAAGACCACGTCACATGGAGGAACGCCGTCTCTGTTTGGCGCATACATGTCATGTGGGTATATCTTGGCGCAGTCTGAACGGCTTAATGTAGGGTCAATCGGGGAAATTAAAATGTATTAATTGGGCCTGTTCCTAGAATGGTCTGCATAGCAGATTGCACTATCAGGCGTGACTAATGGAGTCGAGGCTGGCGGGGACTAGTTCACAAGGAGAATGGAGGGTCGGTGCAGTCACACACGTGACATTTCCCTCTGGGCCCAAATCAAAAATAAACTGACAAGATTCTCCCAGCAGGTACCGAGTGTCTGTGCGCGTGGGCTGCACAGCTCTGGGACCAGCTTTCGTTGTTTTCACACTCAGGGGTCGATTCCGATCCCGGTCGGAGGCGCACCTAATACCATTCGGCCGGGAAAAAAGCCAGGCGAATGCCTGCTTCCCGACCGATTCGCACATACGTCCGAACGAGCAAATACGATGCGCACAACTGCCCAAATCCCGACCCAGTCGTACTCACCCAATACAGGTCCTGTTCTCCGACCGAGGCGGATCCGGAAACGCAGAATCGAGTCGCACGGAAGCCAAAATGCAGCCCTGTCCGGCCGGACAAGTACGATGCGCTTTCTGTACGCGCCGAACCCGTCGCTACGCACGGCACGTCAAAGCATCCGGGAGAGGCGCACATAAGCTCCGATTCGCGCCACAAGATGATCCATGGCTACGAGACGAACACGCCAGCGACGAGGACGAGGCGAAGCAAAGAGAAAGACGAACGAGACGAACCAACCATGAATCCCATCGTGCCGATCCTACCAATATTCTACATCTATTACCGGAACAGGCACGGACGTGTACGGCGCAGAAGGTAAGTCAGACACCAACCACAAAAACAAACTACACGTACCCGACATATCACACACACACAGAGGGATGCATAAATTACTAACACCAGCAACAGCAGCACCATTGGGGCGGGATGGCCATCACCAATGCCACATATACACATAGGGGCCTGGATGCCCACCACCACTACCACCCCTACTCAGGGGGTGTCAGATGCCTACCACTACTGCCACCTCTACCCATTGGGGGCTGGATGCCCACCACCACTACCACCCCTACTCAGGGGGTGCCAGATGCCTACCACTACTACCACCTCTACCCATGGGGGGCTGGATGCCCACCGCCACTACCACCCCTACTCAGGGGGTGCCAGATGCCTGTCACTACTACCACCTCTACCCCTGGGGGGCTGGATGCCTACCACTACTACCACCTCTACCCATGGGGGCTGGATGCCCACCACCACTACCACCCCTACTCAGGGGGTGCCAGATGCCTACCACTACTTCCACCTCTACCCATGGGGGCTGGATGCCTGTCACTACTACCACCTCTACCCATGGGGGCTGGATGCCCACCACCACTACCACCCCTACTCAGGGGGTGCCAGATGCCTACCACTACCACCACCCCTACCCAGGGGGGGCTGGATGCCCACCACCACTACCACCCCTACTCAGGGGGTGCCAGATGTCTGTCACTACTACCACCTCTACCCCTAGGGGGCTGGATGCCTGTCACTACTACCAACCCTACTCAGGGGGTGCTGGATGCCTGTCACTACTACCACCTCTTCCCATGGGGGGCTGGATGCCTACCACCACTACCACCCCTACTCAGGGGGTGCCAGATGCCTACCACTACCACCACCCCTACCCAGGGGGTGCTAGATGTCTGTCACTACTACCACCTCTACCCATGGGGGGCTGGATGCCCACCACCACTACCACCCCTACTCAGGGGGTGCCAGATGCCTGTCACTACTACCACCTCTACCCATGGGGGGCTGGATGCCTGTCACTACTACCACCTCTACCCCTGGGGGCTGGATGCCTGTCACTACTAACACCTCTACCCATGGGGGCTGGATGCCTACAACCACTACCACCCCTACTCAGGGGTGCCAGATGCCTACCACTACTACCACCTCTACCCATGGGGGCTGGATGCCTACCACCACTACCACCCCTACTCAGGGGTGCCAGATGCCTGTCACTACTACCACCTCTACCCATGGGGGGCTGGATGCCCACCACCACTACCACCCCTACTCAGGGGGTGCCAGATGCCTGTCACTACTACCACCTCTACCCATGGGGGCAGGATGCCTACCACCAACAACACCCCCACTCACAGGATGGCTAATGCATGACACAACAAGCACACACCAACATAAGGAATGCAACAAAAAGACATCCCCCCCAACACCATGACAAGCGTGTGTAGACTGTGTCAAATGCCTACAACACTGAACATGACTTTGAACATACAATGTGACCCCCTATCACATGTGTCACACATAAATGTGTGTGGCACCCACAATGCAAGCAGACCATGACCACTGTGGCAACGGGGTCTAAGCCCCCATCATCACAGTGACCAAAAGGTAAGTGTGGGGTCCATAGCTGAAGCACATTTTGAACATTGTGGCAATGGGGTCTAAGCCCCCATCATCACAGTGACCAAAAGGTAAGTGTGGGGTATAGCTGAAGCACATTTTGCACATTGTGGCAATGGGGTCTAAGCCCCCATCATCACAGTGACCAAAAGGTAAGTGTGGGGTCCATAGCTGAAGCACATTTTGCACATTGTGGCAATGGGGTCTAAGCCCCCATCATCACAGTGACCAAAAGGTAAGTGTGGGGTCCATAGCTGAAGCACATTTTGCACATTGTGGCAATGGGGTCTAAGCCCCCATCATCACAGTGACCAAAAGGTAAGTGTGGGGTCCATAGCTGAAGCACCTTTTGAACATTGTGGCAATGGGGTCTAAGCCCCCATCATCACAGTGACCAAAAGGTAAGTGTTGACATAGAAAAAGCTGCAACTGCCAAACTGCATGGATGATTCCTGGTCACAGAACAACAAACACATCAGTGGCAAAGTAGTGCCTGTGTCCCATAGCAACATAGATTGGGTGAGGCAAACAGTGCAGTGCAAATAAGACATACCTTTGGCCATGTGCAGACAAACATCACCCATGGGGGCTGACACTGTCAACATCCATCAATGACACAATGACAGAAGTGACCATCATAATGCAGAACCACATATTCGCACCAATGGGCACACAAATGTAGATACCCTGTGGAGACTGTAGATGTGAGGTGAACAAATAACATACCATGGCAGCAATGGGACACACAAACAATGATCATTGTGCTGACTGATGACCCAGGAGTCCCAGGGACAGCAGGTCAAACCCACCAAACAACCTACAGCCAATAGCACACTAAAGATATGCCAATGCAGTGGTGCAGATGCACAAACAGGCAGACCCACACTGCACAACAAACACAACAGGTGAGGGGGGGGTGCCAGTGTCCCCAGGCAACCACACAACACATGATGAGGCCTGAATACCAATTACACAGATGCACATACAGTGCCACACAAAAGTAACTCATGGATCCAAATCCCCTATGTGGGCAATCAGGCATTGTTAGATGAGAGGGAGCACAAATTACACATGTCACACAAGCATGTAGGAACTGCAACTAACACAGCAAGAGACAGACCCACCACAGCACTACCCCCAGGGACCCCATATTGTGCTGACACTAGCCTGCATGATAATCCCACTGTGATGACAATGTCAGATGTCGTTCACACTGTGAAACCCAGCCATGTGTCCTGAGCAACTAACTACCATCACACCTACACAAGCTCCAACCAATCAGCACGGCCTGCCAGCCGAGGCCAATATGGAGGTAGGGGTCTGGCCGTGCAACAACTCACTTCTGCACACACTCAACACCACACACCCTGATCTCCACCAATGTGCAGCAGTGAAGCTCACATGGACAGGTGACATTGCACATGCACCCATGACAATACCAGGGGTGGTGGTGGGAACCAAGGTGCAGAAACCCATCACACATGGCCAGTCAACAAGACCTGTCAATGTCTGACACACAGCACAGTATGCTGTACATGGGCATGATGTGAAATCCACCACAATCAATGGGATCCTGGCCATAGTCACACACCAATGAAGGAGCCAATGTGACACATGAAGAACACACGTACACAACTACCAACATTGCAGCTCTGACCCTGAGGAGTGGCAGCAGTCACACACACAACGTGTCACAATCACTGTAAGCTAACACAAACTGTAAATCACATTACTCGTGTAAACAACAAGTGCCAAGGGGAATCCTGAATGTGTCCCATCTGCGTTTGCCCACATCCCCAGCACTGACAACAAAGACAACCTGGGATGACAACCTCATGAACATTAGTTTGCCATGCACCCACATCACAGAGAAACCAGGTCCAAGATGCTGGATGAACACAGAACAACTCAGCAAGCATCACAAACAGGAACATCCCTAGGGACACAGCCTGTGTAGGAAAAGGCAAGGGAACACGCACAGACATGCTTACACAACACAGGCCCACGCAATGTCACCAGATTACACACTGCCATGAGGGCACAACACTCCTGTGGAAGGTCCGCTGTGCCAAACCTTGTCTGTGCACGACCCAAACATGTCGGCAGAACACTCCGTCAGTGAGTCAACAACCACAACACACAGAAGGCTCTGCTCACATCAGCCTGGGTATGGGGGTGTCACGTCAGTCATCTGCACACACACCAAACACGTGTCAAGCAAGTTGCACTGTATGCACAGATGACTCCTTCGACATTGATGTGCAAAACTGCATGTCCAGTGTAGCTGGGCACACAGTCAGGGAAATAGGAACATTGAACAGTGCTAAGCCCACCAGATGTGCATCAGTGTAAGACAAAGATGTTCATTTACAAATGCTAAAAGGACATCCCTGTGTCAAATGCTGAACATTACACCCTCAGACTGTAGCAAAGGATGCCATAGATCCAGAATACAACAGGACACATGTTCCATGGACCACATGGAGTCCATCACTGCAACACTTCATCGTCCTGATGTGAACATTATTACAACTGCAAATGCAGGATGCTACTCATCCACATCATGTACATCAAAAGAAAACCCAAAAGTAAACAAAAAGAGGCTTTATTCAGCAAATGTCAGGGTAAAAACGGAAGTCCAAAAGAAACTAAGGCCAATGGCCAGTCCAAAATAACAGTACCAACGGGGTGAGAAGTGACAACTGGTCACACATTGCTTGCCTGCACTGGTACGGTTGGGGGACATCCCCCTTGGTGGGGCATACAAGGGGCAGGCCAGGCACCGCAGGGACAGGTTCAGGGGATGGCAGAGTGAGTCAGTGAAGGGGTGGTGGGTGCAGGAGTGTCACCGGCAACTGCAGTGGAGGTGTCTGACTCTGGGGGGGCCGGCACCACCGTGGTACACAAGTCAGTTGGTGTGGGTGCCGCAACCACTGCAGTGGGCTTGACTGATGTAGTGGACTGGGTACCCACTGCAGTGCCCGAGTCAGACGTGGTGGTTGTGGACTCCACTGCAGTGCATGACTCCAAGGAAGTGGAAGGGTCGGCAGATGAGGTGGGCAGGACAGAGGGGGGACCCGGTCACAACAACAGTGCCACTAACAGGCAGAGCGTCTGGGTTGGGGGTGGAAGAGCAAGTGGCAGGGGGGGAGGGCCTAAGCAGTCTGGGGATGCGGTATCGGTGTGTGGGGAACCTGGGGCAGGGTGTGGTGGGGGAACCTGTGCAGTGGTGGCCTGGGGGATGGAGGAGAGAGACTGGGAGCTGGAGCTGCGTGGTGGTGGTGGTGGGGTCTTGCTCTTCCTGCTCCGGGGGACTTCCGAATGGGCTCCTGTGTCTGCCTGCACCTGGGGAGGGTGTCCGGGGGCGAGGGGCACTCCTCTCTGTGTGGGTGGACTTCACACAGGAAGACCTGCTGTGTATGTGTGGTAGCAGGCGAGGCAAGGGAAGGGGTCTTGGAGGGAGATGATTTGGAGGACTGCGGAGTGAATGTGGATGCCTGTGTGTGTGTGTGTTCCCCATCACCTGTGTCTGTGGTATCAGTCCCCTGAGGATGCTTGTGTGCACGTCTTGCCTTACTCTTGGGTGTGTCTGTGCTGCTTGTGTCTGTGTGTATGGATGACTGTGCAGGTGTGCATGTGCTTTGGACAGGTAGGGGGGCAGGAAGTGTGGATGGGGCAGAGGTGGGAAGGGTGAGGGACTGTTGGAGGAGGGACACTTCTGCCGTCAGGGAGGAGTCCATGGACCTATTGCTCCTCTGTAGGGCTGACATACCCGTTGAGATGCCCTCCATGAACGACACCAGCTGTGTCAACAGAGTGGTGTGTGCATGGAGGACACTCAGCATTGCTGTCTGCCCTACATGGAGCTGCCGAAGGAGGTACACAGACTCCTCACTCAGGGCAGCAGGGGCAGGGGCTGCGGTGCCTGGCACGAAGGAGACACGCTCCCGAGCACGGGAGCCTCCACCGACCTCAGGAATGGGAGCCGATGGGAGGGCGGTGGTGGCGGGGCCAGACAGACTAGCTGGCCTTTGGTGGCTGACGAGACCCGCCTCCACAAGGGAGTCATCCTCCAAGCTGCTGTGGTCCCCAGCTGAGGTGGATGGTGCTGAGGACTCCTCGGTGTGGCTCCCCTCGCCCTCCGTGCCACTGGGTCCCTCTGACCACTCGTCCGATGCTGACCCAGTCTGGCTCCGCTGCTCCTCCTGGTCCGTGGAGCTATCCCCTCCTGTGGCCGTGGATGTATCTGCAAACAATTAGGGAAACAGACAAACATCAGTCACCTGCACTGACCGCACACACCACAGTAAGTACAGCACATTACAGAGCAAGCCCTGGCATCCTTAGTTGAACATTGCCTAAAGTCCTCGCACAGATTCGGGGAAGCCAATTGTCAGTCTGATGGTCAACCATGGGACTCACACCCCTCCTGCCCTTGCACCCATCTGTCTGGTGCCTGTCTGATGGTAAGACCCCAGTGTGGACACATGCACAACCTACACAGTTGTTGGACATTGCAGAGAACACGGTGAAGCATGTGAACATGCACACATCACATCTCTTGCCACTGAGTCAGTGCAGGTGTCTGGATAAAGGGATGGCCAGATTCTAATTAGAAATGCATGTGATGCATACCAGCACCAGACACCATGATGCACCATGTCCAGATAGTCAATGCCACAATGGGGTGCATGTTGCACATATACCTCCCCTGCAGGATCAGTCCCAGGAAGTTGAATGCCATGACACAGGAATGCATGCAAAGTCACACATTACTGTCTCAAGTCACATGGCCATGGCAGCCAGACAACAACAGTCTGCACTGTGTCTCAATCCAAGGGCATGGGGAATGCAAGTTATGTGACTGACAAGTGCACATGTCCATCCCCCAGAAACCACATCATCTGTACTACTATTTGACCACGTCATACCAACTGGACATATGGGGGACATGATACACAACTCCCTGAACATGGGCACCTCACAGTGTGCTGTGAATGAAAATACAGCTTCCTGAAAGTCACAGTCGCAAACACGTGTGTGCACAGTCAAGTGATCAGACACCTATAAGTCACAGAAGTATCGTCTATCATGGTCACATCTCAGATGGCATGCTGAGCCCCAAACGATGAACATACCAGTAGTCCTGACAACGAAGACACAGCACAATGAGACAGAGGCAGACACCTGAGGGTACAATTCACTGACCACGACATGCCAGATGATACACAGGAGTGGGAGTACAGAGTGTATTGTATGCACTGGAGTAGGCATGACTGTCCAGCTCCACCTGTAAGAGGGATGAGTCCTGGACAGTAGGCAGGTGGCTAAGCATGTGTGACACACTGGCTACACATACTCCTGAGGCCCAAATATTGTTCACACCAGCAGCATGGGTGTGTGCCACATTCCCCAGGGACATGTGGTGAGTCAGAGCAGCAAGCGGACCACATATCAAAGTTACACCCAGATAACATGTCAGAACTTAGGCACTGTGAAGGCAATTGACCCACCCATGAATCGCACAACATAGTCACGGGAACAAATGCTGTCCCCCACCTTGAGCAAAGTAAAATGCAATGACACAGTCCCCAAATGAAATGACACAGTTTCCTGACTATAAGGGCCACACATATGCGTATCAGAGGAGAAGTGGGCATGTAACAAATGAGGGACATGGGTCCTGGACCACATGACTGATGTACTGTGGAAGTTTAACCAGGCCAGAGGAGGGCACATAGCATGTCAGACAAAGTGCACAGTGCAGTCATGGACTCACCCCCTCCTTGCTGCTGTCTGTCCCTCAGCTGCCCATCCAGGTCAGGGAAGACCACCGCCAGGATCCGGAGCATGTGGGGGTCAGGGTCCGGTGTCCACCCCTCCTGCGAGGAGGCGACAGCTTCAGCTGGACCCTTGCGATCCCCCGGGTCCAGCCACAAAGGTCCTGCCACCTCTTTTGGCAGTTGCGGAACCTGCGCCTGTAGACCCCCACGGATCTTACTTTCCGGGTGATGGTCAGCCAGATTTCCCAGCCAATGTTTGCGCACCGATCGGTCCATTGCTGTACAACGCGTACCCTCGATACAACGCGTACCCGCTCACATACGATGCAATGGGCTGGCCGGGCACACCGATCGGTCCATTGCTGTTCAACGCGTACCCGCGATACAACGCGTACCCGCTCACATACGAGGCAATGGGCCGGCCGGGCACACCGATCGGTCCATTGCTGTACAACGCGTACCAGGCATACAACGTGTACCCGCTCACATACGATGCAATGGGCCGGCCGGGCACACCGATCGGTCCATTGCTGTGCAACGCGTACCAGGCATACAAAGCGTACCAGCTCACATACGATGCAATGGGCCGGCCGGGCACACCGATCGGTTCATTGCTAGTGCAACGCGTACCAGGCATACAACGCGTACCCGCTCACATACAATGCAAAGGGCCGGCCGGGCACACCGATCGGTCCATTGCTGTTAAACGCGTACCAGGCATACGAACGCGTACTTGCTACATTACTGATGCAATGGGCCAGCTGGATCACCAATCGGTCCATTGCTGTGCAACGCTTGATCTGCATACAACGCGTATTCGCTTACATTGAATGTCAATGGGTCGTGCCGTGGCACACCGATCGGTCCATTGCTGTGCAACAGTTAGCACACAGATACAACGCGTGACGCGCTACATTGAATGCAATGGCCGGCCGGGCACACCGATCGGTCCATTGCTGTAGACAATTGCGTCCACTGGACAAGTCACTGGTATATGTCACCATGCCTGTCACAGGTGAACATATGCCAGCCACATATACTTCCCAGGGAGTGAGGGGCACACCTACAACACCACAGCCTGTCCACACTGTATCCTAAGGCATGTAAGGCTGCATTACCTATTCCGTGTATGGGGGTGAACATGTTGTTCTGTGGGTGTCACTTCAGGGCAACCACTCCCAGGCTGTGCACGTGTTCATGGGGACAGGATCCTTGGTGTGTCATGCACATGACCACTGTGATGTGCAACTGTTCATTCCTGAGCATGTGGCATGGTCACATTTCACGGTGGTGTATGTGTATGTCATGTCACATACCCCCTGAGTCCCATGTGGGACGGTATGTACGTCCCAGGGTGACCCAATGGCACAATAGTGATGGTCCTCCACAGTCTGTGTGCATGTTGTGTTTACAATGTCTCTGATTCCATGTGCACAATGGGAGACAGTCTCCACATCCACGTTGTTTGTGCATGAACTTTGATGTTGTGCGTGTGTGTGCCACAGACGTCCATGTCTGTCCTGACGAGGCAACAGGGACCACTACCTGTGGGGGTCATGGTTGTTTTGCTGTGGTGTATTCATGATGCACCATGTCATGCCAGTGTCCATGTGGCAATACATGGTCCCTGGGAATCTACCTGTCGATGAGCTGTGATGCCTGGGGCACATCTGTCCACACATGTCACTGTGGGGGGTGTTTGGAACGTGGCAGCAGTAGATGGGAACGGTGACACGGCCTCATGATATCCCATGGCACAACATGGGACTTGTTGATGCCACTTGTTGAACTGTGATGTTAGATGTTGGCCATGTAGGTGCCATACATGTCCTCACGGAACTGCACACATCATGTACTTGTGTCTCATAATGATGTATCATGTGATATTGTGTTTAGTCAATGCCACATATGTGGGGTGACTGACATTCTTTCTTTCTTCACCTATGCACTGCAGGGCACCAGCTGTCCATAGACCATTCCCTGACCTTGTATCCATGGTGGAACGGGACTGCATCCGACGGTACCGCTTCACCAGGCCGCTGATTGAGGAATTGACGGTGAGCTTGGCCCCACATTTGCAACCTGGCCGGACATACCCCACAGCGCTGACCCCCAAGGTGAAGGTGATGGCAGCCCTACACTTCTTTGCCACCGGTACCTTTCAACACACTGTGGCGTCTGCTGGTGGGATGTCACAGACCATGTTCAGCCGTGTGCTCCGCGATGTTTTGGAGGCTATGTTGAGATACCTGAACCAGTACATCTATTTCCCTAGACCTCAACAACTCACTGACATGAAGAGTGACTTCTATGCCCTTGGGAGGATGCCGCATGTCATTGGCTCCATTGATGGGACACATGTGGCTTTGATACCACCACAGGCACATAAGCAGGCATACAGGAACCGCAAACATTACCATTCGGTCAATGCACTGGTGGTATGTCTTGCAGATATGAGCATCTCACACGTGTGTGCCCGTTTCCCCGGTTCTGCACACGATGCCTACGTGATGAGGAGTAGTCGCATCCCGAGGATGATGTCACAGATGCGGAACCAGCTTGCCTGGCTTGTCGGTGTGTACTGACTTTGTACCATTGTGTGTGTTCTGCGATGTAGTATTCCACCCTCTTTTCCAAATCAGCTAATGTGCAATTGTCCATATGTAGGTGACTCCGGATACCCCAACATGCCATGGTTGCTGACGCCCCTCAGGAACCCTGTGACACCAGCCCAGATGCGCTACAATGAGGCACATGGTCGGACCAGGAGAGTGATTGAGCGGACATTTGGTCTCCTGAAGAGCCGCTTCCGCTGCCTGGACAAGACAGGAGGGGCCCTCCCATATGCCCCAGCAAAGGTGTGCAAGATTGTCATCGTCTGCTGCATGCTACACAACCTGGCTGTGTGGAAGGAGTTGCCTCTCATCCTGGATGACGATGATCAACATCCGCCCCCTGTGGAGGATCCTGGCCTGGACCACGATGCCAGTGATGATGATGATGATGATGGTGAAATCCGCACACAGCTCATCACCAACTTCTTCAGCTGAATGTGAGTATCCGGAGATGTCATGTCAGTGATGTGAGTATGCATGATATGTGTTGGTGGTGCTCTGGTGCTGTTTGAGTGTGGCCATGTGCTACATGACTGTATGCGTGTAGCGATGTGTCCTTACAGGTAGTCTGTACTCCCCAACAGTGTTGACATGCTAACTTGGTTCTGGGTGGGTATCTTGTGACATGTATTGGGCTTGAGTATTGCAGTTCTGTCATGTTCTTCAGTGCTTTTGACTGTGTGTCATTTCTGTCCTTCACAGGGTACTTTCAGAGTTGTTTGGTCAACTGTGATCCCCCAACACCGTGATTCAACTTCCAGGGTGGTAGCTGTTGTGTCCCTACAGGTGATGTGCGCCACACCCATGGACTTCCTTCCTTCTACACTTGTTGACTGTGTGCCCACTGCCAGGTGGGATTACCTTGCATCTGTAGTGGTTACAACATGTTGCAAATGTGTAATAAACCTGTGCTTCACTTTGTGATGTGCGTTGTCTGTGGTCACACATCTGACTGACATTTGCTTACTGCACCAGTGGGCTAGTTGACAAAGACTGTGAATAGGTGTTGTGTCTGTGCATTGCACCGTATTTCCTGGCAACATCAGTGTAGGCGATGAGTCAGGTGGCCTTGGTGTGTATATGTTGTGTAGCCCTGGTGGTGTGTCTCCCTCATATGTGTCACGTTGCCATGACTCACATGCCTGTGTTGTACTTCCTGTAGCAGTTAGCATGCACAGTGTAATTTCGCAGGTCATCATCTCCATGACAGAAACCACATTGGAATCACGACAGAGGCAGGTATGGTGTATTAGTGTGTTTATTGTGATACATGTGTGAGTATAGTGCACAGGATGATGGGTGCTGTACATTGTGATTGTAATCCAAAGTTCCTAGATGATTTGGAAGACCTGGTAGCAGAAATGTCCTGAGTAAAGTCCACAGTCATCTGATACATTGGTCCAACTTCTACTCCCCATGTCATGTGGGGGAGTTGTGTTGCATTCAACAGGGTGAACAATTTGCGCACAAAGGTGATTATCCAGAACAGGTTTTGGCTTCCTGGGGGTTGCGCATGGCCATCGGCCTCTCAGTTGCCCTTCCTCGGACGACCCCTCTTCTTTGGGGGACCCTCAAGTGCAGGCTGCTGCGATGCAGGGGACTCTCCGCCAGAGTCATCCTCCCTCCCTGTGGCAGTTGCAGTTGTTTCAGCACCAGATGTTGTGGGCACACAGGGAGGTGTTGACGTGTTGCTGCTCATCTGGCGGAGGCATTGTAATATGTCCCTATGCACCGCCGCCATCTCTTGCAGTGTGTCCCACTTGGACTCCATGCGGGACATGTGTAAGTCCAAGCGTGCATGATGGGCAGCCTGCTGCTGTCGTATGTCCCTGAGGATCCCCACTACCTGGCTGAGCTCTCCGGTGCTGGTCTGGTACGCATCGGCTATGCGTACCAGTTGTGGGTCATCATGCAGTCCAGACCCCTCTGCGAGCAGCAACCTATGTCTACCACCCCTCCCACCACCCCTGGCGACATGTGCAGTACCTGAGGTGGCACGCACAGGTGACCCTGGGCCTCCTTGGGGGTTGTTGGTGGTGTTGGTGTCCATAGCCCCACGTTGGGCAAGGGTCTGTGTGCTGGTGGTGGTGCTGGTCCTTGGTCTGTCCGTGTCGGCAGGGGTGGTTTGTGTGTTGTCAGTCGTTGGAGGGGTGGGTGCAGGGGGTGCAGCTGGTGGTCCTGCTGGTGCTGCATGATGACTCGCTCCGGAGGTGCCAGGTAGGTCTTCGTAATCCGAGGAGGGCAGAGGCTGTTCCACACCAGTGAGCTCCGTTTCCCCTGGATCCTGGGACAGGGACTCCTCAGCGTCTGCTGCTGTGTCCCCATCATCACCTGTTTTTGGGAGACACACACAATGTATGTTATGTTTCTGCAGGCATCAATGGTTGACACACCTGACAGTTGTGACTGTACCTCTGGATGCGGGCCTGTACATTGCATTGTCCTAAGTTGTCACAGTCAGAGGTTGATATTGGTGTAGCACATTGTCCTGCATACTTTGAGCATTTCAATTTGAATGTTGGGGTGTGTACATGGTCTCCATTGGTTGTATTTGGTTGACATCCGGCCCTCCTTCTCCCCCAGCCCAGTTATCCCACCATGAAGCATGCCACCCTTGCAGTGGGTTCAGGTTGACTCTCAGGATGTCAGTGAGTGGTGTCCTGCTGTTGGTGGTGCCCAGTTCCCAGCAGGGCCTTGTGCTCCCCACAGCAGTACCCAGTGTCAGCCATCTTGTCAGTTCTTTTCCACTCCCTGTGATGTGCGCATGGTTCAGGGTGGTGTTGATGGGACAGTTGTGAGGGTGAACAATATCTGTGACTACCACTCCCATCATGCTATTGCCTCCACCCCCTTCCCAGCATGCCCATACTTCCTTCATTTTGAGTGTACTTCACTGTGTGTGAGTGTGACAGCAATGGCAAGATGGCTGACAGTGGTGTCCTGCTGTTGGTTGGTGCCCAGTTCCCAGCAGGGCCTTGTGCTCCCCACAACATAGCACCAGTGTCAGACATCTTTGATGTGGCTTTTCACTACCTGGTAGGTGTGCATGCTTTAGTGTGAGCTTGCTGGGCCATGCGGGTGGGGGATGTTGAGCTGTGACTACCACTCCCATCATGCTATTGCCTCCACCACCCTTCCCAGCATGCCCATACTTCCTTCATTTTGAGTGTACTTCACTGTGTGTGAGTGTGACAGCAATGGCAAGATTGCTGACAGTGGTGTCCTGCTGTTGGTTGGTGCCCAGTTCCCTGCAGGGCCTTGTGCTCCCCACGACATAGCACCAGTGTCAGACATCTTTGATGTGGCTTTTCACTACCTGGTAGGTGTGCATGCTTTAGTGTGAGCTTGCTGGGCCATGCGGGTGGGGGATGTTGGGCTGTGACTACCACTCCCATCATGCTATTGCCTCCACCCCCTTCCCAGCATGCCCATGCTTCCTTCCTTTTGACTCTGCTTCCCTGTGGGGTTGTGTGCCTGTGCTGACAAGATGGCTGACAGTGTTATCCTTGGGTTAGTTTTGCTACAAGTCCTATGTGTGTCCCTGTGCTTCACACAGCATGACCCAGGGTTGTGGTTCTTTGTGGGATATTTGATTAGAGTGTGAGGCAATGCATTCTCCCAGGTGAGTTGTGTGGAGTTTGTGTTAGGGGTGTGTGTGAGTGGAGCTGCTGGTAACTATGGTCAGTGCTGTCAGTCCTCCTTCCCACTCAGCCAGATTTTCCACCATGGAACGTGCTTCCGTTGCAGGGAGTGCAAGTTGTCTTTCAGGATGTCAGTCAGTGGTGCCTGCTGTTGGTTGGTGCACAGTTGCCAGCAGGACCTTGTGCTCCCCACAGCAGTAGCCAGTGTCAGCCATCTTGTCAGTTGTTTTCCATTCCCTGTGATGTGAGCATGGTTCATGGTGGTGTTGATGTGCGCATTGTGAGGGTGGGCAATATCTGTGACTACGACTCCCATGATGCTATTGGCTACACTGACTTGCCCAGCATACACAGGATTCCTGATTTCAGTGGGCTTCACTGTGAGGTGGTGCTGTAGTGGTGGCTACATGTCTGGATGTGTTTGTTAGTTATATTTGTGCCACTGCCTAGCTGTAGTTGTAGTTGTGTTTGTACTTGTGATGACACAGTTACATATCACTATGAGATGGCATGTGTTGTGTTTATCTGACTGACATACACATTTTGGGATGATTCTGTTTTGGTTGCTGTGGATTTGCTAAGGGTGCATGGTTTGACTCTCCCCTTGACAGTGATGTGTGTGTATTGTCGCACAATATTGTGTACATTTGTTTGTGTACTCACCAGGCTCTGGGATGTTTTCTAGTCCATATACGCTCACTGGTGGTAGGATGGCCCGCACCTTCTCCTCCCAGGGCCTGAGGTATACTGGTTTGGCAGGAGGGCCACTGCCGGTGTGTTGGCTCAAGAGGTAGTCCTTCTTCAACAGCTCCCTGACCCTCCTGCGCATGTCATACCACCTGTTCTGGATGTCTCCCTTTGTGCGCAAACATGGTGATTGTGCGTTCACCCTGACTACAATCCTCTCCCACATCTTGGTTTTCTGCGACATGGGTGTCTGTTGGACCAGTGTACCAAACAGCTGTGGCTCTACCCTGAGGATCTCATCTACCAGGACTTCCAATTCACTATCTAGGAACTTTTGATTCTTCTTTGGGGGCATGGTGATGGGTGGTGATGGTGAGTGATGTGTGTGTTGGTGTGCATGTGAGGGTGTGTGAGTGTGTGTTTTGCTGGGTGTATGTGAGGGTGCTATTTGTTGAGGTGCTGCTGGTGTGTGGCTTGTGTGATGGATGAGCTGTGAATGTGTGTGTGGTTGCTGTCTGTTGGTGTTGAGTGCTGGCAGGTAATTTGAATTTGCAAAGGATCATGGTAGGGATTTGTGTCCTTTATATGGGTGGAGTTGTGGGTGTGTCTTTGATCCCTGTTTCCCGCCCCCCCAGTATTTATTGGCTTTGTAATTGCTTGTTTGGCCTTTTTTTGTGTTTTTTCCTTAGTACTTTTTGTGCATGTAGGAGACGTTCTTCTGACCGAGTCGGACCCTGCAGTTGTCTCGTGCGAGCTTCTCCGAGTCGTTCACGCTGTGTTTGTGCTCTTTTCTGTGCTGCGTACGCGTCGGTCGCGGTGTATTGGTTTGCTTCGGCTCGCAGTTTTGTATGCGTGTCGGTCGTACGGCTTGGGCTCCGTGCAACTCGGTCGTGTTTTCCACGCGTTGCATCGTACTTGGCGGGTCGGAGTTCGCAGGTACGTTTCGTTCGGGATTCTTCCTGGTGCGTGTCGGTCGGTTCGATTCGCGTGGTTTTCCGGTCGGATAGCTGTTTTCCGCGCGGTTCGGTCATTCGGCTTGTGTTCCGTACGAGT
Organism: Calotriton arnoldi; assembly: GCA_963921515.1. Taxonomy (NCBI): domain Eukaryota; kingdom Metazoa; phylum Chordata; class Amphibia; order Caudata; family Salamandridae; genus Calotriton; species Calotriton arnoldi. The sequence continues at coordinate 690,283 of CAWUFW010004395.1, read as the reverse complement.
CGGTCGGATTTTGCACGCTTCTCATCGTACTTTGCGGGTCGGGCTGCACCGGTACGTGTCGGTCGGAATGAATTCCGGCTCCGAGTCGGTCGGTACGTTTTCCGGCCCGAATCGGAATTGGCCCCTCAGTGCAGGGCCCAGTTGTCTTGCTGCTTGCAATGCACCTGCTGCCAGGCCAACATTTGTAGCATGCAGCAGCCTGCCAGCACCAGAGCTGCTTTCCCATGTACAGTGTGCCATCACAGGATTGCCTTCTGCTGGCACAGACAAAGCTTCAGAGCTACCCATTTTGGGCCCTTATTGCTACAGCAGCTGGCATCGTAATATTGCCAGCATGCTGCTCTACACCTGCATGGTACTGTTTGTGGCACCAGAGACCAGGACAGCTGCGGGTTCGCCAGCTGAACAAGGAATCAACGTCCCTCAGTACTGTACGGATGAGTGAGCAAGGGTTATCTGCAGCACTGTAAGTAAGTTGTATACACATAAGAGGAGAGAGGACCCCTTGTTCCAGAGATGTGGGCGAGCCAATAAATTACTAGGGAGCACCTGCCAGATCAGAGCCAGGGTTCAGGGCTTGGCTCTAACAAGCTTGTACACGAGCCAAGGGCCATGAAAATTACTGGCATGTAAATTATGCAGCAATGTAAAAATATGATAAAATCTTTACAAGATTCAAAAGTATTTTCACAAAGCGTTTCACCTTAAAATATCAAATTATCTCACTACATTGAGAAACATTTAGTGTAACTGATGGTTTTAAACCCACCCAAACGTATATTGCATTAGTTGACACTAAACATCAAGTCAGTTTCCATTTGTGCCCTATGTATGCCCTAGATTCTTATTATTCGTGGAGCAACATCACAGACTATTAAATCAAACACAAGAGATATTTGCACAAGAGGATGTGCACATACTAAACTCACATATTTGAAGGTGTTCTGATATGGGGCAATGAATACAAACTGGGCCCGTGAAAATACCATATTTGCTTGGACCACACAACTTGTTAAGCAGGGAAGCCGTGATTGGTCTCATGTTTTATAGTTTCCCATTGTGCAATTTAAATTAGCGACCAGATGGCAATCTCTCTCCCTTCTGTTTTACATCAAAGATAAATGGCCTGACTTAAATTCTTACAAATTCCGGAAAGCAGAAGCATTTCCCTTGTACCCGAAAATATCAGAATTAAATCACTGCATTAAGAAGCACTTATTAAAACTGATATTTATTTAACTTTAACTTAAAAAGCTCCCGACCCATCCAAGATGACAATGTCATTAGTGAACACTAAGAGGTTAGTTGGTTATCATGTGTGCCCTATATTATTATACGTAGGGCAACATTATGGTTTATTAAATTAAACCCAAGAGGTTTTTGTTCTATTCACATCCTAAGCTCACCTAGAATCACACAATTTGCTCAAACGGGGCAGCCGGGATTGATCCCATGTTTTATAGCTTTACACTATGCAATTTTCCTGCTAGATAGGAATCCCCTCTTCTTATCTGTCTGTTTTACATCAATGTTTTAAAAAAAAATATTTTTATTGAGCAGAGCATAAGAGGCATAATAATGCTAATAAATAACACGGAGTTTAAAAACATCATTTGATCAGAACATAAAAATCATGAATAAAACCAGTACAGTAAAAGTGCAAAGAGACATATTGCAACAATAATTTGGCAGCAAGCCCGTTTTTCAAGAGTGTTTAAGTTCATAGCCCAACTTTTTACCGATGTGCAATTCTAATGTGTTAAAGTGCTAAAGTACATGGGAAAACCCAAAGCAAGCTATCATTTACCAAGCGAAATAGCTCCACGAGATATACCTAATTCCAGAACGTGTGCTTTTTTCCCCTTTTTTGTTAAGATATTAACCCTAGCCTTAAGTTTTAGTTAATCCTACTTCTATTCCGTCGTAGTTTCAAGATTCACTAAGTATTTCCAAACCGCAGTGAACTTTTTTATAGCGCCCACCCGCCTTGCATATGCTTCTTCGAAATTCCTGGTTCATTTCATCTTATTTAACCACCTCGAATATGAAGGTGCTTCCGTGGACCTCCAATTCTGGAGAATTAGAGAGCGAGCCACGAGGGAGGAAATAGCTAGAAAAGTCTCCTCCGCTTTTGTCAGGTTTTCCCTAGATCTGGTAATGCCGAAGAAGGCTACATCAGCCTCTGGCTCTAACCTCTTCTGGATCGCCTGGCTTATGGCCCAAAAAATCTTGACCCAAAATAGCCCTAGCCTTGGACACGTAAAAAATATATGTAGCCATGCTCCTGCCCCTTCTGCCTGACAGCGGAAGCATCTATTCTCTACTTCTGGATATTTTTTGTTGAGTGCTTTAGGTGTATAGTATGCCATCCACCGAGACAAAAAGGCCATTCTTTTGAAATTGGCAGCTCTTAAAGCCTTGCTCCCTAACTGTGATATGGCCTGCCACTCCTGACTTGAAAACGTACATTGAGTTTCCCGGGTTACTCTTTCTAAGAATTTCTCGACCAGTAGAGATTCACTTTGGTTACACAAAAGACGGTACCAATTACCCACCCCTCTACTTTTGCTCCAAATAGAGCGGTCACCAGCTTCATCGGAGCGCCTCTAGACGAAAGATTATATCTGTTTAAAAAATATATAATCTGTAAATATTTTTAAAAAACAGGCTTATTCCAGTCACCGCATCTATTCTGAACCTCTTGCCAGGTAATTACTCTGTTCTTCATTAAAAAGCGCCCCAGCTCTTCTAGACCACATTCCTTCCAATTTCTAAGGTGACTGGATTGGATTTGAAGGCCCAAACTTTTACATTCACATAATTCTAGATAATAAAACCTAGAAGAACCAGCTTGCTAAAAAAAGACTGTAATCTAAGGGAATATTCCTGCAGAGTTTTATATCTAGTCCTCTTGGGGAGTTTAGATGTTTTTAGAAATATCAGGATCTGCGAACCAGACTCCTGCACCATTTTATCCATAAAAGTTGTCTAATAAACTATTTGATTCCAGCAAACGAGCTGTTAAATCTAAAATAGCCGCTTGATAATATGCACGAATTTGCGGTAATGCTAACCCACCCTGATTGATATCCAGTTGTAGCGCCGAGAGTTTAACCCTGGGTGCCTTCTTACTCCAGACAAACTCTCTAAACATAGTTTCTAGCTCTTTAAAATAACAAGTGTTAATTTTTATGGGTATATTTGTAAAAAGAAAGACAAGTAGCGGGAGTATGGACATTTTGATGAGGGCTACACGGCCTATCAGAGTTAGAGGTAAAAGCGACCAGTTATCTAGCAATTTTTTAATTTTACCCCGCATGACTTCATAGTTCAATTTATATAGCTGCCCATATTGATTAGAGACATATATCTCCAAATATCGTATTGGATCCGACTTAAGGGCTTGATGTTTGAGATTTGTGGGAAGAAAATAGCTATCAGTATTTAAGGTTAGAATCTCTGTTTTGTTTTGATTTATTTTATAGCCCCCAATCAATTCAAATTGACTAAATTCTGTTAAGACCAGGTCTAAATTCTGGCTCTCGGGACTGAGATATAAAATGATGTCATCTGCGAACAACTTTAATTTTGCCATACCCGGAATCGGAGCTCTAATTGCTACATTATCGTGGATTTTCATAGCCAGAGGTTCGATAAAGAAAGTAAATAATAAGGGAGAAAGCGGACACCCTTGTCTAGTCCCACTGTTTATATTTACCATCCCTGCTCGGTTTGCATTTATCACCGCCTGAGCCTGAGCCCCCTGATAGATATTCCAGAGCATTTTTGTGACCTGGAGGGGGACACCGAACCTACCCAGACCATAAAAAAGGGCGTCCCAATTAACCATGTCAAATGCCCTTTCGGCGTCTACCATCATAATGAGCGCCGAAGTACAATTATTATTAAAAAAGTCGAGAGCCTGTATTAGAAACCCTGTATTCGAAGACATCAACCTCCCGGCGACAAACCCAGACTGGTCTCTGTGGATCACTTCCTGTGCTAGGGGAGTGAAACGCTGAGCCCAAATTTTCATTAAAATTTTGTAGTCAGCATTAAGAAGGCTGATTGGTCTGTAGGAGTTGATGTCCTTGGGATTCTTACCCTTTTTCACAAAGCTTATGATAATGGCTTCTTTAAAAACTGAGGGGACAGCGCCACCAGTCTTTATATAATTAAAAAGCTTTGTCAAATATGGGATCAATTCCTTAGCAAATGCCTTATAAAATTCTATAGGCAGCACATCGTTTACACAGGCTTTCACTCCCGCGATTGAATTCAGGGCTGCTAAACTTTCAGCACCTGATATGTCAAGTTGAATCTGTTCCACGAGGGAGTTGGACAAACTCGGGAGATTTACGCCCTCGAAGTAATTCTGTATTGAGTCTTGCCTGACCGCATATTTAGTCGCGTACAGCTGTTGATACTGCTCCATAAAAACTTGAGCAATCCCGTCCCTATCTGCCACCGCGACTCTGGTCTTGGGATCTACAACCTCTTTAATTAAGGCCGCTTCCTGTCTGGTCTTAGTTGACCCGGCTAAAAATTTGCCAACCATTTGGCTTTCTTCATATACTCGTTGTTGAAAAGTCCGGGAGCTGTTGATTTCTTCTATTAAGAAAAATTCCCTTAACGCCTTTTTAGCCTTTTCGAGGTTATTCGCTGCTACCCAGTCTCCCCGATGAGGGGCATTTCTCTGATTCAAGGCGCTATCAACTGCCTGCTGGAGTTCAGCTATTTTGATACGTCGTGTTTTAGACTGAGCGGCCGAAAAGGCGATCGTTTGCCCATGCACAGCCGCCTTGAACCCCCCCAAACTGAGAATGGTTCCGCCGTCCCCTCATTGATCCTGAAATAATCGTGTATCCACTCTCTTAAGCCTGCTACCCATTGGTGATCTAGGAGAAGGAGACGATCCATCTGTCACCTGGATCTCATCCTCCTCCCCTCTTCAATTTCTAGATCTAGCTTAATAAAGGAGTGGCCTGAAAATTAATTAGCCCCAATTTCTGTATCTAAGTAATTCAGGGACCGAGATGTTAAAAAAATCAATACGAGATGCTGTCTGAAATTGACGGGAGTAGCATGTATAATCGCATGCTACCTGATTGGCTTTATGCCATGAATCAATCAGCTGATAATCATGTATTATGGCATCTAGGAAATGTTTAGTCTTTGGCTTCAGTTGCTTCTTATTTTTGTTGAAAGTGTCTTTTCTCAGGTCTTGGATGTAGTTGAAATCCCCTCCAAAAATGATCTGTCCGGGAGCTCCCCTGAGCAGATCATTAACCTTCATCAAAGCTGAGGGGTCATCCATGATAGGGCCACAATAGTTAACAAAATTCAATGTAATCCCATTTAATTTAGCCATGACCGATAACCACCTTCCCTGAGGATCTCTCCGGACTTGGACAAACTCCCATGCCACACTTCTACAGAAGTAAATAGCTACTCCTCTCATAGCCAGCCCGGCTGACGCAAAAAAGGCATTCGAAAAAACTCTAGGGAGAAAGAGCTTAGGTGAATTTGTTTTAAGGTGAGTTTCTTGGAGAAAGAGAACTTGAGGCGTAAAGGAGGCCAGCCATCTTATGAGCCCTCCATATTTTTGTTTGTTTAGCATACCATTAACATTTACCGACATAATACGACATTTACTAACCATTTCTATGATTTAATTTGCAGCAATAATCTTTCGAGTTCAAAACCCTGATTTCCTCTTCCTTGTCCCCTTTCTTACTGCTCTTTTTACTGCCATACACCCCCCCACTACCGCCCCCATACAACCTCCCCCAGAAATGTGTAAACCCCCGCTGGCCACATCTCACCCCTCCCTACTTTGCTATGGGGTGCCCTGGTGCTGCACGCTCGGTGACCCTCCCCCCTGCCCTGGGGACCCTTAGCGTTAAATTATGTACATTTTCATTTTGAGGAAGAGATCTCTTTCAGCAAATCCTGGTCTTCCTCTATATTGGAGAACATATGGAATTTCCCTCTTACGAGGACTCGAAGCTTGGATTGCTGGGCTATTGAAGCCTGCGCCCCATGAGCTTTAAAAAGATATATTAGTTTCACAAACTCTTTGCGCCTGCGTGCGGCTACCACCGACATATCAGCAAATATCGGACATTTTGAGACCTCATTGATGAAAAATTGTCTCTGCTGTATTGCCTTAGCCAGAATCTTTTCTTTAATGCGATAGTCAGCAAAGTTAATCAAGATAGTACGTGGGATCTTTGAATTGGGCAGAGGGTGTGAGGGAACTTGATGTGGCCTTGTTATGGTAAGGTCTCCAGTAAATTCGGGCTAGACCTTCCGCTTGATAAACGACTCAACCCATTGAAGAGTTTGAGATCCCTCACTCCCCTCAGGTACCCCAACTATACGTAGGTTCGAACGTCGGGAATGATTTTCAAGTTCCTCGAGTTTATTCTCTAGAACGATTTTATCTTTTGCTGCCTCATTTACTCTCAGGAGCATAGTGTTCATTTGATCCTCCAACAGGGCGTTCCTTGATTCAGCTTCTTGAATTCTAGATGGAAAACAAGCCACCGCCTCCTCGATTTTCCCAAGACGCAGGTGGATGGAGGCTATCTCATTCTCTTGGGATTTCTTCATTTCTCTTATCTCCTCCAAGATAAGATTCAGCATGGTCTTTATGTCGATCTGTTGAATGTTAGCTCCTTCTGTCGATGATTCGGACTCGTCCTGTTGTGATTTCCCATCTTGCTTCTGGTTCCCGGCTAACTGGCCTGAGAATTCCAAACCGGCATTACTAGGTGTCTGGGGCTGTGTCTGGGGCTGTATCTGAGCCTCCGGCTGCTGCACTATGATGTCTTCGGGAGGTGACTGAACCGGCGCCAAAGCCTGAGTTTGTGGCGTTGATGGTATAGTCTGACCATGCAGTGGTTGACCAGACTTTTGCGATACCAGAGCGACTATAGAAGGAGCCTGCCCAGGCGCCTGAGCCTGTGGTAATGAAAATTAAGTCTGCAAGGGGCTAGTTGGCGCACCCTCTGGCCCCCCCCTCTGTAGGTCGCTGCAGTTTTGCCATAGATTTGGCCGGAGCCGGCTGAGATGCTTTTGTTTTGGAGAATAGCGGAAAATCTTTGGAATTTTTCATCTCATCCTTGTTTGCCCCTGCTGTAGACTCGGCTGCCTATTCCTTCTCCACACTAGTTGAGTCGTCCAGCTTTCCACCTGTTTGCTTCTGTGCAATGGAATCTCCCTCCTCCTGGTGAAACTCAGACGGCTCTTCTTCAGAGCTCTCGAAACGTGAATTTAAGCCAGGTCGATTTGAAGTATGTTTAGCTCTGGCTGCCAATGACACCGCTTTTGCCTGGGCTAGGCGAGTTTTGGCTTTGAGCCCTGCCGCAGAGTCAACTTTTGCAATAGCATTCGCCTGCTTCAAATGTTTTCCCATTTTCCCTTGGACCTTGGGTCTAGTCCGCGAGGTATTTAATGCCCCAATTAACGAACAAAAGTCTTGCTTTCCACCCAACGAACCTAGACCTTGAGGGGGGAGAGCTGCCGACTCTAAGATCATCAGACCGAGAAGGAGGGAAGGGAGCAGCAAGCCCAGAAGCTGACGATACAAACAACCCCTCAACCTATTCTGGCAGCTGAGTCAGCTGAAACAAATATTGCCTGGCAGGCTCACCTTTGCAGACCGGCTTTGTCCTTACTGCACGTCACCGTAGTTACTTCCAGGGTCAGACGCCAAGATTTCACCAGTCACTAATCAACGAGGGGGGCCGTGGGTTCTGCACCGCTTCACCTCACGCTAGTTTCCTCCCATCAGCCTCCAATCAGCGGGAATAGAACACCGGCGGTCATGGTCTTTATCCGCATCCACCGTCGCACTGCAGGTTTTTTCCGTAGTGAGCCCCGTTGTAAGCAATTCAAGATGCCAGCCACCGCAGCCGAAACCGCCAAAAACTCCAGCCGGCCGACGAGACCTCCGTTCCGGGTCACTGACGCTCAGGTGCGGGAATCCGCGAGCTCCATTGCGGGGGAGGAGCAGCGGTCACCTGTGGCTACGCGGAGGCGCGGGTTCTCCGCAGCCATGTCCACCTATCAGAATTAAATCACTGCATTAAGAAGCACTTATTAAAACTGATATTTTTTTAACTTTAACTTAAAAAGCTCCCGACCTATCCAAGATGACAATGTCATTATGAAAACTAAGAGGTTAGTTGGTTATCATGTGTGCCCTATATTATTATACGTAGGGCAACATTATGGTTTATTAAATTAAACCCAAGAGGTTTTTGTTCTATTCACATCCTAAGCTCACCTAGAATCACACAATTTGCTCAAACGGGGCAGCCGGTATTGATCCCATGTTTTATAGCTTTACACTATGCAATTTTCCTGCTAGATAGGAATCCCCTCTTCTTATCTGTCTGTTTTACATCAGTGGTTAATGCTTTGATGTTAATTCCTAATTCAGGAAAGCAGAAGAGTTTCCCCTTAAAATAACAGATTATATACCTGCATTGAGACACATTTAGTAAAACTGATACATTTTCAATTTCAGCTTATAAATATTCCTGTCTCTCTCAAAGATGACAGGGCCATTAGTTAACAATAAGAGGCAAGTCAGTTATGATGTGTTCAGTATGTTGTTATTATATGGAGATCAACATATATGCATAGCCCATTAAATCAAACACAGTATGTTTTTGTCCAGCACACATCCTGAGTCTCACCTATTTTAAGGTTTTCTCATATGTGATGATAAAAATAAAGGTGGCGCGTTGTAACAAATCTTTGGCTATGATCATACAATTTGGTCAAGAAAGGAAGCTGGTTTTTACCCATATTGTGCAGTTTCACATTGTGCAGTTTAGTCTCTAGATAGGATTTTCTTTATCTCCTGTTTTACAGCAAAGGTTAATACTTTGACTTTAATTGTTGGTGCCTGGGTTTAGAATGTGAGGGCCAGGCAGAAGCCACATTAAAAGTCACCTTGCTTTGAGCTCAGGAGGCCAAGAGGAACTCGAGCTGAGCTACAGCAGGCATCTGGCTTGAACTTTCAGTGGGTCACTTACACTTACTTTCTTACCACTACAACATGCAGTGGCAGGTAGTGTCACTGAACTGGATAGCCACGTTCAGTCCCACCTTGGCTTACTCTGCTGTTTGTTATACTAGCACCATCTTCACAAAGTGCTCAGAAGCTATTATGTGTTGTGTGGAGCTATACAAGTGTAGCAGCTGAAATCTGAGCTATATGCTGGATTTAGTGCTTAATTTGGAAAAGAATAAGTGCTGGGGCTCGAAGTTTTGCTCAGAAGCCCACAAGTATGAGGAGTTTACCTGTTGTAATCTTGTTTTAGACTCTCTCAGTGGAGCTTAGGCCACATTTTATTTCTGGTGATTGTGGGGTGGCTAGGCTTTCAAAACCAAAAACCAGGACAGTCAGTAAGTGTTAGCATAGAAATACAAAGATGAGTCACTGCTATAGCGTTACGGTATCACATAACTCCAGAGATATTGCTATTGTTTTTGTGGTGATGAAACACTAAAAATGAAATGGAAATTCTGGGCCCCGCTTTAAAATTGCTCATTTCAGCGCAGACATATTAGGTTGTTAGTGAATCTGGGCTATGGAGATCTGCTGAGCCCAGTGCTTAATTTGAGCCTGTCGTTTCCGGTGCTCGGCACCGGCACATAATTGTCAAAACCAGTGCTTGTGACATTCTGCCACAAGGTGGAGCTGTCTGGCTAATTTAGAAATTACCACAACAACAGTTAATTATTAATTCAGTATACAATAAAAAATGACTATTACCTGCCACCGAAGTCATTCTTATAGCTTAGTCCGAAATGTCACACTTGTAGGAGTGTGATGGTTAGTAGTTGTGTTGTTACTATCACTGGCAGCATGGCAGGGCAATGTGCAGTGCAGGCTACAGTGGAATCCTGATGAGAGCCCTTGGTACTTAGGGGCTTATTTACAAGCCCTTTGCATCACTGGGGCATCACTTTTTTTGATGCACCGGCGGCGCAGTGTGCCTGCCCAGATGTACAAGGCAACGTAAAGTCACCCTGCGTGACTTTTCATGGCCTTGTAAATATGGGCCCCTTTTACGCATTACTCTGCGTGAAAGGGGCGTTCCATGGGTGTTGCTGTGGGTGTTCCCACACAACATCTATGGAACATTACACATTCTCAGATTTACAATGTGTCGTAAAGCTGGGAATGCATCAGAATCCTACGCCTCTTCAGGGGAGGCGTAGGAGTGGCACAACAAGGAGAAATACTTTTATTTCTCCTTGTTTTTTGCTCCTTCTGCAGCACACATAGAAGGAGCAAAACGCCATTAATGATTGTTTTTTTCCAAGAAGGTGTCCCTTCCTGCACAACAGCAATCAACCCTGCAAAGAAGGCACCTTCGTAACATGGCACAAGGGTGTCTGCGTTGGTGCATGGCTCCTGTTTGTGCAACAACGCAGGGGAGAAGGACAGGAATGAACCATATCTGGTAGATACGGCGCATTCCTGCCCTTTTATTTTGACAAACGGCAGCACAGCAGGAAGGCTTGCTGCACTGCTGTGTGTCAAAATATCGTAAGTGAGGCCCTTTGTTTTTTTTTTAATTAAGCACTGGCTGAGCCTGGAATAGTATGATACCTGATCTGTCTTGGTATGTGCTCACATTCCACCGTTTTCACCGGAAATCTCACACTTGGTAAGGATAGCATGAAACAAAAACATTGTTGCATTTGGATTGCCTAAAAAGACAAAGGGGCCGATTCCGATTTGGGCCGGAAAACGTACCGACCGACTCGGAGCCGGAATTAATTCCGACCGACACGTACCGGTGCAGCCCGACCCGCAAAGTACGAAGAAAAGCGTGCAAAATCCGACCGACTCGTACGGAACACAAGCCGAACGACCGAACCGCGCGGAAAACAGCTATCCGGCCGGAAAAGCACGCGAATCGAACCGACCGACACGCACCAGGAAGAATCCCGAACGAAACGTGCCCGCGAACTCCGACCCGCCAAGAACGATGCAACGCGTGGAAAACACGACCGAGTCGCACGGAGCTCAAGCCGTACGACCGACACGCATACAAAACAGCGAGCCGAAGCAACCCAATACACCGCGACTGACGCGTACGCAGCACAGGAAACAGCACAAACACAGCGTGAACGACTCGGAGAAGCTCGCACGAGACAACTGCAGGGTCCGACTCGGTTAGAAGAACGTCTCCTACCTGCACAAAAAGTACAAAGGGAAAAACACACAAAAAAAGGCCAAACAAGCAATTACAAAGCCAATAAATACTGGGGGGGGGGGGGAACAGGGAACAAAGACACACCCACAACTCCACCCATATAAAGGACACAAATCCCTACCATGATCCTTTGCAAATTCAAATGACCTGCCAGCACAGAACACCAACAGACAGCAACCACACACACACTCACAGCTCATCCATCACACAAGCCACACACCATCAGCACCTCAACAAATAGCACCCTCACATACACCCAGCAAAACACACACTCACATACCCTCACTTGCACACCAACACACACATCACTCACCACCACCACCCATCACCATGCCCCCCAAGAAGAATCCAAAGTTCCTAGATAGTGAATTGGAAGTCCTGGTAGATGAGATCCTCAGGGTAGAGCCACAGCTGTTTGGTACACTGGTCCAACAGACCCCCATGTCGCAGAAAACCAAGATGTGGGAGAGGATCGTTGACAGGGTGAACGCACAATCACCATGTTTGCGCACAAAGGAAGACATCCAGAACAGCTGGTATGATGTGCGCAGGAGGGTCAGGGACCTACTGAAGAAGGATTAGATCTTGAGCCAACACACCGGCAGTGGCCCTCCTGCCAAACCACTATACCTCAGGCCCTGGGAGGAGAAGGTGCGGGCCATCCTACCACCAGTGAGCGTCTATGGACTAGAAGACATCCCAGAGCCTGGTGAGTACACAACCAATATACCCAATATCGTGTGACAATACACACACATCACTGTCAAGGGGATAGTCAAACCATGCACCCTTAGCAAATCCACAGCAACAAAACCAGAATCATCCCAAGATGTGTATGTCAGTCAGATAAACACAATACATGCCATCTCATAGTGATATGTAACTGTGTCATGACATGTACAAACCCTACAACAAATAAAGCTAGGCAGTGGCACAAATATAACCAACAAACACTGTCAGATATGTAGCCACCACTACAACACCACCACACAGGGAATCCCACAGAAAGGAAGGAATTCTGTGTATGCTGATCAAGTCAGTGTAGCCAATAGCATCATGGGAGTCGTAGTCACAGATATTGCCCACCATCACAATACGCCCATCAACACCACTCTGAACCATGCTCACATCACAGGGAGTGGAAAACAACTGACAAGATGGCTGACACTGGCTACTGCTGTGGGGAGCACAAGGCCCTGCTGGGAACTGTGCACCAACCAACAGCAGGACACCACTGTCTGACATCCTGAAAGACAACTTGCACTCCCTGCAATGGAAGCACGTTCTGTGGTGGGATATCTGGCTGGGTGGGAAGGAGGACTGACAGCTATGACCATAGTTACCAGCAGCTCTTTCCACACACACCCCTAACCCAAACTACACACAATTCACCTGGGAAAATGCATTGCCTCACACTAAAAATATTTATCCCACAAAGAACCACCACCCTGGGTCATGCTGTGGGAAGCACAGTGACACACATGGGACTTGTAGCCAAACAAACGCCAGGACAACACTGTCAGCCATCCATTCAGCACAGGCACACTACCCCACAGGGAAGCAGAGTCAGAAGGAAGGAAGTATGGGCATGCTGGGAAGGGGGGTGGAGGCAATAGCATGATGGGAGTGGTAGTCACAGCTCAACATCCCCCCCACATGGCCCAGCAAGCTCACACTGAAGCATGCACACCTCACAGAGAGTGGAAAGCCCCATCAAAGATGTCTGACACTGCTGCTCTGTTGTGGGGAGCACAAGGCCATGCTGGGAACTGGCCACCAACCAACAGCAGGACACCACTGTCAGCCATCTTGCCATTGCTGTCACACCCACACACAGTGAAGTACAGTCAAAAGGAAGGAAGTATGGGCATGCTGGGAAGGGGGTGGAGGCAATAGCATGATGGGAGTGGTAGTCACAGCTCAACATCCCCCACATGGCCCAGCAAGCTCACACTGAAGCATGCACACCTCACAGAGAGTGGAAAGCCCCATCAAAGATGTCTGACACTGCTGCTCTGTTGTGGGGAGCACAAGGCCATGCTGGGAACTGGCCACCAACCAACAGCAGGACACCACTGTCAGCCATCTTGCCATTGCTGTCACACCCACACACAGTGAAGTACACTCAAAAGGAAGGAAGTATGGGCATGCTGGGAAGGGGGTGGAGGCAATAGCATGATGGCAGTGGGAGTCACAGCTCAACATCCCCCCACATGGCCCAGCAAGCTCACACTGAAGCATGCACACCTCACAGAGAGTGGAAAGCCCCATCAAAGATGTCTGACACTGCTGCTCTGTTGTGGGGAGCACATGGCCATGCTGGGAACTGGCCACCAACCAACAGCAGGACACCACTGTCAGCCATCTTGCCATTGCTGTCATACCCACACACAGTGAAGTACACTCAAAAGGAAGGAAGTATGGGCATGCTGGGAAGGGGGGTGGAGGCAATAGCATGATGGGAGTGGTAGTCACAGCTCAACATCCCCCCCCCACATGGCCCAGCAAGCTCACACTGAAGCATGCACACCTCACAGAGAGTGGAAAGCCCCATCAAAGATGTCTGACACTGCTGCTCTGTTGTGGGGAGCACAAGGCCATGCTGGGAACTGGCCACCAACCAACAGCAGGACACCACTGTCAGCCATCTTGCCATTGCTGTCACACCCACACACAGTGAAGTACACTCAAAAGGAAGGAAGTATGGGCATGCTGGGAAGGGGGTGGAGGCAATAGCATGATGGGAGTGGTAGTCACAGCTCAACATCCCCCCCACATGGCCCAGCAAGCTCACACTGAAGCATGCACACCTCACAGAGAGTGGAAAGCCCCATCAAAGATGTCTGACACTGCTGCTCTGTTGTGGGGAGCACAAGGCCCTGATGGGAACTGGCCACCAACCAACAGCAGGACACCACTGACTGACATCCTGAGAGTCAACCTGCACCCACTGCAAGGGTGGCATGCTTCATGGTGGGATAACTGGGCTGGAGGGAGAAGGATATCCGGATGTCAACCAAATACCACCAATGCTGGCTATGCACACACCTCAACATTCACATTGAAATGCTTCATGTTGTCAGGACAATGCGCTACACCAATATCAACAGCTGACTGTGACAACTTAGGACAATGCAATGTACAGGCCCGCATCCAGAGGTACAGTCACAACTGTCAGGTGTTTGAACCATTGATGCCTGTAGAAACATTACATACATTGTGTGTCTCTTCCAAATACAGGTGATGATGGAGACACAGCAGCAGACGCTGAGGAGTCCCTGTCCCAGGCTCCGGGGGACACTGAGCTCACTGGTGTGGAACAGCCTCTGCCCACCTCGGATGACGAAGACCTACCTGGCACCTCCGCAGTGAGTCATCATGCAGCACCAGCAGGACCACCAGCTGCACCCACCCCTCCAACAACTGCCAACACACAGACCACCCCTGCCGACACGGACAGACCAAGGACCACCACCACCAACAGCACACGGACCCCGGCCCAACGTGGAGCTACGGACACCAACACCAGCAACAACCCCCAAGGTGGCCCAGGGTCACCTGTGCGTGCCAACGCAGGTCCTTCACGTGTCGCCAGGGGTGGTGGGAGGGGTGGTAGACATAGGTCGCTGCTTGCAGAGGGGTCTGGACTGCATGATGACCCACAACTGGTACGCATAGCTGATGCGTACCAGACTAGCACCGGAGAGTTCAGCCAGGTAGTGTGGATCCTCAGGGACATTCAACAGCAGCAGGCTGCCCATCATGCCCGCTTGGACTTACACATGTCCCGCATGGAGTCCAAGTGGGACACATTGCAAGAACAGACGGCGGTGCATAGGGACATATTATAATGCCTCCGCCAGATGTGCACCAACATGTCAACACCTCCCTGTGTGCCCACAACATCTGGTGCTGCAACAACTGCAACTGCCACAGGGAGGGAGGATGACTCTGGCGGAGAGTCCCCTGCACCGCAGCAGCCTGCACTTGAGGGTCCCCCCAAAGAAGAGGGGCCGTCCGAGGAAGGACAACTGAGAGGCTGATGGCCATGCACAACCCCCAGGAAGCCAACACCTGTTCCGGAAAATCACCTTTGTGCGCAAACTCTTCACCCTGTCGAATGCAACACAACTCTCCCACATGACATGGGGAGCTCAAGTTGGACCAATGTATCAGATGACTGTGGACTTAACTCAGGACATTTCTGCTATCAAGACTTCCAAATCATCTAGGAACTTTGGATTACAATCACAATGTACAGCACCCACCATCCTGTGCACTATACTCACACATGTATGTCAATAAACTCACTAATACACCATACTTGCCTCTGTTGTGATTACAACGTTGTTTCTGAAGTGGAGATGATGATCTGTGAAATGACACTGTGCATGCTAACTGCTACAGCAAGTACAACACCGGCATGTGAGTCATGGCGACGTGACACATATGAGGGAGACACACCACCAGGGCTACACAACACATACACACCAGGGCCATCTGACTCATCGCCTACACTGATGTTGCCAGGAAATACGGTGCAATGCACAGACACAACACCTATTCACAGTCTGTGGTAACTAGCCCACTGGTGCAGGAAGCAAATGTCAGTCAGATGTGTGACCACAGACAACGCACATCACAAAGTGAAGCACAGGTTTATTACACATTTGCAACATGTTGTAACCACTACAGATGCAAGGTAATCCCACCTGGCAGTGGGCACACAGTCAACAAGTGTAGAAGAAAGGAAGTCCATGGGTGTGGCGCACATCACCTGTAGGGAAACGACAGCTACCACCCTGGAAGTTGATTCACAGTGTCGGGGGATCACAGTTGACCAAACAACTCTGAAAGTACCCTGTGAAGGACAGAAATGACACACAGTCAAAAGCACTGAAGAACAAGACAGAACTGCAATACTCATGCCCAATAAATGTCACAAGATACCCACCCAGGACCACGTTAGCATGTCAACACTGTTGTGGAGTACAGACTACCTGTAAGGACACATTGCTGCACGCATCCAGTCAAGTAGCACATGGACACACTCAAACAGCACCAGAGCACCACCAACACATATCATGCAAACTCACATCATTGACATAACATCCCTGGATACTCACATTCAGCTGAAGAAGTTGGTGATGAGTAACCCTGGACGTAGTTCGCGAAGCAGCGCTAAGCGAAGCTACGCGAAGTGCACTTCGCACTACGCGAGCTACGCGTAGCACTACCCGAACTGCGTAGTGCGCTGTTCGCGATGATTGCACAGTGCCGGATGCTTGTCCGCACTGTGCAATCATTGAAAACGGCATCTTGCACAGTGCGAGCTGTCTTTTACTGCCGCTCGACTAGATTTTTACTCGAGCGGCAGGTTTCTCAACGCGAACTGGTAGTTTCTCATCGCGAGCGGTCGCGAGCATACGCGACCACTCGCAATGAGAAACCTGACCTCCCCGCGTTGAGAATCTCGCCGGGAGGTTTATTTTCCACGCTCGCGATCAGCAACTTGATGTTGCTGATCGCGAACGAGGAAAAAGTCTCGCCGGGATGTCATTTTGCTTGCTCGCGGTCGCCAACTTGACGTTGAGGACCGCGAGCAAGCAAAAAATTACCGCTGCACTACGCTACGCGTGTTTGCACTGTGCTACGTGCAATTCGCGTAGTGCGAAGTAGCGCAAACTTCGCAAACTACGCGAGCGTAGCGTAGTGCTTTGCCCAGGGTTAGTGATGAGCTGTGTGCGGACATCACCCTCATCATCATCATCACCACTGGCATCGTGGTCCAGCCCAGGATCCTCCACAGGTGGCGGATGTTGGTCATCGTCATCCAGGATGAGAGGCAACTCCTTCCGCACTACCAGGTTGTGTAGCATGCAGCAGACGATGACAATCTTGCACACCTTTGCTGGAGCATATGGGAGGGCCCCTCCTGTCTTATCTAGGCAGCGGAAGCGGCTCTTCAGGAGACCAAATGTCCGCTCAATCACTCTCCTGGTCCGACCATGTGCCTCATTGTAGCGCATCTGGGCTGGTGTCACAGGGTTCCTGAGGGGCGTCAGCAACCACGGCATGTTTGGGTATCCGGAGTCACCTACATACAGACAATTGCACATTAGCTGAGTTGGAAAAGAGGGTGGAACACTACATTGCAGAACACACACGATGGTACAAAGTCAGTACACACCAACAAGCCAGGCACGCTGGTTCCGCATCTGTGACATCATCCTCGGGATGCGACTACTCCTCATCACGTAGGCATCGTGTGCAGAACCGGGGAAACGGGCACAGACGTGTGTGATGCTCATATCTGCAAGACATACCACCAGTGCATTGACCGAATGGTAGTGTTTGCGGTTCCTGTATGCCTGCTCTTGGGCCTGTGGTGGTACCAAAGCCACATGTGTCCCATCAATGGAGCCAATGACATGCGGCATCCTCCCCAGGGCATAGAAGTCACTCTTCACGTCAGTGAGTTGTTGAAGTCTAGGGAAATAGATGTACTGGTTCAGGTACCTCAACATAGCCTCCAAAATGTCGCGGAGCACACGGCTGAACATGGTCTGTGACATCCCACCAGCAGACGCCACAGTGTGTTGAAAGGTACCAGTGGCAAAGAAGTGTAGGGCTGCCATCACCTTCACCTTGGGGGTCAGCGCTGTAGGGTATGTCCGGCCAGGTTGCAAATGTGGGGCCAACCGCACCGTCAATTCCTCAATCAGTGGCCTGGTGAAGCGGTACCGTCGGATGCAGTCCCGTTCAACCACCATTGTAAGGTCAGGGAATGGCCGATGGACAGCTGGTGCCCTGCAGTGCATAGGTGAAGAAAGAAAGATTGTCAGTCACCCCACATATGTGGCATAGACCAGACTCAATATCACATGATACATCATTACGAGACACAAGTACATGATGCGTGTGCCGTTCCGTAAGGACATGTATGGCACCTACATGGCTAACATCTAACATCACAGTTCAACATGTGTCCTCAACAAGTCCCAGGTTGTGCTATGGGATATCATTAGGCTGTGTCACAGTACCCATGTACTGCTGTCACGTTCCAAACACACACCACAGTGACATGTGAGGACAGATGTGCCCCAGGCATCACAGCTCATCGACAGGTAGATTCCCAGGGACCCTGTATTGACACATGGACACTGGCATGTCATGGTGCATCATGAATACACCACAGCTAAACAACCATGACCCCCACAGGTAGTGGTCCCTGTTGCCTCGGCAGCACAGACATGGACGTCTGTGACACACACACGCACAACATCAAAGTCCATGCACAAACAACGTGGATGTGGAGACTGTCTCCCATTGTGCACATGGAATCAGAGACATTGTAAACACGACATGCACACAGACTGTGGAGGGCCATCACAATTGTGGCAATGGGTCACCCTGGGACGTATATACCATCCCACATGGGACTCAGGGGGTATGTGACATGACATACACATACACAACCGTGAAATGTGACCATGCCACATGCCCTGAAATGAACAGTTGCACACCACAGTGTTCATGTGCACAACACACCAAGGATTCTGGCCCCATGAACACGTGCACAGCCTGGGAGTGACTGCCCCCAAGTGCCACCCAAAAAACAACATGTTGACCCCCATACACGGAACATGTTATGCAGCCTTACATGCCTTAGGATACAGTGTGGACAGGCTGTGGTGTTGTAGGTGTGCCCCTCACTCCCTGGGAAGTATATGTGGCTGGCATATGTTCACCTGTGACAGGCATGGTGACGTATGCCAGTGACTTGTACAGGGACGCGTTGTACAGCAATGGACCGATCGGTGCGCACACATTGGCCATTGCATTCAATGTGAGCGGGTACGCGTTGTATCCCGGGTACGTGTTGTAGAGCAATGGACCGATCAGTGTGCCCGGCCGGCCCATTGCATTCAATGTGAGCGGGTATGCGTTGTATCGCGGGTACGCGTTGAACTGCAATGGACCGATCGGTGTGCCCGGCCGGCCCATTGCATTCAATGTGAGCATGTACGCGTTGTATCCCGGGTACGCGTTGAACTGCAATGGACCGATCGGTGTGCCTGGCCGGCCCATTGCATTCAATGTGAGCGGGTTCGCGTTGTATCCCGGGTACGCGTTCAACTGCAATGGACCGATCGGTGTGCCCGGCCGGCCCATTGCATTCAATGTGAGCGTGTACGCGTTGTATCCCGTGTACGCGTTGAACTGCAATGGACCGATCGGTGTGCCCGGCCGGCCCATTGCATTCAATGTGAGCGGGTACGCGTTGTATTGCGGGTACACGTTGAACTGCAATGGACCGATCGGTGTGCCCGGCCGGCCCATTGCATTCAATGTAAGCGGGTACGCGTTGTATCCCGGGTACGCGTTGTACAGCAATGGACCGATCGGTGCGCACACATTGGCTGGGGCCTGGCATGGCAACGGACGCGTTTTCGAAGCTCCAACGAGTCTGATGCAGTGAATTCAGTTGGCCAGCCACAACAATGTTGCAAAATCATGGGTGTCATGAATTTGAAGGATGCTGTGGGCGTGTATTAGTTCTGCTATACCATGGATTGGTCAGATTTAGAAGATGCAAACGACTTGGACCTATCACTTTGGACACATGGGTCAGTATCTGCCTCTGCAGCACACATATAATGCTGGCTGTTCCCCTGAGAGCTCACTTGCCTGCACTACATGCTCCAGGACGACATCTGCCACCAACACTGCTGCTGTTTATGCATCCTCTGGCTCCTGCAATGGCACGTACTTTGGAGAGAGCCCCAGCCTTCAGCCTTGAGGAGAACCAGGCCCTGCTGGACAGCCTCCTCCCACAGTACAGCAAGCTGTATGGGAAACCAGGGGAGCAGGTGAGTGTGCTGTCCACTGCATCACTAATTGTGCATGTTGTCTGACTAGCAGGACTTTCACTGTGCACACCACTGGCTAGCATGCCCACTGAGTAGTTGTCACACCCCAAAGTGTGTAGTCACATGCACTGAACTGGTACAGTGCAGTAACAGTGCATTCCAACTAGGTTTACTTCCCATGCAATGATACCATGTAGTGACTGCTGGCAAACTGTTCATAGCCATTGTTGCATTGCCTGTGTACATCATATGCCCCTGTAATTGAGACATGTATATCCAACTGTGTGATGCACGTATATGTTGCATGTGTAGTAATGGCCTTTTCACTTTGTCATCCTCACAGGTTGATGCCCACCAGAAGCAGGACATCTGGCTGACCATCGCCCGGAAAGTAAGATCCGTGGGGGTCTACAGGCACAGGATCCGCAACTGCCAAAAGAGGTGGCAGGACCTTCGTGGCTGGACCCGGAGGATCGCAAGGGTCCAGCTGAAGCTGTCGCCTCCTCGCAGGAGGGGTGGACACCGGACCCTGACCCCCCACATGCTCCGGATCCTGGCGGTGGTCTTCCCTGACCTGGATGGGCAGCTGAAGGACAGACAGCAGCAAGGAGGGGTGAGTCCATGACTGCACTGTGCACTTTGTCTGCCATGCTATGTGCCCTCCTCTGGCCTGGTTAAACTTCCACAGTACATCAGTCATGTGGTCCAGGACCCATATCCCTCATTTGTTACATGCCCACTTCTCCTCTGATACGCATATGTGTGGCCCTTATAGTCAGGAAATTGTATCATTTGGGGACTGTGTCATTGCATTTTGCTTTGCTCAAGGTGGGGGTCAGCATTTGTTCCCGTGACTATGTTGTGCGATTCATGGGTGGGTGTTGGAAACGGGGTTACCGAGACCGTTATGGTAGCATGGCGCAAAGCGGGGAAAGGCACGCGAAGGCAATGTGTAAGGCAGTTGTGCAGCACACTCTCACATTAACTCAGAAATGCGAAGCAATAACCGGACACCACACCAGGCTTAGATAAGTGAAAATCAGGTTCCTTTATCTTAATCAAGATGGCATTCAACTATTCAAATTATACATTCGGGTAACTAGTGCGCGTTCATTTAAAAAGACCCTTCCCAATTCTGGCCACTAAAAGGCCGCATTAAAATCACAGCACCACTGCTCATTCGGGTGCTCTTTACCAACTAGGGCCTAGAACAGGCGCAACACGGTTTATACATCAACATATATACAGTAGGCCTAGGTACTCTATACAGCCTATGATACACTAGGCGGGAGGGAATCCTACAGGGAACCCCTCAACATGTCCAGCAGCTGGGGGCTACCAAAAAGGGGGAACTTCTTTATCTCCCCGGGGAGGCTAGGGTCATAGGATGTGCCT
Source organism: Calotriton arnoldi (assembly GCA_963921515.1). Classification (NCBI taxonomy): domain Eukaryota; kingdom Metazoa; phylum Chordata; class Amphibia; order Caudata; family Salamandridae; genus Calotriton; species Calotriton arnoldi. Next base: position 668,769 of record CAWUFW010004395.1, on the reverse strand, counting down.
GGCCTGTAATCCCAAAGTCATTAAAGGCCCCCTCCCTCCGTGATCCCTCCTCAAGGGTGGCCCCCGGCCCCCAGGGGCTTAACCTAGAGCCCTAGGGGCCTCCTGGGCTCACCTGCGGTGTTGTGGCTGGCTGCGGGGCCTTACGGCGGACTCCTCTCTGGCCCGGCCCTCTGTGGTGGGGGCGGGGCCCGGCGCGAGTCTTGCGGCCCTCCGGCCGGTGCTGGTTGGCTTTCTCGAGGCTATGGAGCCTCTCGCGTTGTTTCCCCCTTCGTTGGGGGGCCGGTATGCCCCTCCTCCGGCCCCCGTGGAGTCCAGGGAGAGAGTGAGGACTCGGTGCGGGAGCCGGCGGTCCTGCCAGTCGGCTCCGGCGTCCCGAGAGGTGAGGAGGTCCTTCCTTACCTCCCGGCGTGCTGGGCGGAGGCGGGCTCTTCACGGCGCCCAATCCGGGCGCGGCGGCGATTCTTCGCGGGGCTCCCGTTGGCAGTGGAGCCCCGGGGACGTCCTCCCGATTGGCTCCGGCTGAGCCAATCGCGTCGCGGCCTTCTCTTCCTCCGGGGGCTCCCGATGACAATGGAGCCCCTCTGACGTCGATGTTCGGCTCTGCTGGGCCAATCACGTCGCGGCTTCTGGTGGTTGCCAGGCGACGCCCTCTTCTCCGGCGATTGGCTTTGGCGGGCCAATCCCGTCGCGGCCTTTTCGGGGGCGCGACCTGTGAGCGGGCAGCGTCCCCGGCCCCTCGGCGACAGCGTCCACGGGCCGGGAGGCCGCAGCAGGCCTCAGTTCACTTCACGCGGCCCACGGGGCTGCGGCGGCGGTATTCTTGGCCGCGCTGGCAGCGGCAGGGGTCTCGGGCCCGGCGGTGACTTGTGGTGATTTCGGTGAGGGCGCGGACGGCGCCCTCACCACTACTATGAATAGGGGAGAGATCCCCCGGCCTCAGTTCCCTTCGTCAAGCGGCGGCGGCCGCGGCGGTGATCCGGTCATCAGGTCAGTGACCAAGGGGGGGTCAAGTTCTCTCCACACTTGGGGGTTGCAGCGCAGGCGCGCTGACAGCCTTATGCTCAGGCTGTGTAAGGATGGTTCTTGGAGGACAGTCCAGCTGTCTGTATAGGTAGATAAGGGGTGGAGGCCTAGCGCTTAGGACGCAGCGCTTCGCCTCCTGATCCCCTCTCAATGGTTTTCACTTTAGGTTCTGCAGGTCATGGATTCAGCAAAGTCTCTTTATGAACAGGGGGGGGTTGTGAGTTGGTGATTCTTGGAGGGGTTGATGTGCCTCCTGGCACGCTGGAGATGGTTCCCTGGGTCCCCTCACACTGGGCAAGATCAGTGGGTGGTGGGCGTTCCTCATCTATCTTACGGCAGCAGGGCCTTGACCCTGTCAGCGGCAGTAGTGTAGGTCTCCCCCTAGGCCCTAAAGTCTGTACTCCAGCGCAGGTTCTCCCAGGTTCAGCGGTGCCTCAACCTAACTAACTCCAGGTTTTCCCTCCAAGCCTCTTATACCCCTAGGTCAGGTGACCCTCCCAAAGGCGGCAAAGTGTAACTCCTCCCACAGCCCGGAAGGTTCTGGAACCTTCCACCTACCTAGCTATGGGGCCCAGAGGCGGGGATGGGATGGCTACTGTATCCCTTGTCCCAGCCTGACTCTGGCGACTAGCGTGTATGTGTGGAAGGCCCTCTGCAGTAGCAGGGGCCTGTGGCAGCCATCTTTGGTGAGAGAGCACCTGCACCTCAGCACTGACCAGCAGTGGCAAGGCGCCCGGAGACCTAGGTCCAGTAAAAATATGGTGGCAAAAATGAGGCGCAGAAAGGGAAAAAAACAGGGTAAGACCACCCTAGGGCTGACAGGTCTAACACGCGTCCCCCCAGCCGAAAGAGGGAGAGCTTCCCAACCTCTAGGGAGTTCTCTTCACTAAGGCGGAAAAACCGGGAGAGACCGTCAGCGTTGGCGTGGTCTACACCGGGTCGATGTTCCACCCGAAAGTCCATCCCCTGGAGGGAAATGGACCATCTCAACAATTTGGGATTTTCGCCTCTCATCTGCATGAGCCAGCGAAGGGGTCTGTGGTCGGTCTGGACCAAGAAGTGACAACCAAAAAGGTATGGCCTCAACTTCTTCACCGCCCAAACCACAGCAAAGGCTTCCCGCTCGATGGTACTCCACCGCTGTTCCCGGGGAGTAGTCGTCGGGAGATAAAGACCACTGGCTGGTCTTGGCCATCGTCATTCAGCTGCGAGAGCACAGCTCCTATGCCATGCTCAGAAGCGTCTGTCTGCACGATGAATTCCCGGCCGAAGTCGGGGGTCCGGAGCACCGGTGCGGTGCACATGGCACGTTTAAGAGTCTCAAAGGCATCTTGGCAGGCAGCCGTCCAGATTACTCTGCGTGGCTGCTTCTTGGAAGTCAATTCCGTCAATGGGCCCACGATGGTTCCATATCCCTTGACGAACCGGCGGTAGTATCCCGTGAGGCCGAGAAAAGCTCGGACCTCTGTTTGGGTCTTGGGGGCTCCCAGGCCATGATGGTCTCAATCTTGGCTTGGAGGGGTTGCACCTTACCTCCGCCCACCAGATGTCCCAGGTACACGACAGATCCCTGTCCAATCTGGCACTTGCTGGCCTTGATGGTTAGACCAGCCCTTTGCAAAGCCTGCAGCACCTCCTGGAGATGCTGCAGATGGTCCTCCCAGCTGCTACTGAAGACAGCTATGTCATCCAGGTAGGCAGCAGAGAAGGCCTCTAGGCCAGACAGCACCTGGTTCACCAACCGCTGGAAAGTGGCGGGAGCATTTTTCAACCCGAAGGGCATCACCTGGAATTGAAAGTGGCCCTCGGGGGTGGAGAACGCAGTCTTCTCCCTTGCTCCTTCCGCCATGGCGATCTGCCAATATCCTGATGTTAAATCAATGGTACTCAAATACCGGGCTGCTCCCAGCCGGTCAATGAGCTCATCCGCCCGAGGGATCGGGTGAGCGTCGGTCTTGGTGACCGAGTTGAGTCCACGATAATCCACACAGAACCGAAGTTCTGGTGTGGTGCCCGGGGGGCCGCTTTCGGCACCAACACTACCGGACTAGCCCAAGGGCTACTGGAAGGCTCAATCACCCCCAGTTCTAGCATTTTTACCACCTCACTCTGGATACTAGCCTTGACCTTATCGGACAGCCGGTAAGACTTGTTCTTCACTGGCGGACTGTCCCCTGTGTCCACATCATGGGTACACAGGTGCGTGATTCCAGGCGTGAGGGAAAACAACGAGGCGTACTGCCCCAAAACCTGGCGGCAGTCCCTCTGTTGCTCTGGGGTCAAGGATGGGGCGAGGACTACTCCCTCTACCGAACCATCCTTCTCGTGGACCGCCAGAAGGTCTGGCAGAGGCTCACTCTCTTCCTCCTCACTCCCATCCGTTATCATCAAGAGAGTGAGCTCGGAACGCTCCTGGTGTGGCTTCAGGCGGTTGACGTGGAGCACCCTGTGGGGTTGACGGGGGTCTTCATGTCGACGACATACGTGGTCTGGCCTTTTCGTTCTAAGATCTCAAACGGCCCAGTCCATCGGTCCTGGAGGGCGCTAAGCTCTCCTGGCTCCATGACCCACACCTTCTGTCCAGCGTCTAACTCTACCGTCCGCGCGTTCCGGTCATACCATTGCTTCATGACGGCCTGACTTGCCTCTAAGTTGTCCGAGGCCTCCTTCCACAGCTTGGCCACTTGGCTGCGGAACGCCAGCATATAGCTGACCACATCACGGGGAAGCTTCGAGGAAGACTTCTCCCACCCCTCTTTGACAAGACTGAGGGGCCCCCGAACGGGGTGGCCATAGAGCAGCTCAAAGGGGCTGAAACCAACCCCTTCTGCGGCACCTCTCGGTAGGAGAAGAGCAGACAGGGTAAGAGGACGTCCCACTTTCTTCTCAAGTCCTCGGGTAGGCTCCTGATCATCCCCTTCAAGGTTTTGTTGAAGCGCTCCACAAGCCCGTTCGTCTGGGGGTGGTAAGGAGTGGAGAACCGGTAGGTCACTCCACACTCCTTCCACATGGCCTGCATGTAGGCTGACATGAAATTCGTGCCCCTATCTGACACCACGACCTTGGGGAATCCCACTCGGGTAAAAATCCCCATGAGGGCCCGCGCCACCACCGGTGCTGTGATGGTCCTCAGAGGGATTGCCTCTGGGTACCGGGTGGCGTGGTCTACTAGCACCAAAATGAACCTATGCCCAGCTGAAGTCGGCGGATCCAACGGCCCGACAATGTCAATCCCCACTCGCTCAAAAGGGGTATCGACCACTGGGAGAGGTTCTAGAGGGACCTTCACCTTAGTCCCTGTCTTGCCGCTTGCTTGGCAAGTGGTGCAGGTCTTGCAATAAGTGTCAGAAGTGACGCGCATCCTGGGCCAGTAAAAATGTGGGACCAAGCGCGCAAACGTCTTGTCCTGGCCCAGGTGTCCTGCTAGTGGTATCTCATGCGCCAACTCTAGCAGAAAGGCTCGGTGGCATTGGGGGACCACCACGGCCCTTGAGGACCCATGCACCGGAGCCTTAGGCTCACTGTAGAGGAGACCATCCTCCCAGTAGACATGGTAATTACCAGTCTCTGTTCCAGCTGCTTGGGCGTCGGCCTGTTGCCGTATGCCAACAAGCGTAGGGCACTCCCTCTGTGCCCGGCAAAATTCTTCCCGGGTAGGCCCTCCTTCCACCTGCCACTCTGCAGGGGTCGGCAGGTCCCCCACGGGAAAACCAACCACCTCAGCGGACTCCGGGGTCACCTCCGCGGGCTCCCCATCCATCTCACCGGGTGTTTCCTCCCGGACATCTCCTCGTCCAGCAGTGGGCTGGGCCCTTCTTTCAGGCTCCAACCCGGGCTGAGTTCCTTGTCGGGCAGCCATGGACCGCGTGATAACGCAAGTCCATCCTGGTAACCCCAACATCTCAGCATGGGCATTGAACTCTACCTCTCTCCAGGCAGTATGTTCTAAATCGTTGCCCAGCAGACAGTCAACTGGCATGGCAGGGCTCACCGCAACCTTCATCAGACCTGACACTCCTCCCCACTCAAAGGGAACTTGGGCCACGGGGTAATGACCCAGGCTATTATCTGCCATCACAACCGGGTGGAACTCCTCAGGAATCACCTGCTCTGGGGACACCAGCTGACGTTTCACCATTGTCATGCTGGCACCTGTGTCCCTCAGAGCCTCCACCTCCTCCCCGTTCACCAGGACCCTCTGCCGATACTTGGCAGTGTTCTCGGGTACCTGCACCCTTGGGATGATCTCCCTATCCCCCAGGGAAACTAAGGTCAAGCCTGTCCACTCACCTCCCCTACCTAGGGACAACTCCTCCCCAAGCGCTACACTGGCCACCCCGGGGGTCTTACCTCCTGTGGGGGCTGGGGCTCTCTTGCGACACTGGGCATCCCCCTTGTAGTGTCCAACCTCCCCGCACTCGTAGCACCGGACAGTTCTGGGCTGCTGACTCCTGTCAGGGTAAGTGGGTTTCTGGTATCCAGATTGGGATGGGAAACCTACCCCTCTCCCAGGCGGTCTATTTTGGGGACCTTTAAAGAACTCCCTCTTTTTATCTCCCCCTCTTTCTTCTGGGGGAACACCTGTCCACCCTTCGGGGGATCCGCCCCGGCTCCCTTGTGGGACACCCGAGTGCTGACCCACGTGTCTGCCTCCTCTGCAAGCTCCCTTGGGTTGGTCAGCTTGCGGTCCACCAAGTACTGGCGCAGCTCCGGAAAACATTTCTCGAGGAGGTGCTCTCTCAAAAATAGGTCGTACAGCCCAGTGTAATTGTCAACCTCGCTGCCACGCACCCAACCCTCTAATGCCTTCCGGGCATAATCATAAAAATCTACCCAGTTTTGTGTGGTGAGCTTGTGGCTGTTGCGAAACTTTTGGCGGTACTTCTCAGGGGTGAGGCCAAACTTCCTGAGCAGGGCCTCCCTCATGATAGGGTAGTTGGTTCGATCCCCCTTTTCTAAGGTTAGCAGTGTGTCCCTGACTAGTGGAGGTATGTATCTATAAAGTCCTCCTCCCCAGTAGCTCTCAGGAACTCTATGGGCCACCAAAGCTACCTCGTACGCCGTCAACCACTTGTCTATGTCATCACCCACACTAAAGCTGGCCATCACCTCCCTGGGTAGGTAAAATTTGGGCTCCTGTGGAACCCCAGTAGGTACGCTGCCACCATTTCCTTTGCCTTCCATTTCCATTTGCAAGGCTCGGAGCTCCAGTTCTTTCAGGCTAAGCTCATGTACAAGCCTTCTTTCCTCCATGGCTAGCCTTCCCTGTTCTCGCTCCCTTTCCATCTTAGCCAATTCTAATGTCAATTGCCTTTGCTGCCTTCTGTCCTCGAATTCCTCTGGTGACACACTCCCCCTGACGCACTACTGCCTGCCCTGGAACGTCTTCCTGGCAACACATTCTCGCTGACGTCAATGTTCAGTAGGCTCAGTTCTCCTGGGTCGTCTGTCTCCCTCTGCTCCTCCTCCTCCCCTCTTCCCTCCGGGTGGGCCATGACCCATGCCCTCAAAGCCTTCTGAAGTACCTCCTTCCTGGCACCTCGCTTGACGGCCACCCCCTCTCTAGGCAGAACTCCTTGAGCTGGTTCACCGTGTACCTCTCTAGGTCGGCTAGCTCAAACTCCATCCTCCTAGGTGGGGTCCCAGACAACTTAAGGAAGGGGTCCTAAATGGAAGGCAGCAGGTCTTAACACAGGACTAATACAACTGGCAATTTACAATAGAATTCCTCCTACTTATTATTTTCCTAGGTGTCCAATTGCGGCGCACACTGAGTCACTGTAGGGTGCTGCACAAATACCAGTCCTTATCCCACCGCTGAACACCAATGTTGGAAACGGGGTTACCGAGACCGTTATGGTAGCATGGCGCAAAGCGGGGAAAGGCACGCGAAGGCAATGTGTAAGGCAGTTGTGCAGCACACTCTCACATTAACTCAGAAATGCGAAGCAATAACCGGACACCACACCAGGCTTAGATAAGTGAAAATCAGGTTCCTTTATCTTAATCAAGATGGCATTCAACTATTCAAATTATACATTCGGGTAACTAGTGCGCGTTCATTTAAAAAGACCCTTCCCAATTCTGGCCACTAAAAGGCCGCATTAAAATCACAGCACCACTGCTCATTCGGGTGCTCTTTACCAACTAGGGCCTAGAACAGGCGCAACACGGTTTATACATCAACATATATACAGTAGGCCTAGGTACTCTATACAGCCTATGATACACTAGGCGGGAGGGAATCCTACAGGGAACCCCTCAACATGTCCAGCAGCTGGGGGCTACCAAAAAGGGGGGAACTTCTTTATCTCCCCGGGGAGGCTAGGGTCATAGGATGTGCCTGGCCTGTAATCCCAAAGTCATTAAAGGCCCCCTCCCTCCGTGATCCCTCCTCAAGGGTGGCCCCCGGCCCCAGGGGCTTAACCTAGAGCCCTAGGGGCCTCCTGGGCTCACCTGCGGTGTTGTGGCTGGCTGCGGGGCCTTACGGCGGACTCCTCTCTGGCCCGGCCCTCTGTGGTGGGGGCGGGGCCCGGCGCGAGTCTTGCGGCCCTCCGGCCGGTGCTGGTTGGCTTTCTCGAGGCTATGGAGCCTCTCGCGTTGTTTCCCCTTCGTTGGGGGGCCGGTATGCCCCTCCTCCGGCCCCCGTGGAGTCCAGGGAGAGAGTGAGGACTCGGTGCGGGAGCCGGCGGTCCTGCCAGTCGGCTCCGGCGTCCCGAGAGGTGAGGAGGTCCTTCCTTACCTCCCGGCGTGCTGGGCGGAGGCGGGCTCTTCACGGCGCCCAATCCGGGCGCGGCGGCGATTCTTCGCGGGGCTCCCGTTGGCAGTGGAGCCCCGGGGACGTCCTCCCGATTGGCTCCGGCTGAGCCAATCGCGTCGCGGCCTTCTCTTCCTCCGGGGGCTCCCGATGACAGTGGAGCCCCTCTGACGTCGATGTTCGGCTCTGCTGGGCCAATCACGTCGCGGCTTCTGGTGGTTGCCAGGCGACGCCCTCTTCTCCGGCGATTGGCTTTGGCGGGCCAATCCCGTCGCGGCCTTTTCGGGGCGCGACCTGTGACGCGGTCAGCGTCCCCGGCCCCTCGGCGACAGCGTCCACGGGCCGGGAGGCCGCAGCAGGCCTCAGTTCACTTCACGCGGCCCACGGGGCTGCGGCGGCGGTATTCTTGGCCGCGCTGGCAGCGGCAGGGGTCTCGGGCCCGGCGGTGACTTGTGGTGATTTCGGTGAGGGCGCGGACGGCGCCCTCACCACTACTATGAATAGGGGAGAGATCCCCCGGCCTCAGTTCCCTTCGTCAAGCGGCGGCGGCCGCGGCGGTGATCCGGTCATCAGGTCAGTGACCAAGGGGGGGGTCAAGTTCTCTCCACACTTGGGGGTTGCAGCGCAGGCGCGCTGACAGCCTTATGCTCAGGCTGTGTAAGGATGGTTCTTGGAGGACAGTCCAGCTGTCTGTATAGGTAGATAAGGGGTGGAGGCCTAGCGCTTAGGACGCAGCGCTTCGCCTCCTGATCCCCTCTCAATGGTTTTCACTTTAGGTTCTGCAGGTCATGGATTCAGCAAAGTCTCTTTATGAACAGGGGGGGGTTGTGAGTTGGTGATTCTTGGAGGGGTTGATGTGCCTCCTGGCACGCTGGAGATGGTTCCCTGGGTCCCCTCACACTGGGCAAGATCAGTGGGTGGTGGGCGTTCCTCATCTATCTTACGGCAGCAGGGCCTTGACCCTGTCAGCGGCAGTAGTGTAGGTCTCCCCCTAGGCCCTAAAGTCTGTACTCCAGCGCAGGTTCTCCCAGGTTCAGCGGTGCCTCAACCTAACTAACTCCAGGTTTTCCCTCCAAGCCTCTTATACCCCTAGGTCAGGTGACCCTCCCAAAGGCGGCAAAGTGTAACTCCTCCCACAGCCCGGAAGGTTCTGGAACCTTCCACCTACCTAGCTATGGGGCCCAGAGGCGGGGATGGGATGGCTACTGTATCCCTTGTCCCAGCCTGACTCTGGCGACTAGCGTGTATGTGTGGAAGGCCCTCTGCAGTAGCAGGGGCCTGTGGCAGCCATCTTTGGTGAGAGAGCACCTGCACCTCAGCACTGACCAGCAGTGGCAAGGCGCCCGGAGACCTAGGTCCAGTAAAAATATGGTGGCAAAAATGAGGCGCAGAAAGGGAAAAAAACAGGGTAAGACCACCCTAGGGCTGACAGGTCTAACAGTGGGTCAATTGCTTACACAATGCCTAAGTTCTGACATGTGATCTGCGTGTAACTTTGATATGTGGTCCGCTTGCTGCTCTGACTCACCACATGTCCCTGGGGAATGTGGCACACACCCATGCTGCTGGTGGGAACAATATTTGGGCCTCAGGAGTATGTGTATCCAGTGTGTCACACATGCTTAGCCACCTGCCTACTGTCCAGGACTCATCCCTCTTACAGGTGGAGCTGGACAGTCATGCCTACTCCAGTGCATACAATACACTCTGTACTCCTACTCCCGTGTATCATCTGGCATGTTGTGATCAGTGAAATGTACCCTCAGGTGTCTGCCTCTGTCTCATTGTGCTGTGTCTTTGTTGTCAGGACTACTGGTATGTTCATCGTTTGGGGCTCAGCATGCCATCTGAGATGTGACCATGATAGACGATACTTCTGTGACTTATAGGTGTCTGATCACTTGACTGTGCACACAGGTGTTTGCGACTGTGACTTTCAGGCAGCTGTATTTTGATTCACAGCACACTGTGAGGTGTTCATGTTCAGAGAGTTGTGTTTCATGTCCCCCATATGTCCAGTTGGTATGACGTGGACAAATAGTAGTACAGATGATGTGGTTTTTGGGGGATGGACATGTGCACTTGTCAGTCACATAACTTGCATTCCCCATGCACTCGGATTGTGACACAGTGCAGACTGTTGTTGTCTGTCTGCCATGGCCATGTGACTTGAGACAGTAATGTATGACTTTGCACGCATTCCTGTGTCATGGCATTCAACTTCCTGGGAGTGATCCTGCAGGGGAGTGACATGTGCAACATGCACCCCATTGTGGCATTGACTATCCGGACATGGGTGCATCATGGTGTCTGGTGCTGGTATGCATCACATGCATTTCTAATTAGAATCTGGCCATCCCTTTATCCGGACACCTGCACTGACTCAGTGGCAAGAAATGTGATGTGTGCATGTTCACATGCTTCACCGTGTTCCCTGCAATGTCCAACAACTGTGTAGGTGGTGCATGTGTCCACACTGGGGTCTTACCATCAGACAGGCACCAGACAGATAGGTGCAAGGGCAGGAGGGGTGTGAGTCCCATGGTTGACCATCAGACTGACAATTGGCTTCCCCGAATCTGTGTGAGGACTTTAGGCAATGTTCAACTAAGGATGCCAGGGCTTGCTCTGTAATGTGCTGTACTTACTGTGGTGTGTGCGGTCAGTGAAGGTGACTGATGTTTGTCTGTTTCCCTAAATGTTTGCAGATACATCCACGGCCATAGGAGGGGACAGCTCCATGGACCAGGAGGAGCAGCGGAGCCAGACTGGGTTAGCATCGGACGAGTGGTCAGAGGGACCCAGTGGCACGGAGGGCGAGGGGAGCCACACCGAGGAGTCCTCAGCACCATCCACCTCAGCTGGGGACCACAGCAGCTCGGAGGATGACTCCCTTGTGGAGGCGGGTCTCGGCAGCCACCAAAGGCCAGCTAGTCTGTCTGGCCCCGCCACCACCACCACCACCACCGCCCTCCCATCGGCTCCCATTCCTGAGGTCCGTGGAGGCTCCTGTGCTCGGGAGCGTGTCTCCTTCGTGCCAGGCACCGCACCCCCTGCCCCTGTGTCCCCTGCTGCCCTGAGTGAGGAGTATGTGTACCTCCTTCGGCAGCTCCATGTAGGGCAGACAGCAATGCTGAGTGTCCTCCATGCACACACCACTCTGTTGACACAGCTGGTGTCATTCATGGAGGGCATCTCGACGGGTATGTCTGCCCTACAGAGGAGCAATAGGTCCATGGACTCCTCCCTGACGGCAGCAGTGTCCCTCCTCCAACAGTCCCTCACCCCTCCCACCTCTGCCCCATCCACACTTCCTGCCCCCTACCTGTCCAAAGCACATGCACACCTGCACAGTCATCCAAACACACAGACACGAGCAGCACAGACACACCCAAGAGTAAGGCAAGACGTGCACACAAGCATCCTCAGGGGACTGATACCACAGACACAGGGGATGGGGAACACACACACACACAGGCATCCACATTCACTCCGCAGTCCTCCAAATCCTCTCCCTCCAAGACCCCTTCCCTTGCCTCGCCTGCTACCCCACCTACACAGCAGGTCTTCCTGTGTGACCTCGGCCTCTTCCCCACCATTCCTGCTGACCCAGCACACCAGGGGAAGAGGAAGTCCACCCACACAGAGAGGAGTGCCCCTCGCCCCCGGACACCCTCCCCCAGGTGCAGGCAGACACAGGAGCCCATTCGGAAGTCCCCCGGAGCAGGAAGAGCAAGACCCCACCACCACCACCACGCAGCTCCAGCGCCCAGTCTCTCTCCTCCATCCCCCAGGCCACCACTGCACAGGTTCCCCCGCCACACCCTGCCCCAGGTTCCCCCACACACCGATACCGCATCCCCAGACTGCTTAGGCCCTCCCCCCCTGCCACTTGCTCTTCCACCCCCAACCCAGACGCTCTGCCAGTTAGTGGCACTGTTGTGGGGACCGGGTCCCCCCTCTGTCCTGCCCACCTCATCTGCCCACCCTTCCACTCCCTTGGAGTCATGCACTGCAGTGGAGTCCACAACCACCACGTCTGACTCGGGCACTGCAGTGGGTACCCAGTCCACTACATCAGCCCAGCCCACTGCAGTGGTTGCGGCACCCACACCAACTGACTTGTGTACCACGGTGGTGCCGGCCCCCCCTGAGTCAGACACCTCCACTGCAGTTGCCGGTGACACTCCTGCACCCACCACCCCTTCACTGCCTCACTCTGCCATCCCCTGATCCAGTCCCTGCAGTGCCTGGCCTGCCCCTTGTATGCCCCTCCAAGGGTGATGTCCCCCAACCGTACCAGTGCAGGCAAGCAATGTGTGACCAGTTGTCACTTCTCACCCTGTTGGTACTGTGATTTTGGACTGGCCATTGGCCTTAGTTTCTTTTGGACTTCCGTTTTTACCCTGACATTTGCTGAATAAAACCTCTTTTTGTTTACTTTTGGGTTTTCTTTTGATGTACATGATGTGGATGAGTAGCATCCTGCATTTGCAGTTGTAATAGTGTTCACATCAGGACGATGAAGTGTTGCAGTGATGGACTCCATGTGGTCCATGGGATATGTGTCCTGTTGTATTCTGGATCTATGGCATCCTTTGCTACAGTCTGAGGGTGTAATGTTCAGCATTTGACACAGGGATGTCCTTTTTGCATTTGTAAATGAACATCTTTGTCTTACACTGATGCACATCTGGTGGGCTTACCACTGTTCAATGTTCCGATTTCCCTGACTGTGTGCCCAGCTCCACTGGACATGCAGTTTTGCACATCAATGTCGAAGGACTCATCTGTGTATTCAGTGCAACTTGCTTGACACGTGTTTGGTGTGTGTGCAGATGACTGACGTAACACCCTCGTACCCAGGCTGATGTGAGCAGAGCCTTCTGTGTGTTGTGGTTGTTGACTCACTGACGGAGTGTTCTGCTGACATGTTTGGATCGTGCACAGACAAGGTTTGGCACAGCGGACCTTCCACAGGAGTGGTGTGCCCTCATGGCAGTGTGTAATCTGGTGACAATGCGTGGGCCTGTGTTGTGTAAGCATGTCTGTGCATGTTCCCTTGCCTTTTCCTACACAGGCTGTGTCCCTAGGGATGTTCCTGTTTGTGATGCTTGCTGAGTTGTTCTGTGTTCATCCAGCATCTTGGACCTGGTTTCTCTGTGATGTGGGTGCATGGCAAACTAATGTTCATGAGGTTGTCATCCCAGGTTGTCTTTGTTGTCAGTGCTGGGGATGTGGGCAAACGCAGATGGGACACATTCAGGATTCCCCTTGGCACTTGTTGTTTACACGAGTAATGTGATTTACAGTTTGTGTTAGCTTACAGTGATTGTGACACGTTGTGTGTGTGACTGCTGCCACTCCTCAGGGTCAGAGCTGCAATGTTGGTAGTTGTGTACGTGTGTTCTTCGTGTGTCACCTTGGCTTCTTCATTGGTGTGTGACTATGGCCAGGATCCCATTGATTGTGGTGGATTTCACATCATGCCCATGTACAGCATACTGTGCTGTGTGTCAGACATTGACAAGTCTTGTTGACTGGCCATGTGTGATGGGTTTCTACACCTTTGTTCCCACCACCACCCCTGGTATTGTCATGGGTGCATGTGCAATGTCACCAGTCCATGTGAGCTTCACTGCTGCACATTGGTGGAGATCAGGGTGTGTGGTGTTGAGTGTGTGCAAAAGTGAGTTGTTGCACGGCCAGACCCCTACCTCCATATTGGCCTTGGCTGGCAGGCCGTGCTGATTGATTGGAGCTTGTGTAGGTGTGATGGTAGTTAGTTGCTCAGGACACATGGCTGGGGTTCACAGTGTGAACGACATCTAACTTTGTCATCACAGTGGGATTATCATGCAGGCTAGTGTCAGCACAATATGGGGTCCCTGGGGGTAGTGCTGTGGTGGATCTGTCTCTTGCTGTGTTAGTTGCTGTTCCTACAAGCTTGTGTGACATGTGTAATTTGTGCTCCCTCTCATCTAACAATGCCTGATTGCCCACATAGGGATTTGGATCCATGAGTTACTTTTGTGTGGCACTGTATGTGCATCTGTGTAATTGGTATTCAGGCCTCATCATGTGTTGTGTGGTTGCCTGGGGACACTGGCACCCCCCCTCACCTGTTGTGTTTTATGTGCAGTGTGGGTCTGCCTGTTTGTGCATCTGCACCACTGCATTGGTATATCTTTAGTGTGCTATTGGCTGTATGTTGTTTGGTGGGTTTCACCTGCTGTCCCTGGGACTCCTAGGTCATCAGTCAGCACAATGATCATTGTTTGTGTGTCCCATTGCTGCCATGGTATGTTATTTGTTCACCTCACATCTACAGTCTCCACAGGGTATCTACATTTGTGTGCCCATTGGTGCAAATATGTGGGTCTGCATTATGATGGTCACTTCTGTCATTGTGTCATTGATGGATGTTGACAGTGTCAGCCCCCCATGGGTGATGTTTGTCTGCACATGGCCAAAGGTATGTCTTATTTGCACTGCACTGTTTGCCTCACACAATCTATGTTGCTATGGGACACAAGCACTACTTTGCCACTGATGTGTTTTTTGTTCTGTGACCAGGAATCATCCATGCAGTTTGGCAGTTGCAGCTTTTTCAATGTCAACACTTACATTTTGGTCACTGTGATGATGGGGGTTGGACCCCATTGCCACAATGTTCAAAATGGGCTTCAGCTATGGACCCCACACTTACCTTTTGGTCACTGTGATGATGGGGGTTTAGACCCCATTGCCACCATTTTCAAAATGTGCTTCAGCTATGGACCCCACACTTACCTTTTGGTCACTGTGATGATGGGGGTTTAGACCCCATTGCCACAATGTGCAAAATGTGCTTCAGCTATGGACCCCACACTTACCTTTTGGTCACTGTGATGATGGGGGTTTAGACCCCATTGCCACAATGTTCAAAATGTGCTTCAGCTATGGACCCCACACTTACCTTTTGGTCACTGTGATGATGGGGGTTGGACCCCATTGCCACAGTGGTCATGGTCTGCTTGCATTGTGGGGGCCACACACATTTATGTGTGACACATGTAATAGGGGGTCACATTGTATGTTCAAAGTCATGTTCAGTGTTGTAGGCATTTGACACAGTCTACACACGCTTGTCAAGTTGTTGGGGGGGATGTCTTTTTGTTGCATTCCTTATGTTGGTGTGTGCTTGTTGTGTCATGCATTAGCCATCCTGTGAGTGGGGGTGTTGTTGGTGGTAGGCATCCTGCCCCCATGGGTAGAGGTGGTAGTAGTGGTAGGCATCTGGCACCCCTGAGTAGGGGTGGTAGTGGTGGTAGGCATCCAGCCCCCCATGGGTAGAGGTGGTAGTAGTGGTAGGCATCCAGCCCCCATGGGTAGAGGTGGTAGTAGTGACAGGTATCCTCCCCCATGGGTAGAGGTGGTAGTAGTGGTAGGCCTCTGGCACCCCTGAGTAGGGGTGGTAGTGGTGGTAGGCATCCAGCCCCCATGGGTAGAGGTGGTAGTAGTGGTAGGCATCCAGCCCCCATGGGTAGAGGTGGTAGTAGTGGTAGGCATCTGGCACCCATGGGTAGAGGTGGTAGTAGTGGTAGGCATCTGGCACCCCCTGAGTAGGGGTGGTAGTGGTGGTAGTCATCCAGCCCCCATGGGTAGAGGTGGTAGTAGTGGTAGGCATCCAACCCCCCATGGGTAGAGGTGGTAGTAGTGGTAGGCATCCAGCCCCCATGGGTAGAGGTGGTAGTAGACAGGCATCCAGCCCCCATGGGTAGAGGTGGTAGTAGTGGTAGGCATCTGGCACCCATGGGTAGAGGTGGTAGTAGTGGTAGGCATCTGGCACCCCCTGAGTAGGGGTGGTAGTGGTGGTAGGCATCCAGCCCCCATGGGTAGAGGTGGTAGTAGTGGTAGGCATCCAGCCCCCATGGGTAGAGGTGGCGGTAGTGGTAGGCATCGAGCCCCCATGGGTAGAGGTGGTAGTAGTGGTAGGCATCTGGCACCCCTGAGTAGGGGTGGTAGTGGTGGTAGGCATCCAGCCCCCATGGGTAGAGGTGGTAGTAGTGACAGGCATCCTGCCCCCATGGGTAGAGGTGGTAGTAGTGGTAGGCATCTGGCACCCCTGAGTAGGGGTGGTAGTGGTGGTAGGCATCCAGCCCCCCATGGGTAGAGGTGGTAGTAGTGGTAGGCATCCAGCCCCCCATGGGTAGAGGTGGTAGTAGTGGTAGGCATCTGGCACCCATGGGTAGAGGTGGTAGTAGTGGTAGGCATCTGGCACCCCTGAGTAGGGGTGGTAGTGGTGGTAGGCATCCAGCCCCCATGGGTAGAGGTGGTAGTAGTGGTAGGCATCCAGCCCCCCATGGGTAGAGGTGGTAGTAGTGGTAGGCATCTGGCACCCCTGAGTAGTGGTGGTAGTGGTGGTGGGCATCCAGCCCCCCATGGGTAGAGGTGGTAGTAGTGACAGGCATCCAGCCCCCCATGGGTAGAGGTGGTAGTAGTGACAGGCATCCTGCCCCCCATGGGTAGTGGTGGTAGTAGTGGTAGGCATCTGGCACCCCCTGAGTAGGGGTGGGAGTGGTGGTGGGCATCCAGCCCCCCATGGGTAGAGGTGGTAGTAGTGACAGGCATCCTGCCCCCATGGGTAGAGGTGGTAGTAGTGACAGGCATCTGGCACCCCTGAGTAGGGGTGGTAGTGGTGGTAGGCATCCAGCCCCCATGGGTAGAGGTGGTAGTAGTGGTAGGCATCTGGCACCCCCTGAGTAGGGGTGGTAGTAGTGACAGGCATCCTGCCCCCATGGGTAGAGGTGGTAGTAGTGACAGGCATCTAGCACCCCCTGGGTAGGGGTGGTGTTAGTTGTTGGCATCCAGGCCCCTATGTGTATATGTGGCATTGGTGATGGCCATCCCGCCCCTATGGTGCTGCTGTTGCTGGTGTAAGTAATTTCTGCATCCCTCTGTGTGTGTGTGATATGTCGGGTACGTTTAGTTTGTTTTTGTGGTTGGTGTCTGACTTACCTTCTGCACCGTACGCGTCCGTGCCTGTTCCGGTAATAGATGTAGAATATTGGTAGGATCGGCACGATGGGATTCATGGTTGGTTCGTCTCGTTCGTCTTTCTCTTTGCTTCGCCTCATCCTCGTCGCTGGCGTGTTCGTCTCGTAGCCGTGGCTCGTCTTGTGGCGTGAATCGGAGCTTATGTGCGCCTCTCCCGGATGCTTTGACGTGCCGTGCGTAGCGACGGGTTCGGCGCGTACGGAAAGCGCATCGTACTTGTCCGGCCGGACGGGGCTGCATTTTGGCTTCCGTGCGACTCGATTCTGCGTTTCCGGAACGCATCGGTCGGAGAACTGGACCTGTATTGGGTGAGTACGACTGGGTCGGGATTTGGGCAGTTGTGCGCATCGTACTTGCTCGTTCGGACGTATGTGCGAATCGGTCGGGAAACAGGCATTCGCCTGGCTTTTTTCCCGGCCGAATGGTATTAGGTGCGCCTCCGACCGGGATCGGAATCGACCCCAAAATGTTTGACATGCTCGGCTTGTAGCCTAGCTGCTATATTTACCGGGTTCATGGGTGACTAGATGGTCCACATAAGTGCTTTTCTTTTCACTGTGGGACTTGTATTCCTTATTTTCTCTTTGGTATAAGCAAGACTAGAAGCCCAGAATACAAGGAAAAAACTAGACTGGAGCAGCTAGTTGCACATAGACCTGGAAAACTTGAAAGGGCTGTGTTAGTGTGATGCCCATCTTCGTATTATGCTGAACATGCAGTTGGGTTCAATGCGAGACATGTCATGCTTGTGCTCATTCAACCTAACAAAACCAATGCATTTCCTTTAGTAAAAACACGTCAGGATGCTAGGACAGATGTAATAAAAAAAGGCACTATCCAAGCAAATACCCAACATATGGTCACCCTAAATGGCATCTCCGTTTGCCATAGTGTACCATGAGGGCTGCTTTAAACAGGGAATAATTGATTCGTTTTTTTTACATAGCTCTAACATGTCACCTTGCAGTTGCTTCAGAGCTCGAGGAGATACCGTAAGCAACCAGAAATGCCAAAACATAGTGGTGCCAACTCAGTCACAGTCAGCAGAGGGAGCCTCATGCATCCAGAGGTATGCACTGAGAAGCAATGCTATCTCATTAGTGGCCCATAGTCTATTCCATGTGGCTGCCCACAATCTATTGACTCACGACCTACAATTAAGTATCCATCATTAAAACTTTCATTCACCATACACAATGAATTCCCAATTGCCTATATTCACCATCTCTCCGTTAATCGCTCCAAACACTATTTCAGGGTCTTGAAACAATACTTCAGATGATCCCCAGACAAAAGACAGCAGAGGTGATTTCTAGAAATTTATAAAAACTCCATATCTGCAGGGGCGGTTTCTGCCTGAGGGTGTTGGAGCATTGCCCCACTCATCATATTTGCCCCGTATAACGTGTATATAGTATACATTAGAAACAAAAAACTATTTACAATATTAAATTCAGCCTGCGACTCGAGTCAGTCAGCCTTATAAGTTTGGCTGCAGTGGCAAGGGGGGGTGGGTGGCATTTAAAGGCTTAACTTGATGGCCGTCATGTGACATGAGACTGAAAGCAACGTCATGACAAGCGCATGGCACCTAGTCAGCAAAGTGCGCATGTCGGGTTGGCCGGCTGCCTTCCCCTGGCCATCCCGACTCGCGCACTACAGGCTTCTCAGTACTGCACATTGCGTGAGTGGGGGTTGCTCAAAACCACAGACCCCCAGTCACTCAATGAGTGGCGAGTTTGCCTTCTCACACCAATCCTGGTGCTGCTATCAGCACGGGAGCAGCATCTGGATTGGCTGCCGGGTGCGGTTGCCTGGCCTAGTATAGGCCTTTTAGTGCAGGCTTTCTACAGATGGCACTGCGGGGTGGGAGGGTCTGCCCACGGAGCAATGACCAATCACTATAATGGCTTATTGTGAAGCCATGTAGTGATTGGCCATGTCTGCCGTTGCTGGGTGGCCTGCCTGTCGGTCTCTCCCCCTCCAACGAGACGGTCACAAGGAGTCAGATCACACCTATGCTGCTGCTGTGGCCAGCCAGGCAACCACTTCTGAGCAAAAGTAAGTAGGTGGATGTTGGCAGCGGTGTCACAACAGTGGAAATGGCAGTAAAGGAAGGGGCAGCAGATGGCAGTTAAAGTTTAGTGGGGGATGGGGTGAAGCGGGGTTTGGCCCGAAATGATGGAGAGGTGAGGTTGGGTTCGGTAAGGGTCGGTTAATCACAACAACAATGACAATCCCCTAACCTTGCCGAACCAAAACTCACCTCTGTTGGTTCACAGCCGCAGCCTGACCATGGAACAGTGTGCCATTTTGCAGTGTCTGTGTGCATTTATGGGCCCTGTGTTGGACTCAAAGCTGTGGATTTCCATGGAGTAAATATCCATTTGAAGCTGTGCGGCAAATTTAAATAATACCCCTGCGCCGTCCGGCTACATTTGGAGTCTGTTTTTTCCAGGGCCAGACCCCGAATGAAGCAGGACGGTGCAGGGGCATTATAATATACAGTAGCCGCACTGCTTCTAACAGACATGTAATCCATGTAAATCAACTGCTTTAGGGGAGACCAAAACTTCAAACACACCTCTGCTGTTTCACAGCTGCAGCCTGACCATGGAACAGTGTGCCATTTAACAGTGTGCACACGAGTAAATGCCTGTTTGAAATAGTGCAGCAAATTTAAATAATACCCCTGCATTGTCCCGCTTCATTCGGAGTCTGGCCCTGTACCACTAACTCCGAATTTAGTGTAGCGGGACGGTGCAGGGTATTATTTCATGTTGTCGCACTGTTTCAAACAGACATTTAATCCATTGAAATCATCCACTTTATTTGAGTCCAACGCAGGGCCCATAAAGGCGCGCTCACACACTGTAAAATGGCACAATTCCATGGTCAGGCCGCGGCTGTGAACCAGCAGAGGTGAGTTGTATGGTTTGATGATGTTCGGGGAATGTCAAATGCACTGCAAAGCAATGTGACTCAGGTGTCTCCAGTTACAACCCATATACAATGAAAGTCATGGAAACCAAGGTTCCATGACTCTCAGGGCCATATTCTCAAGGAAGTGGCGGAGAGAGGCGTTAGCCTTCTTGGCTTAACGCATCTCTCTGCCACTTCGAAAACGCGAGGCTGCACCCTATTCACAAGGATAGGGTGCAGCCTCACGTTTCCCCCTGCGATGGCGCTAAGTTTCACAACTTAGCGCCAACGCAGGCACCCTTGCACCATAGTGCAAGGGTGTCTGCAAGCAGGGAGGTTTGTTTATGTACAGGAAGGTGTCCCTTCCTGCACATAAACAAACCTTAAATGCCAGTTTGTAACTTACATGTGTGCTGCTTCATGCAGCACACATGTAAGTTACAAAACGGCATTTTAAAAAAGGTTTGTTCATGTACAGGAAGGGACACCTTCCTGTACATTAACAAACCATGGCATTTTGCTTTTTCCATGTGTGCTGCACAAGGCAGCACACATGGAAAAAGCAAAAACAAGGAGAAATTAAGCATTTCTCCTCGTTTCGCCATCCTAAGACCAGACTTTTCCTTGTCTTAAGTTTGGCGCTACCTCCTATTTACGCTGCCCTTGTGAATAGGAGGTAGCGTCAAACTCAATGGGTGTTGCGGTGGAACGCCCACCGCAACACCCACTGCACGCCCCCTTCACGCTAAAAACAGCGTGTAGGGGGCCCTATTCACAAGGCAGCTTTAAGCAGCGTTAAGCCACTTAACGTGGCTTAATGCTGCCTTGTGAATAGGGCGAAGCCCCTATCGCCACCACAACGTCACTGAAAGTGACGTTGTGGTGGCGATGGGGGCTTGAGAATATGCTTCTCAGTGTTTCACACTATGTGGGGTTTTGCACTTGAATACAAGGCCACACATTTAACACCATCGTCAACTAATCCTTTCAGTTTACTCCTTCTTTAGCCCCCACATTTGGAACTGATAGCTCCTTGCCTCATCTGTGCCCAATTACTACAATTTTTGATTCACATTATTTGTTTCCAATCCCTTCGTACACCACTTGAATATGTCAGATATCAATTACTCCCTGAGCCCATGTACTTTTAATGATGCATCAGTGCAATGAGGCGGAAGATTTGCAAACTGACTGGTCTGGAACAGCACAAACTCATAATTTAAAACATAACACCGTGGTTGTGTTGACTTTACTAATAAGAATTCATTTTTACCCAAATGAACCCTTTTCAGCAACATTAAGATAATGACTGGAGATAAAAACCATAACGCTCTAACCTATGCCTTGCAGTTTGTATGCTGCTCTTTGATGACAGTTAATAGCTTTCTCTGCTATGGTAGGCTTGTAACTTTTAAACTGCAAGTAACTAAAGCATCTCTCTGACAAAAGCAGTAACCTATTTTACTATCTACATTCTATGCACTTTTGTGATCTGCATGGTACGCGTTCTTTGCAGCAGGTATATCAACCCTCTGCACATTACCATTGCCCTAGGCCCAGTTCTGGAATGGGGTAGTGCATGGGCAGGTATTGGGTGAAGCGTGAAGGTCTATTGATCACATTACAAAATCTGGAAAGCCTCTAATTTTTTTAATCATAGTGATTTATTTTCATATGAAATCTCTTTTCTGATGTCATAGCTGCACTTTCACAATTGCTTTATTAACCTTCTTACTTTCTCAAATTTGCTTGAAAATGCACCATTTGCCTGCTCTTTTTTCAAAATGTTCATGGGGGGAGAAGCCAAAAGAACCCCACTTATACCAGTCAGGCTCGATCACTACACTCACTCGCCACAGTGCACTCAGCCACAACTTTTGACTTTCATCAAATGTCACCAGCCACTACTGCATGTGTCCCTCATAACTTGAAACAACACTCCAGATGAGTACTGCAAAAACAAAAAGGTGGTCTGATCTCCAAACTGAATATGATAGAGTTGGCCTTTCAAAAACTGGAGAAATACCCTCCTGATTGGGCTTTAAGCACTGAGTACTCAATTCAGACTGCAGTGCATGCATTGGATGAGGCTGGAAGAAAATTATTTCAAACATGGGAGTCAGTCAACTTCTCTCTGCATCTTTTCTTCCTAGCTCTATTAATAGACTAAGACTGCTGTCCCTGCAGGTCTGGGGTCAGAGGGCAAATTATGCCCAGAACAGGGATGCTGGGTCAGATTGTGATTGAAGGATACTTAGGGGCATATTTACTAAACGTTCACACAACCTAGGGCAGCAAGCAAAGCTCCTGCACTGCGCTGCATTATAGAGGAGAGTAGAAATGCTACATATTTGCAACAATATGGAGCATTTTCTGTCCTCTCCTTTCACTGATGCACTGCGTACAGCCTAGGGTTAGATGTGCAATATGGTCCAATATTGGGATTGAGGTTGAGTGGCTTGTGAATGGACCCTGCAATTGCAATATAGGACTCTATTACACATGTAATCCCTCATGTATTTTGGGTAGTTAGTTTGAAAAATCTGTTTGATTCAAAATACATCTAACAATGGGCAATGATTGGAATTTAAATGTTTAGGTTTACAGTTCATGAATAAAGTGCTAATAAAACAATGGGTAACGTAATGGGCCTGTTGATACAGCTGCAACCTTTACCACATAATTAAAGATTTACCATGTTTGTCCCTAATTTTGCATGATTTGCAGATTCCACAAAAATTGTTTCTAGCTCAAATGGATGAAAATAATACAGCCACAATGTGCAGCATAATTCACCTTTTTAGCTGCACAATTTAGATAGCTCTTTCTCTATATATTTTTCTCTCTCTTTCTCGCTCTCTCTCTCTCGTTCTCTATTTCTCTTTCTTCCTCTCTATCTCCATGTTTTCTTGTCTCCTTGTCCTTGGCCATGCTTAATGTCACTGGATAGGTGTCTTTTGCAGTCTATTCTCTGTCTCTTTGTCCTTGGCCATTCTTAATGTCATTGATGGGTGTCCTTATAACTAACTGGACCACATGGAAGGGCATGTTTACTAGGACTCCAGGAGGGTCATTCCTGGCTCCCAGGCAGGCCTACCAAAGCTATGATATGCACAACAGAAAAAGAATATTTGTTTTAAGTTCAGCATTGCCAAGGTTTTTTTTTTAAACTTGTCTCTGGAATTGGTGTATCATTATATATTATTGAAGAAAGAAAGTAAATATATAAGGAGAAAACTAGTTACACTATTGCACTCTATCCTTTAAATGCTTCATGGGTTCAGAAAAATGATATATTACTACATATTTATAGTCTTTTGTATGCCTTATATTTTCAGGCACTGCTTGGTATTCAGCAGCTTTTTAGACATTCCATTTCGACGTAGCTGAATTCTGTTCATTCAGTTTCGAGGTCATCTGTATGTGCTTGACTCGATTCAGTTTATGCTTTCGATTATTTTCTTTTTTATTTGTCGTTTCTATTAATTAAAACAAGACTTTAATCGCTGGATGATCCTTCAGGCCTTCATTCAGTATTATTCATCTTGAAGGTTGTGAGCCATGGACATACAGCCTCAGCCATGTAAGAAGTGGCATAAGACTGCGGTTCTAAAGCTTGGACATTAATGGGTACCATGACATAATATATTCAGCATGGCGGGAACACATCTGTGTTACCCTAATTTCCCTGATGCAAGTTTAGGAGTGAAATCCAAGAATTCATCTCTGTTGTTCTCTGCAGGTCCAATGGCATCACCAAAAACATACATAGCACATGTCTATACCTGGACTTTTTATTCATTCATACCATATGGCAGCTGAACATCCCCCTAATGCAGCTAGTCTCATGTCTTTATTCTCCTTGGTGGCTTTTAAGACCCTGTTAGAAATCGGGTCTCTAGTTGGCAGAGGTATGCACCCTGTCCAAGTAGGGACCACAATCCTAGTCAGTGTAAGTCACAACACAATCCTAAATTATCCTGTGCTCACCCCCTGTTAGCTTGGCACAGAGCAGGCAGGGTTAACTGAGAAGGCAAAGTGTAAAGTATTTGTGCAACAACTCATTAGTCATGAGTAAAACAAGACCAGAACGATCAAGATCCATCAAGTAGAGGTTGAGTTTTTGAATGTTGAAGAAATAAATGCCTCAAAGTGCTTAGAAGCAGATAGCACTAAAAAGATTACTTCAGGACATGAGGAACCGGAGCAAATCCAAAGTTCAGGCCAACCGCAATGAAGCCCGCTGAATACAGTACCTTGGATCCTGGGGCACAGTCTGCGCGGCAAGGCTTTGCACCATGCGGTGTCGGTACCGAGAGCTTTCAGCTGTGCGGCAAGACTTTGCAGGGCTTCGTGCTGCTTTGCAGCGGAGTTGTCAGAAACTCAGCTGCAGGACCCACTTCTGTGGCCTAGAACTTGGAGGGTGCACCTCAGGCAAGGTTAGGACTCACAGAAGGCAGAGTCTGGCAGTACCAGCAGAACTGCAGGAGTCTTTTGTGTCCCTGAGACACAAGCCCTTGGAGATCACTTTGGAGGGAAGGCAGAGTCCAGCTCTCCTTCCAGCAGAGTCAGAGAGCAGCAGCCGAGGGCAAGAAGCAGGAAAGTAGTCCTTCCAGAAAAACAATCCAGTTGAGTATTGAGCAGCACCGCAATTCTTCTGATAGAGATTCGGTGTAGGTTCAGAAGTGCCAGAGACCCAGTGCTTATTCCCAAATGGGCCTTTGATATGAGGGAAATGTAAGTGCACCAGTATCCCTTTCAATCACTGCCCTCACTCCAGACTACCAGTGGGGGGTTCTCAGTCCTTTTTATGGGTAAGGGTGAGCCCCTTCCTCCCATCTGTCCAGGACAGGAGCCATATGAATGCAAATGAATGCAGATGGGTGCTAAATCACACCCAGACCTTTCCAGTGGCAGTGGCAGTCTAGAAGGAATGCACAAAGGGATCTGTCACCTAGACCAGGCATGTTTTAGAGACAGGTTGTAAGGCACACAGAGCAATGCGAGCAGAGAAATGTCCACTTTCTAAAAGGGGCATTTCCAAAATAGTAATGTTACATCCGACTTTACCAGTAAAGAGGATTTATCAGTACCATTCCAAAGATAGGAAACATGAAAAAGCTACTCCTTTCTCTTCAGGAACTACAGCTTAAAGGTATTTTAAGGAATTCCAAATTCTAGCTTATGAGAGGAGTAGACCTCACAGCAGTAAAAAATGAATTTGACAGTTTATCTCTACCAGGACATGTAAAACATGGGCCTTCTGTAGGGGTGACCTATGTGTAATAAAAGGGGATTATTAGTCTCGGCAAATAGTTTTCAATGCTAAGTTGACGTGGCAGTAAGCTGCACAAACACAGTCACTGCAGTGGCAGGCCTGAGACATGGTTGAGGGGCTACATATGTGGGTGGTACAATCAGTGCTGCAGACCTACTAGCAGCATTTGATTTACAGGCCCTGGGCACATGTAGTGCTCTTTACTAGGGGCTTATAAGCAAATTACATATGCCAATTGGGTATGAGCCAATGTTACCATGTTTAGGGGAGAGAGCACAAGCACTTAAGCACCAATTAGCAGTGGTAAGGTGCACAGAGTCCTAAAGCCAGCAAACACACATAGCGAAAAATGGAGGGAGACAGGCAAAAAGTTGGGAAAAGACCACTATAAGGCTGTCAGGTCTAACAGACAACTTGAGACTGCTGCAACATATAGGTCATGAGTTTGAGTCCCTGATAAATCCAACTCAGTCTTTCATCCTTCTGAGGAAGATAATTCAAGTATGGTTAAACTGGATAATAGCAATACCAGATATTTACAAAACATTGGATTTGAAACTGCAAAATGGGTGCATGCTTGCAAATGTGCAGACAGAACTAAACATCTACAGACATCCAGGCGCACAAAAAACAACATATGTCTTTTCACCACAAATCCTCAGGTAAGTGTATAGCCAATCATAAAATGCAAATGAAAATACACAATTTTATGCTTTTAAACACAGCAGAATTTTCTCAAATATTTTAAGGCAATTCAATCCACCTGGAACCTCCTCTCGATGTTGTCATTACAGGGGCCATGCCCTCCAGAACCAAATATTCCTGACTACGGACCTGTTTAATGTCATGTTTAGTATGCTCTTTTTCTGGACCTAAAGGGAGCTTCTTTAGCTCTGTTTGCATTATTGGGAGGAGGGTGACATAATTGTACCGAGGAGCGATAGGAGAGGGACTTGAAAACACATGATCATGGAGTGCTTTAGAAAAAATAAAAAGCAGTTCCCTAAAAGTGAGCAATGGAAGCACACAAATACAGAGGCTATGTCCAAGGGGAGCGACAGACCCAAGGTGGGCAAGGCAAACTAGTGAACAAGAAGCAAGCACATGAGAGTGACAAAAAAGACAACAAATGGTACGCAATGAATATGCTTTAAGCCCACTATAAGATCTTAGTAAGCTTACAGTGTGTTTTTTGCAACTAGACACCCTGCGCTGTCTGGTCGGCTCAACCTAAAAATGGGCTAATAAACTTCAGTTAATAAGAGAGATCCACTTCACATCACTGATCTCTAGGGCGCATTAATGTGTCCACTCTGATCAGAGCATGTCAACTCAAGTATCCGTAAATCTGGACATTAAAGAAGGTAACAATGTCAGTTATAGCCACAAACCACTTCTAATCATCTAGCATAGCGGTGGGGTGAAAAGTCCTCATCCAAGGTAACAGCCAGGTTTGGTACTAGAAATGGACAGGGAACCTCTGGTGGTGGGTCAGTGGAAAGGTAGTGTGTTGGATACACTGAACAAAATAGAAGGACCCCAAGCAACCAGTTACTTCACATCCAGTGTTGTATGTACATGATACCATGCATTGCCTGGTGCTGACTCTTGGGGCATCCTCTAAATTAATAAACAGGGACATATCATCAGGGTACATGGGCTATCCAACATTGTGGCTGTTTAGAACAAGCGCCTGTGGATCATGTAAGCATTAAGGGATGACCAGGGCCACCCGGACTCTCGAGGCTCACCAAACTAAAGGAGACTCCAACAAGAAGGGTCCTGATCTCATTGGGTGGGTGTCATTTGAAAGAAAATAGTCTGGGTTACGCAGATCCATATAGGCGACCAAGGAGGATGTTGTGATCCACTGTGCCACATGCGCAGAAGAGGTGGTCTTGGAACAACAACAAGGGCCAACACCAGACTGGAGGCCCCCTGAAAATGAAGTTGAGTTCCAACATGCTGATTGGTAGTCCGGCTCCTACATTTGGAGAATCTTACACACTGATGCTATGTCAGAGCTGGTTTGAGAGGTTGACATGGTCTAATGGGCAGCCTTGGGTTTCTTCTTAAGTGGCATCAGCCTGCAGTAAGGGAAGCTTGTACTCGTTTGGATGTGAACTATGAGAGCTCAGGGGTGAAAGGCTGCAGTACCACTGCCACTTACATGTAGGCAAACACAGTTTTTTGAAGTCCAAAGATATCCCCCTAGTAAAGATATGGAGCGGAGGACACTCGTGTTCGACTGACCTCTCAACCTGCATCAACTAATGGTGTTCATAACGATATCACTGTTGTGTTGCAAATTGTACTCTTTCACAAATGATGGAATATTGTATTGAATTTTGTGTTCACAAACATACCCTTTGGGATATTCCGTATCACTTTAAGGAAGCAAATACCACACCTCATCTTCTACAAATAACAACGCAAAATAGGAACATAGATGTGCATTTGGAGAATAGGAAACTATTTTTGGGAGAAATGTGGGATGTGTGATGCTCTCATCACCATTAACCTCGGCAAGGGCCCCTTTTGGCTGGTTTTGTAACTGTATCCTTTCTACAGTGAGTAACTATTGTGAGTATGTGTACTACCTATCTGTGATGCTTCAGTTCCCTCTCTGTATCTCTTTTGCTCGCTCTTCCCACTCAACTCCGCCCATGGACTGTAAAAACTAAGGTTCAGTTGCAACTTCCATAGATAGAAAACATCTGAGTTGCTCTTAACTTAGTCCCCGTTTGAGGATATTCACGCAGATTTCAGAAAAAAAAGTTCACCTTAGATTGTTTGAGGAAAGGTTTGTGCCAATTAGTCAAGGGTTAAGGAGAATTTTTTTTAGGGTGATTCCCAAATGTTTCACATCACATTCCAAAGATGTATTGCTCTCAAAAAGGTTAAAAACGAATGATTGCATCCACTCAAACTTGACATGAAGACAGCTATGACAAGGTTGTCGCGGATCCTGGTTGCTATATATCTTTTTGGAGAAAAAAAAAAGGTCAGAAAAGTAAAGCCACGTCCGCAGTTTTGTTGAGAAAAATAAGTCTGGCTCCCAGAAGATGAACATGCTTATTATAGAATTTCCAGCCCACAAGAGACATCAACTGATGCTGCCGTGAAAACAGTTTTTGGGAGGGGTATTGTAAGCACACCCTGTCAGTTACAGTGCCAAGAATACAATAATACGCATGGCATCTATGCTCATTGCCAGCAGGAAACACTTGAGAGTAAATCCAGGGACACAAATTTACAAAACGTGTGAATTTGGGTTCTTCATTATACTTCTTAAGTTTTTTCGGGAACCAATAAATCAGGAGCTAGAGTTCAGGTGCAATGCGACTTCCTCTATGGCTTTTTATCTCCATATTTAGCTGCTACTCTAAACGACCCCTAGGTCAGATATCAAAGTAATGTTTGAACAAATGACAAAAACTATTTAGAAACTTCTCTATCTCCTCTCCTGCTCAAGAAAATCAGAATGGATAGTTTGCTTAAAGCATAAAAGAAGAATATTCATTTGAAGTACAACAAAACCTGAAAGGACAAAAACATCTTTGATCTTGAATAACTAGGAAGCCAGAACTCAGAATGACATCGGTTGAAATTGCATGGAAATATTAATTGAACCGTGCAATGCGTGTAAAGACTTTACATTACATATTTGTAGTTTGAGTGTTACAAACTCTGACATTAATGGTCTGCTCTTGACATGAATGAAAGTTTGTAGCACGAATGCTGCAGCACAACATACGGTCTGCATCAACGCACTGAAATGTGTATCTAACTATAACTCGTCTTACTGTTTAAAAAAAGTAAAATATTTGTGATTACTAGCATCATAGGGCGTTGCACAGAAAAGTGATTCTTTGACTATCTGAATTTTGTACATTTGATCTGACCATCATATTGATTTCTGACTTCTTTGATGCACAAGTTGACTGGAACGTGCCTCATTTTCCGGCATTGAATGTGAACGTGAAATATAAAACATTTAGGGCCTAATTACGATGCGGTTTGGACCACAACCGATGGCTTGTCGGTTGCGGTCCGAACCGCATCCACTGCTGCGGTCTGACAGAAGCATTACGATGTGTGCGGTCAGAGGCAGCAGTCGGAGGGACCGATCAACGCTTTCCATTGGTCGGAAACTCATCATAATCCCTTAAGGACAGCATTTCCGCTGTCGGGATTATGATGTCAGTTTCCGAAAGCCTTTCCATGTTGGCCTTTCTGACATGGAATGGTTGTCGGAAAGCGACATTGGGGGTCCCTAGAGGGGCCCTCTTACCCGTCCCCCCGCATATGGCACCCTGCACACTGTGGCAGGCACCGTAACGGTGCCACACGGTACAGGGATGTTCACAAACTCTCAATGGGAGCTTGTACTGGGGGCGGTTTCTGCCCGACGCACAAGCTCCCATTGAGAAAGGGGAGTTTCCAACCACACTATGTGCGGTCAGATCATACTTTGGTGTGCGGAACCACTGACTTATGGTCGGGCGGTTCCTCCACCGAAATGGTGTCGGTGGGAGGCAACTCCGACCAACATCATAATCAGGCCTTTAGATATTTGTGGTGCTTTTCAATTCCAATGAATGTCCAGTCGATTAAAAATTCAATCTGTTATTAACATTATCTTACTCTATATCTGCAAATGTTCAAGTTGAAAGTATCTGGTACTTTGATGCCCAAAAAGAGTTTATGTTGTACGCATTGACAGGATTATTTAATCTTTCAGGCCCCTAATGCTTACTCCATATCAGCAGTCAAGTGCATTTCACATGTATTCAATGACTATTCAACGTGTATCCTTGTGTGCAGTAATTAGCACGTGTCCTTTCTCTTTACATCCTGTATGATTTCTAACTTCTTAACGCCATACCTGGTAACTTACCTAACTATGACCAATATAGTTTCATTCAAAAACACCAAAACACAAAATAAGTAAGACACAACACACAGTGAAAATTCACAACCAATTTATAAAAATGAAATATTGTTATGATTAAAATGGCACAAAACTTACAAAGATCCAATGTAGGAAATCCGATGTATTAATTTTTAAGGAATACACACTTATTAGTGCTTAAAAACATATAGCGCCACTTTGGGACATCTGGTCGCGCTTGACTTGGACAAAGTTAAAGTTTGCGGCAGACCGCGATGTAGCCCTGTTCAGATACACTAAGCGAGAGACCCTGTCAAAATTTTACCTTCACACTTTGAAACTTTTCTGGAGGTTTTCTCTGTCATCGTGCAAGGCTCCTCTTCAGGCATGGATTTGAGTCGATGACGGCAGCTTGGCTCAGCAGTAGGTCTCGGTGAAATTCTGGAAGTCTTGTGCTCTGGAGTTTTCAGCGGGATCAACCTGAAATCCAGGCCGGGTAGTGGTTCGACATCAGTGGCCTGACTCTCATCAACGGGTCGGGCACCTTATGGAGCTTTTTTCAAAAGTTGCTCCAAACTTCTAGATCTTCTTCCTGAAGGTCCTCTTGAGGGTTCAAAGTGTCCAAACCACAAATCCAAGGGTCTAAAAGCTTTGAGATGGATCTTGGAAGTTTGGGACTATAACTCGCACAATGCACCTGGCCAAATCCTTAAAAGTCCACTAGACGCACTCCAGGCTGGGGACTTCTTGGGAACGATAATGCAGTTGAGCTCTGATAACCTGTTGCTTTTAGGGAATCCACTCTTAATCATTTCTGAAGCAAGGCAAAGTCCTCAGGGCTGTACTTCCAAGTGTGCAGCAGGAGCAGTCCTTCAGAGTGCAATCTTATGGGGTGCAGACTTTGGGGTACAGGACAGAACTTCTTCTCCTTGTAGATTCAGGCAGCAGATCTGAGTTGCTATGCAGCGCTCGCATATTTATTCATTGTTCTGTGGTGACAAGTAGGGGGCATCCCTGACCAATGGGATACAGGGTGCCACTCAAAAGCATTACAGCTTCCTCAAATTGTGGCATATTCCTGTCCCACAAAGCACTGTACTTTAAAAATCAAGATGGAGAATTTCTCTCCTTGGGAGTATTAGCTGGCTAAGCCAACCTAAAGGTGTGGCTCATTTCCCTTAACACTCCCTTTCCAGACCTCCTGCAAATTCCTTTCCTGGGGCTCCCAACTGGCTGGTGGGTACAGGCAGAAGGGGTAGGCCTGGCTGGCATTCCTTACTGTCCTGCTCTCTTTGAAGCCCAGTTTGATTACCTCAGCCCCCTCCCTGGCCTGTTCTCTGCAGCTTCAAAGCTCCCTCCACCAGATAACCTCTATGAAGGCCACTTATCACCTCATCAAAGCAGTTTGGCTAAGCCTGTTAAGGACTGTTCAATCAGGAGAGGCTGCTAGAAGGCTATTTTTTGGCTCACAGAAAAGAAAGTTCTATAACTTCTTTTTGTATTAGTTATGATAAATTCAACTGTTGCAAGTTGTTGGATTTATCATTACCAATCTTTTAAGTCCTTGAAATATTATTTTAGATCACTCCTGTCAATAGTGACACTCTATGACAGTATTCACATGTTAGCCTATGGAGCTAAAATGTTACAATGGAGGTAAAACGAAATTGGTAGTTTTTGCCTCACCAGGGGATATAAAACATCATTTAAAATGTCTACATGGTACCCTACCCTGGGGGCACCTAGGGTAGACCTTAGGAGTGACATATGTAAAAATAAAGTACTTTGGAAGTAGCTTTAAATCCAAAGTCAAATTTGCACGTAATTTCAATTTAAAAGCAGCTTACAAAGAAGGGCTGGCTTTTAAAATGACAGCAGGCAACACTGTAGTGCATACTTAAGTGCCTCAAAGCTGCTGGGCCTCTAAACATAAATGACCTACCATATACTAGGGACTTACAGGTAGGTTGTCAGTGCCAATTGAAATTACACCTAATTAGCACATACCTTTGTAATCAAAGCACTGGCACGTGACCTGGTTAGCAGAGCCCAGGGAGCAGTCAGTCAGTTACCACCAGTATCAGTAAAAAAAATGGGGGTATCAGGGCAAAAAGGATGACTTTCTCAC
This sequence comes from Calotriton arnoldi, assembly GCA_963921515.1. Classification (NCBI taxonomy): domain Eukaryota; kingdom Metazoa; phylum Chordata; class Amphibia; order Caudata; family Salamandridae; genus Calotriton; species Calotriton arnoldi. Next base: position 636,728 of record CAWUFW010004395.1, on the reverse strand, counting down.
AAAATGTTTCCATTTGGATACTTTGGGCCTCATTTATGAGAGGCTTGATTCAAGTTTGCACCACGCAGCGTGTTACATGTGTGACGCAAACCTCTAAGTCAGATTTTTGAAGCCACAGAAAGCCACATTGTGTGGCTCCAAGTGGCTTAAAAAATCTGGAGTAACACAATACAGCGCAAATCACTGTGTTCCGTTACTCTGCCCTGGGTAGGCGTTCCATGGGTATTGCGAGGGTGTTCCCACGCAGCTCACATTGATTTTGACGCATCCCCAGATTTCCAGGAGCTTGCACCCAAAACTTACATCTTCCCAGGGGAGGGGTAACGAGGAGAAATATCTTCATTGCTCCTTATTTCTTCCTATATGCCTCCCAGAATTGGTTTTGTACAGGAAGGTGCCCCTTCCTGCACAAAAACAATCCTGCATGCAACACAGGCACCCTTGCACCATGGTTCCAGGGTGCCTGTGTTGGTGCTAGGCTGCCAAAAGGGCCCCAGTGCAAGGGAAGGGACAGAAATGGCTGTATTGCCCTAGATATGGTGCTTTGCTGCCCTTTCCCTGTCACGCAGTGCAGTGCAGCAAGGGGACTTGCTGAGCTGCCCTTCGTGACTTCCTCATAAATGAGGACCTTTGTTTGCAAGCCTACATGGATAGCCTGAAACTTTGCATCTTGACCTCCTGGACCTACATTAGAAACTAAGATAGGAATACACAAGGTGCAATAGAGAAATTCAGAGTTCATGAAGTGATCTAAGAAGCTAAACAGGATTAAAAAAAATATATCCACATGATTGTTCTGCAGTGAGTGTTGTTGTCACAGATTATATACCCATCCTGGCTGCAGCTCAAAAACCACCACCTCCACTTCAGCCAGGAATCAGTGGGATGGGGCACACTGGGTCAAGGGCACAGGGTAGTGGGGTTAGGGATCATGTGAGGGAATCTGTGGGCCAGCAAAGTGAGGCCAATGGGTTCACTGTCACCCAGGCATCGACCAAGTCTTGGGATCCCCCCATCAGTCCCAAGACATGATGGGTCAGGTCCTAATAGAGCTTTGGGAGATGGATCAGGTGCAGAGGGAGCACAATGTACAGATGGAGAATCTTTGGGCTCCCTGACTGGGGTGCTGCATGACATTTGCACCTATATGTGCAGAGCATTTCCAGCACAACTCCCCCTTTCTGGGGTCCAACATCATCTGGGCCAACTACATCTGCTTCACCCACAGAAAGGGAGGTGCTGCTACAAGAGGCAGCACCTGCACCCACCTCAGTCCCTGCAACTGTGGATCCATCAGCCCCCCTCAGGAGCAGCACACGTTCATCCGGACCACCAGGAGAGGATGTCAAGTATACCACCACCAAGAGATGCAGAACCTAAAGTCCTCCAGTGTGTGATTACCATTCACTCCGTGGACTATTTTCTGGGCACATTTACCTTTCTAATGCCAGTTGTATTTTGGACATTAGATTTCAAACATTTCTGGTCTCCAATAATAGTTTCATTCACTATGAGTGACTTTTATAACTTTTTTCAGTTTAATTTGTTTACATCTTGCTTTAGTTCATTTGGTTTTGTTGAATAAAACAAAAGTAACAAAGTCAAATACTACTGTTGTATTCCTTTTCTCAAATTCTTTATCATTTTTTCCTTCCATCACACATATTAAAAATAAAATGATTGTTTATTCATAAATATATGCCATATAGCTAATGTTTCTCACATTCTCCTAAACTTAAAACAAAGGACAAATAGCACAAAATCAACTGATGGATGTCATTTAATTGTAAGAAATAAATGTTAGCCACAGTTTACTTTAAGTGGTGTGATACAAGAAGTTCTTAATACAATGATGAGACACATCATACACTTAACACAAAATGAGGGATTAGCCAATGTGAAGGGGGATTAGTATTCTTTGGGTTGAATAACGTGGTTAGAGCAATTTAAGCAGCATGTATTGGCTTGGTGGCACCATTCAACAGAAAACAAGTTTACTGCAATCTTAATAACTTCAAATCAGTAACTGTGCAAGTTGTCTTTGTACAATACATGTACACCCAAAGTGTGTGTATCTTTCACAGGAACAACTTGTATTCCCTTTGTACTTTGCAAAAGCAGCATGTAATTGCAAATGTCACAACTTTGAAATGTCCAAATGAAGATGACACGGTGAAGGGTCCTAAAACAGATAAAAACAAAAAGATTCATGTAATTACATTACAATAAAGACACCTTACAAATGATTAATTTTGAGGACACATTTTCTAAGGACAATCAAAGATAAACAATGTAAATGAACCCAGTAGTCACTGTGTCAAAACTTTGATCAAAAAACATCTTTGGCCTGTATTCATCAACTTGCCCTTTCTAAAAAAATGTCCAGCACAGACTGTTATACTCAATAGACTAAACTCTGGTTTAACCTTAATATCATAATATGTTAATTCATACATTACACTAATGTTAAGAAGTTGTCAATAACATTTTGAGGTAAGTCAATTCCTTCCTCTTCACAACTATCATCTTCGTTTCAACATCCTCACCCAGTAGCTCTTCATGGTCTCCATCCTCTGTGATGTACAGGATGTTCCGTCGCAGAACTATGTTGTGCAACATGCAGCAGGCCATGGTGATTTGGCACACCTCATCGAGTGAGTAGAGAATGACTTCACCAGTCTTACCCAGACCGCAAAATCTGGCCTTTAGGAGCCCAAAAGCCGGCTCCACTGTCCTCCGTGTTCCTCCATGGGCCTCATTGAAGCAGACCTCGCCTGGCAATGTTAGATTCCTCAGCATTGCTAACAATAATGGTTGGTTAGGATAAGCTGAGTCTCCTATATGGCAAGGTAAAAAAAGAGCCAAAATATGTAACACAATTGTAGGTTATTCAACTTGAAATTACCCAAACAACATAATGACAGAATGTACTTACCAACAAGCCAGGCCCTCTCTGTTCCAAGTTGTGACATTTGCAGGGGTATGCTGCTGTTCTGTAGACCAAATCAATCATGGTTTGATCTGGGGAAGTGTGCACATACACTTGTGATGTACAAATCAAGTAAGCAGACAACTTGCACATTGATTGAATGGAAGTTGTTTCAATTGCGGTAGACTTGTTCTCTGGCATGTGGTGGCACTACGGCAATATGTGGGCCATCAATTGCTCCAACCACATGTGGCAGGCGACCCAAACCATAAAAATCTCCCTTCACATTCACAAAATCCTCATGTTGTGGGAACCTGATGAAGCTGTTGATGTGTCTCATCACTGAAGAAAAAACATCTTGCAATACACCCCTGAAAGTTGGTTGTGACATTCCAAAGATACTGCCTCAGTGTATTGGAATGATCCTGTGGCCACAAAATGATGTACTACCATGAGTTTGACAATTAGTGTAATAGATATGGGATTTCTATTGTGAATCAGAAGATCTGGCACCAGCTGATGACATAAATCCAGTATAGTTTGCCTATTCAATCTGATTTATTTAAATAATATCCCGTTCTTTCATGGTGGCAAGGTCTGGAAATGGTCGGAACACTTGAGACTGTTGTCTCCTCACTCTCCCTGGGTTCATATTTCTGCATTGAAAAATTGTCAACATATATAATAATTTACAAACGTATTTTTGATAAATAGCACAAATGGCATGTCTTGCTAAAGCATTGCTTTATTAACAAATAATATTGTTTACCTGTCTAACGTTTTTAAAAAAAGATTGTGTAAATAAAACATTATTAAATGGATTAATTACACATTCGGTGCTCACGACGGCCCCCGGCCGTCACGTGTCACGGTGGGCGTGTGCGGTGGGCGGGAGAATTAACACCGCGCTCAAGGGGTTAAAAAAAAAGTTTTCAACCACAATACCCTCAAGTGTAAACAACACTGCACAAATATCGCCTGTAACCATAGTAACATACTACATTCAGTGATGTAGCAAGGGAGGGGGAAGTTAGCCCCGGGTTGCATGAGTTTTTGGGGCGGTGGCCTCCCCCCTGCTCTTACCTGTGGCCGTCGCAGGGTGGCAAACGTAGGGATAGCGAGCACTTGTGGGCAGCAAATGCACAGACCGCCACAGGCGACAAAAGGTGTAGCTATGCCACTAACTACATATAAATGTTATATATGTAAACAAACTAGCCACCATTTTGAGTGGTGGTGATGCACTAAACATTCACAAACACACTATTTGACCATCTAAAATGGCTAGCACCTAGCCTCGCCTTCAGCACAGATGGAATTAGACGGCCGCTGTGAAAGTTGACTGAGTAGTGGGTGGGAAACTCCAGGCCAGGCACAGCCCCGTAGGCTAACATGTGTGAAAGCAACATATGAAAACCAATGGCTGTGTCCGTCTCCATTGACGATCGAGTACATCATGTAAATGTTTGTGGAGTTTCGAAAAATGCTCATTTACCTTCTAACAATGCTGCCAACAAGACCTCCTCAACATTTTCTGCTGTTCGACCTCTGGGAGTCAAGATGCCAGGAAGAGCAGGTGACAGGGCCCCAACCTTCTCACCAGAGGAGCTGGAGTTTCTGGCAACAGAGGTCCTGTCTGTGTACAGCCAGCTCTATGGGTCATCAAAGGAACAGGTACATGTTTAAAATGTTCGCCTTTTCCACCAGACGCCAAATTTCAGAGGGATTTCTCTGTTCTCTCAGTATCACAGCACCCATCGAAGTGCCAGATATAGGGTGGACATTCCCCTATTTAAATGTTTTTATTAATTTGACAATCCGAGCTCGACACTTGGATGTCTACATGAAAACCTTTTTTCGTAAAGTGTGCATCCAGTAATTTTGAGCCCGATTCACAGAACTAACTTTAGACAAAATCCTAAACTTACTACCATTTTGGTATTCACAGAAGGCACTTACTCATTTTGGTATTCACAGAAGGCACTTACTCATGTTGGTATTCACAGAAGGCACTTACTCATCAATGAGTAAGTGCCTTCTGTGAATACCAAAATGAGTAAGTTACTCAAAATGAGTAAGTTACTCATTTTGGTATTCACAGAAGGCACTTACTCATCAATGAGTAAGTGCCTTCTGTGAATACCAAAATGAGTAAGTGCCTTCTATGAATACCAAAAAGAGTAAGTGCCTTCTGTGAATACCAAAATGGTAGTAAGTTTAGGATTTTGTCTTAAGTTAGTTCTGTGAATCGGGTAATTGTTGATACTGGTGCCACAACAGAAATTGCTTACATGTAGGAAACAATTTTCATTATCATGACGATATGACTGGAATTATTTGATGCCAGTGAATTTCTGCCCTGAAGAAGTCCATTGTCTATTGGACAAAATGCATTGGCTGTTTTTTTATGAACATTAATATGAAGCACTAATAAATGAAGAATAGTACTGCACTACTCGAGAATTATTGTTATTAGCTGCGAAATATTCATGTGCTTACATTGTTCTTTCGTTTATATGTGGTGCAACTCTGGTCTTTGTATTTGTACACATGTTTAAAATGTATTTGTAAATCTGTCTAACTGTCTTTTATATTAAAACGCAGGCTAGAATGTCCCTTTGAGTTCCTGGGTGAAGTGTAGTGATTGAAGTGAAATGTCATTTATTTTTTAAGTTACATAGAACAATGATGGTGTGAATTTTTAAGCACTTTATGATTAGAGAAAACATTAGTATGAGGTGTATGTTTTGAGCCCTATATTTTATTTGGTGTGTATTTTGAGATATATCTATTTATATGTATCAATTTCATGTGCAATATAGAAATTTCACATCATGTAAATTTAGAAAACACATCATATTTTCTTTACAACTTCACATATTTATGTAAATCTTGTATATACCAAATACAATTGATGTTTGTTTGCTATGTGTATAATCCCACAAATCACTCAGCCTAGATCAGGTGTCTCCAACTAGTTGTTTGGGAGCTACCAGTAGCTCCCAGAAACCTTCAGAGTAGCTCACAGCCCTGAGTTTTTTTCAAAGTTAAGGGAAGGCTGTGTTCATGTGACAACATGATCATCAGCCTGCAGATAGCAGGGCTTGACATTGAGCAGCACTCAGTCAGATTTGTGGGCCATGCTAAGGCTAAGTCACAGAGGTGAACAACTGAAGCACTGAGGTATTTGACTCTTAGAAAAAAATCCTTGTCAACTCAAATTGAAGTTGTGATCAAAATGATGCTTATGAATGCTTTAAATGGAAAGTTACCTTAAATATTAAGTTAACACTTCATTTCTATTTGCCACAATTGTAAAAGTATTGCATTTACAAACAACAGGCCCCTTCCTCCCAGTGGACAGTATACACTGTGCCATAAGCATATAGAAAAAATACAGTCCTTTTTTTAAATTAGAGAAATTTTAAGTGCAGAAAAATGTTCCATGATATGAAGTGTTTGGTGGAATATTTATCTGCACTTTTAATTTCTCCAAATTCAAAGAAAATACAATGATATATTTGTGTCATTCATGTAATGGGGCCAAATATGGTGAAAGGTATGTCCTGTGCTGCAAGTTCATATGACACAGGCTCTTAGTCACCCATACAAATATATCCCAATGTTAATATTGATAGAATCAATGGCAATGTTTATAATGATGCACTTGTACATAAGAACGAAATCACATGACTATTATCAAATTCGCCTGTCATAAACTCTCCATCAACCCAGACTCAGAAAAACGTGATCAGGTAGGCTCTACGACCTAAGCCTGAAGTTACTGATTGACAGGTCACAGGTGCTGTGGCATGTAGCTGGCAGACAAACATGCAAACAGGAAACTCTGGTCCATCCCCCAGAAAGGCGCAGCAACACCACAATGGTTCAGGAAAATTGGCCCTAATAAAGCACACATGGACTGAGGGGTGCGCGCATTCCCGAAACACAGATGCCACATGAAGTTAGGAGCACACAGATAATCAGGACACAACACACACAGTACGCTCAGTGATCACTCGCCCCTCAGGCCGGACACTTGGACACGTTACCCACTGGCTCGCATTGTATCCACTCAAGGTCGAGGTCCACCTGCAATTGTCATCAGGGGCCTTATTTATGACTCCACAGAGAAGGTCTGCATTCTTTTACCAAAATAGGATCACTGGAAGTACTTTAGGATGCCCAAAGAAATGTATACAACTCTGATCAGATTGATTGTACTTTGAGATGGTCCTCAGACCATCTTCTGTAACTATGCTCCCAGCCGAAGTGTTTAATTAAACCAACTGTTCCTGTTTTGCCAAGCACCTCTTGTCTTTTGTCTTTTCAAGCTAAATTAATATTTGAGCAACACCTTTCATATGCACACATGTTCATATATCCCCAAATACCACACTATTACTGACACAATGGCAGCCCTTTCATAGTGCCCTTGGTCATAATATTTAGTTCAAACCATAGTATCTAGCTCAATGGACATTGGGCTGCAAGTCAATTTAGCCTGGCGTGCGGGTGTCTGGTTAAAATGTGCATGTTTTTTACCCTACAGTATTTCACAATGAGATTCACTGATGAGAAGTAGCTCTCATTACAGAAAATGTTGGAGCCCCCTACCCTACATGATGTCACTGGCCTAGATTATTGAATTTAGAAAATGACAAGGGATAAGGGTAGTCTACAGGTTAAAAACAAAAGTATTTTTTATAGTTGATTTTGAGAGAATGAAAAAAAATATATTGCATAGTAACTCTTGACTAATGCTTGTGATTCTTGTAGTAAAATTGTGTTACATCAATACAGAGGAACTTGTTTCAAAACAATTATTTTTTTCTTTCATTTCTTGTATCTATACAGGTCAATGCGCATCAGAAAAAAAGCATTTGGAAGAACATCACCAGGAAGGTGCTGATCCTGGGGGTCTACAAGCAGTGCAGCATTCATTGTCAGAAGAGCTGGGAAGACCTACGATGCTGGACCAAGAAGCCATCATAAGTCCAGCTCGGCAAGTCCTTCCAACATGGGAAATATGTGCTCTGCACCCTGACTCTGGACCACATACTCTGGAGCGTGATGGGCAGTTGAGAGCCCAACAGCAGGATCAAGGGGATAAGGCCTGGTTTGAGTTTGACATGTAAATAATTATTTTTTGTTACAGCAACTAACTTTGCCATCAACATTAACCCCTTCGCTGCTAGGCCTTTTCCCCTCCTGTGCTAAGCCTTTTTTTGGCTATTTGGGGTAGTTCGCGCTTAGGCCCCTGTAACATTTTGACCACATAAGGTATCCATGCCAAATTTGCGTCCTTTTTTTCCAACATCATGGGGATTCTAAAGGTACCCAGGGTTTGTGGATTCCCCTGGAGGGGACCCAGAAATTAACCAAAATACAGCTAAATTTTGGTTTTTTTGGGAAAAATACGAAAAAAGGGCTATAGATGAAAGCATCTGTTTTTTTCCCTGCAAATGGCATCAAAAAAGGGGTTGTGGTGCTGAAATCACCATCTTCCCAGCTTTCAGGCACAAGCAGACTTTTGTCAGAAAACCAAAAGTGTGTACACAGTTTTGGCATTTTTCTGGGACATAGCCTATTTTTGCTATTTTTTGTGCTTTCAACCTCCTTCCAGTTAATGGTAGAAATGGGTATGAAAGCAATAATGGATCCTGGAAGGCCATACATTTCTGAAAAGTAGACAACATTCTGAATTCAGAAAGGGGTCAATTGTGTAGATCCTTCAAGTTTTCTTTATAGAAACAAACAGTTAAATACAGGAAAAATTGAAAATTAGTTGAAAAAAACAGACATTTGTGTCAACTTTTCACCTGTAACTTCTTCTAATTATGACAGCTATTTGAAAGCAATATACCATTACATCCGCTGGACCTTTCTGGTTGTGGTGATATATAGGACTTGTAAGTTCACCAAGAACCCGACGAACCCAGAGCCAATAACTGAGCAGCGTCTTGCAATGGTTTTTTATTATGTCCCGGGTATATAGCAATTATTCTGGGAAAATGTATACATGGAAAAATCGGTATGAAAGACACCTATGTATTTCTGAAATGGGAACAAAATATAGAGTTTAGAAACAGTAGATATTTGCACATTTCCGAAATTGGGAGTACCCATACTAGCATGAGAATTATAGATCATTTTTCAAAATGACTTCTTTTTTACACATTGTCTTTCATTTGGAAGGCAGAAATGCATCAAAAGTCAATAGATAATAACAGTTGCTCTACAATTTTGTGTTACCCTAAGTCTCCCGATAAAAATGGTACCTCACTTGTGTGGATAGGCCTAGTGCCCACAACAGGAAACGGCCCAAAACGCAACGTGGACACACCACATTTTCACAGTGAAAAATGACCCTTTTTTTGCAAAGTGCTTAGCTGTAGTTTTTGAACCCTAGCTCTGCCGGCACCTAGGGAAACCTAGCAAACCTATACATTTTTGAAAACTAGACACCCAGGGGAATCCAGGATGGGGTGACTTGACTGGCTCTCACCTGGTTCTGTTACCCAGAATCCCATGCAAACCTAAAACATTGTAAAAAAAAACACATTTTCCTCACTTTTCTGTGGTGGAAAGTTCTGGAATCTGTGTGGATCCACAAAACTCCACCCACCCCACGTCCCCCAAAGTCTTTTGAGAAAAACGGTACCCCACTTGTGTGGGTAGGCCTAGTGCCCGCAACAGGAAACGGCCCAAAACGCAACGTGGACACACCACATTTTCACAGTGAAAAATGACCCTTTTTTTGCAAAGTGCCTAGCTATAGTTTTTGAACCCTAGCTCTGCCGGCACCTAGGGAAACCTAGCAAACCTATACATTTTTGAAAACTAGACACCCAGGGGAATCCAGGATGGGATGACTTGACTGGCTCTCACCTGGTTCTGTTACCCAGAATCCCATGCAAACCTAAAACATAGTAAAAAAAAACACATTTTCCTCACTTTTCTGTGGTGGAAAGTTCTGGAATCTGCGTGGATCCACAAAACTCCACCCGCCCCACGTTCCCCAAAGTCTTTTGAGAAAAACAGTACCCCACTTGTGTGGGTAGGCCTAGTGCCCGCGACAGGAAATGGCCCAAAACGCAACGTGGACACACCACATTTTCACAGTGAAAAATGACCCTTTTTTTGCAAAGTGCCTAGCTATAGTTTTTGAACCCTAGCTCTGCCGGCACCTAGGGAAACCTAGCAAACCTATACATTTTTGAAAACTAGGCACCCAGGGGAATCCAGGATGGGGTGACTTGACTGGCTCTCACCAGGTTCTGGTACCCAGAATCCCTTGCAAACCTAAAAAATTGTCAAAAAAACCACATTTTCCTCACTTTTATGTGGTGAAAAGTTCTGGAATCTGCGTGGATCCACAAAATTCCACCTACCCCGCGGTCCCCAAAGTCTTCCGAAACAAATGGTACCTCACTTGTGTGGGTAGGCCTAGTGCCCGCGACAGGAAACAGCGCAAAACACAACGTGGACACGCCACATTTTCACAGTGAAAAATGTCCCTTTTTTTGCAAAGTGCCTAGCTGTAGTTTTTGAACCCTAGCTCTGCCGGCACCTAGGGAAACCAAGCAAACCTATACATTTTTGAAAACTAGACACCCAGGGGAAAACAGGATGGGGTGACTTGACTGGCTCTCACCAGGTTCTGGTACCCAGAATCCCTTGCAAACCTAAAACTTTGTCAAATAAACCACATTTTCCTCACTTTTCTGTGGTGGAAAGTTCTGGAATCTGCATGGATCCACAAAAAACCACCCACCCCGTGTTCCCCAAAGTCTTCTGAGAAAAATGGTACCTCACTTGTGTGGGTAGGCCTAGTGCCCGTGACAGGAAACAGTGCAAAACGCAACGTGGACACACCACATTTTCACAGTGAAAAATGACCCTTTTTTTGCAAAGTGCCTAGCTGTAGTTTTTGAACCCTAGCTCTGCCGGCACCTAGGGAAACTTAGCAAACCTATACATTTTTGAAAACTAGACATCCAGGGGAATCCAGTATGGGGTGACTTGACTGGCTCTCACCAGGTTCTGGTACCCAGAATCCCTTGCAAACCTAAAAAATTGTCAAAAAACCCACATTTTCCTCACTTTTCTGTGGTGGAAAGTTCTGGAATCTGCGTGGATCCACAAAATTCCACCCACCCCGCGTTCGCCAAAGTCTTCCGAGAAAAATGGTACCTCACTTGTGTGGGTAGGCCTAGTGCCCGCGACAGGAAACAGCCCAAAATGCAACGTGGACACACCACATTTTCACAGTGAAAAATGACCCTTTTTTTGCAAAGTGCCTAGCTGTAGTTTTTTAACCCTAGCTCTGCCGGCACCTAGGGAAACCTAGCAAACCTATACATTTTCGAAACCTAGATACCGAGGGGAATCCAGGATGGGGAGACTTGACTGGCTCTCACCAGGTTCTGTTACCCAAAATCCCTTGCAAACCTAAAAAATTGTCAAAAAAACCACATTTTCCTCACTTTTCTGTGGTGGAAAGTTCTGGAATCTGCGTGGATCCACACAATTCCACCCACCCCACGTTCCCCAAAGTCTTCCGAGAAAAATGGTTCCTCACTTGTGTGGGTAGGCCTAGTGCCCGCGACAGGAAACAGCGCAAAACGCAACGTGGACACACCACATTTTCACAGTGAAAAATGACCCTTTTTTTGCAAAGTGCCTAGCTGTCGTTTTTTAACCCTAGCTCTGCCGACACCTAGGGAAACCTACCAAACCTACACATTTCTGAAAGGCAGACACGCAGGGGATTCCAGTGAGGTATGTCTTGTGTGGATCCCCCAACGTTTTCTTACCCAGAATCCCCTGCAAACCTGAAATTTTGCTGAAAAAAATCACTTTTTTCACACATTTGTATGTGGGAAAGTTGTGGCATCACCGGGCTGACACAAATTTCCTACCACCCAGCGTTCCCCCAGGTCTCCCGATAAAAATGGTGCCTCACTCTGGTGGGAGGCCCAAGTACCCGCGACAGGCAAGGGCCCAAAACGTATTGAGGCGACATCAAAATTGCCTATCACAAAACGACCTGGTTTTGCAAGGGGGGTCCCATGACTTTTTGGCCCGGGGCTCAGCGGCCACCTAGGGAAACCTACCAAACCAACACATTTCTGAAAACTAGACACCCGGGGGATTCCAGGGAGGTATGGCAATTAGGGTGGGGGCTGCCCAAAACGGGCATGCCAATGCCCCCACCCTAATTAAAATTTGCCCAAAAAATCCCTGGCGTCTACTAGGCTTTTTGCCCCCCCGGGGGGAAGATTGGGGGCTAATGCCCCCATCTGCCCCACAGGAGGGGCAGGAAGGCTGTAATTTTTGCGGGGGAGGGGGTGGGGGCATGGGCATGCCCGTTTTGGGCAGGCACCACCCTAATTCAAATTTGCCCAAAAATAATCCCTGGCGTCTAGTGGGCTTTTTGTCCCCCTCCGGCGGGGCAGATTGGGGGCTAATGCCCCCATTTGCCCCCCAGGGGGGGCTGAAAGTCCTCTAGACGCCAGGGAGTTTTTTGGGCAAATTTTAATTCGGGTGGGGGCTGCCCAAAACAGGCATGCCAATGCCCCCACCCTAATTAAAATTTGACCGAAAAATCCCTGGCGTCTACTGGGCTTTTTGCCCCCCCGGGGGGAAGATTGGGGGCTGATGCCCCCATCTGCCCCCCAGGGGGGGCAGAAAGGCTGTAATTTTTGCGGGGGAGGGGTTGGGGGCATGGGCATGCCCGTTTTGTGCAGCCTCCACCCTAATTCAAATTTGCCCAAAAATAATCCCTGGCGTCTAGTGGGCTTTTTGCCCCCCCCGGCGGGGCAGATTGGGGGCTAATGCCCCCATCTGCCCCCCAGGGGGGGCTGAAAGTCCACTAGACGCCAGGGAGTTTTTTGGGCAAATTTTAATTAGGGTGGGGGCTGCCCAAAACGGGCATGCCAATGCCCCCACCCTAATTAAAATTTGACCGAAAAATCCTTGGCGTCTACTGGGCTTTTTGCCCCCCCGGGGGGAAGATTGGGGGCTAATGCCCCCATCTGCCCCCCAGGGGGGCAGAAAGGCTGTAATTTTTGCGGGGAAGGGGGTGGGGGCATGGGCATGCCCGTTTTGGGCAGCCCCCATCCTAATTCAAATTTGCCCCAAAGAAATACCTGGCGACTAGTGGGCTTTTTGCCCCCCAAGGGGGGAAGAAAGCCTACTAGACGCCAGGACGCCAGGGATTTTTTGGAGCAAATTTTAATTAGGGTGGGGGTTGCCAAAAACGGGCTTGCCAATGCCCCCACCCTAATTAAAATTTTCCCAAAAAATCCCTGGCATCTACTGGCCTTTTTTCCCCCCCGGGGGGAAGATTGGGGGCTTATGCCCCCATCTGCCCCCCAGGGGGGGGCAGAAAGGCTGTAATTTTTGTGGGGGAGGGGTGGGGGCATTGACATGCCCATTTTGGGCAGCCCCCACCCTAATTCAGATTTGCCCCAAAATATCCCTGGCGTCTAGTGGGCTTTTTGCCCCCCCGGTGGGGCAGATTGGGGGTTACTGCCCCCATCTGCCCCCGGCACCCCCCGGGGGGGCAGAAAGGCTATAATGGTGGCGGGGGCATTGGCGTGCCCGTTTCGGGCAGCCCCCACCCTAAAAAAAATGGTGCAAAAAAAAATCCCTGGCGTTTAGTGGGCTTTCTGCCCCCCCGGGGGGGACAGATTGGGGGCTACTGCCCCATCTGGGGCAGAAAGACTGAATTGCGCCCATTTCTTTATGGGGGGAGCAAAGGCCCTTGCCCAAGGGGCCGCTCCCCCTTCCCTGGTGTCTAGTGGGTGGATCCCTGCTTGGGGATCTCCCTCCTGGGGCAATCCCCAAGCAGGGATCCACTGGGGAGGGGTACCATTGGAAAGGGGAGATTCTCCCCTTTCCAATGATACCTCTCCCGTCTTTCTACGTGCCCGGGGGGCTGAGATAGCCCCCTGAGCACTTAGAAAGTGAAACTGAAATGAGCCTAAAGGCCTAAAGGCTTTTAGTTTCGGTTTCTGTGCAATGACAACAGTGCGACGTGCGCGCTTTTTGTCATGGCACAGAAACCAGGGAGGGGGCCTCGGGAGCTGGGGAAGCTCTTCCCCAGCTCCCAAGGTCACAGGGGAGAAATAGAAATCCCTCTGCTGTCTGCAGCAGAGGGATTTCGTGCCCCTGGCCTCATGACGGAATGGTTCCGTCATGAGCACAGGGGCACCGATGCTCATGACGGAACCATTCCGTCATGAGCATCGAAGGGGTTAAGGTTGCCACATGTCCAACACACAAAAATAATTCTTGAAAGTGTAAGTTTTGAACAAGGTGTATGATGATGTGTTTTGTATATGAGTTTGTGGTAAAAGATACTACCTAATTTTCTGTTCACTACCAAAGAAGTGGTTGCAGCAGACACGTGCCTGCCTAAAAAAACAAATATAAATCAGGTTGTTTGATGTTATAAGGGAACAGTTGTACCAATCAAGCCACAAGTCTATATTTTGTCAGGTGTGATGCTACTTCACTATTGTGAATGATGTATGGTTAGTCCATTTACAGGTGACATAGCATAAAATGCACTTATCATACAGTGGATGTTCCAAATGTCACATTGGTAAGTTGGTGTTATACGCAAACAAGAGTGAGCAAGTGAGCCAAAATGCCTAGTAACATCAGATTAAATGGCTACAGTTTAGATTCAAAATATATCACAAATGTGTTTTGATTACAAAGTACTATTTCATTCATGTTAAAAGTGACAGATCTGCATGATGTATTACTCCTTTACTTGTTTGCATGTAAGTCAGACTGTTTTTTGGAAAATATTTGTGATAGGCATACAATTTATTTTTAAAGCACAGACAGTAATGTGTACGCATTGGTGACAGAGTAACACATACCCAAATCCATTTTTCAATGTCCTTTCTTATGTCCAGATGATAAATTAATGAAGAGAAAAATGTGATACTTAAAGGGTCTATTGCAGATGGAATGTTCCATCACATATATGTTGGAGTATCTCATCTGGAAAACTCAAAATCAGGCCCAACTCATGACTGATTAGGAAAAGGTAGAAATGCATCAAGGTGCAATCTGTTGCATTTTGTGAATTGCATGTGAATCTTTGATGTAAAAACTATACATGAATCAGTGTATATAATATTTACTGTTATGGTGTACCAATTTTTGCCTAAAGTGAAAGGCAGCATATTTCGTACAACATTTTCACAATAGTAAAACAAACTTAAAATGTTTGAGATATTTAGGAGCCACGTCTGAAAATGTTTTGCTCTGTACTAAAGTGGATTAGAAATGTATCAAGCGCTGTGTATTTACGTATGCTGTAGAAGTCATTTGTCAATCCACAGAAAACATATTTCTTAATTTCTTCTATAGCATAGGTATATACATAGTGCATGATACATTGATAAGCTACTTCAGTATTGAATCCATACAATATTTTTAACATTTGAAATATACTTTAGTTACTTGAAGTAAGTGTTACTATTGTGTAATGCCCAAACAAAGGAAACAGGCTTTCAGTTTATACATATATTGGTACAATATTGCAGTATTTGCTGACACACATGAATTCATTTTTCACTTTTTGTGGATGAAAATAATGCAGCTTTTTTGGCCTTGTACACACACTGTGCAAAGGTATTTTTGGTTATATCCTTTTTGGTGACATAAGTTTACTATTCTAAACAACAAAGACCAACCATTAAGGGGTGTTAAACAGTTCCTGGAGAGAATTAAAATGGATATAAGACAAGATCATAAATTATATAGGAGCTATCATGAGAAATTACAAAACTGTGACCAATTGGTTTCTGAAAATGTTCCCTACGTGCATAAGATATTGATAATAAAGAACCAACATTTGAGAGCCTTGAAGCAGGAGAAATCTGAAAACTTGGAAAATGTTTTGAGTTCACAGTTCATGATCCGTACCATTTACACAGATACAATAAAACTATTGTATATGTCTTTTCAGCATAAGGGGCAGGCAAAGGAGAAATTGGCCATGTAGGTGGGGAAGCAGCTGGCCACTGTGTTTCGACTGCAGAGACCGCTGTCACCGATGCACACAGTGGCATAGAGGGTGAGGGGACTGGCACGGAGGCCACTAGGTCTACATTATCTTAGGAGGCCACCACAAGCAACCAGTCCCTAGTGGTGGTGGATCATACAGCAACTGTTCCACCTGAATCCTTGCCTGCCACACATAGAGCCATCTCCATCCTCCCTCTTTCTCCCCCCAGTTGGCCAAACCCACCCCCTAGGGTCTCCTTCATTGCAGGCACCTCACCCACTGCCCCTGTCCCCCTTCTGTGCTCATTGAAGAGGCTATAGACTACCTACGCTGCATCTCTGTAAGCCGGACTGCACTCCTGAATGCCATCCAGGCCTTAGTTGCCATATGCAACAAATGGTAGCATACCTGCAAGGCATTAATAGTGCTATGTCTGGCCTGCAAACATCATTTACAGGACTAGTCCCCTCAATGAATGAAGATTCCCAAGCAGCCTAAACTTGTGCCTCAACTCAGGCTCCTTCCCCATCTCAGTTCCCAGTTCCCAGACTTGTCTGAAGCATATGCACTTCTTTGCACATACCCACTCCAGCACACACAAGCAGCACACCCACACATAAACACACCAAGAAACACAAGCACACACCCAAGCAACATATAGACACCACACCCACCCCATCCTACCACAACCACCACCACACCTACAACCACCAGCTCACCCACCACCACCACAACCACCACCACCCCCACAACCACCAGCACATCCACAACCACCAGGACACCCACATGCACCAGCACACCCACAAGCACCAGCACACCCACAACCACTACAACACCCACAGGCACACTCACAAGCACCACAGCCAGACCAACCACCTCAACAGCACACTCATCTAAACAAAAACACTCACACAAAACCACACCCACACCCAAAACAACAGCAACCAAAACCAAATGCACACACTCTCCCAAACACCACACACCTGCCAAAAAATACAGACCCAAACATACAAAACATACACCAGACCCACATGCAACTGCACAACATACAGACACATGCACATCACACACTCCAGTTCCCTCTACCACCAAATCCTAGTCCTCTCCACCCCTCCTACCCATTATTCTAGTTCTGCTTTTATTTCTGCTCTGACCTTCACCCCTACCAAACGCAAAATCACCCCTCCCAGATACAAACCCACCCCCCAGAATCACAATCCCACCCCTCCCAAGTGCACCCCTACCACCCCTCCCAAATCCATACCTCCCAAACCCAAACCCACCCCTCCCATGAACCTTAAGGTGACCCACTAGATGCCCCAACCCGAGGAGTTTCCCATTTAGCAGTCAGTTTAGGAGGCAAGTTTGAGACAACACTCTCATGTCTTTGGAACATTTCTTTTTTTGTTTTTTTTATGTTTGAAAATAAATTATATCTTGAATTGAGAGAAGTATCTAATTTATTAATACAAAATATTTTAATTTCACTAAGTATGTCCTGAAATGTTTACCATTTACTATTCTTTGATTTATAGAACTGTTTATAATTATAATGTGATTTACATATTTTAACTTAACAGTTTTTAAAATTGCCTAATTTGTAAACTCCATACACTAGTAATAAAGGTATTTGATGAACATTCAAAATTTGGTGCAAGTATTCATCGTAATGATAGACACTTACACCAACAAATGAATTAGTCATATATTTATTTAAAGTGTTAATAAACATTTGTGTTTATTTGTACTTGATAAGTGATGAAGATAAACACATATGCATTGCACCTTAAATAATGCTGGCACAAATGACATTTAATTGAATACAGAAAATGCAGTAGACAAGGGGAAATGTTAAATAGATAAATATTTTAATTGATAAAAGTTTGGACCGACATTGCTTTTACAGTTATTTTAAAAACAAATGTTTCACCTTTTCAAGTGCAATTTCTACATTATACTACATTACAATTATCCCAATAATGTGTAATGCATATATTTATGATTTTAAAGTTTCTAAAAATTAAGTTAACACATCTGTATGGTCAGTTTTTGGATTGATATCTATTTTTGTGTAAGTGTCCATTATCATGAAGGCAACTCACACCAATGTAAAATTACAAAATTTACAATAACATTTTACAGGTGTGTTTCTTTAAATTTCTTAAACAACAACATTACACACAAATGCATTAAACATTGGTTTGGGTTATAATAAAAGCTTACCTTTGATTCCGGCAACGACTGTGTGGATTTGCTTCATGGCCATGTAGCAGCAGCAAAGGCAGGACTTAAACAATCGGATCCATGACTGTAAAGGAAGTGTGAAACAGAAAGAAGGTAAGTTTTGGCCTTATACCTATTCCAGTCCGCCAACTCAGGTGTAGAGGTTTCCCCGCCAGAGTCACAACAGCGAGAGGGCACATCGTGATTGTACTGGCAGACAGGCTGTACTCCCTCCAACAGCCGCTTTTGCCTATGGCGCTGTCGACACCGATGAACATACCTGGCGGAGTTGGTGGCACAACAACAGTCTTTCATCAATGGACCTCCCAGCAAATAGCACAGGTCGATTGCCTAGTAGGCAGTCGGGGAATCCGACAGATAAGCGACAGCTGAACCATTGCCCCAAGATCTAAATCAGGCCCATAGTCTTTAAAGACACCCTAGCCACAGTTATCACTTCCTACTTTGCCGAAAATACAGGTACTGCATCATCACCTCTGATAGGTTGGGAGGCGTTCAAGATGATCATATGAGGGACATCTATATATGCATCATCTGGGGCACGTCATAATGTCTTATGTGATATAGCACAAGCCGAGACACGACTGGGAGTACTAGAGCGCATGGCATCCCGCGATGACTCCCACTGAGATGAATTGCAGGAATGGCGCACTCAATTAGAGGAACTCCTCAAACGCCTGTGGATATTAGCCTGCACGCACAGAAAAAACACTGAAGGCGACAAATCAGGAGCCTTACTGGCCCATGTGATTTGCCCACAACTGTCCCCAACCCCATTCCTATCAATAGGCATGCCCGAGTGCACAATGTGCCGCACACAGGAGGCCATTAATACGGCATTTAGGGAATATTATGCACAGTTATATGGCCCCCTCCAGCCCCTGTCCCCTGCTACTGTTGATGCCTTCCTGGACAACCTGCACCTACTACAAGTGTCAAGGTCTCACCGTACAGAGCTAGAAGCCACACTGACACAAGAAGAAATTCGCAGTGTGATAACCGAGCTCCCTCACAATAAGACACCTGGACTTGATGGCTTGCCCATCGAGTTTTATGACTCCTTCGCTACCCGTCTTCTCCCACACCTGGAAATATTGTATAAAACATCACTTGAGACAAGCTTCCTTCTGCCCACTTCTTGCCAGCCACCAGATATGTCCCTGATCAAACCTAGCGGCGGCCAAAACGATATGTCCTCATATAGGCTGATGTCACTACTTTCAAACGAGTATAAAATATTGAGTTAGGTCCTGGCGACAAGCCTGCTCCCCTTATTGCTGGACTTAATCCATGCAAATCAAAATGGATTTGTACCACTCCGCAGTACCTCATTAAACCTTAGACGATTCTACGAAGTGGTGAAGGTGGCTAAGGCAGAATACCCTTCTGCAGGATGCCTCTCCTTCGACCTCCAGCAGGCATTTAACACTCTAGACTGGGACTTCATGTTTGTCACTCTGACTAAATTTGGCATCCCTCAAATTCTATCAAGCGGATTAAACTCATACACCAACCCACCGCTCGTGCCCGGACAGGCTCTCACAAGTCCTCCATTTACCCAATTTTTCGTGGTACCAAGCAGGGATGCACCCTTTCCCCACTCCTCCTTGTGCTGGTTATAGAACTGCTAGTATGTATACAAATGGAGGGTAGCTGTTCCTATAGCAAAAAGTAAGAGGCGTGGTTGGAAAGTGTTGTGATTGGTAAAATCTTCCTTATGGGAAGATAGAGCCTTCACACACCCAAGAAGGTGCCATGCTTCATTATAGGGCTTGGGTCCTAGTGGGGCCAACGCTGCAATGCCCCATGGGTCCTGCGAGAGGGCTCCTTGGCGGAGATCTTCTCTTTGAGGTGTAATGACGAGTGAGAGTATGTGGCGGTAGGGTATTGTGTCTAGTGGAATGTGTCTTAAAACTACCATTCCCAGCGAAGGTCCTGGAAAAGGTCATCAACAATCAACTCATGACACACCTTCAGCGGAACGAGCTACTCAGCACCTCCCAATTCAGCTTCTGCAGCTATTACAGCTCCGAAACACCCTGATCGCAACCACCGATGACATCCGAACCCTTTTCGACCGAGGAGAAACAGCAGCTTTGATCCTCTTCGACCTCTTGTCAGCCTTCGATATCGTATCCCACCACACACCAATCAAAGACTCCACCACATTGGCATCCAAGGGGACCATCTCAGATGGATCGCCTCCTTCCTCCCCTATAAATCCTGATTAATTGATTGAAAAGTAGTTTGTTCCCAGCATCATCTGTTGCATTCATGCCATGGAATATCATAGTTCAATTCACGCATGTGGGTTTTCGAAAAAGAAAATCCAGCAATGTTCTCTGTTGAACAAAGACCATTGATCCCAACGATCATTAGCTTCCAAAATAGTCAACTTGATGTCAACTGGTGTGTGTTTGACAGTGAGAAAATGTACAGACATCTTGGTAGTGCCACATTTGCAGTGCAGATTGCTGCGATGTTCCATTATTCTGGTCTTTATTCGTCTCGTTGTCATCCCCACATAACTTAACACACAGGGACAGGTTATCAAGTATGTACAATTTTTGGTATTACAGTTGGTATGTCTCTTTTATGTCCATGTGTATGATTCATCTAGGTGGATCTCCTTGGTAGCTTTTGTGAATGGGCATACAGGGCACATTCCACATGGGTAGTGTCCCGTTACTTGTGGGAGACCCCAGAGCGTACATTGTTGTGGCTTGGAAGTCACTTGGGGACTCGTGTTAACAAGAAGGTCTGTCAGATTCTGTGTCCATTTGTATGCAAATTTTGGAACACCTGCGGATATTAGACTACTTGCACAAAATACACAATGAAGGCAACAAATCAGGAGCCTTACTGGCCCGTATGATTTCCCCACAACTGAAGCCATACCCCATCCTATCAATATGCATGCCCGAGGGCACAATGTGCCGGACACAGGAGGCCATTAACACAGTATTTATGGAATATTACTCACATTTATATGGCTCCCTCCAGCCCCCATCGCCTGCTACTGTTGACGCCTTCCTGGACAACCTGCACCTATCACAGTTGCCGAGGTCTCACCGTGCAGAGCTAGAAGCCACACTGACACAAGAAGAAATTTGCAGTGTGGTAACCAAGCTCTCTCACAATAAGAAACCCAGACTTGATGGCTTGCCCATCGAGTTTTATGCCTCCTTCGCTACCCGCCTGCTCCCACACCTAGAAATATTGTTTGAAACATCACTGAAGACCGGCTCCCTTCTGCCACCTACATGCCAGCCATCAGTTATGTCCCTACTCAAACCCGACCGTGACCCAAACGATATGTCCTCATATAGGCTGATGTCACTACTCCCAACTGAGTATAAAATACTGAGTAAGGTTCTGGTGACAAGAATGATCCCCTTATTGCCAGATTTAATTCACACAGATCAAAATGGATTTGTACCACGCCGCAGTACTTCATTAAACATTAGACAATTCTACCAGGTGATGGAGGTTGCTAAGGCGGAATATCCTGCTACTGGATGCCTCTCCCTCGATCACCAGCAGGCATTTGACACTCTAGGCTGGGATTACATGTTTACCACTGTGACTATATTCGGCATTCTCCAACTTATATCAAGTGGATTAAACTTTTATACACCAGCCCCATGGCTCATGCACGGACAGGCTCTCACAAATCCTCCATTTACCCAATTGTTCGCGATACCAGGCAGGGATGCTCCCTGTCCCCACTCCTGTTCGTGCTGGCCATAGAATCGCTCGCACAAAGTATTACACAGTGGGCGGGTGAATGGTGTATACCACAAGGACAACAGCATGCAGTCTCCTTATACACAGACGACCTCATAATATATATACAAGACCTTACCATGAATTTGACACCACTTGCCACTTTGCTAAACCAGTTTACAGATCTTTCCGGCCTACAAGTCGACCATAATAAATCCTATGCATTGTCCTTTCAGGACCACATGCGGGAAGATAATATACCGTTAGGAACAAACACGATCCCAAGAGCCCAACACACCTTTCACTACCTTGGCATGCAAAACTATAGATCCACCTTTGACCTGTTGGAAGGCAATTTGAGCAAAGCACTCACCTCTCTCCACTCACAGATCTGGTTCTGGATCACTTTATCTCTTTCCATGACAGGATGACTGGGACTCTCTAAGATGATGATGCCCCCCGCCTTTTATACTTTTTCATAAACTTACCAGTGGTGCTTCCTATAGCTTATTTTTGACTACGCCATACTCTACTCATAGACCTAATCTCCCATCCAGAATTTACTAAGTCCCACGTGCTGCTGGGTTCCCTCTTTATAATACATGCTAATGTTTCTCGTTACATCCGCAAACACTGGGCACTGATGGGGTTGGTGCCTGAGACACACTCCCTCATTCAGGCAGTGCACAAAATGGGACCTGGGATGCATTTGGTAAAATGGCTGTAGTAGGGCCTGTGAACACATCTACATGTTTCACTGACACCTCTCAGGACCCGGTGGGAGGAGGATCTGTCCCGTGCCCTCCATGACAAAGAATGGCGCTTTCTACTCGAATATCCTACCAAGACATCCCGAAACTCCTGATTTTATTTTACAGAATTTTATATAGCGCAAACTTGACCCGACGGTATTGGGTATCAGAAAGCTTTACATAGCACCAGTTGCAATACATGAGGATACATTCATTTTTGTTAGGCACGGGATTTGCCCAGAATCACAGGATGTTCAGCAGCATTGCCGGGACTCGAACCCAGTTCCCCAGATTTGAGGTCGCACACCCTAGCCGTTAGGCCAACTTCTCTCCCCGATGATTAAAATTCATTCAATGCTCCTTACTTTACAGTACCTATTCATGCCACAGAAACTGCATAAGATATTTCCCACAGTCCCCCCTGATTGCTCCAGATGCCATACCGGCCCAGCGAATTTCCTTCATATGTTATGGTCATGCCTCTCCCTGATGGCCTACTGTGCCTAAATCCACTTGGCCCTGGTAGACTTGACAAGAGTCCCTCACTGGAATACAGTAGATCACAATTTTTTGGGCTTATATCCGCACCCTTAGAATTCCAAAACTCTATCTCGTTTTGTAGACCTAGCTCTTATACTAGCCTAGAGTCAAATAACTGGTGCACAGACATAATATCGATTTTTTATTTTCGGAGTACAAAAATATCGAGTTGGAAATATCGAAGGGACTGAATATAGACATCAAGAATATCGGTAACCAGAATATCGACATGAAGGTAAGAAATATCGTTTTTGTTAATATCGAAGTCAGTAATATCGTTTGTAAAAATATCGTTGTTAATAATATCGATGTTTATATTAGTGTTATGTATTTTAAATGTATGTGTTATATATTTTTTGTTAAGTTTTGTATTTTTTTTAAAATATATGTATTAAGGGGGGTCATCAGGATAGCGGGCGGATCGCCCGCTATCTCCTACCGCCCTCCTCACATTTCCCCACCGCCATATTAGTATGGCGCTGGGGACCCAGGTGGACGGCAAGACCGTCCGACGGTTTTCCGCCGGTCGACCAGTCGACCGGGCAGAAAAGGGGCTAGACACCGCCATCCATATTATCATGTGCAGCGGTGCGGGGCTTTCCATGGCGGAGACCCCGCTATGGAAACCCATGTGGACTTCGCTTTTGGGGGCCCGTTGCGGGCCCCCAGGGTATTGGGGGGGTGGGGGGTGCACATGGGGGGTATTTATGGTACCCCCCTGCATTGTCATAGACATGGTGGCAGGCACCTCGCTGTGCCTGTCACCTTGTGCATGACGATGCGCACAGTGCATTTCCAGCACAATGCTGGGAATGGAGGATGCCACCGCCACAGTGGCATCCTAATCGCCAGTGCGGGACCTGCTGCACCACTGGCGGCCGGTCCCAGCACCGCTGGGGTGGCGGGCGGACGAAAGTCCGCCCGTCATCCTAATAGGCCCCAAAATTTTTAGACGTTATCAATTTTTTTTAAAGTAAATTTTGCGTTTTAGTTCCATAGCGGGTTGTGGGTTTATAGGGGAATAGGGTGGGAAGTAATTTAATTATAGTAAATTTAATAATAATTTTTTGAAATTATTAAAATTTTTAATTAAATTTTGCGTTTTAGCTCTGTAGCGAGTTGTGGGTTTACAGGGGAATAGGGTGGGAAGTAATTTAATTATAATAAAGTAATTATTAATTTTTATTTATTGGTATTGATAATTAATTTATTGTTTATTAATTAGTAATTCATTTTTATTCATTGATTAATTGATAATTATATTAATTATGTTCATTTTTTTAGGAGCGGGTTGTGGGTTTATAGGGTAATAGGGTGGAAAGTAATTTAATTTTAATAAAGTAATTATTCATTTTTATTTATTGGTAATGATAATTAATTTATTGTTAATTAATTATTAATTGGTAATTAATTTTTATTAATTGATAATTATATTAACTGTGTTATTTTGTTTAGGAGCGGGTTGTGGGTTTATAGGGGAATAGGGTGGGAAGTAATGTAATTTTAATAAAGTATTATTAATTTTTATTTATTGGTATTGATAATTAATTTATTGTTAATTAATTATTAATTGTTAATTAATTTTTATTAATTGATAATTATATTAATTGGTTTTTTTTTAGGGGCGGGTTGTGGGTTTATAGGGGAATATAGTGGGAAGTAATTTAATTATAATGAAGTAATTATTAATTTTTCTTTGTTATTATTTATAAATAATTTATTATTAATAAATTATTAATTGGTTATTTAATTAAAAAAATATTTAATTGATAAGTCTGTTAATTTTAACCCTCTGCTATCCAACACTTTCCCTACAGTTACACTCTCTGGAGTGGGAATAGTAATTTTAATCCCTACGCTATCCAACACTTTCCCTACTGTTGCACTCTCTGGAGTGGGAATAGTAATTTTTACACCTAGGCTATAGTAATTTTTACCCCTACGCTATCAAACACTTTCCCTACTGTTGCACTCTCTGGAGTGGGAATAGTAATTTTTACAACTACGCTATAGTAATTTTTACCCCTACGCTATCCAACACTTTCCCTACTGTTGCACTCTCTGGAGTGGGAATAGTAATTTTAACCCCTACGCTATCCAACACTTTCCCTACTGTTGCACTCTCTGGAGTGGGAATAGTAATTTTTACACCTACGCTATAGTAATTTTTACCCCTACGCTATCCAACACTTTCCCTACTGTTGCACTCTCTGGAGTGGGAATAGTAATTTTTACCCCTATGCTATCGAACACTTTCCCTACTGTTGCACTCTCTGGAGTGGGAATAGTAATTTTTACACCTACGCTATAGTAATTTTTACCCCTACGCTATCCAACACTTTCCCTACTGTTGCACTCTCTGGAGTGGGAATAGTCATTTTTACCCCTATGCTATCCAACACTTTCCCTACTGTTGCACTCACTGGAGTAGGAATAGTAATTTTTACCCCTTCGCTATCCAACACTTTTCCTACTGTTGCTCTCTCTGGAGTGGG
Organism: Calotriton arnoldi; assembly: GCA_963921515.1. NCBI lineage: Eukaryota > Metazoa > Chordata > Amphibia > Caudata > Salamandridae > Calotriton > Calotriton arnoldi. Next base: position 611,006 of record CAWUFW010004395.1, on the reverse strand, counting down.
AATAGTAATTTTTACCCCTATGCTATCCAACACTTTCCCTACTGTTGTACTCTCTGGAGTGGGAATAGTAATTTTTACCCCTATGCTATCCAACACTTTCCCTACTGTTGCACTAACTGGAGTAGGAATAGTAATTTTTACCCATTCGCTATCCAACACTTTCCCTACTGTTGCACTCTCTGGAGTGGGAATAGTATTTTTTACCCCTACGCTATCCAACACTTTCTCTACTGTTGCACTCTCTGGAGTGGGAATAGTAATTTTGACCCCTTCGCTATCCAACACTTTCCCTACTGTTGCACTCTCTGGAGTGGGAATAGTAATTTTTACCCCTACGCTATCCAACACTTTCCCTACTGTTGTACTCTCTGGAGTGGGAATAGTAATTTTTACCCCTACGCTATCCAACACTTTCCCTACTGTTGCACTAACTGGAGTAGGAATAGTAATTTTTACCCATTCGCTATCCAACACTTTCCCTACTGTTGCACTCTCTGGAGTGGGAATAGTATTTTTACCCCTACGCTATCCAACACTTTCTCTACTGTTGCACTCTCTGGAGTGGGAATAGTAATTTTTACCCCTTCGCTATCCAACACTTTCCCTACTGTTGCACTCTCTGGAGTGGAAATAGTAATTTTTACCCCTACGCTATCCAACACTTTCCCTACTGTTGCACTCACTGGAGTGGCAATAGTAGTTTTTACCCCTTTGCTATCCAACACTTTCCCTACTGTTTCACTCTCTGGAGTGGGAATAGTAATTTTTACCCCTACGCTATCCAACACTTTCCCTACTGTTGCACTCTCTGGAGTGGGAATAGTAATTTTTACCCCTACGCTATCCAACACTTTCCCTACTGTTGCACTCACTGGAGTGAGAAGAGTAATTTTTACCCCTACGCTATCCAACACTTTCCCTACTGTTGCACTCACTGGAGTGGGAATAGTAATTTTTACCCCTTCGCTATCCAACACTTTCCCTACTGTTGCACTCACTGGAGTGGGAATAGTAATTTTACCCCTACGCTATCCAACACTTTCCCTACTGTTGCACTCTCTGGAGTGGGAATAGTAATTTTTACCCCTACGCTATCCAACACTTTCCCTACTGTTGCACTCTCTGGAGTGGGAATAGTAATTTTTACCCCTACGCTATCCAACACTTTCCCTACTGTTGCACTCTCTGGAGTAGGAATAGTAATTTTATCCCCTCCACTATCCAATAATTACTCTACTGTTCTAGTTAATGTAGTGTATAATGTATTTTAAAAAGATTAAAAATATTCTAATTTTTTTAATTTGTTATATATATTTTTTATATTTTTATTTATATTATTGGTGTATGTGTATATATATGTATTTATAATTTTTAATATGTTTTTTAACAATTTATAAGTTATTAAAATAATTATTTATAAATATTATTAAGTAAGTATATATATTATATTTTATACACATATATGTTTAATTTATTTTTACATTATATGTATTAGTTATAATTGTAAACATTTTAAAATAATTTTAACTATGTTTCTTTTAATTATATGTATTATTTACTTTATTTTACATTATTTTTTAAACATTAAAAAAATGATATTTTTAACAATGATATTTTTGACAACGATATTTTTTTAAAATATTTTTTAACTTACCCTTATGTAGATAGGACTTCGATATTCTGGACATCCATATTTTTGTGTGGATATTTTTGTACCTCGATATTCTGACTGTCAATATTCTGTCAGTGATCCCAAATAACTAGGTGCTGGTAATCTCCCAGGTCCCTATCGGCGGATAGCTGGCGGAAGGAGGTAATACACTGGGGATCCACTGAGAGCCTCGCATTGTGCAAGGAGGAAAATCGTGGGCTTCAGATGAGACCCATCGCTTTGACTTGGGATGCCCTTCAAGAATTGTTCAAATCCCAGACCACTGAATAACAACGATCGGGTGACCTAGACTAGGACCCCCTTGATGTAAGCACCATATACCCTTCTCTGTCACTCTGTCCCATCGACTCTCCAAGAGGCTGGGCCGGATTCTAAAACTCATGGCGACAGATACCAAGGGTTAGCTTGGAAAAACATGACTGACCCGCCACCCTTCTTCCCCTCCCAAGCTCCTCCTATAATCGCCGTCCACCACCACATTACACAAGACAAGACTAGCTGAGTTAGGATTGGGGTTATGGTATTGGTCAATGTCAGCAAAGCATCTCTCTGTAAATGTTGATCCTCATTGATTTCACTGTAGTCATTAATGAAATCACACCTTTAATTTTAACAATTTGCTTGAAATGCTAATTTCGTTGTCTTGTTTGTAAACACTTTCCATGTACACTGTTATGACCATTTCTGGCTGTATTTTATTATTATTTTTAAATTAAAAAACACTCAATAAAGTTTGTTTAAAAAGAAAGGTATCACAACTATCACTGTGGTGCGTAATGAACACAAGGACATCTGCGGAATTTAATAGCAGATCCAATCTTAAATCTCATTCACAAATTGCTTCTAAAAAAGGCATGTCACTATTTGTCTTGTGCCATTTATGTGCAGTACAGTATAACATATCTGTTGGAGGTCCACAACATAAATAATATGATGTCGACTAGAAGGACAATATTTTATTTGCTTGATCCACAAATTGTGGGATATTTTCCCAACTTCTGTAACCTTCCAAACATTTGTTTCAGGGTGATCTGACCCAAGGCCAAGAAGAGAAGATCAATGCCAATTTTTTGGAATGTGCACGCGAGCTAGAATTTAAATGGAGATATTTTTGCTTAGTAGTTATGGTGAAATTCTATATTGGATTTGACCCTTGTGGGCCTGCATTGGACACCTCTGTTTGTTTTCTGAGCTTACTGAAAGGCAGCGGTCAAGTGCCCTTGTTAGAAATACTATCATAATAACAAATACACCTAGTTTGAGTGTTTATTACACTCAGGGGTCGATTCCGATTCGGGCCGGAAAAAGCACCGACCGACTCGGATCCGGAAAAAATACCGACCGACACGTACTTGTGGCGCACGACACGCCAAGTACGATGCAAGGCGCGAAAAATCCGACCGACACGTACCGAAACAAAGTCGACCGACCGAGCCGCACGGAAAACAGCAATCCGGCCGGAAAAACACGCGAATCCAACCGACCGACACGCACCCGGAACAAATCCGACCGAAACGTACACGCTAACTCCAAACCGCAAAGTACGATGCAAGGCGCGAAAACCACGAGCGAGTCGGACGGAGGACAAGCCGTACGACCGACACGCATACAAAACCGAGCCGAAGCAACACAATACACAGCGACCGACGCGTACGCAGCATAGAAAACTGCACAAACACAGCGTGAACGAAACGGAGAACACCGTACGAGACCAATGCAGGGTCCGACTCGGTCACAAGAACGTTTCCAACATACACAAACAGCAGAAAGGAAAAATCACCCAAAAAAAGGCCAAACAAGCAATTACCAAGCCAATAAATACTGGGGGGGTGGGGACAGAGAACAAAGACACACCCACAACTCCACCTATATAAAGGACACAAATCACTACCATGAGCCTTTGCAAATGCCATTCCACTGCCAGCACCCAAGAGAAAGCAACCACACACCCACAGCTCATCCCTCACACAAGCCACACACCATCAGCACACCAACAAATACCTACCTCACATACACCCAGCAAAACACACACTCACACACCCTCACCTGCACACCAACACACACATCACTCACCATCACCACCCATCACCATGCCCCCCAAGAAGAATCACAAGTTCCTAGATTGTGAATTGGAAGTCCTGGTAGACGAGATCCTCAGGGTAGAGCCACAGCTGTTTGGCACATTGGTCCAACAGACCCCCATGTCGCAGAAAACCAAGATGTGGGAGAGGATCATCAACAGGGTGAACGCCCAATCACCATGTCGGCGCACAAAGACCGACATCCAGAACAGGTGGTATGACGTGCGCAGGAGGGTACGGAAACTGCTGAAGCAAGACTACATCAACAGCCAACACACCGGCAGTGGCCCTCCTGCCAAGCCAATATACCTCAGGCCCTGGGAGGAGAAGGTGCGGGCCATCCTTCCACCAGTGAGCATATATGGACTAGAGGACATCCCAGAGCCTGGTGAGTACACAACAAATGTACACAATATACTGCCACAAAACACACACACATCACTGTCAAGGGGAGAGTCAAACCATGCACTCATAGCAATTACACAGCAACCAGAACAGAATCATCCCAAAATGTGTATGTCAGTCAGAGACACACAACACATGCCATCAAAAAAGTCACATCCAACTGTGCCAACACATGTACAAACACAACCACAACTACAGCTAGGCAGTGGCACAAATTGAACTAACAAACACATCCACACATGTAGCCACCACAACAACACCAACACACAGTGAAGACCACTCAAAGGAAGGAATTCTGTGTATGCTGGCCAAGTCAGTGTAGCCAATAGCATCATGGGAGTCGCAGTCACACATATTGCCCCCCCCAACTGTCCCATCAACACCACCATGAACCATGCGCACATCACAGGGAGTGGAGAAGGACTCACAAGATGGCTGACACTGGCTACTGCTGTGGGGAGCACAAGGCCCTGCTGGCAACTGTGCACCAACAAACAGCAGGACACCACTGACTGACATCCTGAGAGACAACTTACACTCCCTGCAATGCAAGCACGTTCCATGGTGGGATATCTGGCTAGCTGGGTGGGAAGGGGGACTTGCAGCACTGACCATAGTCACAAGCACCTCCCCTCACACCCCCCAACACAAACTCCACAGTACCCACCTGGTAGAATGCAATGCCCTCCATCCTAACACAAGATCCCACAAAGCACCACCACCCTGGGTTATGTTGTGTGAAGTACAGGGACACTCTTGGGACTCTTAGCCAAACAACTGCCAGGACAACACTCCCAGCCATCCTGTCAGCACAGCCAGCCCACCCCACAGGGAAGCAGAGTCAAAAGGAAGGAAGCATGGGCATGCTGGGAAGGGGGGTGGAGGCAATAGCATGATGGGAGTCGTAGTCACAGACATTGCTCAGCCTCACAACTGGCCCATCAACACCACCCTGAACCATGCTCACATCACAGGGAGTGGAGAAGGACTCACAAGATGGCTGACACTGGCTACTGCTGTGGGGAGTACAAGGCCCTGCTGGCAACTGTGCACCAACAAACAGCAGGACACCACTGACTGACATCCTGAGAGACAACTTCCACTCCCTGCAATGCAAGCACGTTCCATGGTGGGATATCTGGCTAGCTGGGTGGGAAGGGGGACTTGCAGCACTGACCATAGTCACAAGCACCTCCCCTCACACCCCCCCCCAACACAAACTCCACAGTACCCACCTGGTAGAATGCAATGCCCTCCATCCTAACACAAGATCCCACAAAGCACCACCACCCTGGGTTATGTTGTGTGAAGCACAGGGACACTCTTGGGACTCTTAGCCAAACAACTGCCAGGACAACACTCCCAGCCATCCTGTCAGCACAGCCAGCCCACCCCACAGGGAAGCAGAGTCAAAAGGAAGGAAGCATGGGCATGCTGGGAAGGGGGTGGAGGCAATAGCATGATGGGAGTCGTAGGCACAGACATTGCTCAGCCTCACAACTGGCCCATCAACACCACCCTGAACCATGCTCACATCACAGGGAGTGGAGAAGGACTCACAAGATGGCTGACACTGGCTACTGCTGTGGGGAGCACAAGGCCCTGCTGGCAACTGTGCACCAACAAACAGCAGGACACCACTGACTGACATCCTGAGAGACAACTTCCACTCCCTGCAATGCAAGCACGTTCCATGGTGGGATATCTGGCTAGCTGGGTGGGAAGGGGGACTTGCAGCACTGACCATAGTCACAAGCACCTCCCCTCACACCCCCCAACACAAACTCCACAGTACCCACCTGGTAGAATGCAATGCCCTCCATCCTAACACAAGATCCCACAAAGCACCACCACCCTGGGTTATGTTGTGTGAAGCACAGGGACACTCTTGGGACTCTTAGCCAAACAACTGCCAGGACAACACTCCCAGCCATCCTGTCAGCACAGCCAGCCCACCCCACAGGGAAGCAGAGTCAAAAGGAAGGAAGCATGGGCATGCTGGGAAGGGGGTGGAGGCAATAGCATGATGGGAGTCGTAGGCACAGACATTGCTCAGCCTCACAACTGGCCCATCAACACCACCCTGAACCATGCTCACATCACAGGGAGTGGAGAAGGACTCACAAGATGGCTGACACTGGCTACTGCTGTGGGGAGCACAAGGCCCTGCTGGCAACTGTGCACCAACAAACAGCAGGACACCACTGACTAACATCCTGAGAGACAACTTCCACTCCCTGCAATGCAAGCACGTTCCATGGTGGGATATCTGGCTAGCTGGGTGGGAAGGGGGACTTGCAGCACTGACCATAGTCACAAGCACCTCCCCTCACACACACCCCAACACAAACTCCACAGTACCCACCTGGTAGAATGCAATGCCCTCCATCCTAACACAAGATCCCACAAAGCACCACCACCCTGGGTTATGTTGTGTGAAGCACAGGGACACTCTTGGGACTCTTAGCCAAACAACTGCCAGGACAACACTCCCAGCCATCCTGTCAGCACAGCCAGCCCACCCCACAGGGAAGCAGAGTCAAAGGAAGGAAGCATGGGCATGCTGGGAAGGGGGTGGAGGCAATAGCATGATGGGAGTCGTAGGCACAGACATTGCTCAGCCTCACAACTGGCCCATCAACACCACTCCTGAACCATGCTCACATCACAGGGAGTGGAGAAGGACTCACAAGATGGCTGACACTGGCTACTGCTGTGGGGAGCACAAGGCCCTGCTGGCAACTGTGCACCAACAAACAGCAGGACACCACTGACTGACATCCTGAGAGACAACTTCCACTCCCTGCAATGCAAGCACGTTCCATGGTGGGATATCTGGCTAGCTGGGTGGGAAGGGGGACTTGCAGCACTGACCATAGTCACAAGCACCTCCCCTCACACACACCCCAACACAAACTCCACAGTACCCACCTGGTAGAATGCAATGCCCTCCATCCTAACACAAGATCCCACAAAGCACCACCACCCTGGGTTATGTTGTGTGAAGCACAGGGACACTCTTGGGACTCTTAGCCAAACAACTGCCAGGACAACACTCCCAGCCATCCTGTCAGCACAGCCAGCCCACCCCACAGGGAAGCAGAGTCAAAAGGAAGGAAGCATGGGCATGCTGGGAAGGGGGGTGGAGGCAATAGCATGATGGGAGTCGTAGTCACAGACATTGCTCAGCCTCACAACTGGCCCATCAACACCACCCTGAACCATGCTCACATCACAGGGAGTGGAGAAGGACTCACAAGATGGCTGACACTGGCTACTGCTGTGGGGAGCACAAGGCCCTGCTGGCAACTGCACACCAACCAACAGCAGGACACCACTGTCAGCCATCTTGCCATTGCCCTCACACCCACACACACTGAACTCCACACAAAAGCAAGTAAGTATGGGAATGCTGGCAAGTGGGGTGGAGGCAATGGCATGATGGGAGTCGTAGTCACAGACATAGCTCACCCCCACAACTGGCCCATCAACACCACCCTGAACCATGCTCACATCACAGGGAGTGGAGAAGGACTCACAAGATGGCTGACACTGGCTACTGCTGTGGGGAGCACAAGGCCCTGCTGGCAACTGTGCACCAACAAACAGCAGAATACCACTGACTGACATCCTGAGAGACAACTTCCACTCCCTGCAATGCAGGCACGTTCCATGGTGGGATAACTGACTGGCTGGGTGGGTGGGAAGGAGGGCCGGCTGTCAACCAAACACAACCAATGCAGACCATGTTCACACCCCAGAAAATACATAGAAATGCCCAAATAATGCAGGACAATGTGCCACACCAATATCAACCCCTGACTGTGACGACTTAGGACAATGCAATGTACAGGCCCGCACCCAGAGGCACAGTCACAACTGTCATGTGTGTCAACCATTGATGCCTGCAGAAACATGACATACATTGTTTGTGTCTCCCAAAAACAGGTGATGATGGGGACACAGCAGCAGACGCTGAGGAGTCCCAGTCCCAGGTTCAAGAGGATGCCGAGCTCACTGGCGTCGTACAGCCTCTGTCCTCCTCGGACGATGAAGAACAACCTGGCACATCCGGTGCAAGTCAACATGCAGCACCAGCAGGACCACCAGCTGCAGCACCAGCAGGACCACCAGCTGCACCCCCTGCACCCACCCCTACAACGACTGTCACCACGAATACCATCCCTGCCGACATGGACAGAATAAGGAGCAACACCAGCACAGTGACCCTGGACCAACCTGGGGCCATGGAGACCACCACCACCACCAACCCCCAAGGTGGACCAGGGTTATCTGTGCGTGCCACTGCACACACTGCACATGTCAGCAGGGGTGGTGGGAGGGGTGGGAGACAGAGGTCGCTGCTTGCAGACGTTGCTGGTGTGCATGACGACCCACAACTGGTACGCATAGCTGATGCGTACCAGTCCAGCACCGGAGAGCTCAGCCAGGTAGTGGGGCTCCTCAGAGACATTAAACAGCAGCAGGCTGCCCATCATGCCCGCTTGGACTCCCACATGTCCCACGTGGAGTCACACATGTCCCGTGTGGACTCACACATGTCCCGCGTGGAGTCCAAGTGGGATGCACTGCATGAGATGACGGCGGTGCACAGGGACATTTTACAATGCCTCCGCCAGATGAACAGCAACCAGTCCACACCTCCCTATGTGCCAACAACATCTGGTGCCGAACAAACTGCAACTGCCACAGGGAGGGAGGAGGACTCTGGCGGAGAGTCCCCTGCACCGCAGCAGCCTGCACTTGAGGGCCCCCCCAAGAAGAGGGGTCGTCCGAGGAGGGAAAAGTGAGAGGCCGATGGCCAAGCGCAACTCCCAGGAAGCCTGAACCTGTTCTGGATGTTCGCCTTTGTGCACAGACTGTACACCCTGTTGACGGCAACACTACTCCCACACATTGCATGGGGAGTACAAGTTGGACCAATGTGTCAGACAACTGTGGCCCCGATACTGGGGATCCTGTCTACCCGGACTTTCAATTCACCTAGGAACTTGGGATTGCAAGATTCATGTACAGCACAACCCATCCTATGCACTATTAACACAAATGTATCACAATAAACACACTAATACACCATACTTGCCTCTGTGGTGATTCCAACGTGGGTGCTGTTATGGGGATGATGAACTGCAAAATTACACTGTGTATGCGAACTGCAACAGCAAGGACAACACAGGCATGTGAGTACAGGCAACGTGACACACATGAGGGAGACACACCACCAGGGCTACACGACACATACACACCTAGGCCATCTGACTCATTGCCTACACTGATGTTGCCAGGGAAGACGGTGCAATGCACAGACACCACACCCATTCCCAGTTGTAGTCAAGTAGCCCACAGGTGCAGTAAGCAAATGGCAGTCAAATGTGTGACCACAGACAACGCACATCACAAAGTGAAGCACAGGTTTAATACACAGTTGCAACATGCCGTAACCACTACAGATGCAAGGTAACCCCACCTGGCAGCGGGAACACAGTCAACAACTGTAGACGGAAGGAAGTCCATGGGTGTGGCGCACATCACCTGTAGGGACACAACAGCTACCAGCCTGGATGTGCAATCACGTCGTCGGTGTACACAGTTGACCAAACGAATCTGAAAGTACCCTGTGAAGGACAGAAATGACACACAGTCAAAAGCAATGGAGTACAGGACAGAACAGCAAAACTCATGCACAATACATGTTACAAGATACCCACCCAGAAGCAAGTTAGCATGTCAACACTGTTGGGGAGTACAGCCCACCTGTCACCACACATCGCAACACACATCCAGTCAAGTAGCCCATGGACACACTCCAACAGCACCAGAGCACCACCCACACATCATGCCAACTCACATCATTGACATGACACCTCAGGATACTCACATTCAGCTAAAGAAGTTGGTGATGAGCTGTGTGCGGACATCACCATCACCATCATCATCATCATCGTCACTGGCATCGTGGTCCAGGCCAGGATCCTCCACAGGTGGCGGATGTTGGTCATCGTCATCCTGGATGAGAGGCAACTCCTTCCGCACTGCCAGGTTGTGGAGCATGCAGCAGACGATGATAATCATGCACACTTTCGCAGGGGCATATGGGAGGGACTCTCCGGTCTTGTCCAGGCAGCGGAAGCGGCTCTTCAGGAGACCAAAGGTCCGCTCAATCACTCTCCTGGTCCGACCATGTGCCTCATTGTAGCGCATCTGGGCAGGTGTCACAGGGTTCCTGAGGGGTGTCAGCAACCACGGCATGTTGGGGTATCCCGAGTCACCTACGGACAGACAAGTGCACATTAGCTGACTTGGAAAACTGGGCGGAATACTACAGATCAGATCACACACAATGGCACAAAGTCAGTACACACCGACAAGCCAGGCACGCTGGTTCTGCATCTGTGCCATCATCCTGGGGATGCGACTACTCCTCATCACAAAGGCATCGTGTGCTGAACCAGGGAAACGGGCACACACGTGTGTGATGGTCATGTCTGCAAGACACACCACCAGTGCATTGACCGAGTGGTAGTGCTTGCGGTTCCTGTAGGCCTGCTCCTGGGCCTGTGGTGGTACTAAAGCCACATGTGTCCCATCAATGGAGCCAATGACATGCGGCATCCTCCCCAGGGCATAAAAGTCACTCTTCACATCAGTGAGTCGTCGCAGTCTAGGGAAATAGATGTACCGGTTCAGGAAGAGCAACATTGCCGCCAAAACATCGCGGAGCACACGGCTGAACATGGTCTGTGACATCCCACCAGCAGTCGCCACAGTATGTTGGAAGGTACCAGTGGCAAAGAAGTGTAGGGCTGCCATCACCTTCACCTTGGGGGTCAGCGCTGTAGGATACGGCTGGCCAGGCTGCAAATGTGGGGACAACTGCACTGCCAAATCCTCAATCATCTGCCTGGTGAAGCGGTACCGTCGGATGCTGTCCCGTTCCACCATCGTTGCCAGGTCTGGGAATGGCCGATGGACAGCAGGAGCCCTGCAGTGCAGAGGAGAAGTAAGCAAGATTGTCAGTCACCCCACATATGCGGCATTGAACACACTCAAGATCCCAACATACATCATTATGAGGCACAACTACATGAAGTGTGCAGTACCGGAAGGACATGTATGGTACATACATGGCCAACATCTGTCAACACGGTCCTACAGGTGGCATCAATTTGTCCCAGGTTGGCCCATTGGATATCATGATGCCGTGTCACAGTTCCCATCTCCTGCTGCCGTGTCACAATAACCCCCCACAGTGACATGTGAGGACAGATGTGCCCCAGGCACCACAGCTCAACGACAGGTACATTCCCAGGGACCCTGTAATGCCACATGGACACTGGCATTACATGGAGTATCATGTATACACCACAGCAAAACAACCATGACCCCCACAGGTAGTGGCCCCACTTGCCACGGCAGGACAGACATGGACGTCTGTGACACACACGCACAACATCAGAGTCCATGCACACAAAACGTGGATGTGGAGACTGTCTCCCATTGTGCACATGAAATCAGAGACATTGTAAACACTACATGCACAAAGACTGTGGAGGACCATCACTATTGTGCCACTGGGACACCCTGGCTCAAACATACCTTCCCACATGGGACTCACGGGGTATGTGACATGACATACACATACACCACTGTGAAATGTGACCATGGCACATGCACAGATATGAACAGTTGCACATCACAGTGGTCACGTACACGTAACACCCAGGATCCTGTCCCCATGAACACGTGCACAGCCTGGGGGTGGCTGCCCACAGGTGACACCCACAGGACAACATGTACACCAACATACACACAATAGGAAATGCAGCCTTACATGCCTTATGATAAGGTTTGGACAGGCTGTCGTGATGTAGGTGTGCCCCTCACTCCCTGGGAGCTATCTGTGGCTGGCATATGTCCATCTGAGACAGGCATGCTGACATATGCCAGTCACATGTACAGTGATGCGTTGAACAGCAATGGACCGATCGGTGCCTCCGGCCGGCCCATTGCTTTCAATGTGTGCGGGTACGCGTTGTACCCCTGTGCGCGTTGAACAGCAATGGATCGATCGGTGCCTACGGCCGGCCCATTGCCTTCAATGTGTGTGGGTACGCGTTGTACCCCTGTGCGTGTTGAACAGCAATGGACCGATCGGTGCCCCCTCCGGCCCATTGCCTTCAATGTGTGCGGGTACGCGTTGTACCCCTGTGCGCGTTGAACAGCAATGGACCGATCGGTGCCTTCGGCCGGCCCATTGCCTTCAATGTGTGCGGGTACGCGTTGTACCCCTGTGCGCGTTGAACAGCAATGGACCGATCGGTGCCTCCGGCCGGCCCATTGCTTTCAATGTGTGCGGTACGCGTTGTACCCCTGTGCGCGTTGAACTGCAATGGACCGATCGGTGCCTCCGGCCGGCCCATTGCTTTCAATGTGTGCGGGTACGCGTTGTACCCCTGTGCGCGTTGAACTGCAATGGACCGATCGGTGCCTCCGGCCGGCCCATTGCTTTCAATGTGTCGCGGGTACGCGTTGTACCCCTGTGCGCGTTGAACAGCAATGGACCGATCAGTGCCTCCGGCCGGCCCATTGCCTTCAATGTGTGCGGGTACGCGTTGTACCCCTGTGCGCGTTGAACAGCAATGGACCGATCGGTGCCTCCGGCCGGCCCATTGCCTTCAATGTGTGCGGGTACGCGTTGTACCCCTGTGCGCGTTGAACAGCAATGGACCGATCGGTGCCTCCGGCCGGCCCATTGCTTTCAATGTGTGCGGGTACGCGTTGTACCCCTGTGCGCGTTGAACTGCAATGGACCGATCGGTGCCTCCGGCCGGCCCATTGCTTTCAATGTGTGCGGGTACACGTTGTACCCCTGTGCGCGTTGAACAGCAATGGACCGATCGGTGCCTCCGGCCGGCCCATTGCTTTCAATGTGTGCGGGTACGCGTTGTACCCCTGTGCGCGTTGAACTGCAATGGACCGATCGGTGCGCACCCATTGACAATGGGCTTGCCTGGCAACGGACGCGTTTTCGAATTTCGAACGAGTCGGTTGCTGGAAAATCAGTTGGTCACCCACAACAATGTTGCAAAATCATGTATGTCATGAAGTTGAAGATTTGAAGGATGCTGTGGGCGTGTTTTGGTGCTGCTATTCCATGGATTGGCCAGATTCAGAAGATGCAAACGACTTGGACCTATCACTTTGGACACAAGGGACAGTATCTGCCTCTCCAGCACATATATATTGCTGGCTGTTCCGCTGAGAGCCCACTTGCCTGCACTACATGCTCCAAGACGACATCTGCCACTGCACTGCTGCTGTCTCTGTCCCTCTGGACCCTGCAATGGCACGTACTGTGGAGAGAGCCCCAGCCTTCAGCCTTGAAGAGAACCAGGCCCTGCTGGACAGCCTACTTCCACAGTACAGCAAGCTGTATGGGACACCAGGGGAGCAGGTGAGTGTTCTGTGCACTGCCTTTCTGAATGTGCATTTTGTCTGACTAGCAAGGCTGAGAGTCTGCACGCCACTGGCTAGCAGGCTCACTGAGTAGTTGTCACATCCCATAGTGTGTAGTGACTTGCACTGGACAGGTATGGTGCAGTGATAGTGCATTTGAACATGGTTTTACTTCCCATGCAATGATACCATGTAGTGACGTCTGGCAAACTGTCCATGGTCAGCTTTGCACTGCCTGTGTACATCATGTGCCCCTGTGATTGAGACATGTATATACGACTGTGTCATGCACGGATATGTTGCATGTGTGGTAATGGCCTTTTCACTTTGTCATCCTCACAGGTTAATGCCCATCGGAAGCAGGAAATCTGGAAGGACATCGTCCGGGCTGTCCGGTCCGTGGGGGTCTACAAGCGCCGGATCCGCAACTGCCAGAAGAGGTGGCAGGACCTTCGGGGCTGGACCCGGAGGATTGCACGGGTCCAGCTGAAGCTGTCGCCTCCTCGCAGGAGGGGCGGAACACGGACCCTGACCCCCCACATGCTCCAGATCCTGGCGGTGGTCTTTCCAGACCTGGATGGGCAGCTGAAGGCCAGACAGCAGCAAGGAGGGGGTGAGTCAAAGACTGCACTGTGAACTCTGTATTACATGCTTTGTGCCCTCCTCTGGCCTGGTTCAACTGCCACAGTGCAGCAGTCATGTTGTCCAGGAGCCATGTCCCTCTATTGTGCACTGCCCACTGCTCATCTGATACCCAGGTGTGGCCCTTACAGTCAGGGAATTGTGTCACTTGGGACTGTGTCCTTGCAGTTTGCTTCACTAAAGGTGGGGGACAGCATCTGTTTCCCTAACTCTGTTGTGGGCATCATGGGTGGGTCCATTGTTCACACAACGCCTGGGTTTGGACATGTGATCTGCGTGTTGCTTTGATATGCGGTCCACTTGCTGAGCTGAGCCACCACATGTGCCTGGGGTATGTGGCACACGCCCATGCAGCGGGTGGGAACAATGTTTGGGCCCCAGGAGTGTGCAGATTACGTGTGTCACACATACATAGCCAGCTATCCACTGTCCAGGGCACATCCCTCATTCATGTGGAGCAGGACAGTCATGCCTACTCCAGGCCATGCAATGCACTCTGTACTCCCACTCCCGTGTATCAGCTGACACATTGTGCACAGTGATTTGACCCCTCCGGTGTCTGCCTCTGTGTCAGTGTGCTGTGGATTAGTTGCCAGGACTGCTGTGGTGTTTCTTGGTAGGGGCTCAGCATGCCCCTGGAGATGTGACCATAGGAGACGATACTTGTGTGTCACATAGGTGTTTGATCAGCTGCCCGTGCAGACTGGGGTATGCGAATGTGATGTTCAGGCAGCTGTCCCCCATTCACAGCAGATTGTGAGGGGCTCAGCTTCAGAGGGTAGTGTCACAGGTCTCCCATATGTCCAATAGGTGTGACCTGGACAGATGAGGGTTGAGATGATGTGTTGTGTGGGGGATGTACATGTGCACTTGTGCAGCTCCAGGACTTGCATTCCCCATGACCTACTATTGTGACACAGTGCATAGTGTTGTTGTCTGGCTGCCAAGTCATACATCACTGAGACAGTGATGTATGACTTAACTGTCATGCCTCTGCCATGGCATGTGTCAACTTAT
Source organism: Calotriton arnoldi (assembly GCA_963921515.1). Taxonomy (NCBI): domain Eukaryota; kingdom Metazoa; phylum Chordata; class Amphibia; order Caudata; family Salamandridae; genus Calotriton; species Calotriton arnoldi. The sequence continues at coordinate 595,712 of CAWUFW010004395.1, read as the reverse complement.
TTGTGGTCCTGCAGGGGAGTGACATGTGCTACATGCACACCATAGTGGCGCTGGCTATCAGGACATGGGTGCATCATGGTGTCTGTCGCTGGTATGCATCACATGCATTTCCTATTTGACTCTGGGCATCCCTTTCATCCGGAAACCTGTACTGACTCAGTGGCAAGAGCTGTGATGTGTCCACACCGTGTCCTCTGCACTGTCCAACTACTGTGTACTTGGTGCATGTGTCCACACTGGGGTGTTGCAATCCAACAGACACCAGACAGATGGGTGCAAGGCCATGTGGGATGTGAGTGCCATGCTTGGCATCAGACTGACAATTGGCTTCTCCTGTTCAGTTAGGGCACTTTTAGCAATGTACAACTAATGATGCCAGGGCTTGCTCTGTGATGTGCTGTGCTCACAGTGGTGTGTGCGTTTTGTGCAGGTGACTGATGTCTGTCTGTTTCCCCATTGTTTGCAGATACATCCACGGCCACGGAAGGGGACAGCTCCACGGACCAGGAGGAGCCAGAGAGCCAGACTGGGTCAGCAGCCGAGGAGTGGTCGGAGGGACCCAGTGGCACGGAGGGCGAGGGGAGCCACACCGAGGAGTCCTCAGCACCATCCACCTCAGCTGAGGACCAGAGCAACTCGGAGGATGACTCCCTTGTGGAGGCGGGTGTCAGCAGCCACCACACCCCAGCTAGTGTTGCTGTCCCCGCCACCACCAGCACCACCACCGCCCTCCCATCGGCTCCCATTCCCCAGGTCCGTGGAGGCTCCCATGTTCGGGAGCGTGTCTCCTTTGGCCCAGGCACCGCACCCCCTGCCCCTGTGTCCCCTGCTGCCCTGAGTGAGGAGTCTGTGTACCTCCTTCGCCAGCTCCATGTAGGGCAGACAGCCATGCTGAGTGTCCTCCATGCGCACACCGCACTGTTGACTCAGCTGGTGTCGTTCATGGAGGGCATCTCATCGGGCATGTCTGACCTACAGAGGGGCAACAGGTCCATGGACTCCTCCCTGACGGCAGCAGTGTCCCTCCTCAGACAGTCCCTCACCCCTCCTGCCTCTGCTCCATCCACACTCCCCAGCACCTTGCCCGTCCCAAGCACACACACACCGGCACAGGCACACACCAGCACACACACATCCAGCACACAGACACACACGCCACAAACTAAACGCACACGCACGCACAGTCAGGGGACTGAAACCAGACTCACAGGGGATGGGGCCCTGGTACACACACACGCATCCACGGGCACTGCGCAGTCCTCAGTTGCCTCTCCCTCCAAAGCACCCTCCCTTGCCTCACCTGCAACCCCAAAGACCCAGCGCCTCTTCCTCAGTGACCTCGGCCTCTTCCCCTCCGATCCAGCTGCCCCAGCATCCAGGGGGAAGAGGAAGCCCCCCACACGGAGCAGAGTGCCCCTCGCCCCCGGACACCCTCCCCCAGGCGCAGACAGACTGAGGCCCCCACCCGCAAGTCCCCCGGAGTGGTAAGAGCAAGACCCCGCCGCCGCCCTGCAGCTTAAGCACCAGGTCACCTTCCTCCATCCCTCAGGCCCCCACTCCACAGGTGCCCCCGCCACACCCTGCCCCAGGTTCCCCCACCCACAGATATACCATCCCCAAGAGGCTCCGGCCTTCTCCCCCTGCCACTTGCTCTCCCGGCACCACACCCCCCGCTGCGCCTGTCTGTGCCACTGATGTGGTGAGGGTGTCCTCCCCCTCTGTCCAGCCCACCTTGCCTGTTCCCCATTCTCCTCCCCTGGTGGTAGGCACTGCAGTGGAGTCCACTACCACCCTGTCTGACTTGGGCAGTGATGGTGATATTTGGTCTCATGATAATGAAGTGTTACTGTGCAGGAACCCATGTGGTCCAGGGGGAATGTGTCCTATCCTGTGGTATATCCATGTCATCCATAGCAGCATCTGAGGGTGTCATGTGTTCAGTATTTGGCAATGAGATTTCCTACTTAGATTGGCAACTTCACATCTGTGGCTTCCACCCCTGCACATCTGTTGTGCCTGCCATTGTTCTATTCGTCTACTTCCCTGACCGTGTGGCCATCTCCAGTGAACATGCAGGTTTGGGCATCAATGGGGAAGGACTCATCTGTGTTGTCAGTGCAACATTGCTATACAAGTGTGTTGGATCTGTGCTGATGATTCCGTTGGCACTTCCATGACCAGGCTGATGGGACGGGAGCCCTCATTTGTTGCTAATTGTTGATTGTGTGTCCCATTGCTGCCATGGTATGGTATCTGTTCGCCTCACATCTGCAGTCTCCACAGGGTATCTGCATGTGTGTGCCCATTGGTGCAAATATGTGGGTATGCATTCGGATGGTCACTTCTGTCATTGTGTCATTGATGATTGTTGACGGTGTCAGCCCCCATAGGTGTTGTTTGTCTGCACATGGCCAAAGTTATGTCTTATTTGCACAGCAGGATTTGGCTCCCCCAATTTATGTTGCAATGGGACACATACACTACTTTGCCACTGATGTGTTTGTTGTTCTGTGACCAGGAATCATCCATGCAGTTTGGCAGTTGCACCTCTTACTTTGTCAACACTTGCCTTTTGGTCACTGTGATGATGGGGGTTTGGACCCCATTGCCACAATGTTCAAAATGTGCTTCAGCTATGGACCCCACACTTACATTTTGGTCACTGTGATGATGGGGGTTTGGTCCCCATTGCCACAATGTTCAAAATGTGCTTCAGCTATGGACCCCACACTTACATTTTGGTCACTGTGATGATGGGGGTTTGGTCCCCATTGCCACAATGTTCAAAATGTGCTTCAGCTATGGACCCCACACTTACATTTTGGTCACTGTGATGATGGGGGTTTGGTCCCCATTGCCACAATGTTCAAAATGTGCTTCAGCTATGGACCCCACACTTACATTTTGGTCACTGTGATGATGGGGGTTTGGACCCCATTGCCACAATGGTCATGGCCTGCTTGCATTGTGGGTGCCACACACATATATGTGTGGCACATGTGCTAGGGGGTCACATTGTATGTTCAAAGTCATGTTCGGTGTTGTAGGCATTTGACACAGTCTACACACGCTTGTCATGGTGTTGGGGGGATGTCTCCTTCTTGCAGTCCCTAGGTTGTGGTGTGCTGGTTGTGTCATGCATTGTCCATCCTATGAGTGGGGGTGGTAGTAGTGGTAGGCATCCTGCTCCCCCTGGCTAAGGGTGGTAGTAGTGGTAGGCATCCTGCCCCCCCTGGGTGAGGGTGGTAGTAGTGGTAGGCATCCTGCCCCCCTGGGTAAGGGTGGTGGTAGGCATCCTGCCCCCCTGGCTAAGGGTGGTAGTAGTGGTAGGCATCCTGCCCCCCCTGGGTGAGGGTGGTAGTAGTGGTAGCCATCCTGCCCCCCCTGGGTGAGGGTGGTAGTAGTGGTAGGCATCCTGCCCCCCCTGGCTAAGGGTGGTGGTAGGCATCCTGCCCCCCCTGGGTAAGGGTGGTAGTAGTGGTAGGCATCCTGCCCCCCTGGGTAAGGGTGGTAGTAGTGGTAGGCATCCTGCCCCCCCTGGGTGAGGGTGGTAGTAGTGGTAGGCATCCTGCTCCCCCTGGGTAAGGGTGGTGGTAGGCATCCTGCCCCCCCTGGGTAAGGGTGGTAGTAGTGGTAGGCATCTGCCCCCCTGGCTAAGGGTGGTAGTAGTGGTAGGCATCCTGCCCCCCTGGCTAAGGGTGGTAGTAGTGGTAGGCATCCTGCCCCCCTGGGTGAGGGTGGTAGTAGTGGTAGGCATCCTGCCCCCCTGGGTGAGGGTGGTAGTAGTGGTAGGCATCCTGCCCCCCTGGCTAAGGGTGGTAGTGGTGGTAGGCATCATGCCACCCCTGGGTAGGGGTGGTAGTAGTGGTAGGCATCCTGCCCCCCCTGGGTGAGGGTGGTAGTAGTGGTAGGCATCCTGCCCCCCCTGGCTAAGGGTGGTAGTGGTGGTAGGCATCATGCCACCCCTGGGTAGGGGTGGTAGTAGTGGTAGGCATCCTGCCCCCCTGGGTGAGGGTGGTAGTAGTGGTAGGCATCCTGCCCCCCTGGCTAAGGGTGGTGGTAGGCATCCTGCCCCCCTGGGTAAGGGTGGTAGTAGTGGTAGGCATCCTGCCCCCTGGGTAAGGGTGGTAGTAGGGGTAGGCATCCTGCCCCCCTGGGTGAGGGTGGTAGTAGTGGTAGGCATCCTGCCCCCTGGGTGAGGGTGGTAGTAGTGGTAGGCATCCTGCCCCCTGGGTAAGGGTGGTAGTAGTGGTAGGCATCCTGCCCCCCTGGGTGAGGGTGGTAGTAGTGGTAGGCATCCTGCCCCCCTGGGTGATGGTGGTAGTAGTGGTAGGCATCCTGCACCCCTGGCTAAGGGTGGTAGTAGTGGTAGGCATCCTGCCCCCCTGGGTGAGGGTGGTAGTAGTGGTAGGCATCCTGCCCCCCTGGGTGAGGGTGGTAGTAGTGGTAGGCATCCTGCCCCCTGGCTAAGGGTGGTAGTGGTGGTAGGCATCATGCCACCCCTGGGTAGGGGTGGTAGTGGTGGTAGGCATCATGCCACCCCTGGGTAGGGGTGGTGGTGCGCATTCAGGCCCCTGTGTGCATATGTGGCATTGGTGATGGGCATCCCGCCCCTATGGTGCTGCTGTTGCTGGTGTAAGTATATTCAGCATCCCCGTGTGTGTGTGTGATGTTACGTGTACGTGTTGTATGTGTTTTGTGGTTGGTGTCTGGCTTACCTTCTGCGCCGTACGCGTCCGTGCCTGATCCGGTAGTAAATGTAGAATATTGGTATGATCGGGACGAAGGGATTCATGGTTGGTTCGTGTCGTTCATCCTTCTCGTTGCTTCGCGTCGTCCTCGTCGCTTCGCCTCATCCTCGTCGCTTCGCCTCGTCCTCGTCGCTTCGCGTCGTCCTCGTCGCTGGCGTGTTCGCCTCGTAGCCGTGGATCGTGTTGTGGCGCGAATCGGAGCTTATGTGCGCCTCTCCCGGATGCTTTGACGTGCCGTGCGTAGCGACGGGTTCGGCGCGTACGGAAAGCGCATCGTACTTGTCCGGCCGGACGGGGCTGCATTTTCCCTTCCGTGCGACTCGATTCGGCGTTTCCGGATTCGCCTCGGTCGGAGAACAGGACCTGGTTTGGGTGAGTACGGCTCGGCCGGATTTTTTGCTGTTGTGCGCATCGTACTTGCTCGTTCAGTGTGCTGTACGGATCGGTCGGGAAACAGGCTTTCGCATGGCTTTTTTCCCGACCGAATGGTATTGGGTGCGCCTCCGACCGAGATCGGAATCGACCCCACAGTCTGCAAATATTCAATGAAAGTCTTTATACCCACTGCACGGTTCAGGTAGTGTTTCCATGCAATTTCCTGAGATGTCATTCTGAGTTGTGTTTTTCCAGTTATGTAAGATAAATGATGATATTTTTCCTTTCAGGTTTTGCTGTACTTTAAATGGATGTTGTTTTAAAATGCTTTTAAGCAATCACATTCTGATTCAATCGAAATACAAGGATGAGAGATGAATTTCTAAATAGTGTTTGTCGTTTGATCAAATGGTAGTTTGATATTTCACCTAGCGGTCATTTAGAGTGTCAGCTAAACTTGCAGCCAAAAAACCATAGCAGAAATAGCATTAAACAAGATCTTTACCACCAGGTTTAATGACCACAAGAAAACAATGAGGAATGTAATGTAGAAACCAGGCTCACACAGTTATGTCTCCGGTATGATTTCGAATCTGGAATGCTGCTAACAAGCACAGATTTTATCATGCCATGCATGTTCTTGCATTCTGATTTCTGACGCTGATATTTCGTAGCTAATACATGAATTACCAGTACCCAGTAGCGGTCGGTGGTGGGAGTGCCGCTGGGCGCTGACGTGGGGCGGGGGAGGGGCAGGGTGGGGGGTAGTAAACTACGGATTACGGCCGATTACAGGTAAGTACACATATAAATAAATAAAACGAATTTCGTTTCTCGCGCTGCATCACATTTGGCGATGCAGCGCGAGAAACGAAATTCGCTTTATTTATTTATATGTGTACTTACCTGCAATCTGCCGTAATCCGTAGTTTACTACCCCCCACCCTGCACCTCCCCGCCCCACGTCAGCACCGGCGGCACTCCCACCACCGACTGCTACTGCCTGTACCTTATTAGTGAATGTGCTTTAGTTTCTGAATCTTTATAATAAACTTCAGATGCAATGTATTGGAAAGCTTTTGTATATTTGAGAAATTCAAACTCCGTAGGGGAATGTGACACTGACCTGAGATTGAGTGTTTACAGGAAGTCTGAGAAACGTTTCATCACTCATAGTCATTCACGGGTTTGAGAGTAGAATCGAGACTGAGAAAGCCCCATAAGATCCTCCTGGTACAGTCTGAGGGGCTGATTCCGATTTGGGCCGGAAATCTCTTTGACCGAGCCGGACCCGGAGAGATTTCCGACCGAATCGGACCCTAGCAGCCCGACCGAACGAGTATGATGCGCACGTATGCTATCGGACTCGAGTCGGTCGGACTCCCATTGAAGTCAATGGGAGCCGGTCGTACAACGCGTACGCGGGCTCGCATTGACTCAATGGGTGCGAGGCGAACAAGGGCGCCCCCTACAGTGGGTACGCCTCGAAGCGACTCGTGGCGTACATGCACAGGTAGGGGGGACCCATGGGTCCCCCCTGTGTGCGACTCACGCGGCTACGCGTACAGGGGGGTCCGACACGGACCCCCAAAGTACAGCTCTGACTGCTTCTTGGAGCCGGACGGCGCGAGTCGGTTGGACTACTCGCGGCGCGCATCGTACTTGCCCGGTCGGGGAACGTCTCCATTGAGCGGTGCGAGGCGCATCCGTGCGAGTCGGTCGGAGCGGTTGGGACCCGCAAACGAGTCGGTTGGCGAATTTGCACGCGCTCGCATCGTACTCGCTCGGCCGGACGCACGTACGAATCGGTCGGGAAAAAGGGCTCCGAATCGGATCCGGTTCAGCCGAATCCGATTCGGTGCCCTACCGGCCAAGATCGGAATCGGCCCCCAAGTGTCAGCTTTCTGGATGCTGTCAAGTGATGTATTGTACGGTGAGGGCGTATTCTAAATGAGTAGAGTGGTCTGTTGTCTAGTTTTGGTACTACAGAGAGTGACTAAGACTAAGGATGAATCTACTCTCAAATATTCTCTTCTAAACTCTACTATAGCAGAGTTATGGTGGTCCGGGCCTTCAACAAGAGGCAGTATTGAGGTTATATCAGATAAAGAAATGTATTAGTCACTTTAAGCTGCCAGTCAGAGAAAAAATAAGAGATGAAGGATTAATGAGGGTACATTTCTTAATCATGCACAAAACATCATTCTGCTAAAGGATGAACACATTTGGAGACTGGCAGACTGTTAATTGTCAGTGGCATGACTTCCATCTTTACAATCCTTCGTGGTTTGGAAAGCAAGATTGAGTGTCTCAGGTAGATGCTTAAGGCTAGGGGTGTTACTTGTTCTAAAATCTACTACAGGGTCAGTTGTTTTGACAGACAACAGACAGACAACAGAAGTTGTAGGACTTTTGGGTCCAAAAAGTCTTCACAATTAACTCTAATTATTGTGATTTGTGACTTTCTGAGAGCAATTGAAGGTGATTGTCACATATTTGATAGCAGGGCCTAAATCTTTCAGGGTGATATGGGTACAAATGGAGACCTTCACAGACTACTAGACTTCCCAAATCTACGGAGGAGATTCTGAAAAAATCTGAATAAAAAACTCCTGAACCCCCCCAACCATTATCACCCCCACCCCCATCTCCAGGTGGGAAGTCAAGCAACCAAAACCAGATTTGATCTATTTCGGCCTCATCAGTGTTTTATATTTTGATCCACATGGCACGGTGAGTGTCATCAGAGATGTCCTCAGGATTGTCATCAGTGTTGTCCTTGTATATGTTACGAGTGATGTAATATGTGAAGTTAGTTGACCAAACTATAATTGGCAAATATTAGTGTTTTTTTAATGTACACGTAATTTTTATCTCATTTGAACACCTAACAACAACATGACATTGACCTTTTGTTTTTCCGTGAAAATATATATACATAAGGTGAGATAAGGTGAAAAAAATCCTCAGAACTTCACTGAAAAAAACAAAGGTTAAAGTGACGTTATAGTTGGGTGAAAATATCAGTCAAAATGTAACATTTTAAACTCTAAAAACCACAGAAATTATTAGTTAACTGAAGTAACCATAACTTGCACTCCCGCCATGCACAGTGTTGTAATCAATTATGGCATTTCAGATGTCTCATTGATGTTATCTATTATGTCATAGAACATCATGAGTGATGTAATATGTGTGGTCATAAGCAGTACGTGGGGGGACATGCATTACAGTTACTCCAGTTGTCTATAACTGGTGAGTTCCAGTGGTTTTTAGAGTTTAAAACATTACATTTTAACTGACGTTTTCACCTAACTATAACATCACTTTAACCTTTGCTTTTTTCAGTGAATTTCTGAGGTATTTATTTGAATGCAAATTATGATTTTATTACCAGAATTCAGTGAATTTCTAGTGATTTTTTTAACGAAAAGTAACAATATAAAGAGTTGTCATTTCAAGTAAGGCAGACCTACTGGCTTTGTTAAAGAATCAGAACACCAACATATAAAAACCTGACCAATTGGTTCTAGTAAGGCATCTTTTTTTTTCTTTTATATATACGTGGGCACTCACTGCCTACATTGTTGTTTTTTTTAAAAATAGCAGTGCAGGGAGCCCATTCCCATGCTGCCCATGTCTTTTTTATTTTAATGTATTTTAGTGTGTGCTCTAGTCCCACCAGGGTATACACAACATATCTAATCATTGGATCATTGGGGCCGTGGGGGAAACTTATGGTCCCTGCAGCCCGGACAGCTCCCTCCCAGCACCCAGCCTGGCTGTATTGCTTTGCTTCTGCCCATCTGGAACTGCCTTTGTTTCTGCCCCTTCTGGGCTACAGAAAAGCTCTGTTCCCTGCCCTGGAGAGCATGGGCAGAGAATTAAATTTCTGTTCCGTGCACAAGGTCTCCCGGGCAGGGAACAAGACAGTGTCCTGGGGGATAGGGTCCTCAGGACACCGGCTTTCTATGGGCTCCACAGGGCAATCCCATAGTTCAGGAAAGGGAGGTCCTACACCCCTCCCAAAATAACACTTTGTACCCTGTGGGATGGGGTCCCTTGGGCTCGGAAATGGCTCAGAGAGGTGGACTGCACACCAACTCACCTATGTAATTATTTGATAAGTTATGCCCCTTTCCCTTGTCTAACATGCATGCTGTTCCCCTGAATCCTGACCCACCCTGTAGAGATTAAGGTTGAAAACAGCGAGAGCCTGTCCTTTTAAAAAAAATGACTGCAGATCCATGGTTCTGCGCAGATCAGTTGTTCTTTTAAAAACAATTATGTTTTGGGTTCCAGAGAGGGTCCCTCTGGGACCCCCCCCCCCCACCAGGTCAAAGGGGTCAGAGTATCCCTACCCTGCCCCCTATTTGTTTCATCAATTCTTTATTCAGGACAGGGGACTGAGTCTCAAATTCATAAGATGGCTTCCACAACATTTTTGTTGATGTTGACGGCAGCCAATCAGATTTAAACTTTAGATCTGTTGGGTCTGCAGATTCCATACGGCCTGAAATATGCATAACACTTGAAAATTAATTCCTCAAAAACTACAGATAGGATTTAAACAAAATCAGAAAAAGTATGCTTTTGGGGTAAAGATGTAGTTTTCTTCCTAATTTGGTATAATTCCGGTGAGCCATTTTTGCAGTATTGCTGTTTCATTTTTCTATGGAAAAGTGAATGTGGAAAACACATTTTGGGACCCCTACCCCTACCCCTTTTTCAGCCCCTGCTTAACAGATCACCACAAAATTTCCTAGGAAGGAACTGAGGAGGATCAGATTTTTTGTGTGAAGTTCAGATACACAGCGCCAAAGTTTTTGGTGACCCAGTAACTATAACTACCCCATGGCCACCTTCATTGGGTAGATATATAATGGTATTTACCCTTATTTGCTATGGGGTATTATTTTAAGTTTCAAAGAGAGGGTTGCAGTACTATGAGTGGCCATGTGTGATGCTGGAATTACTTTAAGACAGGTTTAGAGTAAAGTTACAACCAACTGTCATTGCTCCATTCCTGCAATATCCCAGGACATGCATCACAGAAACAGGAATTGTAGAAGTTTGCTGAACTGAAATAGAAACACTACAATCGATTCTGTCGGGCAAACAATTTCTTTACAATTAACACAATGAATGTAGTGAAAACAGAAGGAAACACACATAGATGAAGTCAATCGAAATTAGTATATTATAATCTTTTGTTTTTTGTTTTTGCTTCTTCACAATTTTTCACAAAAAACGTTTTTATCAAAGTATTTCTAGGCTGTCACAAAACGGCGAGACGGTGACTTATAAGTGAGTAGGTGATCTAGAAGTGACACAGTGTAGTGAGTGAAGATAATATGTACAGTGCTTTATGCAATAGTGAATAAACTGTAGAACTCAATAGGACATCTGTCCCTAGACATTTGAATCTCCTATCCTTATTTTGTACATTTTATTATTTTGAGTGGGATGGAGAACGTAGGGTGTGGACTGTCATGGTATGTCGACGTTTCGACCCAAGGTAGTGCGTGATTACAGCAGAGTCACAGCGGGTCTTCTTCAGGACAAGGGGATAGCCTGTGGCAGTGGTCCAAAGTACCACTTAGAGGAATCCACCATCCAGTCGGATTCTTTCAGGGGTGTAAACGGGTGTAAGTCACGTTTATACAGGGTGGAATAATTCAGTGGATTGATTCTTTCGTCGGACACCGATGCCACTGCTTGCACTGTGGTTCGAGGGCATAGCTCCTAAGTTACACGACGCACGCCTTCATCCCGTACCGCTGCCTTGGCCTACCGACGCTGGTGCCATTGACTCCAGTTTGTCAGCCGACGACAGCGCTTTAGCAACAATGATGCCGATGCTTGTGCCGTGACCTGCCAGCACCGTGACGAGCACCGCAGCCCTGGTCTCACAGATGCCGCTGGACGACCCTCACCATGCCGCTGACTGCACCATGACCTGAGGGCACCGCACACCGCACTACTGCACTTCACACCGCAGCCCCGATGCCTGCCAATGCTTGCGCTCACGACTTCAACCACAAGGAGTTCTATCTGCAATGCGCGCCGACTCCTGCATCGACCTCTGGGAACCCACGTCTGCCAATGCCGGCTCTTCGAAGCTCAACGAGAGGTCGCCGACACCCTGTGTTTCTAAATGGTACTCTTTTGCAGGTCTACTGTACAGCCATGACAGGGGCCTATATGAGCCTAGAATAACATTCAGTTATTTTACAATTTTACATGACTGGCACTGGTCAATTGATAAGCTATGGAAGGTAACAATTACACCCACTTCCATTTGTTGGATATGTCAAAGGTACAAAGAGAATATGGCACACATTCTCCTGCCCTTCCCAGTGTTGGGACCCTTTTGGAACTCAGTTTTGAAGTGACCTAAGAATATGTGCAAGTTGAAGATATTTTCTTCCCCGTAATTGCCGATCTTATACAGCATGCACGGAATCCCATGGATACCAACGCACTAAAAATGATGGCTAGATTCTCCTTTAGCGCCTGCTAAGGTATGCGTCTGAGACAATGGAGGTCCCAGCGGAGACGTCAGAAGCCATGATGCAGATGGCAGTTTATAAACATTTGATTTATAAACTGAACAATCAGTTGTTAGTGCTTGAAGATGAATGGGGAGTGAATATACATAGTTTATCTATGGGGCTCATGACAGGATTGTGAACTCATTTGTTGAGGTTGGTTACCACAAGGGTTGTATGTAGGGAGAGCCTGGGATGTAGCTTTTATGAAGACAGAGATTTTCCCTACTTAATCTTTCTTCCTCCTTTTTTTTCTTGATTGGTTCTGGGCTATTGTTGTATGGGCTTGTGCGTTTAAGTTCTTCTGTAGTGACACCTGGGGTTTGAACCATGACACTGTATTGCTATGATGATATGCTTGAGCTCCCTGCCTCATATTTCTATAGCTTGTATTTCATGTCTGTTTTTGAAAGACCAAAAAAGATTTAAAATGGAAAAGAATAAGGCCATGTAGTGGTTTTAGTCCTGTCCACTTTTAATTAAATTAACAGCAAAAACAAACCACCTGCCAATACTGATAATCAATTCCAGACCAAAGTCAACACGGCGCAAGAAAAATAGATCAATGCACGCCGTCACTATTCAATAGTATTGGCAGGTGGTTTGTTTTTGCTGTTAAAGGGGCTCAGCCTTACTGATAAGAGCCATACTCATTATTGTTCTATCACTTTAAATTAAGTCATCATATCATGGTGTATTTCCTAATACATATCTCTTAAAATAGAGTGACGTGAATGACACACCAATTTTAATGCCGAGGAGCGGGAATGTTGGTAACAAATCCTTACTTCTTTTACAATCCATATTTTTATTTAAGAGCAATGAAATGCATTATCTTTCATTCAAAGCAAGATTTAAAACGGTTGACGTCAGGCTTACCTAAGCTATAGCCTTCAAATATAATTTCCCTGCTATCTGGTTCCCGTACCTGAATGGGCTTTAGGGAGTTTATGAGAATGGGTTTTGGTCAACAGCCAACATCTATGCCAACAAATACAGGCTGATTTGGTTACTTATGATGAGGGATGATTGATAAAGTAGGTTCTGTAAATTGACCGCAGAGACTATTTAGGTATCTTGAGGCTAAGGAAAGTATTTAATAACCAACATTCACATAGCTTGCTTTTTGTAAAATTCCATGAGAAATTTGTAGTTAAAATCAGTCATGCTGATAACAGCCATATCAACATTGACATCAAAAATAGCACATTCACTAGCTTCAAGGAAGACATTGCATGGCATCTTCAAAATCAAAATAGAAGCCTCAATAAATACAGCACATCACATTTTACATTTGTATAATGAGACTTTTTATCATAACCAAAGCACCTTAAATGACTAAAACAAAATGTGTTTACCTATTTTCAATAAATCCATTAACAATTTAATATAGGTTTATGTTTAATAAAAGAATCTCAAATATAAACTACTCCAAGATAAATGTTATACACCAGAAATACGATTTGTATTACACAGAAAGTTGTGCAGTAAAGAGCAAATATAGGCAAATATTGATCCTTCCCATTGACGTGTAGGGTCATCAGAGTGGCCAGGACAGGGCTGTGTGTATCTAACAGTAAGTGTCAATTTTAAAGAGGCAAGATGTTGGATGGCAAGCACTCTTTGCATAGCGCGCAATGAACCCAGCTTTCTCTTCCATCCAATGCGGCACCCTTCCACCACTCCTTGTATCCCATGCTGGTCTGTGACACCAGATGCACAGCTCCCTTTTTAACAGTGATGTTCAATGCAAATAGAGGGGTCCCAAGCCATCTGAGGCAGAGGATGTGTCTTGCTTTTTAGGAGTCGCTGTGGGCCAGCATTGCTGCAGCACCTGGACTCAGGCATCCAAGAAGTTACAAGACCATCACCTGGTTCTTCCTCAACCTACAGTAGAAGTACAGAACCTGAGGGGCAGAAGCAATTGATCTTCTGATTAATTCTGTTTGGCATCACCATCTCCACTGCATCTGTAGCTCCTGTTGTTGGTGCTCACCCAAACCCCAACGTCATCATCATTGGGTTACACCACAAGATGACGTTGCCTGACTGAGGCCTTGAAGACTCCCTGCCAGATGTCTGATCAAAGGCTTCCATTGGTACATTGTGCTCCCCAAGCTCATCCCTAGAAGGTGCAGCTACCCTACGGGCTGAACAAACCAGGCATCTTCCACCAGCGATCCTTGGCTGTGGCCATCTTCCATGTCTCAAGTCATCATCCTTTCACAGATTGCGGGACAAATGCTCCTGAAATCTTGAGAGATTTGGCCATATTAGTGGAGGTGTACATTGCTTGCACCCTGTAGAAAACTATTTAGAGCAGAAGGCATTCCAACACTGGCTGTTAACTGTCCTGTTATATGAGGCTACCCTTTTTCCTACCAGGCACATTGCAATATTGATTGTAACTTGTAGGAAACGAATTAGAGATAAAAGCATTCCAACATTACCTTTTAACTGTCCTATTAAGTGTGGTGACCCTGTTTCTTACCAGGTACTTGTCTGTTCAACTGTGCTGCCACCACTATCACTCTTTGGACACTTTACACAATACCCACGTTTACCAATGCTCACCTCTAATCTATGTTATGGTGTTGTGTTCCACTCAAATATCCTTTTGTATGTCATAATTATTATGAGCTCCTGCCTATCCAGGTGTGCTACAATCGCTTCACCCCTTGGGCTCTCACCATAATGCTTGAGCATTCCAGAATTCACCTGTTATATGTAGGCCATTGTATTATGCTTAGGGTTACCTCCCATATCACCAAACTACCAGCCATTAGCATCACTTGGTTTAATGTTTCACTAACCCAGCAATAATCAAATTGCCATTGCACGACTGCCAACCCTCCAGGTTTGCCTATACATTACAACCCCCACTTTCTCAGATTGCTCTTGATCCTTTGTGGATGGTTCATGTCCTGTCCATATTATCTAGAGACTCCTACAATGTTGCTAAACATTATCTTCTAATGTCCTGACTACTGCCATAGTGCAATACACCCTGAGTCTTGGCCAAACCTAGTGGCTCCATATTTCTTTCCTCAGCTGCATCATCACTGCAGATAATTACTTAGTCAAATTTGGGCAACAAAGATTCTCCATAACTCCATAAGTTAACCTGTCTCCATCACCATCAATCTTGCAAAATGAAATGTAAAACCAATTTTCTCCTCAACCACCCACAAACTCTAATTGCTGACATCTACTCCAACCCTCTTCATGGTGCAATACCAACAGATCTCCTCCTATTCAATTCTAATGATACTAGTACTTGGACTACACTTCTTTCAGACTCACATCCCTCGTCCTCATTATTTAAAATCCCTGCTGGTAGGAAAATGGCTTTGTCTACCTCAATGTAAAAAAAACCCCTGACAATAAATATCTACAACTAAGTAGAGAACAGACGTCACTCAGCCGGTCCTTCTAGAAGTTGAAGATAACTAACTGTTCTTGAAGGAAAAGTCTGTTCCTATGCTATCATTGCTTCTTCTGCCACCTCTACTCCTCCATGATCTTCCCCACCGACAAACAACACTACTCCCCCTGTTACCAGACCCTTTATTATCACAAGCTCTTCCATGTCCCCAATTTAGCCTAATACTTCTATTACTATCCCTCTTCTTTGGAATCTCAGGGGCTCTCCTAAATGTGAGGTCTACCGTCAAAAACACATATGACATCCAGACCTTAAATATGATTTTTTCCCCCTCTTACTAGATATCTCTGATATCTGGTTCAGCGAAACCTTCCTACCTGACTTTAATAATAGCCTCCCATCCTATTACAATGCCCTAATGAAAAATCAAAATAAGGGGAGAGAAGTGGGAGTGGCCCTGCTCCATCAGAAATCAATCTCAGTTTAAAGAGATTTCAGACCCTACATTTGATTTCATCTAGTACCTGCTCTGTACAGTAACTACCGCTCCCTCCTCATCTCTAACAATTAGTGTCCTCCCACCCTCCACCTCGGAAAGAAAGCCTCACTGCCTTTCTCTCCGACCTCCTTGTTTTTGCCCTACACATCCACTCCATCTCCAATCCTGGTTGCATAGTTGGTAACCTAAAAATCTACACTAATGGCACATCATACTCCTACAGTCGAAACATTCTTGCAAAGATTGATACCCTTGGTTACTGCCAGAGGGCAAACGTCTCTTCCCATACTGGTTGTCATTGCCTTGTCCTTTTCTACCATTCCTCACTTTCAGTTTTTGTCTGCCCTCTGCCCTGGTCCAATCATTGCCTCACACATATCTTCATTGATAGTTATCTCAGGAACACACTGACCCACCTCCCCCCCATTGCCCCTCAGTACCCTACCACAACGAATAATTAAAAAGATCTTCAACTGTATGATTTCTCCCAATTGCTAAGTGATGCTCATGAGCCACATCAGATGACTGCCTCGTCCCCCTCGACAACAAAACCACCAGTGCCCAGGATTTTTCTGCCCATGTCTGTGAGACAAGGCCTTTATCGATGGCCAGCGGATAGTTCACCACCTGCTATTAAGTGCTGTTGGTTACCTGTCTAAAACCAGCCATTCCACCCAAGGCCCATAGTCTCACTCTACAAGGCTGGTACACCTTCTGCCTTGGATCACTATATATATATAGCTGACCTTGCCATTGACATGCTTTTCATTGATCCTCTGTATCGATGCAATCTGATCATAGAACTCTGAGGCCTCCTTCAGTGGCTTGCAGTATACAAAAACTCTAAATAAATAAATATGCGTTCGTGCACTTCTGTTCTGTGTAATGGTAACACTAGAGAATATTTAATAAAATCCATGCATGGGGGCAATTGCTCTCCTTACTTCCAGCCAGACAGACCAAACTGCTTTATTAATGCAGGCGCTGATTCGCTGGAAAATGTTTTACTGCTTTAGCCAACGCCAGAAGCAAAAGGCAGTAATGGACAACATCTTACTTTGGGGCCGATTCCGATTCGGGCCGGAAATCTCTCCGACCGAGCCGGACCCGGAGAGATTTCCGACTGAATCGGACCCGTGCAGCCCGACCGAACGAGTACGATGCGTCCGTATGCTATCGTACTCGAGTCGGTCGGACTCCCATTGAAGTCAATGGGAGCCGGTCGTACAACGCGTACGCGGGCTCCCATTGCCTCAATGGGTGCGAGGCGAACAAGGGCACCCCCTACAGCGCGTACGCGGCGAAGCGACTCGCGCCGTACACGCACAGGTAGGGGGACCCATGGGTCCCCCCTGTGTGCGACTCGCACGGCTATGCGTACAGGGGGGTCCGACATGGACCCCCGAAGTACGGCTCCGACTGCTTGTTCGAGCCGGACGGCGCGTGTCGTTCGGACTGCTCGCGGCGCGCATCGTACTTACCCGGCCGGGGAACGTCTCCATTGCGCGGTGCGAGTCGTGTCCGAGCGAGTCGGTCGGTGCGGTTCGACCCGGGAACGAGTCGGTCGGAGCGGGTGGGACGCCCGAACGAGTCGGTCAGCGATTTCGCATCGTACTCGCTCGTCCGGATGCACGTACGAATCAGTCGGGAAATAGGGCTCCGAATCGGATCCGGTTAAGCCGAATCCGATTCGGAGCCCTACCGGCCGAGATCGGAATCGGCCCCTTTGTCTTGTCATTTTTTATTGAAGAGTAATTTGCAGAAGAATAAATCATTCGTGGTTGGAAAAGAAACAGAATACACTAAAACTGAATACAATAATGTAAATGATCGAATTGATACATTGTAACAAAAATAAAAGCAAAACATAGACAGATATACAGTTAACATTTATAATTCTTTACATTGCCAAGAACGTTAGTGATAGAGGTACTTTGCTGCACATTGACACTGAAATTAAACAGGACATTAACTGGAATACAGAAGGTAATACCTTGTAAAACGGTAGTGAACGTAAAAACCCTCAATAAATTGAGATGTAAATTTACATGTTGCTTTGACTGATTTTACACCAGTTTAAAATGATATTTCAGCGAGACACAAGATCTTGCATTTAACCATTTAGGGGGTCAAATATCAGGAATTACTAAATGGACAACATTGCAAATGGACATTGGTAACAAGAAGCAAAGAGCCATTTTTACAGCTGACATGTTTTACAATCTATTGATCAAAGGGTATTTCTGAGTGCTCATTGCAAAGGGAAGCAGGAGGAAAGAGCAGCAAGGAGGAATTGAAATGCTTCATGGTAGGAGTGGGGCTTCGGGTGCTTGCAGAAGTCCATGATCTCAGACTTGTGGGAAGCGGCAGAGGCAATACATGTCAAAGGGTAGAGCTTTGAGGGTGATTATCAGCATTATCCAGTTTATAGAAATGAAATCCTAACAATATACGGTATGCTACCTTTTGTTTATCAATTAAAACCCAAATACTGTTGGAATATTTTGCAAATTGTATAAAGACATCGGTAGATCCCATATTAAGGGGCCGATTCCGATTCGGGCCGGAAATCTCTCCGACCGAGCCGGACCCGGAGAGATATCCGACCGAATCGGACCCGTGCAGCCCGACCGAACGAGTATGATGCGCACGTATGCCATCGGACTCGAGTCGGTCGGACTCCCATTGAAGTTAATGGGAGCCTGTCGTACAACGCGTACGCGGGCTCCCATTGACTCAATGGGTGCGATGCGGACAAGTGCGCCCCCTACAGCGTGTACGCGGCGAAGCGATTCGCGCCATACACGCACAGGTAGGGGGGACCCATGGGTCCCCCCTGTGTGCGACTCGCGCGGCTACGCGTACAGGGGGGTCCGACATGGACCCCCAAAGTACGGCTCCGACAGCTCTTTCGAGCCGGAGTGCACGGTTCGGTCGGACTGCTCGCGGCGCGCATCGTACTTACCCGGCCGGGGAACGTCTCCATTGCGTGGTGCGAGTCGTGTCCGTGCGAGTCGGTCGGTGCGGTTAGAGCCGGGATCGAGTCGGTCGGAGCGGTCGGGACGCCCGGACGAGTCGGTCGGCGATTTCGCATCGTACTCGCTCGTCCGGACGCGCGTACGGATCGGTCGGGTAATAGGGCTCCGATCGGATCCGGTTAAGCCGAATCCGATTCGGAGCCCTACCGGCAGAGATCGGAATCGGCCCCTAAATATCCACTTTTTGGAGGCGTGACTGTTCCATAAAGGGTGCTTAACTTAAACGTGTTTTAAAGTAATATCTTCCTACTGGCATCGGGTTATGACAAATAGGCATCAACTATATTGTGTTAACAATTTTACTCATTACAATGAGAACTAGTCTTCTTTTGAGGTCCACCGAACCAGTCTAATGGACAGACACTTTATCTCCTAGGGATTGTCTGTGGCTTCATGCAACAAGGTCGCAGCATTACTATATTGTTCTTATGTCTGACACACTACAGCTGAGCGCCGGAGATCATCAAAAAACTCACTTGCTTTAAATCTTATTGAGCAGCCTCTTACTTGTCAAAAATATGCACTAATTTGATCTTAGCACCAGCATTAGGTGAACAAATAACAGAGCTATATGTTCTTCACGTTTGGAATGCAGATCCACTTTGGAATAATTTGCACTTAAAAACAACCTCTTACCTATCCTTTAGGAAAGCTCCTAAACCTTTTCTCTTTTGCTAGGCGTATGTCCTCTTCTTGCTTGATATGTCTCTTCCTTAGAGCAAGATGCCTATTTTGTTGAACAACCACTTTATTAATGCTGTAATCACTCAATCAATCAATGTATCAACCTGCTAATCTCTTCTATATGGAATGTATGAGGATGCATGATGTGTTTTCAGCAGAAAGTAAGTTGTGTAGGATCCTGAGCTGCCTCTGTTAACGAGGCCAGAAGGAAGCCTAAACAACATGTCATTACTAGACAGAAGAAAGGATGAAATTACCAGATAAGCCTGGCCCAAGCCACAGTGATTGATTGCACAGAAATGATTGAATGACATAGAGTAAGAGAGTTACTGCATTGTGAGTATGAATACTATGGAAAAATCACTGAGACAGACCTTAAAACTCCTGAGTGAGTAAAGACCTTGCAGGCTCATGGGGAAGCCATTTAGGCCCTTGGCCTTACCACCACAGTATGAGTAGTAGCGGAGAACGGTTATCTCCCTATGGGAGGACAAAGAGTTGAGAAGGGGCATCCATGATGACTGAGTCCTCTATTGAATACCCACGTTATAGAATGTCTGGCATGAGGCCTAGTTTGAGCCATCAGCAAAACGATTTCCTCAACTGTCTCAGGCCCTTAGGCCCCTGTTGGAATTGGCCCCTTTTGCAGGGTTAATCCCAAACATTTTTGCTTCTTACTCCTATTTTTCCTGGCCTGTTTTAATTGGCTCTAGGACTCTAGACACTTTACCCCTGATGATCAGTGCTAAAGTGCATATGCTCTCTATGTAATCCCTAGTAAAGTGTACTGAGTGTGCCATGGTCAGTAAATCAAATCCTACTAGTGGAGTTGCAGCACTGGTTGCGCCACCCACATGAGTAGCCCTGTAAATGTATCTCAGACCTGCCACTGCAGTGTC
The DNA here is from genome assembly GCA_963921515.1 of Calotriton arnoldi. Classification (NCBI taxonomy): domain Eukaryota; kingdom Metazoa; phylum Chordata; class Amphibia; order Caudata; family Salamandridae; genus Calotriton; species Calotriton arnoldi. The sequence goes on along the minus strand of CAWUFW010004395.1, from coordinate 575,530 downwards.
TGCATGCGCAGTTGTAAACTGCCAGGTTGACCTGGTAAGTACACCTACATGCCAGGCCCTAACCTTCCCTTTTCTTACATGTAAGGCACCCCTCAGGTAGGCCCAAGGTACCCCATGGGCAGGGTGCAGTGTATGTGAAAGGTAGGACATGTACTAGTGTGCTTTACATGTCCCGACAGTGAAATACTGTGTATTTCGTTTGTCACTGTTGAAAGGCTGTCTGTCCCATGGGCTATCATTGGTGCTGCATTGTAACATTTTATATGTGTAAATTTCAATTGGTACAAGATAGAAAAGTGGACTTTAGGCTCTCTGAACTCAGAATTTATTAACACACAATTTAGTGAAGGTGGTTTTTAAATTGTGTGTTTCAAAATGCCACTTTTGGAAAGTGGGCATTTTCTTGCCTTACCATTCCATGTGCCTCTGACTGGTTGTATATTCAGCATCTGGTTTTGAAGTGACAGGAGCTGGTGATGTGCATTCACTCTAGACAGTCACAAGAGAGGTTGAGGTGTGTCCTGCCTTGCCTGGGAGACTCATAGCTAGACCTGGTCAGCATTTAGAGTAGTGGGAGGGGTTTCACTAGCACCTGAATAGGCTGTGTCTCCTATGCACAATGCTGTCTCCACTGCATCTAGGGGAGCTGGGCCAGAGAGGACAGAACTGACTTGGACTGGGCTCAGACACTCTTGCCACAAAGAGTACAAAGAGAAAATGGGGTATAAGTATTGGATCTTAAACTCCAGAGAATTAGATCACTTCTCGATTCAAGAGGAACCTCTACCAAGGAGAAGAGCTGGAGAGCTGTAAGGACGAGTACTGCCCCTTTGCTGTGTTGCTTTGCTGGGTTGGCCTGCAGTAGCTGCTTCTGCCAAAGAGAGGACAAAGACTGGAACTTTGCTGTGAACCTGCTTGAGAAGAATCTCCAAGGGTTTGTGTGTTTGCCTCCTGTTCTGAAGTCTCAGGGAGACAAAGACTTCACCTGCAACCCACTGACCAGCACTTGGACTCCTCTGTGGACTCCTGTATTCAAAAGGGTGCCAATTCCAGTTCCTGGCCCCTGAGAATTGTGTGGTTGGTGCTGCAAAGCAAGAAGAACAACTCCGACGCCGTAAGCGACATCGACAGCAGCTCCGCAATTTGCACCAAGGCCGGGGGCACTGCTCGTGAAGCACACGACTCACCATCCCACCTGCACCGTGGCTTCGACGCCCTTCAATGCTTGCAGACGCCTGCAGTTATCGGCCTTCCTGATGCCAGGGCTTGCACTGATGCCTCCAGTGCCAGCATCATGTTATCGCATGAGCGTTAACCGACAAGAGTGACTTCACAAACTCTTCGATGTCGCATCGCCTCACCTGAATCGACGCCTCATCACCGATGCAGCCTCACCTCCCCTGACCAAGACTCTGCGCCTCGCCTCCTTATGGACTCAACACCTCGCCTCCCCAGTGGCAGAAATGAGCCAACCTCACCAAGACCATCAACACCTCACCTCCACGACGCCATGCATCGCCTGTTGACCTTGTTTCCAAAGTACTGTTGGTTAGGGGTCCATGTGACTCCGTGCCCATCCCACGCACCACGCGGTCAGTGCCGTGCTTTGGATTTGTGCCTGTCACAATGTTGTAATAGCTCCAGGTGGAGTTATTTGTTTCTACAGTTTGATTTTTTAAGTAACCATTTTAAAAGTAATACCTTGATACATATATAATTGATTTTTGTTATTTTGGTGTTGTTTGGTTTAGATGAAGATCCTTTATTTTTCTAAACTGGTGTGGTGTCCATTTGTGGTGTTTTCACTGTGTTACTAAGTGTTTAGGTACAAATATTTTACACATTGCCTTTGGGATAAGCCTGTCTGCTCGTGCCAAGCTACCAAGGGGGTGAGCATGGGTTATCTAAAGTGTGTAACTCCCTTATCCTGACTAGAAGGAAGGCTCCCTACTTGGACAAATGTGCAAGCCTCTGCCAACTAGAGACCCCATTTCTAACAGCCCCTCATTGTGTGGTGACAAAAGACACAGAAAATGGATACACCTGAACCTGAAGACTTCTCGTTTGGCTGTGAGATGTGTCCCTCTAAAGGCCAGTGCCACAGGGCTGCCATCTTTACAGATTGATATAAAGCACTAATTAAACCCCACTGTAATGTTCAAGGATGGGCCATGCACCAAATTTGTCTCTCAGTCAAGTAGAAGTCAGAAAAGATGGGCACCAAATTTGTCTCTCAGTCAAGTAGAAGTCAGGAAAGATGGGCCTCACATCACCTCACAGAATTCATTGCTATTTAACACATGCCTATATCCCTCAGTTAGGTGTAGGACCCTTTTTTAAATTTAATACCAGAGGGGAGGGTTGTATGACAGAGGCATGCATGGCCAAACCACGCATGCCTCTACAACGCTGTCCGAACAGCGAATGCATCTTAACAACGCATTCCTTTAACACGCATGCCTTTACCACGCATTCCTTTACCAAGCAATTTCATGGTAAAGGAATGGATTGTTAAGACATGATTGGTTATGGGATATGTGTGGTACAGATCACACCCCAGCCCATCCACCCTGAGCCCTAAAACCCTCCCCACATACTTAAAACTACCCCGAACCAAGACCCGTCCTTGAGCCCTAAAACTGCACCCAGCACCTGAAAAATGTCCCTTCCCCAGCCCTGCCCTGAGCCCTAAAAACTGGCCTCTACATCCAAAAAACTACCCCGGCCCCTCCTGCCCTAAGTCTAAAAAACTGACCCCCAGCCCTGAAAACTACCCTGACCCCCCACCCAGAGCCCTAAAACCAGGCCCCCTGCCCTATAACCAACCCCGACCCCCTGAGCCCTAAAATAGACCCCACCCCTAGAACCTACCCCCCCCAAAACCTGGACCCAGCTCCACTTATCACACATCGTCCTCTTCCAATCCTTCCTCTTCTTGTTCCTGCCCAGCCGCGCATCTAGACCGCGCACTGCCTTAACCAAGCATATGCGTGGTTAATGATGTTTAGTTAGCATATTTTTGTTCCCAGTACGAATGAGACATGATTACGTTTACAGAGTTAATAAAGATGTTGTGAGAAAATACACTGTACAGCTGATTATGATCTTAAGGTTCCAGGGAATGGAGTATGTTTGAAATAAACCTTAGAGCGTGATAAGCACTTCGTTAAGTAAGAGTTATTATTGGAGCTGGCATTCAACTGTAATTATAGTCCCATGACCAGAATTTTGTTACCTCCACTCTCTGTATCAAACCCTGAGCACCATAGGAAGCGCCTGGTAGCCATGCCCACTACGGCTGCACACGACATTCTTGTAACAATAAGTAAGCCATGAATGTGAAAATTTCTTTCAGCAGGGCTGAATGTGTCTTTCAATTAACACCCACACCGCCTTGAGGAATTAAAATGCTAACCAAGTAGGTTTTGTATGAGCTTGTCTCTTGTTGACATAGAAATCAACATTTTGTAACTTTATCAAATTAAGAGCGTGTTTTGTAAATAACCGATGCTTTAATTCATAAGGTCTGTTTTTCACAAAATCTATTTTACAGAATATACCAAGCATTTTACTGCCAGAGTCAGTCTTAGAATGTTAGTTTATATATGTGAGAAGGAGACCTTTACTACATGGCCATTAGATTGCATCAAAGACAAGATTTTAAAAACGTCCTTGAAAAGTACGAACAAGAACATCAGTGCAGTGATAGAGGGCTCTTTTTAGCTGGAAATTATTCATGCCCAATTGAAATGACATTTTAGTTTCTAGTTGTCAAATGGAGCTTTATTAGTCTGTCATTAATCAGTGTCTTGGTGGTGTAGCCTCGTGCGAATGATATAGTGTAGATTAGAGCACTCACACGAAACTTCGAAAATATCGCATTTATACCGGCTATCAATCAGCCAGGACCGTTTTAGTTTAGAAAAACAAAATATATATCTCCCAGCCTTTGCGATACATTTTAATTACTTATATTGTATTGAACGCTGCATTGCCTCCTGTGCTAATTTAATGGCAGTAACAATCCTTATTTTGTAAAATGTAATTCTCGATTAAAAAAAAGCCTAGACCTAAAGTGGGAAAGGTTAGAACAATATTATCTGCTGCATAATAGAAAATCATAAAATAGAACAATAAGAATACTGGGCATCTGCTGAGTGATTAATTAGAATTCAGAACACACTTTTAACTAACCCTGGGCAAAGTACTACGCTACGCTCGCGTAGTTTGCGAAGTTTGCGCTACTTCGCACAACGCGAATTGCACGTAGCACAGTGCAAACACGCGTAGCGTAGTGCAGCGGTCATTTTTGCTTGCTCGCGGTCCTCAACGTCAAGTTGGCGACCGCGAGCAAGCAAAAATGACATCCGGCGAGACTTTTTCTCGTTCGCGATCAGCAACATCAAGTTGCCGATCGCGAGCGTGGAAAATAAACCTCCGCGGCGAGATTCTCAACGCGGGAGGTCAGGTTTCTCATTGCGAGTGGTCGCGTATGCTCGCGACCGCTCGCGATGAGAAACTAACAGTCCGCGTTGAGAAGCTGCCGCTCGAGTAAAAATCTACTCGAGCGGCAGTAAGCGACAGCTCGCACTGTGCAAGATGCCGTTTTCAATGATTGCACAGTGCGGACAAGCATCCGGCACTGTGCAATCATTGCGAACAGTGCACTACGCAGTTCGCGTAGTGCTACGCGTAGCTCGCGTAGTGCGAACTGCACTTTGCGTAGCTCAGCGTAGCGCTACTTCGCGGACTACGCCCAGGCTTACTTTTAACTCTACAAACTCATCAGTGGCGGCTCCTCCGGTATGGCAGAGGAGCGTCGCCCCACTGCTTTCTTGCAGTGGGAGAAGCAAAAACATAAAATGGTAATAACTTTTAGTTATTACCATTTTATATTTCCTTTGCCGGCGGGGGCTGCTCTGCTTACGGAGCAGGGGAGGAGTGGTTTGCCCACTCCTGAGTGCGCAATGACTGTTTGGTCGGCCCTCTTGGGCCGCCCAAACCAGTCATGCACACTTTCCCCTTCTCCCTCCAAGCAGGCTGCTTTGCAGCATTCATGGAGAACATGCCCACCTCTCCAGTCCACGGCGCTCAGACCAATCACAATGCTGCATTGCAGCATTGTGATTGGCTTAGGGGAGGGAGCCTGGCTGCATGCTTCCTGTTTCTGTCGGAGGCAGGAGAGCAGGAAAGCAGGAGCAGAAAAGACCCGGGACCCGGCCTCGAGGTAAGTTTTTTTTTTATTATGACCCCCCTGCACGCAACCCCCTGTGACCACCCCGCACCTGCAACACACCCACGAGCCATGCTGGCCTCAACTGAAACTCATAGGGGCCATATATGGTGGGGAGCGAGGTGGGCCTCCAGCTATCAGTGTTACGGCTTTTTCAGCTCCATGGTGAGTGTACCAGCAGGGTCGGACTGGGACAAAAAATAGGCCCAGGGACCAAAATAAAAGTGACAAACAAGATAGCTCATAAAGTGCCCACATTTGCAAATCAGGCAAGTTTTGAATTTGTAAAGGCACACTGTATGGGTTTTTGCATGATATGGGAGACTGCATGCTTTTGTGTTTGCTGCAGGCAATGATTGTGACATAATTGGTGAAACCAATAGGAAAAAAAGCACTCCTCGGGGATAAAACGGGCCCACAAACTTTTAAAAACGGGCCCACTCACTGATTTGTGAGACTAGTCAATCGGGCACTGCATGATTGCTTAATAGGCCAGTCCGATCCTGTGTACCAATGAAGGATTGATGCAGTAGGGTGGGGTATTTTTTGTAACAAATTAATGATAATGGGTGGTTAACACAAACAGTGGTTATAAGCCAAGCCAATATACTTTGGTCATGTGTTAAACAATCTCAAATAAAAGTCCACAAATCCATCAAGGTCCACTGAATATCTGTGACCTTTTTTATTGGAAGGTACTTGAATCAGTACAGTTTTCTTAAACAAGATCTATTTACTCCTACAACCAACATGTGTTTTGCAGAACACCTCTTTCTCAAGGTTCAACATTAAAAGAATCATATCATGATCTTTATAAAGAAACTGGTGAAAAGGTAAGTTAACATCAAGAGATAATACGAAGATTTTTTTTAAATAGGGGATTTAAAAATTGTGATTCATCCTAATAAATTCAGAGTAGAGATATCATAGCAAGCCATTGCAAAAACAAGTATAATGTCTTTCTATCCTATAAATTAAGTGTCTTCAAAACAATTGTTATGATATATATCACATCTCATATGGACAAATTGAGTTCAAGAATGTGTTTCTTATTTAACTGCTTGTGGTATAATAACATTGATTAGTTAAAGAACTAATGATGACGGCATCTGTACGAAATTGGGTTGTTGGTTGACTGGGGTGTGAGCCCTGGTCAAGCAGCAACCACAATACTTGTCAGGGTGAAGCAAAAGCCACGCCTAAATTAACCTCTGCTCAACTCTCTAGTGGCTTGGCACAGAGCAGTCAGGCTTAACTTAGAGGCAATGTGTAAAGTATGTGTGCAACACTTCAAATGGTAATAACGTGAAAACCACCACACAAACATGATCTCACATGAAGTTGGAAAGATAGAACCTTCTTTCACAAATAAAATAAGACCAAAATGACAAAATCCAATGAGAAGAACTAGAGATATGCAATTTTGGAGATTTGGGTGAAAATAGTCCCAAAAAGCACAGACTGTGGATTTCTGCTCGCGCTGGACTGGGACACAGTCACAAGTTCAGGCCGACCACGATTGGGCATGCACCAGCTACAGGGACCCAGTTAGGCCCACTGAACATGGTACCTTATATCCTGGTTTGTGGAGTGGTGTGAAGATCTGCGTCAACGTTGATTCACGCAGCTGAGGAGATGCGTCGGTTCAGAGATGGGATGAGGCTGCGGTACAAGGTCTTGTGTCGTTGTCGAGGAACCTGTTGATGAGAGCTGCAAGGCTGCGATGCGGAGTTTGGCCTCATCACTAAGACTGCCGTCGAAAAGGTATGCAAGGGCCTGAAACGAGGATGGGTTGCACAACGGTGGTTCAGATGGGCTGTGATGCGATGCTGGTATTTGCAACAGGTCCAATTGGTTCTGCTCGGGTTTGCGCCATGCAGCAGAGGAGATGCGCTGGTTCCACTGGATCACAGAGGCTAGCAGAGCACCTTACACCCACTTCCAAGGGTCCAGGACTAGGGTGGCACCGCTTCGCAGGGTAGACTCACAGATTTCAGAGTCCAAGAGCAGGTGCAAGGCTGTTGGAAACCTGTTTTGTCACGAGGCTTCAGATCAGGAGGTCAGCCAACTAGCCATTGGAGTCACTCTGGGGTTTAACGTTCAAGAGATGAAGGTCCAGTCCACCTCACCTAGGCAAGAGGGCAGCAGGTCAGCACAGCAGGGCAACAGTCCTTCAGAGCAACACAGCAGCCCTTCTTCCTGGCAGAGTATCCACAGGTCCAGAAGTCACTGAAGATTTGGTGTATGAGGTCCAGCATTTATTCCTAGTTGTGGAAGGACTGTCACTCTGCTTGACTGCTCCTTTGGAAGAACTGCTTTCATGTTGTGTTGACCTGCTGCCTGCTGCTCTCCTTGCTTTGGTGAGAAGGACTGGACCCACATCACTTGAACCCAGATCCAGATCCAGAGTGACTCAAAGGGCTTGCTGGCTTGCCTCCTGATTGAAGTCTCAGGGACATAAAAGACTTCCAACTCACCTGCCTCAGCACTGGGACTCTGCCATCTGTGAGTCTGCCCTGCCAGGTGGTGCCAATCCAGTCCTGGGCCCTTGGAAGTGGGTTTAAAGTGCTGCTCCAACAGAATCCACACATTGCCGTAGACGCAAAGTATTCAGAACCGGCACATCTCCTCCACTGCAGACACATTGATGCCTTTGTGAGGATTGACTCTGATGCATCGACGACGGCATGGCGTATCGACTCCATTCTCAATGCATCATACCCATTGGCGGGTCAGAACTGACGTATCGCCTTCCTCTCGGGACCGAAACGACGCATCACCTCATCTGCACCCAGCATATCGTCTTCGACGATGATGCAACCAAAGTACTTTGCAGCGGCCCAAGGCTGGTCCCCATATCCGACCCATGCTCCATTGCGGCCTGACTGAACTTTTCAAGTCAAGTCAACAAAAACTTTATTCGATTCACAGAATCATTAAAGCATAATTAAAACACACAAGAAAACATTAGTAAATCAAACACATAAAATGCATTGGTCCTAATAATATTTACAGTTAGCAGCAGCAAAACCATGTATCAATGTGCTTCATATATTTGGGAATCTTTAGTTATTTTAGTCACAAAGATTTTTGTTTGATTCATTGTATATAGTATTTAGTAAAAATTCTTTAAAGTGTCAAGTGCAAATTTGTTCGACCTTATTAAAAACAGCTATTAAACATTTTTCATCATATTATTTACATTATATACACTATATCATGATACGATTTTATAACATACAGCCTTTACACAATTAAAAACTTTGGTTAACCTTTAAAATGTTTCGCTATGTATCATGTGCAAATTTGCGTATGCTACTTATTAATAAGTACGGAATTAAAAATATAAGCAATACTTCAGTAATGCTGAGTAATTAATTATAATTAAAACTCAACAAAATATACATTCAACAATCCACAATTTAAAATACACATCATAATACCAAAGTCGTAGTACCTAAGGAGACCCCTATTTAAAAAGAATAATATAAAATGTCTTTAAAATTTTAGACCTTCTTTCCTTCTTATAAAATTTGTAGTCAGTAAAAATCTGCTAACCGCGAAGACAAAAAGTTTTGAGGAATCAGTTTTTAGTATGCGCAGCATATCATTAAATTTTCTAACATTCAAGCTTCTGCCTATGGGTTTTATCCATTTTCTTCTAGGGTTTGTATATTTAGGACAGAAGAATAAAACATGGGCAATATCCTCCCTGGCACCCAAATGGCACAACGTACATTTAGAATCTTCATCTCTATTCTGGTATTGCCCCCATTTTGATGTAAAAGCTTTTATCTGCAACGTACCATACCTGAATTTCAGGTATAACATTTTTGCTAATTGGGGTTCGATGTCATCCAGAAATGGTTCAAAGTGAGGATTTGTTTTAAACATCAGGAATTGAGTTGTAAGTGTTCCTGATGTACCATTTAAAGTGACACTGTGCCAAATGAAGTTCCAATAAATAGTTTTAATTTCCCGCTTTGAATCAGGTCTCAGCAGGCCTGGGCTTTCCCAAAATCTGCTCAGACCTAGGTTAGAGAGCCACTTGCGAATGTGTGCCAACCATGGAAAAGTAGTATGAGTGTCAAGTGCCAGTAACTCACTCAATGCTTGTCTATATGTTACTAGTTCATCGGTGGTCCAGATTCTAATCCAGTATGACTGAACTTTTGGATTTGTCCTGGTCTAGCGCGACCAGATAGCCCCGGTTGGCGCTTTATGCTTTTAATTACTATAATTTAGCTTATTCTTTAAAAATTCATAACTCTGGTTCTATTTATTGGATGTTTGTTGTTCTGGTCTTGTTTTGTACATTGAATTAAGCTCTATCATGCTAACTAGACGTGGTATCTTTTCATGTGATGTTTTCACTGCTATACAGTTTGAAGTGCTGCACAAATACTTTACACATTGCCTCCTACGTTAAGCCTGTTTGCTCTGTGCCAAGCTATCAGGGGGTGAGCACAGGTTAATTTAGGGTGTGTTTGTGACTTACCCTGACTAGTATTGTGGTTCTTGCTTGGATAGGGTGCATACTTCTGCCAACCAGAAACGCAATTTCTAAAAATATTAAAAAACAAAAGATATAATGTGAAAGACACATAATGTAAAGTGTGTTTTTCCAGTTTTCGGCTGGGACCTCCCGGCATAATGCTTAATTGTATCTGACCAATATCACACTCAATTCACTGACTAAGTTACTTGGATAGTCCCAATATATGCATATAGTTTTCTACATATATAAATATATATATAAATATATATATTTTTTCACTACACGGACGTTATAGTTAGGCTCAGATTTCATTTGTACAAAACCAGTGAAATTCGGCAGTTATAGTAACCTGGGCAAACTATAACATACACCCCCGTAATGCATTGCTTATGCCCTCACATATTACATCACTCATGACATGGTCAGTGACATCACTCATGACACCATCCAGTGAGTCTGAGTGTTTTCTAAAATATTATGGGCCAGATGTACGACCATTGGATTTAGCGCCTTGCAATTTGCGACAAATTGCGAGTCGCAAATTGCGAGGCGCAAAATTCAATGTACAACAGTGTCAGCGACACTGTTAGCGATTCCCAATGGGGTCACAAAATGCGAGGCTCATCAATATTCATGAGCCACTCGCAATTTGCGACCCCATTGGGAATGGCCAGCCTCACAGGGATGGTGGCCTGCTGGGGTCAGCAGACCACCATGTCTGTGACTGCTTTTCAATAAAGCGTTTTTTTTTTTTTAAATGCAGCCCGTTTTCCTTAAAGGAAAATGGGATGCATTTAAAAAAGAAAAAATGAAACGTTTTCATTTCATTTTTTAAGGGCAGGTAGTGGTCCCTGGGACCACTGCCTGCCCTTAAAAAATATTTTCCCCTGCATTCACAAAGGGGAAGGGGTCCTCTGGGGACCCCTTCCCGTTTGCGAGTGCTGTACCACCCTTCTGAGAAGGGTGGTAAACTGCAACTGTTTTGTGACCGCAATTGCAGTCGCAAAAGAGTCATACATAGCTGGAGGACTCGCTATTAGGAAGGGACACCCTCGGAACGCCCCTTCCTAATAGCGACTCGCTATCCCTATTTTGCGAGTCGCAAATAATTTGCGACTCGCAAAATAGGAATAGTACATGGACAACTCGTTTTTTGCGGTCACAAAGGGGTCTGAAACCCCTCTGCGACCGCAAAAAACGGTTGTACATTTGGCCCTACGAGTGTTAAGCATATATACCAAGGTACTGCAAAATTTAAAACAGTATACTTTCTGTACTACTAATGAGTGATACTATTTCTAACATATTATGTGAGTGGCTGTGATCTGTGTGTTAGTGGGTGTCTGAGCGCCTGTATGCATGTGTGAGTGGGTGTGTGAGTGGGTGTGTGAGAGGCTGTATGGGTGAATAAGTAGGTGTGTCAGTGGCTGTATGGGTGAGTGGTTGACTGTGTGAGTTGCTGTATGGGTGGGTGAGTGGGTGTGTAAGTGACTGTGTGGGTGAGTGAGTTGGGGTCTGAATGGCTTTATGAGTGAGTGACTGGCTGTGTAATTGGCTGTATGGGTGAGTGAGTGGCTGTTTGAGTGACTGTTTGGTTACGTGAGATGGTGTGTGAGTGGTTGTATTGTAGAGTAGGTGTCTGCGTGAATGGATGTATGTTTGAGTGAGCAGATGTAAGTGCTTGCATGGGTGTATGAATGGGTATGTAAGTGGTTGTGTGGGTGTGTGAGTGTGCTTATATGGGTGAGTGAGTGGCTGTGCTAAAAGGCTGTATGGGTGAGTGAGTGGGTGTGTGACTGTGTAGGTGAATAACTGGGTGCGCGAGTAGCTGTATGGCTGAGTGTGTGGCTGTGTGAGTGGCTGTACGTGTGAGTGACTGGTTGTATAAGTGGGGATTGGCAAAACAAGCAGACAGGGAAATGGAAGGAGTCAGAATAAGGCAAGACAAGACATACTCAAAGAAGGACACCCTGTAATAGACCTTCCCCCCGCAACATGCCCATATGTAGTTATCCTCGCGGAGGCCCCCAGATTAAGAAAGGGCCACAAGGAATTATACAAAGAGTTATTCATAAAACCTTAAACTGGCCAGCCCGTTACAGAGGCTCCCCGCTCTCACAGGCTAATAATATCTTGATGGTTAGGAGTGTCGGTTGGATTGGCCGTGAGGTTGCCGATTGTTAGAAATGGGATCTCTGGTTGGCTAAGGCTTGCGCCAAAGCCAGGCAGAGACCACCACTCTAGTCAGAGCGAGGGGGTTCCACGCCAAAGATAACCGCTGCTCACCCCCTTGGTAGCTTGGCACGAGCAGTAAGGCTTTTACCGGAGGCAATGTGTAAAGCGTTTGCGCACGCACACAGCAACAACATACCAGGCACACCACAAAAGGAACTCCACACAAGGTTATATCAAAAATAGCCTTTGTATTCCAATAACACCTTAGAATAGTACTCACATAATATACATGGTGCCACCTGGCACTAGGTCATATTTACAAGGGATTATTTACACCTGGCAGGACCCACTGGACCACTGTCAGAACCATCACAAAGCGAACTTAGTAAAAGTAAGACATATCATAAACGTACAACCAGTAATTACTGGTAACAACTGTACTCAGCATCTGCCTGTAACATAAACCACATTATGCACAGTATCACATTAGGCGCGAATTACATTCTGCGCCAACCTCACTAGCATAAACGCATTATGCAATTATCTCAAAAGTCTAAACGCATTAGACCCTAACCTCCTAAGCATAACTCACATTAGGGGCATAAATCACAGTAGAGAATAATCTCACTAGCATAAACCACAGTAGAGAATAACTCAAACATAACACAGTATGCAAAACCTCATAATCACAAAACCACATTAGAGGCATAAAACAGGGTGCGTAAATTATACTATATAAATCACATTTCCTAGCACCTCATAAATCACATTAGGGCCCGGCGCCCTATAAACCTAACAGTCCCCCTGGCCAATTGGCCTTCTCAAAGGGGCTCACATGCCCTATGTCCAACAAAGTCAGGGCGCGCTGCCAATGCAGCAGAATCTCCAAAAGCGCGCAACTGTGCATACCTAAACGTGGCAGCTGACGCTACTTGCCGTGCAGCTGTGAAAGTACTGGGGTAGAGGAGTGCATCCCACTCCTATCTTCTAGCAAAAATGCCCCCAAAGGAAAGATGGCCTAAACGTTGCAGCTGCCCTCTACTTGCTGGGCAGCTGTGAAGTAATAAGGCCTGGCACTAACCGTGCCCTTTAAACAAAGGTGTGCCAAACGTTGCAGCTGGCCGCGCTGGTGCGGTGCAGCTGAGAACAATATAAAGGGGCCCTGGCACATCTGTGCCTCCTCAGCCCCGCTGGGCGGTGCAGGCCTGGCACTGGCACTATACGCACCGTCTGAGCCCCTCTCTGGGACTCTCTAACAAACACATGCCCCCTTGGTACAGCTGCCCTCTAGCAGTCGGGGCAGCTGTAAGAATGGTCATAAAATAGGAAGAGGCACGGGCCCAATAATAGCCTTATGAGCCCCACTCTGGGACTCTGGAAAGAATTGCCCCCCTCGTTGGAGCGGCCCGCAATGGCGGGTCCACTCAGCACATTGGCAGTGTCACTGTGCCTTGATCTCACCTCCCCCCTCGAGCCCACACTCACCGGCTCTTGTCTGGGGAGGTTCTCTCCTCACTTGTGCTCCTCTTCGCCCGGTCCCCCTTCTAGGACCGGGACTTCTACCATCAGAGGCGCGGGGCTCTCTCGGCTCACGGGAGCCTTGCCGCACCAGACCTCTCACTCGCGGGGCTTCCCTTCCGTCTTGGAAGCCCTGCCCCCGGACAGCACAGCCTTGCCTGCCTTCCGGGTCGCGCTGGGCAGCGGCCTGGAAGAGACTTCTTTAGCGGCTCGGGCCGCGGCGGCGATTCCTTCTTGTGGCAAAGTCCGGGGTGGGCTCCCGCCACGGCAGACAACGCAGGGTGGGCACCCCCATTGAAAACAAGCAGGAAGCGGCCATGTGGGGTGGGCTCCCACCTAAAACCAAGCACATAGGCGGGTGGGCACCCGCATCTCTCCCCTCCAGCAGGGGGAATCCCCACGTCGCGATTCCCTCGGGAAAAGAGTGCAGCTCAGCGCTGCAGAGCCCTTGTGCTCCTTCTTCTTGGGAAATACGAATAAAGCGCTCTTCAGGGGCTAGGATTACCAAAAGTCCTGAAGGTCCTGGAGGATGATCAGAAGAGCAAAAGGGGTCCCAAAAAGTCCTTTCAGGCATCAAGGGGCAATGCAGGGCCCAGGGAGGCAAGCCCTCATGGCAGCCCCCCTGGGCCCCAGCAGCAGCACGCTCCAGCAGGAACAGCACACCAAGACTGAACAACAACCATGGGGTCACAGCCCCTATATTTATATCAGCATTTCCCTTTGTGTCACAGCACAGGGCTTAGGGATACCAGTCAGAACTGGTTTAGTGGGGATTTGGAGCACTTTGTTTTCGAAGCTCCTCTTCCCCTTTGTCAGGTGGGGGCTCAGTGATCAGACACACCACAGGGGCGGAGCCAGCATTGTACAGCCTGGGCACAGTCCTATTCAGAGTCAGGGCATTACCCCTCCCACTACTCTTAGCCCAGGTGTCCCATTCAGCCTAGCTGACTCACCCTGCCCCTCCTGGAGCCACACACACCCCCAGCCCCTGTCACTCACAAAGCCAGACATGCAATTCACATCAGGCAGGCAGACACATAGCACACAGAAATGCCAACTTCTAAAAGTGGCATTTCTAAAATAACCACAATAAATCTGCGCACACCATTGCGCAGCATTTATTCACACAATTTCATACATACCAGACTTGACCACACTGCTCCTTTCATAACAGGAATTACCACTGACACACACTGATCAGGGAATCCCCCATGCATTCCTATGGGAGGGCAGGCCAAGCTCACCAATGTAACACAGAGAGCGCATGCACTTTCCACTGGACCACAGTGCGAAAGTGCTCAGAGGCCTAAAATCACCAACACCAGGTTACAGACAAGGCAAAAAGTTCAGGGGTGAACCTGCCAAAAAGGGCCAAGTCCAACACAACGCCCTTCCAGCCAAAATGCAGGGTAGACCAATCACTACCTTGATGGGCTTCCCTGTTTGGGGCGATAGAACAAGGACGCGAGACCGCACTGCAGGGACACCCTCCGGTTTTACGCCACTCTGAACTCATGTGGTTCCCTCTAAAAAAACTCTCAGGCTCAACTAGGCTACCCCACTGGTACTCCCTAGTTGTCCACAGCCAGGACCAGGCCCTAGGCCACCCAGACGTCACTGGTCCTTGCCAAATCCACAGAGTGGGGGGCAGTAACCCCTGGCCCATAATAGCCATTCTCCACTCTTCCTCTCAGTGTAGTTCCAAACTGCCACTGATCCTCCAACCTAGGGTCCGCACCCTCAGGCTGACCAGAGGTCACGGGCGAAGCATCTCCTCACCCTAACTCTCTTCTGAGGTTCTGCTCTCTCCCAGGAGAAGCACCCACCAGAACACAACTCTCCCACCAGTTCAGGACCTCTCTCCATTAACTGGTCTACCACCTGGGATCCACATTCACCGGATGCACCGGGGTCAGAGGCGAGGACTCCCTCCCTCTGCACCCCCTTCCAGAATACTGCACCCTCCCATCAGGAGTGGTACCCCTAGAAGGCAAACCGGTCAGGACACTGATTACAGCCGCCCTGCCATCCAGGTCAGGAAACACCTGTTCCTGGCTCCCCAACCAAGGGACGGTACCCTTTGGTCAGATGCCCGGCGAACCAGGACTTCACGGGGAGCACGCATGCCCCCCCGAGGGTGACACATAACTAATGTGTCGTGTGACAGTCTGCCTGGCGCAGATCTCACGACCTCCTGTCCATCTGACAGTGCGTGCAGATCCCCCAGGACAGAAGTGGTGTCACCATGGCCCCTTCTGACCCACTGGTTCTTCCACTGGGGACTCTTTCCCCCTCTCACCCCTCACTCTGGACCTCTGCACCCTCCCAACTGGAGCGGTACTGCCAGACACCAGGACCGCTGGAGCTCTGGTTACAGACACTCCACGTCCTCTAGACACTGGAAGATCCTCCTCAAATGGCCTACAAGTACAGCCTAGGCCCCCGACCCGGTGTTCCCTGAAGAAACCATCTAGGCCCTGGGACTGGGTTTCGGGCACCTTGGGACAAAGCCCACACTCACTCCTTCTCCTCTGAGACAGGACGTGAGCCCCTACACCCCTCCCACTACACTGGGACCTAGCTGGGCTATACTGAACCTCTTCCACCACACAGGACCGGAAGATACCCGAGCCACTCTTGTTGGAATCACTCCCCAATGCCTCTTCAGATCCTCTAACACGGGGAGGTCCCCCACACAGAACAGTCCAACAGGACAGACTAGGTTCCTTTCCTGGTGTTCCCTCTAAGAACCATCCAGTACTGGAGACTGAGGTTGAGGCACGGATCACGGCCCAGTCTCACACCTTCCTCGCAGGACATGATGTGAGGCCTTGCAACCTCCTCTCTATAACGGTACCTAGTTGGGTTCCTCTGAACCATCTCCGCCACGCGGGTTGGGAGACACCTGCACCATTCCTTCAGGGTCACTCCCCCATGCAAGTTCCCTGCAATCAAATCAAAGAACTCACACCCAATCGTCCAGTGCAACACACTACTCATCCACATACGCCCCCCCCCAGACTGGTGAGACAGCTCCTCACTGCCCCTGAATCTCAACCTGTCCCCCTCTTAAACGGAACCAGGTACCATACTCTGGGAACTGGGAATGGGACTTCCTGCACTGGACTTCATCTTGCTGCCAACACTGGATCCCACCGTTACTGTGGATTCCAGAAAACTCACACTGCACTTAGGGGATAATCTACCCTCCCGAGCCAGTTACTCCATGCCAATTAAGTTACCACTGTAGGCCAACCCTAGAACCAGCAGACAGCACAGGGGCAGTCACTCCTTCAGCTTCAGGCCAACTCAAGAAATAGCACGATGGCACAAGGGCAGTCACTCCTTCAGCTTCAGGCCAACCCAAGAAATAGCAGTCTGCACGAGGGCAGTCACTCCTCCAGATTCTCTGGTTTCTGTCCTTGGCAGGAACCCCAACTCATAGTGCAATAAAACACATTTCAAAGAAATGACTCTTAAAACAAACTGAGACACAATAATCCCTTTCCATGTGACTATCTAAAATGCAGAGCTTGTAGTGCAACCAGTTGTCGCTGTGGTACTGCACAAATGCAAGTCCTATCCCCACCGCTGACAACCAATGTTAGAAATGGGATCTCTGGTTGGCTAAGGCTTGCGCCAAAGCCAGGCAGAGACCACCACTCTAGTCAGGGCGAGGGAGTTACACGCCAAAGATAACCCCTGCTCACCCCCTTGGTAGCTTGGCACGAGAAGTAAGGCTTATCCCGGAGGCAATGTGTAAAGCGTTTGCGCACGCACACAGCAACAACATACCAGGCACACCACAAAAAGGAACTCCACACAAGGTTATATCAAAAATAGCCTTTGTATTCTCATAACACATTAGAATAGTACTCACATAATATACATGGTGCCACCTGGCAGTAGGTCATATTTACAAGGGATTATTTACACCTGGCAGGGCCCACTGGACCACTGTCAGAACCATCACAAAGCGAACTTAGTAAAAGTAAGACATATCATAAACGTACAACCAGTAATTACTGGTAACCACTGTACTCAGCATCCGCCTGTAACATAAACCACATTATGCACAGTATCACATTAGGCGCGAATTACATTCTGCGCCAACCTCACCAGCATAAACGCATTATTCAATTATCTCAAAAGTCTAAACGCATTAGACCCTAACCTCCTATGCATAACTCACATTAGGGGCATAAATCACAGTAGAGAATAATCTCACTAGCATAAACCACAGTAGAGAATAACTCAAACATAACACAGTATGCAAAACCTCATAATCACAAAACCACATTAAAGGCATAAAACAGGGTGCGTAAATTATACTATATAAATCACATTTCCTAGCACCACATAAATCACATTAGGTCCCGGCGCCCTATAAACCTAACAGTCCCCCTGGCCAATTGGCCTTCTCAAAGGGGCTCACATGCCCTATGTCCAACAAAGTCAGGGCGCGCTGCCAATGCAGCAGAATCTCCAAAAGCGCGCAACTGTGCATACCTAAACGTGGCAGCTGACGCTACTTGCTGTGCAGCTGTGAAAGTACTGGGGTAGAGGAGTGCATCCCACTCCTATCTCCTAGCAAAAATGCCCCCAAAGGAAAGATGGCCTAAACGTTGCAGCTGCCCACTACTTGCTGGGCAGCTGTGAAGTAATAAGGCCTGGCACTCACCGTGCCCTTTGAACAAAGGTGCGCCAAACGTTGCAGCTGGCCGCGCTGGTGCAGTGCAGGTGAGAACAATATAAAGGGGCCCTGGCACATCTGTGCCTCCTCAGCCCCGCTGGGCTTCTTTACATAAAATTGCACCCCTCGGTGCAGGCCTGGCACTGGCACTATACGCACCGTCTGAGCTCCTCTCTTGGACTCTCTAACAAACACATGCCCCCTTGGTACAGCTGCCCTCTAGCAGGCGGGGCAGCTGTAATAATGGCCATAAAATAGGAAGAGGCATGGGCCCAATAATAGCCTTATGAGCCCCACTCTGGGACTCTGGAAAGAATTGCCCCCCTCGTTGGAGCGGCCCGCAATGGCGGGTCCGCTCAGCACATTGGCTGTGTCACTGTGCCTTGATCTTACCTCCCCCCTCGAGCCCACACTCACCGGCTCTTGTCTGGGGAGGTTCTCTCCTCACTTGTGCTCCTCTTTACCTGGTCCCCCTTCTGGGACCGGGACTTCTACCATCAGAGGCGCGGGGCTCTCTCGGCTCACGGGAGCCTTGCCACACCGGACCTCTCACTCGCGGGGCTTCCCTTCCGTCTTGGAAGCCCCGCCCCCGGACAGCACAGCCTTGCCTGCCTTCCGGGTCACGCTGGGCAGCGGCCCGGAAGAGACTTCTTTAGCGGCTCGGGCCGCGGCGGTGATTCCTTCTTGTGGCAAAGTGCGGGGTGGGCTCCCGCCTCAGCAGACAACGCGGGGTGGGCACCCGCATTAAAAACAAGCAGGAAGCGGCCATGTGGGGTGGGCTCCCACCTAAAACCAAGCACATAAGCTGGGTGGGCACCCGCATCTCTCCCCTCCAGCAGGGGCAGGAAAAGAGCGCAGCTCAGCGCTGCGGAGCTCTCGTGCTCCTTCTTCTTGGGAAATACATATAAAGCGCTCTTCAGGGGCTAGGATTACCAAAAGTCCTGAAGGTCCTGGAGGATGATCAGAAGAGCAAATGGGGTCCCAAAAAGTCCTTTCAGGCATCAAGGGACAATGCAGGGCCCAAGGAGGCAAGCCCTCATGGCAGCCCCCCCTGGGCCCCAGCAGCAGCACGCCCCAGCAGGAACAGCACACCAAGACTGAACAACAACCATGGGGTCACAGCCCCTATATTTATCAGCATTTCCCTTTGTGTCACAGCACAGGGCTTGGGGATACCAGTCAGAACTGGTTTAGGGGGGATTTGGAGCACTTTGTTTTCGAAGCTCCTCTTCCCCTTTGTCAGGTGGGGGCTCAGTGATCAGACACACCACAGGGGGCGGAGCCAGCATTGTACAGCCTGGGCACAGTCCTATTCAGAGTCAGGGGATTACCCCTCCCACTACTCTTAGCCCAGGTGTCTCATCCAGCCTAGCTGACTCACCCTGCCCCTCCTGGAGCCACACACACCTCCCAGCCCCTGTCACTCACAAAGCCAGACATGCAATTCACATCAGGCAGGCAGACACATAGCACACAGAAATGCCAACTTCTAAAAATGGCATTTCTAAAATAACCACAATAACTCTGCGCACACCATTGCGCAGCATTTATTCACACAATTTCATACATACCAGACTTGACCACACTGCTCCTCTCATAACAGGAATTACCACTGACACACACTGATCAGGGAATCCCCCATGCATTCCTATGGGAGGGCAGGCCAAGCTCACCAATGTAACACCGAGAGCGCACGCACTTTCCACTGGACCACAGTGCGAAAGTGCTCAGAGGCCTAAAATCACCAACACCAGGTTACAGACAAGGCAAAAAGTTCAGGGGTGAACCTGCCAAAAAGGGCCAAGTCCAACACTGATCATCAAGGGCATTGCATTATTGTTAATTTCAACTCCCCTCTTTTGACCAAAAGCCTTCTATTGGGAAGTATGAGTTCCATTTAGATTCCAGTGAACATGACTTGTTGCCTCTTGGGTATTTTTATAAACCTAGTCATCAAACACAAAAGGCTCCCCTTAGAGCTGATCACTACGCAGCCTGGAGCTCAGTAAGGGCCCCCCTAATTAGAGAAAGAGGAACTGTTGCCGGGGCTAGAACCTTTACCATCCCTACCTCTAACAGCTTTGTTGTATTAGCAGATATTGACTGACTTGCCTGGGCTGAATTAAAGTATCATCAGGTTACCCGTGGGGGAGGAGAGTGCCTGGAAGTCTTAAGAACTACAGATAGGTTAAGAGAAGGTTGAACGCCCCAGAAATCCCAGAGGATTCATTGAGCGTAATTAGCTGGAATATAGCTGGTTTAAGCTCTTTTTTTGTCAGATGAGAAGGGATAAGATATGTGTACACTATTTGATATTTGATGCTTCCAGGAGACTGGGGATGCAGGAGGTCAGTTATTTCTGGATGGCTTTATGAACTTTAGAGTGAATGTGGTGGTCTCAGTCCATGTAAGGGCTAAGGGAGGCTTAGCAACCTTTGTAAGCCTGAGGTTGGCTTATGAGGCAGAGCAGATAACTTTCGACTCTGAACTTATATTGGGAGTCATGCTATCATTCCCTCGCAAGGTGAAGGTTTTGATTATTAATGTTTATAATTCCCCCTCCTCAGAGGTAGCTCTAGAAAGTGAGTTAAGGCAATTTTTGGAAAAGTCACTCACATCGGGGCGATTTGATGAATCTCCTCCTCTCAGAACTTAGGGGCCTATTACGATGGTGGGCAGACTTTTTCCGCCCGCCACCGCAATGGAGCACGGGACCGACCGCCGAAGTTGTGGCGGTCCCGCCAGGCAAATAAGGATGCGCCCGCCACACTGGCGGGCGCATCCTCGACTTTGACATTGCGGCGGGCGGTGGTGTTAGCAGCACCCGCCGCAATGTCAAAGCCCATGTTGTGCATTGTCATGCACAACGTGACAGGCACCGCACGGTACCTGCCACCTTGCGCATGGCAATGATGGGGGTACCATGGGCACCCCCCAGTGCAGCCACCCACACCCCCCACCCCCCGGGGGCCCGCAATGGGCCCCCACGGTGATTTCCCGCATGCCTTTCCATGGCGGAGTCTCCGCCATGGAAAGTCATGCATCCTAATAAGGATGGAGGTGCCTGCAAGGCACCGCCACCATAACCTGAGCCTTTTCCGCCCCGCCAGCAATCCGACCGGCGGAAATGCGGCAGACGGTCTTCCCGTCCACCGCGGTGCCCCTCGCCATACTAATATGGCAGGGGGTGCACATGGGTCATTTGGCGGGCGGATTGCCACCGCCGGCCCGGCGGTGACCACCGTCGGCCCGGCGGTGGCGATCCGCCCGTGATCATAATAGGCCCCTTAATCTTATTAATTTATTAAGTACTGAGGAATATAGGTCACATAAAACAGTACCCACTTTTAAGGGCATGGGTGCGACTTCCACCATTGATTTTATTTTTGTCTTAGAAGATTTGTACTCATTAGCAGTGAGGTTTAGGACTTTTTGTATTATTTTTAGTGACCATAATCCCCTTCTGGCTGAATTTGACTGGAGAGGTTTAGGGGAGGATACCCGGAACAGGTATAGCAACCCTCTTATGCTAAAAGAGCAGGGTAGGCGAATAGGTTGAGGCAGGATTGTCCTTGAGGATTTTTTAAGGAAGCTGATCATAGGCTGTAATTGTGACTTCGAGGTCTGCCTAATTCCCAAATCCCCAGATCAGGCTATTCTGGATGCATATGTCAAAATATGCAGAGAGGTACAAAAAGCACACCTAGTCCTAAATTAAAAGCAAAGGAGGCAGGACCCAAATGGATTGATAGGCTTTGTTTGAATGCCCATAAAGATCTAAAGTGGTCCCTCATACTAAAGCCTAGGAATAGGGTGGCAATTAAAGTTGCCAGCAGGAATTAGACGCAAGCACAAAAGAACAGGAAGAGCCAACTTGTAAAAATGGCATGGGAGGAATTAAAGGAAGCATGCGAAGAGAGAAATAATTCAGCTTCCTTCAGGATTGTGAACCACCCTCTTTTTAGTGAACTAACCCCACCAGACATGAGTCAAATGGTCTCAGCTAAAGATTGGGTGGGACATTTTGAAATCATCTACACTGATGGAGGGGGTGCCACCATTGATATTTGAATTAGACGAGGTAAGAGCTGGCATACTGGGAACCTCCCTAGGAAAAGCGCCATGGCCTGATGGGGTTCCTGGGGATCTTTTTAAATCATGCGTGGACCTCTGGACTCCAGCACTCACTCAACATTTGAATTCTGTAGCCTGCAGTCATATCCCCACATCCTGGAAACAATTAATCATCATACCAGTCTTTAAAAAGGGCAAACAAGATGATCCAGCGTGCCACCGGCCCATATCTTTATTAGATTCTGAGGTTAAGGTCCTCGGCAGGATTCTCCTGAAAAGACTGGTGGACTGGTCTGATCATAGAGAAATTCTTTCAGATATCCATTGAACAGAGTCTTAACCTATATTTGGTAATTAACAAATATACAACTGTTAAAGGGGGAAATATACATCTAGCCTTCATGGACCTCAGCACAGCCTTTGGCATAGTGAATAGATCTTAGCCGTTGGCTGTGCTGAGGGACATGGGGGTAGATGAACAGCTTGTATCATTTGCACACGGGCCTAGAAGCCTTTGTGAGACATGGCCATCAGGATGAATGCACTACGCACTTTCAGTTAGGGCGGGTGGGGTCCATCAGGGCTGTATTTTGGTCCCAATGCTATTTATAATGTATATTAATAGGCAGGACCAGTTTTTAAAGGAGCGTTACCAGGATGTACCAATGGTGGGAACCAGAATGGTCCCGGCATTATTTAATGTGGATAACTCTGTTTTAATTGAGTAGACATCAAATGGCCTACACTTAATATTAAATCTCTTTTATACATTTATGGAGGATTTAGGACTTAAAATTAATTATCATAAGTCCCATACTATGACAGTTGACACGACAAAGAAAAAGAAATTAAAAGTACACCATATCAAGGGTCATTGTTTAGGAAAAGTGGATAAATTTTGTTATCTTGGTATCCTGTTGGACAACCAACTGACCACTGATTAAAGCACATTTACAATCCCTTAATAGGGTAGCTCATGGGATAGATTCCTTTAGTATGTGCTTAGGAAACAGCCATTTTAAATCTGTTTTACATCTTTACAATGTGCAGTGTGTTCCCACGGTGGTGTTTGTTGCTGAAATCTGGGGATACAAGCCTTGCCGTTCAATTCAAGTTGCTGAAAATAAAATTTGTAGAATGCTATTAAGAATTCCCCAGAGTGTCCCAGAGGAAACTGTTTACGAAGAAATGGGGGCAAATCTTATAACTGATTTTTTTTTACTTCGCCCAATACTTCTTTGGCTATCAATATGGCTTAACAGTGAATTGGAATTTAACAGAAGGATTGTAATTGACTGCGTGAATTTGGAACAAAGTCATCGCATACCATGACATGGTTAAGTTACGTTAAATCAACCCTGGGGGTGTTGGGTAAACCCCAGTTGTTCAGTACCCAAGAGCTGATCAGTAAATCGGACATAGGTTCAGCAAAAGAGACTTTTAGATTATCTACTCGCGAAGCTAGGCTACAAGTAGCTCAATTCAAGGATAGTTCTAAGCACTATATGATTGTGAAATCCATGAATAAAATGGAAATGTACTTAAGTTTGGACATAACTGCTCATAATAGCAGACTGCTAACTTATTTCCGTTTAAATCTCTTTCCGCAGCTGGTGATGGGGTGGCAAACGCCATTAGACTGTCCTTTTTGCACAAGTGACATGATTTCTGCCCTAGACACTTTGCATATTGTTTTTATTTGCCCTAACTGGTTAGCCTTAAAATGAAAGTATATTCACCGCCTTTTTGCTCCTCTGGATTTTTATCAAGCAAGACCAGCCTTACTTTACTTGCAGCTACTGGATTTGCTGAAAATCTGTTGCTTTTTATCCCGGTTTTTAGCAGGGGTGTATTTTGCTAACTTGGGAAATTAACTGCGACAGTGAGCTATTTTATAAATGTACTGTTCATGTAAATTGGTTAAAATTTGATTAGATTAATGGTTTCAGGAGGTTCCTATTATTCCCTACTTACATAGCGGAACCTCATATGGAGGTTTGTGTTTGTTAGGTTTCATTATGCTAAGCCCAACGCCCTTTTATACAGTATTTTTTAAGATGTTTTTTGCTGTACGTATATATTTTTAGCAATGTATTTTTAGTTTTTCAAAAGGCTGCACCTTAAAAATGTGCTGTATTTTAATTTTTAATTAAATTTTTAATTTAGATATGTCTGTGAGTGGTTCTGTGGATGATGTCATCAGTAATGTCATTGGGGATGTCATTTGAGATGTCATCAGTGATGTCATCAGTGATGTCATCAGTAATATCACTAACCATGTCACAAGTGATATAATATGTGAGATTATATGCAGTGCATTGTGGGGGTGTAAGTTATAGTTAGCTCAGGTAACTATAACTGCAAAATTTCACTGGTTTTGTATGAGTGAAATACGAGCCTAACTATACCGTCCCTGTAACCCTTAGTTTTTAAAGTGAATTTCTATGTTTTTTTATCTAGTAGTCACATTTGCAGAGTGATGGAGAAAGGGGGCGGTATCTCTGACCAGCTCTCAGGAATCCTGCTGTAAGGGACTTACTGTAGGTAACAAGAGGGCTTCTTGGCCCCCAAGGGCCCTCAGCAGCAAAGGGGACTTCATTCCCCAATCAGTAGTGCAACAGGAGGTGCGTTTGCAGAGTGGTGGAGAAAGGGGGCATGGCCTCCGAAGTCCTCACACCAATCGTGCTCTGTGGGACTTAGTGGAGGTAATCGCGAATACATCAGCATTCACGAAATGTCGGCATTTGCAAATATCACATAACTATGGAATAAAGGATTTCCTTGGACAACACACTTTTTATTATTCTTGAAGGGAAGTCCCCACCTAGTTTTCTCTTTTCCACACTTCCAGTGGAGACATTGGATTCACCTTTGATACTCTCTTCTGTTTTCCGAATACTGGAACTGCATTTTAAGATTTTTTTGTTTTGATTTCAAAATTAAAATTGCATCTGGTGGAAGTGAGCAGCAAGAGCCACTCTTTGAAGAGGACAATTCTTCTAATGAGGAAATCCCAGCAAAGCGGCAATCCATTGCCTGAGATTTCTTTACTAGCCCCTCTGGGGAGAAAAAAACAATGGCCAAGCACATGAACTGCTTGTTGTGTGAAAAGACTCTTTCCAGGGGAACATCTAAAAGGTAGTCCTATGGGACAACAAGTATATTGACCCACCTGAAGACATACTACAGCAAGGAGTTGAAAAGAGTGCAGAGTGATCGCAGTGCAGGAGATCCATCTACTTCTACTGCAACTCCAGTTAAACCGGGAGAGTCAATTCCCACCAAAGTGGAGCAACGTCTCCCAGAAAAGTCCCCAGACTAAGAAGAATTGGGTCATTTTGTTTGGAGTGCAAAAGAGTCCTCACAGTGAGGGACCAATCTGTTGCTGCAGTTCTGGAAGCAGCAAAGAACCACACCTGTTAATTGTTTTCTTCTTTTTTTATTATTGAGAACATGACACGTTACCCTATTTTTTGGTTCAAACCTTTTAATTAATTTTACTAGTGATGTAAACTGTACAAAAAACCTCATCTCACCTATACCCACCGGCCAGTGAGGAACTGTATGTAGAGGAAAAGAAGAACTAGAAAAGGATAAGTAAGGAGTAGAGAGAAATTAGAGGAGGGGGAATTTGATATTCTATCTAGTTGCATGGATGGCCTTCAAAGTGTGGACAAATGGTGCCGCCTACACATAGAATGAGAAGGAGTGTAGTGCCAATGCCCGGGAGATTCAATCAGTTGTCTGAGCAGTTCATGTGAGGTAAAGAACACATAAATAGGCAGGGCAGGTCAGCTCTAGGAACTCTTTTGACAGGAATTGGAGTCATGGTCCGCATGTTTTATCAAATAGATGCATTTTTTGCTCTATGGATGCCATTAGCTTTTCCTTGCCAAAGAGATCCCAGATTTTGTAAAGCCAGTGTAGATGAGTGGGTATTTTGAAAGAACCCCAACGGGATAGCAAAACTTGCTTGCCAGTGCAGAAAGTGAGAGTGATAGCTCGTCGCCGCGTTGATTTCACGGGGTATGTTAGTGCATTCGGGATGCCCAATAATATGCAGCTTGGGAATCTGGGGAGTTGAGTGTTGTATATTTGGTATCTAGTACTTCAGTCCAGTGGTGTTGAAGCTTCGGACATTGCCAAAAAAGATGTGTTAATGATGCCTCCTGTCCGCAGCCTCTCCAGCAGAGCACATCCTCATCCTGTTTCCACTGAGCTGTTATAGCAGAAACAAGGTGTTACTCTATGCTTCTAGTAAGTAGCCATTTCTCAAATGGCAATAAGGGATGGCTCACATGTGGGCGAATGTCAGGTTGGGAACCCAGAGGCGGATAGTCAGGTACTGTCAATGGGCAGCAGCTGGGATACCATAGTGATGCTGGAGTTGAGGAAATTACAATGCCTCTGTGTGGTCGAAAAAGTCACCTTTTCATTTGTAATTGGCCTGTTCCCATTGTACACAGCTGGATTACTGACAAGCTGGTGGAAGTCTGGATTGCCAATGAACGACTTTTATGGGGCTATGCGAGTAGATCATTCTTTTGTTATCTGCACCCTGTCCCATGTCCCAATAGAAGCTCTAAGAACCGGTGCAATGTAAACCGCAGGTGGTCTGTGATGTTTAGGCAACCAGTGCACCTTTCAAATGTGGATGCCAGCAACCGCCTGGCCGATGAAGCACCAGAGCTCCTCCGAGCTGGGTCTGGTCCATTCTACTATGTATTAAAGCTGAGCAGCCTGGTAATAGTGTGTGAGATGTGGGATCCCCAAGCTGCCTCCACCGGGATAGATATGCCTGTTTTTTGGCTATACAGGCTTTCTTGCCCATCTAGATGAAGTCTTCTATAAGGTGTTGTAGTTTGTTCAGGACGTGTGGAGGGGGTTGCAGAGGCAACATCTGCATAACATATAAGATCTTAGGCAGCAAGGTCATCTTACCAGCTGCCAGGTGTCCATGCCAAGAAAGTACATAACTCCTCCAATTCTGTATATCAGATGTGCTTTAGACAGAAGAACACCATAATTGCTGTCTGTGATTTGAGTTGGTGTAGAGTAAATGTGAAAGCCTAGGTATGTTACCCCCTGCTTAGCCCAAGCAAAGGGGAAGAGGCACTTGAGGATTGGCTGGTCAGCCTTAGGGACTGTTAAATTGAGAATCTGTGATTTCTGAAAGTTTACGTTGAATCCAGAGGCTTTTCCAAAGGCCTCCAGTTCCTTCATTAAAGGGGTCAATGACTGAAGTCGGTGTGTCAGGGCTATCACGATATCAACGGCGTAGAGAGCCAGTTTATGATCTCCCCCACCCATGGTGATTCCTGTTATGGCGGGGTTGCTACTAATACATTCTGCGAGGGGCTCCATATACAGGACAAAAGCAACTGTGACTAGGGGCAGCCCTGGTCATCCCTTGGGTGATGTCAAAAGAGGAAGAAGTCAGACAGTTTACTCGAACTGCTGCCCGTGGACCTGTATAGCTACATCCAACCCAGCGTCTTAACTGCTCACCAAGGCACACCTTCTGGAGCACCGAGAAAAAGTAGGTCCAATTCACTCGGTCAAATGCCTTCTCGGCATCCACTGATAGTAGGAGTGCACTGGAGCGTTGACTTTTGTCCAAGAGGTGGCACAAGCGTTTGGTGTTATTGCTGCAATTACGTTCGAGGATAAACCCCGCTTGATCTGGGTCTACATGGCCTTGAATGTATTGAGCCAATATGTCCGCCAATATGGTGGAAAAAAGCATGACATCGACATTTAACAGAGAATTTGAGCGGTATGATTAGCAGTGTACAGGGTTTTTACCTGGTTTCGGCGTTACCGTTATGGTAGCTAACTTCATAGTGTCTGTTAGGGAGCCTGTGGAGCTGAACGAGTTATATAATCGAGTAAATATGGGGACAAGTGAGGTGGCAAACAGCTTATAGAAATCAGAACAACTCATCCAGTTTAATGTCTTGATCTAATTGAAAGGCATCCTTTGTGGATAGGTGCTCCATGGTGGCTTGCGTTAAATATGAAGCAACATCATGCACCGTCAAGTCGTTGGTGGAGTAAAGAGTGGCATAAAAGTGCATAAAAGGGCTCAAAGGACTGGACAATTTGCTCATCTTGAAGTAAAATGTCGTCCTGTGGCCTCTCAACTTCAGTTGCCCATTGCCCATAGGTGTTGTGCCAAAATGCGCCCTGCTTTATTGCCCCCTACAAAGTACTTCTGCTTAGTACGTAGGAGGGTGTATTCTGCCCTGTCCATGTCTAAAGCTTTAAGCTGCTTATGTGCAACTGTGAGTTGGTGGCAAATTCTGTGTGAGCTCGATTGTTTATGTGCCTCTTCTAATTCCTTCACTTGCCCCTCTAGCATGATTCTCTTATCCCTTCTATCCCGATTCAGGCAGGCTGCCAAAGCGATCAGCCGGCCGTGGAGCACTGCCTTCAGTGACTCCCAGAGAAGTGATATGGGAGTGTCCGGGTTATCATTAGTGTCTAAGAAATCTTGAATTACTCCCTTTATCTCTGTAATGTGGGCCTCAGATGTAAGGTGTTTATGGTTAAGGCACCAAGTACGTGTTGTGGAGTCAGATTTGGCAACTGCATGGCGATGGTAAGTGGGCCATGATCAGAGAGAGCAATTATACCCATATCAACTGCAATGGTGGATGCCAAGATGCATGAGGTTGTGAGGAAAAGGTCAAAACTAGCGTATGTCTGATGTGTGGCTGAAAAGAAAGTGTAGTCCCTCTCTAATGGATGTTGTTTGCGCCAGGCTTCTGTAAGCCCTTGCGTAACCAGTTGGTCTAGGGCCTGAGGAGAGAATGTGCCTGTATGCCCCACCTGTTGAATGGACCGTTCTAGGCCAGCGCTGAGAATTACGTTAAAATCTCCCACAATGAGAACATCGGTGTCTGTAGTAGTCATCACTTGACCCAAGGCATAGAGAATAAAGGATCCCTGATGATCATTCGGGGCATATAAGGTAACTAGTGTGAACGTGTATGTCTCTATGGTAGCATGGAGTGCTAGGAGTCGACCAGGGACTTCGGCTTGTGTCTGAACAACTCTGCCGGGGAAGTGGGAGGCCAAGAGGATTGCCGACTCTGCCCTCTTTCGTGTGCATGAAAAGAAATACTGGCGTTCCAACTGTCGTGTAGTTCCTATAGTACCCATGCAGGACCTGCGCGTTTGGATAACATAAACTGTGGGCTTGGTGGCAGATTGATTCTGTACACCCCCACCGAGAAATGTTAGCCTGTTTGTGTAAGCTAGCTCACAGTGCCACTAGTGTCTCCTCTTATCGGGGAGAGATTAGTTTCTGGCAACCTCAGAACATGACAACCCTGATCCCTCAAGATCGTGGAAACAATGTACTACTTTTCGCTCAGTCACTCGTGCTCATTTAGTTTATCTCAGAGGTACACAGAATAAACAGTCTGGGCGTTTCAATAAGGATTTATTGAACAGTTGTTATTCTCGTGTAAAGTATATGAGCTAAAACAACCATTAGACAGTAGCAGAGATATATGATTAGCAGTACTATGAATATAAAAGGATAGTACAGTTCTATCATCTTGCAATAAGCATGAATAAATACATGAATATAAAATGCATTGATAAAAGAGAGTGCGGACTCCTACGATGCCTATCTATATGTACCTAAGTGTACCTAGCATGTGAGTAGGTGTGCAGCCAAGAATCCCTCTAGGATTTGGTCGAACCCCATTACCTGAAGTGAGAATGTAGGAGCCTCTCCTGGTCTCGAGCTGGACACCCCGCAAGGGATGTTCAGACCACTGTCAGCTGGAGCGTCTGCATGCAGGAGCCTCAGCCTCTCTGGTCAGTGTGTCGGCCTGCAAGTCTCGGTTCCCTCTAACTACTGATAGCAAGAGGTGCAATATTTATACAGAAAAGTATATATAGTCCCTTTGTCCCTTGTTCTTGTGTTAGCCATTGTTGGGTATGAGGATGACGTATGGGATGAACCTTGTGCGTAGATATTAGGAAGATGGTGTATAGCCCCTGCCTGGTTTCCAAGTAGCCTCATGAATATTTTATTCATGCAGTGTCAGTCTAAAGATGAAGTCATAGAACACTATTGTTCGGGAGAAACCCTCCTTCTGCACCCAGGCCTAGAACTAGGTAAAAGGTTCAGTCCATAAAAGGCGTTCAATCCTTAAAAGGCTCGTTAGTGTGTAATGTAAGCCTGGGCGTAGTTCGCGAAGTAGCGCTACGCGAAGCTACGCAAAGTGCAGTTCGCACTACGCGAGCTCTGCGTAGCACTACGCAAACTGCGTAGTGCGCTGTTCGCAATCATTGCACAGTGCCGGATGCTTGTCCGCACTGTGCAATCATTGAAAACGGCATCTTGCACAGTGCAAGCTGTCTTTTACTGCCGCTCGAGTAGATTTTTACTCGAGCGGCAGCTTTCTCAACACGGACTGGTAGTTTCTCATCGCGAGCGGTCGCGAGCATACGCGACCACTCGCAATGAGAAACCTGACCTCCCCGCGTTGAGAATATCGCCGGGAGGTTTATTTTCCACGCTCGCGATCGGCAACTTGATGTTGCTGATCGCGAACGAGAAAAGTCTCGCCGGGATGTCATTTTTGCTTGCTCGCGGTCCCCAACTTGACGTTGAGGACCGCGAGCAAGCAAAAATGACCGCTGCACTACGCTACGCGTGTTTGCACTGTGCTACGTGCAATTCGCGTTGTGCGAAGTAGCGCAAACTTCGCAAACTACGCGAGCGTAGCGTAGTGCTTTGCCCAGGGTTAGTGTAATGTAGGGGAGGTGATGTAGGTGAAAGGGTATGATGTTGCCCGGGCCTATATTAGGGTACCTATATGAAACATAACACCCACTCCTCTTCCGAACAGTCAACAATGATAAAAATGCTAGTGGACTATTCTCTTTACTAGATAGTAGTGCATAGAACATTTTTCAATGAGCTTCGTTAAAATCCTGTTTTAAAATCAATTTAAAAACAGTTTAAAAAGGTAAAACATTTAAATTCTTGCTTTGAAAATTAGTTGTTTTGGAATTGTCACTTAAGCCACAGTCCTAATTGAGTTTGTTTATATAAGTTGAATGTCCACAAGCGTCGAAAGGCCATGCTTTTCCAGCGTGAAAGTGTCAATTTTTAGGGAGTGTCCCAAATTTAGTTAATTTTAGAAAAGTAAAATCCAAATTCTTTCCCAGCACACGATGAGCCAATTACAGATTAAATGTCCTGGCTGGGAGACGCAACATCATCGCTGCTCGCTGCTGCAGGGGACGGCCCTTGTAACACCTCGCAGAGCATGTCAATAGAGCACAGATGATATTCAGTTCTGCCAATGGCTGGTGTAGAGGCAGCCAGTGCTGCCGTCGATACCTCGGTGCTAATGGTGGAGCCAAAGCTTAACCCAGTTGTAAAAGGCACCTGCGGATTCTCGAGAAATGCGGCCATCAAGATGGGAATGCGCTGGGTTCCAGCCGGGTATTCAAGTCCGCAGGCGTGTCCGATGCAAGTGTCAGACAGAGGTCCAACACGCATTCTTCACCGCAAAACAGGCATTGAAGAACAGGTAAGATGCAGTCCATCCAGACTGGTCTAAACGATAGGAACCAAGAGGCGCTTGTTCCCTTAGGCGAGGTGTGCCCAGAAGTTGTACCATGCGTTCACGGTATTTCCGCTCCAGGAGCGATTTTGCCATTTCGTTGGTAATTGGGCCGTCCATTGCGTAGTTGGTAAATTACAATCAGGACTCCCGCTATTGATAGCAGGATCAGAGGTAGACCTCCGAAAATGCTTCCAAATACGGAGTGTATAAAGTTCGGGATAACTCCAAGGATTGTCTGAAAGGTGCTAAGAAGTCCTGACCCTATGGTCTTAAATAGGTGTACAATTCCACTCGTATGAGACATATTAAAGATACGACCCACCATTTCTGCTAAATGAATGGGGCAGTTTGTACGTATAAGTGCCTGTATCTCACTCGAGGTCCTTGCGATTTGAAGTTCAACGGTATCTCGAGCGGAGGTTAAGGGTACGGTCTGCTGTAAAAGCATGGCTTTCAGTCTGCTCAAAGTATCAATCTGTATAAAGGAAACATTCAACGAAGGCCATAACGGCGCCTCCCTGACTGTACTTGTTGGGGGAAACAATACTTGCATACAGCAAGTAACCCTGGAGTTCACAGTGACAAGATAGGCAATGCCCGGAAGCATACCACAGCAACCTTGATCGTTCAGCATCAAGTAACTCCCGTTCGAGAGCAGCTCGAATACCGGCTTAATCACGGCAGCTGGAGTCCCTTTCATGTGGCAGGACAAGTTTGCTATTGAACCATTACATGCTCCGTGCAATGTAATGTCCCGGCACATGAGAGAACCGCTCAAAGCGTTGTTGCAGTTAGTACCACTCAGAAACACTTCTCGATCCCCACTCCGGCATCGAAATCTATACGGTAAATCCCAGGATGCCCTAATGTACCCCTTACCCATCTCTTCATATTTGCCCGCCTGCCGTTGTTCAAGGCAACATTGAAACTGAAAAGTAGTGACCGGTAGAGTTATGTGGCCATGGATCATCCATTCAGTAGATGGCACTTCCGCCACTGTAAATGGTAGTCGGTTCAGTTTTTCAATACCCAACATTGTATATTTAGCTCCCCTTTGTGCCATTTCAACCTGTTTATCTGTTAGATTATATTCAGAAAACAGAGTCGTACTGTTTATAAAACGCCAAGGCACAAAGCCTGCGCGCAAAGATTGCAGCGTCTAGCTTAATAACACGATAGAATGTAATTGAGATTGCCCGTGTTGTAGTATGGCCAAATCTTGTTCTAGGATGTCTATCGCAGAAGACATAATGTTGCCCAAAGAATATATATTCTGGAGGACAAAATCGTTAACCCATTGTCTACCACAGCCAATGATTTTTCTAAGTTAATACGGTCTATTTCCCGTATTCTCTCTGCGGCCTCTTGTTGTGATATTTTCCACTCTTCATTATAGGCAGCATAGATGCCAGCATATATGAAACCTTTCTGACGTTGTTTCCTGGGACCTTGTAAAAAATCCCGAAGATCCATGTCTTGTGAGTAAGGTTAAGTGTTGTTTCACTTCTGTTAGTGTTGAGGTCTCTAGCCAATCAAGGCACAACTTCTCAACACTGTAGGATGTCACTACCCCTGGATGTTCTCTTTGTACATAACGTGGGTCTGGCCTGTGGATACTGTACCCTTCGGTAATACCCAAGAATCGTTTATGACATATGTTTGTGTCTAAGGGCCAAACCACCCATTTTTCCCAATTTGGGTCTGATCTATTGTACTTTAAAATGTCATCTACTGTTGCCCCTTCCTGGGAAGTCGAATTTTGCCACCTCGTGTTGGAAATCGAGGTGTGTTCAGGTCCTTTACCTTGGCTAAGCCAAGACAGGATGTCTGTTGCACAGTTTTGTTCAGAAATATCATCTGCTGTGGAATGAGGCATGCTTGAAATAGCGCTTCTGTTCCCTGGACTTGCCAGTCCCTAGAACCCCAGACTGATTTTAGGTCTATTGTGTACTTCCATAGGTCAACACCCTGTTCAGAGAGTTGGGCAATAAAGGAAGCAGAGTAAATCTGTTTGGTATTTGGCAACATAATTTTGAGTGCTGATGTTGGTATAACCTTATAATAGTATGAGGCTGGGTCAGTGGTGTTAAAACCTAAAAAATATGAAAATTTCTGTGCAAATGTCTGCAAACTACCCTTGGGTAGTGTAAGGCAATGTTCCCACTGATGGTACTCAAACACATTTCTAGGCGAAATAGATTTGTGAGGGAAATGATGGCCATAATATTGGTAACAGTACAAAGTGTCATAGTCTGAATTACTTTCTAACATTTCAGTGTTTGGAAATGCAGCAGTTTTTTCTAAATCAGACAACATGTTATTAACAGTTTCAGTGTCCCAATCATCAGAAAATATACTGGCGGTAATGATATCACTTAATGAAATTTTAAATAAATGTGGAATTTTTAAAAGTTCAGTCGGTCCGAATATTTCGAAATCAACCTTGTCCCAAACTATACCATCTGGTATAGGAACCGCTGTGATGTTTACTGATAACAAGTCTCTCTGTTCACGATGAGACGATTGATGTGGTTTTAAAATCAAATTAACTTTCGGGGCTGCACAGCTCTGTTTAAGATATAGTCCATTAATAAGCATGCTAAAAGTTATCACTAAGCCTAGCCAGAAAAGAAAAAATAGAATCCCAGTAATTACCCAAAGTTCAATCCAAGGCGATACCAGGTAAGTCTTTTTAAGAAAGTTCAGAAAGTCTTTAGCTTGCTGTTTACGTGATTTTTGGGCTGATTTTTGGGCTGGCGTCTTTTCATTTTCACTTAAATCTAAAGAAAATGTATAAAAATTCATGAAGTAGCCAGAAGCAGTTCGATCAATTGTAGGAATTGCATCGGGATTTGTTGAAATCGCATTTTGCTCTCGTCGAGGCATGCTGACGTAGACATCTGTATTTGGTCTGATTGCAACTTGAGTGTTGTTTTGAGTTTCATTTTGTAGATGAACTTCGGGTTCAAGGGAAACGAGTTCCATAGAATTGTTGCTTAGTCCTTCATTCCTCACAGGAGGCTCTTCAAATGTGATCAGTCTTTCTGTTTGAACTTCTTGGATTGTAGCGAGAGGAGGGCGTCTGCTACTGTGGAGTCCACGAGTACTACTGTTCAGTATTGGCCACATAGTGTGGTTTGATTAAGTCGATTGAGACAAATCTTTTCTCCTTTTTCCCAGCAAGAGGCGGCAAAAGAACAGTTTGTGTTCCTTGAGTTGCTAGGACAGGTACAGGCTTCTGTATGATGGTCCAAATTCTTTCTTGTCCGCTATTTTCTCTCTGACCAGATCCCCTATTTTTGGGATCCAGACAGGTCTTGCCGTGTTTGCCTTGACTTCCTCAGTGGCGGTCTGTTTCTGGACAACGTTGCTTTGTTGTGTCCTGGATTTATTTAGATCCTGTAAAACAGCCAAACGATCATCGATATCAAATGGTTTCTCATCCGCCACTGTGCCTTCATACTCAAGATCAGCTACCCACATTCTTGTCCCAAATAGGACCTCATATGGAGTGACACCCCCTAGAGAATTTCTTGGCTGGTTGTTTAGTGCTCTTTGTACCCCATAAAGGTGACTGACCCAACTACCGCCCTTGCCTAATACCCTAGCTGTTAAAGATTGCTTTAAGTCCCGGTTTTTCCTCTCCACAACTGAATTTCCCTCAGGATGGTATGGAGCGAGTACCACAGTGCTACGCCCATACTTTTCATGGCCTCTTTGTAAGCCCGAGAGCTAAACGCCGGGCCATGGTCAGAATGCAACGTGCCAACTGTGTATGTCCCGATAAAGACTCGCAAATCTTTTATAACAGTTCGAGCGTCAGCCGTGCGTTGAGGCCAAATCCAGAGGAATCTTGAGCAGGAATCCACTGCAACCATGATATACTTGTAAGCCCCATCAGATTGTAAGGGGCCGCAGTGGTCCAGATACACGCATGCAAGAGGTTTGTCAGACATAAGTAATGGTGTCTGCGCCGGGCGTATTCTGGTGGAGCCTTTCATCTGCTGGCAGATGTCGCATTTCAAGACATAGTCTTTAGTTTGCTTTGTTAGACCGGGCCACCAATAGCGCTGCTTCAACAATGAAATAGTCGCTGTAACGCCTGTATGTGCAGAGCCCAAACCCTCGTGTGCTGCTAGTATTAAACCTTGCCTACGATCCATATTTGGTATTACTCTGTCCCCCACTCCAGGAATCTGAGCAAATGGAATGTTGTTTGCATGTATCTTGTAGGAGTACTTGAGTGGAAATTTCTTTGGTACTGCTCCGCTGTTTTTGTTTGAAGCAATGACAGCGACCATAATCTCACCGTCTATTCTCGTTTTTGAACGAGTGATTGCAGCTACGGAAGCCGTTCGCACAGCCCCCTTTGCGGCTTCATCAGCCAATGAATTCCCTTCAACGTGAACGCCGTCACATTGATGACTCAGTGTGTGTATCACGTGAGCCCTTGGTAGGTCGTTTTTCAACTCCACTACCTGTTCCTATAGCATTTTATGCTTAATTGTGCCACCTTTTGCGTCCTTAAACCCGTTTAGTTCCCAATGATGCAGATACTCATTGTATGACTGCACACAGTAAAAGGAATCACACACAATTAGTGTGGGGAATTCGAGATCCGTATTTACAAGTGCCAGTATCAGTGCTTTTAACTCTGCCAACTGAGCCGTGCAGTCTCCTAGAGATTGCGTTTTGGTGCAACTTGGATGGAACTTCCCATCCCGCATGCGACCTTTAACGATTGCACACGCTGCGCTATATTGTTGCTTACTCCCTACGGCCGGTTGAGCAGATCCGTCAGTGTAAATAATATATTCATACTGATTGAGAGGCAATATTTCATTAGGCAGAGGATATTCTTGTTCGTATTGCAGAAATGCTTGTGTTTTTAGACTTGGGTCAAATCTGTATTCAACGTCCGTTGCAGTAAGAGAATTAGCCCATTGTATCCCTCTCGGATGTAAAGCTTTTCCATTTGGAATGCTAGCCTTTGTAACAGCTTCTAAAGCTGGTACTGAGGTTACGACAATTATGCGTTTCCCCTGAGCCAGTGCTCTTTCTCTTGCTACAGCGGTCTGAACTGCTGTCAGGATTTTTTCCGTTGAAGTAAAACGCATTTCTGCGTTTGTGTACAGGTGTGATTTGTACGCGATTGGTACAGTGTCTCCTTCATTGACGGTTAAGTAAGTGCACCCGCATTGACCCGCTATTACACGGATCACCAAGATGTGTATGTTTACGCGTGTCTGTAAGTGTTTGGACGCAATCATGTCTTCTTGTAATGAACGTAGGATATTTGAATGTTCCTGTGTCCAATGTTTGACTGAAAAGTCAGGTTTTATTAAGTCGTAGAAAGGTTTCACTTTTTCTGCGTAATCTAAAATCTATGTTCTGCCGAAATTTAGGAATCCCATTATTGATTGTAGATTTTGTAATGATTTTGGAGGCTGGAGCAGCGCACACTTTTCTTAAAAGTTAGCTGCCAGGCTTTTCCCTTCACTTGAAAGCTCGTATCCTAAAAACAGGACATTGAGGTGGGCTATGTTTGATTTTTTTAAATTTAATTTGTAGCCCTCAGAGGCGAATCCCATTTTAATGGTGCTCACCCTGGTCAAGTGCTTTTTTAAGTCATCGTCCGTCAGATAAATATTATCCACATAGGACAATGCTTCCTCATCAAAATTTTGGAGTAACTCTGTTACTCTTGATGAGAAGACCCCCGGGCTGTACTTATACCCCTGGGGGAGATGACAAAATTGCTGCTGGGACCCCAACGCTGAGAATGGGGTCAAATACCTGCTTTCAGGCGCTATATTTTGGCAGAAAAATCCATTTGAGATATCTAATGTAGTTTTGTATTTCTTCCGCACAATGTTATTCATTAATGTGGCACTGTGTGCATTTTGGACAGCGAATGTCTTTGTGCATGAGTTTAAATGGCTGTAATCTAAAACTAGATGATATGTGTTGTCCGGTTTCGATACTGGAAACAAAGGATTGTTTATTGGTGAGGTGCATGTTTCGATCACCCCTTGGTATTGAAGTTGATCTAGGATCTCCCTGACTTGTTTTTTAGCTTCTTGCTTTATTGGGTATTGCCTCTGAGCATTTGGTGAAACTATTAACGGGATCACGTGGTGGGATGAATCCTCATCCCAACCAGCATGATTTTTGCATAGTGCTGGAGCTAGGGCAACCGCCCACTCCTCTGCATAAGCATGTTTAAGATGTATGGTCGGAAAAAGATGGAAAAATTACAGTTTCTCCCCTGGGGCACTCCATAACGAATGTTGGCAGCCAATCTTGTTCTGCTAATAGGATGTCATAACCAGATGACAGATTTTCCCAAAAGAGACCTTTAACTTTCCTGGTCTTGTTCCCCTCCATTTGGAGTGTTATTTCGTGTAACTTATGTGGGACGCTCACCCTGGTGTCTGGTGTTTCCACCGTGATGTAATCATTCAAGTCCGCTGTCACCAGAAATTCCTTCAGGTTCTGGCGAGCTATTGTTACTTCTTCCGCACTGTCTAGCATCGTCAGAGCCCATTCCCTGTTCAAAAGCTGCGTCCTCAGAATTCTGGGCATGTCTGATCTTTATGCCTACAACTTTCTTTTTCTTAAACTGTGGTTTTGATTTTGATTTTTCTTCTTTTTTGGAAGTATAGTCTTGAGCGTGTTGCTTGTCTCTGGACTTTGTACGCTCCTCTTTGTGTTCTGACCGTCCTTCTCTCTCGGTGTTTTTCATCGAGCCCTGAAAGGAATGAGAGGAACGTGTACAAGTATCCTGATACCTGTCAGGTTTCCTAATATTATCTCTATTCCTGAGGTTATACCTCTTTTCAGAGGGCTCCTGTGGAGGAGATCTGCCTCGGGATTGAGATCTGTTTTTAAAGTTTTGTTGTTTTTTATTATCCCACTTCTTTTTAGAAGAAGCAGGTGTCTGCTTTGTAGTGTCCTTTTCAGGACTGCCCATCAGTTGTGGTTTTAATGTTTTCCCACCCAAACTGACTCTGCCTAACTCTGCATATGCAGTTTCAATTATTTTGGGCGGTTCGTGTTGTTGATCCAATGGACTGAACTCCCTTAGGCATTGGCGGATGGCCACTGAAGCTGCTTCCCCTTTAATATTAGCTAGTATTATGGCTGATACCTGGTCATAGTTATTTAATAACTTCATCTCTAAGTTTAGGGCAGGTTCTGCTCCGTACTCATTTTGTATTTGTTTTAATACATCAGGTACTACTTCTAATGAAGGAATACCATGTGTTCTGGTATATATGGCAGCAAAGACTGTACCCCAAGTGGTGCAGTCCTCTACTTGTTGTGTTATCTCCATGGGTAAGCAGATTGTTAACATTCTGTGTTTTTTAAATGGGGTAGTATTCGGAAATACTGCCTCTAACTGAGTTATTTTCTGAGCAACCCAGAATGGCATTTGTTCACGTTTCATGGGCATTTTGCCCATTACTGCGTGTAATGTTTGTGGTGTAATTTTAGTTGCTGTACCCTGAAACTGAGTTCCATTTGTTGCAGCTGATGTTGGTTGGACTGTGAAAGTCCTCATGACATACTGTGTCAGGTTTCTGTAGATTTTGATGAAATCCTTGTGCTGTAAGAGTAAGTCTGGCTGTGGCATTGTTTCAATGTCAGGATGTGGTGTGTAGGCCGCTAATATTGGCCATGTTGCACCATCTCCTCCGAGCAGACCTAATCTTGCTCTGTGTCTTATGTGGGGTAGGGCGCCTTTAAACCAGTATAGGTGTTCCTGGTAAGTGAGTGGAATTTCTGTGTCCTCGCAAGGACCATATTCCCGTGGTGCATCTCCTTCTGTATAGTAGTGAAAAGTCTGTGTTCGTGCATCTGCTGCTGGGAATGTAACCCACGAATAAAATATCTCTGTTTTGTTTGATTCGTGTGCCTCAATCACGAAAGCTACTAAGCCACCCCTAGATGTTAAACCATAGTCCATTAGTTTCAGGGTGAAAGCGCGTCTGAATTTTTGTGTAATTTGTATTGCATTTGCATCTTCTTCCTTGTCTGAGAGGTGTATATTTACTACTGGGTTATTTTCCTCAGTCATTTTTGTAAAAGGAGAAGTTTTGTTCAAGGGAACTAAGATAAGGTGTTATGCACAATTTTAGGAACTAAATGTCCTTCAAGCTTGAATAACCAATAGCCAATAAATAGGATTTCTCGCCTACTCAGCTGTGGCGGAGTTTGTGCCCACCCACTCCAGACGTCCCTTGCGTTTTTGTGAGTAGGGGTCTCTGAGAATAGCACGACTGAACTACTCAGTTCTACTGTTAAATAAGAGCCCA
This sequence comes from Calotriton arnoldi, assembly GCA_963921515.1. Classification (NCBI taxonomy): domain Eukaryota; kingdom Metazoa; phylum Chordata; class Amphibia; order Caudata; family Salamandridae; genus Calotriton; species Calotriton arnoldi. The sequence goes on along the minus strand of CAWUFW010004395.1, from coordinate 535,425 downwards.
ACCAACGTTGGTGGCGCCATGTCGTGTTGTTCCTATAGTACCCATGCAGTACCTGCGCGTTTGGATAACATAAACTGTGGGCTTGGTGGCAGACTGATTCTGTACACCCCCACCGAGAAATGTTAGCCTATTTGCATAAGATAGCTCACAGTGCCACTAGTGTCTCAACTTATCGGGGAGAGATTAGTTTCTGGCAACCTCAGAACATGACAACCCTGATCCCTCAAGATCGTGGAAACAATGTACTACTTTTCGCTCAGTCACTCGTGCTCATTTAGTTTATCTCAGAGGTACACAGAATAAACAGTCTGGGCGTTTCAATAAGGATTAATTGAACAGTTGTTATTCTCGTGTAAAGTATATGAGCTAAAACAACCATTAGACAGTAGCAGAGATATATGATTAGCAGTACTATGAATATAAAAGGATAGTACAGTTCTATCATCTTGCAATAAGCATGAATAAATACATGAATATAAAATGCATTGATGAAAGAGAGTGCGTACTCCTACAATGCCTATCTATATGTACCTAAGTGTACCTAGCATGTGAGTAGGTGTGCAGCCAAGAATCCCTCTAGGATTTGGTCGAAACCCATTACCTGAAGTGAGAATGTAGGAGCCTCTCCTGGTCTCGAGCTGGACACCCCGCAAGGGATATAGAACCAAGTCCTGTGCACACGTATTAGGTCGATGGTTTTAGTGTGAAAACCAATATTAGCGAACTTTTCTTCCAGAAATTATGAAGGTCGACATCAGGAGTGTCCTAATGGGGATTTTTATATTAGTCTGGATCAAAACAGAAAGAAAAACCAGCCGACACGTGTTTCGTCACAACATGGTACAATTGTGACTCTTCAGGGCTGGGAAGGACACAAAGCATAAAATAAAATACAAAAATACAAGCAGCCAAACTATGACGCATAAAACAGAAAACACAAAATACGTAAAGGGGTGCGGGTAACGGAGACACCTCTGATCTCGTGGATACCCTATGGCGTGGAAAGTACAAAAATCGTGACTTCACAGCACACAAAGAGAAGCGTCTCGTGAATCAAATCATGTATACGTGGTGACGTAGATGGAGGAAAAATTGTAACATAAGGAGCACAACATAAAACTTATCTAAATGGATAGGCCTAACAAATAGAGAATGCATTTAGCAGCGTATATCTCAACAATGTGAAATTATGTGCAACAAATGTGTGCGTGTATAAATGGTGACTGAAGACGAATTAAAGAAAATGCGGTGTTTCAACACATTATAAGTCAAATGCGGCTTGCTCTAGGAGTCATCTAAAAACAATTTCAAACAATGCGCTAAATAAGACGTAGTAGAAAGGTAAGAAGGCGAAAATAGACAGGTTGGAAATCATGAAAAGTAGAAAGACTGTAAAGGAGCAGCGGTAGACACTGCCATCTTGAAACTCAGCCCGGTTCAATAACTAAGGAATTTAAGAGTGTCATGCGTTCATGCACGCGAGCCCAAAAATAAAAGGAAGTACACAATCTACCTGAAAAGTGGCCAAAGGTGGCATGAAAGTCTAAGGGGACAAAATGCGAAGCGCGTATAATGAAAATCAAGCAAAACAGTAAAAAGGGGATTTCACAGTAAAATGTGCGTCTAACGGGAGAAGGAATGAAAACTCACCGCAGTACCGGTGATAATTCCAACCCGGTACCGACACGGGTTATACGAAAGAAAAGGACAGGCGGGAAGGGTACAGGTGGTCCTTCCCCGGTGTCTCAGTGGTGCTAGAGACACGAGCGAGCGGACGTGTCAGTCCGTGTGAATGGGAGATCTGTGAAAACGGGAATAAATTAGAAAAAACCCAGTCTGTCGGGTATTGTGGGGGTAACTATGGCGTGCATGGAGTGGGCTTACCTAAGCTCCCTGGTTTCGGTGTGTAGTAATCACGTCTAAATGTCCTGGGTAGTGGAAATAGACGAGGGAAGCGGATGTATTTGAAAGCAAAATTACGGGCGAGAACTAGAGCGTGAAAGCTAAATCGGATAACCGACCGGAAGTGAGTATTCCCGGCACGGGTGTGGGAACCTGAAAAAGGGGGGGTGTTTGCTGAAAGATGTGAATCTGTTCAAAAAAGTGCAGTCAAAGTGCCGAGGTACACAAGCGTCTAAGGATCAATTACAAAATATAAAGGAGGCCTGGAATTTAGAAGGGAGTACGAAGGTTTCAGACAGCGGACAAATGTAGTAGCCTATAGCAGGCAGGTTGATATGACAGAATAAATAGATTAGAGTGAAAGTGAGAAAAGCCACAAAGCGTCATATTGTAAGAAGAAAGTTTGACAGGCAGGTAAATGGACAGAGTACATAAATCTAAAGCGACAAGAGAAAACAGGCATAATATGAGCAAAATAATAATCGTAAAATTAACAGTATTTCGTGTTTTGGAAAAGCAAGTTCACGAAGAATTGTATTGAGAAAAGGGGAATCACATAACTCAAAAGGTCCTATTATCTACCGTGAAAGAAACACGTGCAACCCGAAGGAGGCACTGTAACTGACACACCAGCTTAGGCCATATTAGATCAAGGATTACTGGCATTATTTCAATCATTTGGAATGAATAAATAAACATATATGATCAGTGACAATGTACATTCTGTAAATTCAGTGATGCATACAAATGACTCGAAATATATACAGAGGGCGGCATTTCAGAAGATGCAATTACAGGTGAATGATCATTAAGAACCCAGAAAGTATTGAAGTTCGTGGTCGATGTTAAGACCATGTTTAACTGAATGAAGACGCATTATCCAAGTTGCCTCGAGTCGTCTAAGTCTCAGTTCGCAATTACCACCCCTGACACTCAGTTCCGTCACATCTATTCCAAAGAATGCCAGACTTTTATGAGGTCCTTGTGTTGCACATGATGCTATATGCAGGGACATGGGGTATCTAGCATCTCCGTTGTGCATTGCCCTTATGTGCTCCATGATGCGTTCTTTCAAGGGCCTGATAGTGCTCCCTACATAATGTTTCTTGCATGTGCACTCGAGAATGTATACAACGTATCTGGTGTTGCAATTGATGTTGCGATTAATACTGTATTTGCGTCCATTGAATCCTTTGAATTCCTTGGTGCCATTCAGAGCCCATTTGCAAACTCCACAACAACCGCATCTGTAAAAACCTACAGTGTGAGGGGTGAGCCAGGAAGATGAAACGCGATACAAAAGGGGATGATGGACGGAACGTTTGAGCCAATCAAACACTCACCCCCAGTCAACTGATCTGGGTTTAATCCATCATCATTCTTTAGCTCACTCCCCACCCCAGTTCAGACATGGCCATATGCAAATCAGTCTGACCCTGTGCCTCATGGGAACAGTCCAGCCCGAACTGCCAAGCCATGTCTTCCCTGGACCGGAAACAAGCATCCTAGGACCGGTTTCTGGCATTTCAGCCGTCATCAGCCAGGCTTGCTTGAATCCAGTGGCAAAGTGAGCAAGGGACCCACGTCTGGGCATACCCCCGCCAACTTAGGGCGACCAAAGCGATACAAAAGGGGATGATGGACGGAACGTTTGAGCCAATCAAACACTCACCCCCAGTCAACTGATCTGGGTTTAATCCATCATCATTCTTTAGCTCACTCCACCACCCCAGTTCAGACATGGCCATATGCAAATCAGTCTGACCCTGTGCCTCATGGGAACAGTCCAGCCCGAACTGCCAAGCCATGTCTTCCCTGGACCGGAAACAAGCATCCTAGGACCGGTTTCTGGCATTTCAGCCGTCATCAGCCAGGCTTGCTTGAATCCAGTGGCAAAGTGAGCAAGGGACCCACGTCTGGGCATACCCCCGCCAACTTAGGGCGACCAAAGCGATACAAAAGGGGATGATGGACGGAACGTTTGAGCCAATCAAACACTCACCCCCAGTCAACTGATCTGGGTTTAATCCATCATCATTCTTTAGCTCACTCCACCACCCCAGTTCAGACATGGCCATATGCAAATCAGTCTGACCCTGTGCCTCATGGGAACAGTCCAGCCCGAACTGCCAAGCCATGTCTTCCCTGGACCGGAAACAAGCATCCTAGGACCGGTTTCTGGCATTTCAGCCATCATCAGCCAGGCTTGCTTGAATCCAGTGGCAAAGTGAGCAAGGGACCCACGTCTGGGCATACCCCCGCCAACTTAGGGCGACCAAAGCGATACAAAAGGGGATGATGGACGGAACGTTTGAGCCAATCAAACACTCACCCCCAGTCAACTGATCTGGGTTTAATCCATCATCATTCTTTAGCTCACTCCACCACCCCAGTTCAGACATGGCCATATGCAAATCAGTCTGACCCTGTGCCTCATGGGAACAGTCCAGCCCGAACTGCCAAGCCATGTCTTCCCTGGACCGGAAACAAGCATCCTAGGACCGGTTTCTGGCATTTCAGCCGTCATCAGCCAGGCTTGCTTGAATCCAGTGGCAAAGTGAGCAAGGGACCCACGTCTGGGCATACCCCCGCCAACTTAGGGCGACCAAAGCGATACAAAAGGGGATGATGGACGGAACGTTTGAGCCAATCAACCACTCACCCCCAGTCAACTGATCTGGGTTTAATCCATCATCATTCTTTAGCTCACTCCACCACCCAGTTCAGACATGGCCATATGCAAATCAGTCTGACCCTGTGCCTCATGGGAACAGTCCAGCCCGAACTGCCAAGCCATGTCTTCCCTGGACCGGAAACAAGCATCCTAGGACCGGTTTCTGGCATTTCAGCCGTCATCAGCCAGGCTTGCTTGAATCCAGTGGCAAAGTGAGCAAGGGACCCACGTCTGGGCATACCCCCGCCAACTTAGGGCGACCAAAGCGATACAAAAGGGGATGATGGACGGAACGTTTGAGCCAATCAAACACTCACCCCCAGTCAACTGATCTGGGTTTAATCCATCATCATTCTTTAGCTCACTCCACCACCCCAGTTCAGACATGGCCATATGCAAATCAGTCTGACCCTGTGCCTCATGGGAACAGTCCAGCCCGAACTGCCAAGCCATGTATTCCCTGGACCGGAAACAAGCATCCTAGGACCGGTTTCTGGCATTTCAGCCGTCATCAGCCAGGCTTGCTTGAATCCAGTGGCAAAGTGAGCAAGGGACCCACGTCTGGGCATACCCCCGCCAACTTAGGGCGACCAAAGCGATACAAAAGGGGATGATGGACGGAACGTTTGAGCCAATCAAACACTCACCCCCAGTCAACTGATCTGGGTTTAATCCATCATCATTCTTTAGCTCACTCCACCACCCCAGTTCAGACATGGCCATATGCAAATCAGTCTGACCCTGTGCCTCATGGGAACAGTCCAGCCCGAACTGCCAAGCCATGTATTCCCTGGACCGGAAACAAGCATCCTAGGACCGGTTTCTGGCATTTCAGCCGTCATCAGCCAGGCTTGCTTGAATCCAGTGGCAAAGTGAGCAAGGGACCCACGTCTGGGCATACCCCCGCCAACTTAGGGCGACCAAAGCGATACAAAAGGGGATGATGGACGGAACGTTTGAGCCAATCAAACACTCACCCCCAGTCAACTGATCTGGGTTTAATCCATCATCATTCTTTAGCTCACTCCACCACCCCAGTTCAGACATGATGAAACAGTCGTGCGTGGAACAGTAGGACTTAGTCTGTTTCTTAATGTCCTGCCACGTCTGAAGGTGATTTGAGGTCTTGTTGTTATGAATTCTCCCAGTGTTTTGTCCGCTCGTAAGGTTTCCCAGTGTTTGTTAAAGCTATTTCTCATTATGACACTTATCTCATTGTAATCCGTGATGAGCCTCACTGGCTGCTTTAGCGATGTGGTGTTTGCCTTGACTTGAAGAGTCATGTTTCTTTTGTTTTTCCCAATTCTCCTTGCTGCTTTACTTATGGTCAGTTGTTTATAACCTCTCTTGGCAAATCTGTTCTTCATATCCGTCAAACATTTCTCAAATTCTGTGTCCTCACTGCAGTTCCTCCTTGCTCTTGTAAATTCCCCATAGGGAATGGCCTGTATTTGGTGAAAGGGATGCGAACTGTCCGCATGCAGGATGGAATTGCAAGAGGTCTCTTTGCGGTAGAGTCTACTTTGAAGTGTGTTCCCCTTTACATATAGTTCAACATCCAGGAAGGTTACACTGGTGGGGCTGGAGTGGCACGTGAATCTCATGTCCATATCATTTGAATTCAGATATTCGCAGAACGTATCAAGTTTCTCTTGTGATCCGGACCAGAGTAGGAGACAGTCATCAATGTACCGTCCTCAGTATATGATGTACTCTGTCCATGGGGCTCCTTTTTTCCCCCATATCCATTCAGATTCAAGTGAGCCCATGTAGAGGTTAGCAAAAGAGGGTGAAAACTTAGAGCTCATGGCTACACCCTTGATCTGTCTGTACCATTGTTGGTTGTACATGAAGCAATTGTTGTTAAGTATGATCTCCATCATGGATATGACCATATTGGTGTGTTGCCAAAGTGTAGCGGGCCTGTTGTGAAGAGACTGTGTGACTACTTTGAGACCTAAGTCGGGTTTGATGGAGGTATAGAGTGATACCACGTCTAGTCTGGCCATGATCATGTTTGGTTGCCACTGAACATCTGCCAAAACACCTAGGATGTATTTAGTGTCCTGAATAAAGGAGGGTAAATTCTTGACCATCGGGTTGAGAAATAGATCAACATACTGTGCTAATTTCTCTGTGGGACCCCTATCCCAGAAATTATGGGTCTCCCAGGAGGAAAAGTGGCCTGTTTATGTACCTTGGGGAGGGTATACAACCAAGGGAAAGTGGGTCTCACCACTTTCATGTACAAAGCTTCATCTTCATCAATGAGACCTTGGGTCTGCCAATTGGAGAGATTGCTATTAATCAAAAGGGTCAAAGGGCCTGTGGGGTTGCTGCTAAGGAGTTCATAACAGGAATCATCCTGTAATTGGCACAATATCTCATCATGATAATCTGTGCGGTTCATGATTATCACGTTGCCCCCCTTATCCGCCTCTCTTATGATGATGTCCTGCTCTGTGCTCAATGTTTTCAGGGCCAGTTGTTCGCCTCTAGTTAGATTGTCTTTAGTTCTGTGTTTGACTTTATGTGTTTTGTTTTCATATCTGTCTAAGTCTTCCAAAACAAGGTTGTGGAAAACATCGATGGAGTTGCCACCAGCGAGTGTGGGTGTCCATTTGGATTTGGTCTTGAGGCCACTAGGGATGGTGGAATAGGTATCGATATCTAGGTCTTGTAACAGAAGTTCTAAACTACGTGGAGGATCATCAGTATCAGTGATTGACAGAAGTAGGTGTGTGTCTTTAATGTCATTGATGGTCTGGAAATCTAAGGGGTTGGTATTGTAAACATTCACTGGGTTGTTGTTGCTAGTGGGCATAGATGTTCAGACCACTGTCAGCTGGAGCGTCTGCATGCAGGAGCCTCAGCGTCTCTGGTCAGTGTGTCGGCCTGGAAGTCTCGGTTCCCTCTAACTACTGATAGCAAGAAGTGCTGTATTTATACAGAAAAGTATATAGAGTCCCTTTGTCCCTTGTTCTTGTGTTAGCCATTGCTGGGTATGAGGGATGACGTATGGGATGAACCTTGTGCGTAGATATTAGGAAGGTGGTGTATAGCCCCTGCCTGGTTTCCAAGTAGCCTCATGAATATTTTATTCATGCAGTGTCAGTCTAAAGATGAAGTCATAGAACACTATTGTTCGGGGAAAATCCTCCTTCTGCACCCAGGCCTAGAACTAGGTAAAAGGTTCAGTCCATAAAAGGCGTTCAATCCTTAAAAGGCTCGTTAGTGTGTAATGTAGGGGAGGTGATGTAGGTGAAAGGGTATGATGTTACCCGGGCCTATATTAGGGTACCTATATGAAACATAACAAAACCATCTGGATCGCAAGCATCGCCAATCTGTCTTAAGAAGGTGTGTCCCCTGGAGTAAACCCAGATTCCCTCAATGTGGAAAGGAGCGCCACGCATTTTGCCGGTGCATTGAGGCCTTGAACATTGTAGCTAAAAATGCAAATCAACAGTTACTTTGTGGAGATGTGCAGCTAAAGTCCTCTGACAGAGCAGGGTAATCATGAGTCTAAGTTGAGGTCTGTATAGTATTAATGTATGAAGCCTGTAGCCCATGGTGACCATGATATAGATGGGGAGGGGAAGGATAGTAAGAGAAAAAGCATAAGGAGTAGTAATAAACAACAAGAAAAATGCAGTCTCACTCAAAGATCACAACCAACAATTCAACTTGGCTCCATGTCGCAGCATCCAGTATCAGTCGTGCATCGATCTGCGTGGCAAGGAGCCTTGCCGCCAGCCAAAACAAATCAGCTTGCTGGATCCTGTGTAAACCGCAGACTAGGAAAGCGTTCAATCTTGTAATTGCCAAAAAAAGAGGGGGGTATGTGATAGCTGTGTCGTGGAGAGGTGACGGTCAGTCAGTTGCCAAGTCAGATGCATTCTCCTGGTGCTTGAGTTGACAGATAAGGGCCGCTCTCTCTTGGCGACTTTCAACCTCCGAAGGCTTGGTCGATCTTTTTATCTTCATTCGTGTGGAGCATCTTGAATCTGTTGAAGAGTTCTAGGGACACCACCAGGGGAGCAAGATATCTCAGTCTCTTGTAGTTTGTCCATGTTCAGTATTGCTTTGACTTCTAAAGTGCATACGCTGTGCATACGCTGTGCATCTCATTGTTCCACATGAAGGTGAGATGGAACGGGTGCCCCCATCTAAAGCAGTTTCCCTTCTCCTGTAGGAATTCTGTGATAGACCTCAGTAAACAAAGACATTTTATCGAAATTTGTGAAAGGTCCTGGTACAGCCATACCTTGTTGCCCTCAAAGTCTATGGCATTGCAATCTCGAACAACAGGCATAATAGCCTCTTTTTGTTTGTAGTTATACAGGCATGCTAATATATCTTGGGGCATACCAGGAGATTTAGCCGGACAAACTGCTTGATGTGTTCTGTCCAGTACATTGTCCTGCTGGTCTAGGTCTGGTGCGACGTGATGAAAGAGCCTATGGATGTAATCTTCCAAGCCCCCTGCTGCAGCTTGAAGCAGAATGCTGTTAATTTGTATATTCACCATCCGGGACCTGTTTTCAAGTTCCTCTACTTGGTATCGTATCTCCTCATTCTGATCCTGCAGTTCCAGCAGTTCGCGACGATGGGCCTCCAGCTCTTCTACGTGTGAGTCATTTGTTTTTTTCAATGCCATCAATTCTCTCGCCCAACTCACTCACTACTCTTTTGAGATTCTTAATGTCTGCTTTAAAGTTGTGTTTGAGGTTCATGATATTTGCCCAGAGGATGCTATAGTAGTGAACGGGTGGTTCAACCAGGCGGGCACACCCAACAGCCGCACACAATTAATGGTGCTCATGCAGGGTCTACCCCAATCGGAGACTCTTCCAGGTGGCACGCAAGGGGCAATTAGCGCTTAGGGCATGGGCGTGCAACCAGCCGCAAGGGAGAATGCCCCACACCACCAGGCCCCACTGACTCTCTCAGTCAGGCAACCAGTTGAGGTGTCACACACACAGACCATTTGGCACAACAGTACTATACAGTCACCACACGCAAGCACACAGCACAAGGGTTATCTTCTGTGCCTATGAGTGCCTCAACAACACTCTAGTCCGTGAGGCCTGTGCGATGTCTGTGCACAGCATGGGTGATGAGAGCAATCACCTGGGGTAGGGCCTCCTACCAAGCAGCACCATGAAGTAAGGAAGGAGTAAAGGCCGAGGGCCCCCATCTCTCCTTTGGGTTCCAGGTGTTGTTGCTCGGCCCAACACCACAGAGCCCCACTGGTCAGGCGGGCACGCTGCTGTAGAAATGAAAGGTGGCCCGGGCCTGCGTTGTTGCAATCTGCTTACAGGTATGCAATGAATGGAACAAGTTCAGCATTGCTGGATGGCCTGCATTGACCGTTTCACTCTCTCTAGGGGCCAGTCCTCCAGCGAGGGTCCACTTCACTCTGCAGCCCCAGATGGACTTGACTTGTCTGCCAGGGTCCTCGCTGCCGTATTACCTGGTTGAGCGCCCCACTCACCTCCACGCTGGCCAGCTGCGAGCACCAGTTGGGAGCACTGCTGGCGCTTTCACTGCTGATGCTTAAAGTCAGCTGAAGAGAGCCATGTTAATAAATGAGTGCCCTGTGCGACACCCTAGGCCATGAGTAGGCTTTTCAACATGTGGGATACTCAGCATTTGTCTGGAATAGCGGGGCAGGCGACAGAGCTCCGCAATTCCACTAGCACTCAGGCACCAACTTGGAGATGACCTAGTTTTTTACCCTATTTTCGAGTTTCTACAGTTAATATTTTTTCCAGTTGCCTTTTTATTTCTGAAAAAAACTAAAAAATACAAAATATAAAAAAATGAAAGAAAAAAGTTTGTAAAAAAACCCAAAAAAGCTCTCATTAGAAGAACCACCTTTCATGATTTAAAAAAAAGATAAATTGTATGCATGTGTATATATGAGAAAGAGTGTGTGAGTGCCTGGGTGACTGACTGGGTGTTTTAGTGGCTGTATGAGTGAGTGCCTGGGTGTGTGAGTGTCTATAGTAGTGAATGAGTGGGTGTGTAAATGGCAGTATGGGTGACTGACTGGGTGGGAGAGTGGCTGTATGAGTGAGTGACTGTGTAGCTCTATGGGTGAGTGGGTGGGTATGTGAGTGGCCATATCAGTGATTGAGTGGCTGTGTCAGTGACTGTATGAGTGAGTGACTGGCTATGCGAGTGGGTGTATATGGTTGAGCGACTAGGGGCATGATCGGCTGTATGAGTGTGATACTGGGTATGTGAGTGGCTGTATGGGTAACTGAATGGCTGTATGAGTGAGTGACTAGGTGAGTGAGTGATTGTATGAGTGAGACACTGGGTGTGAGTGGCTCCATGAATGATTGAGTGGCTGTGTGTGAGGTTGTATAAGTGATTGAGTGACTCTCTGAGTAACTGTATGAGTGAGTAAGTGACTGTGTGAGTGGCTGTATGGGCGAGTAAGTGACTGTGTAAATGACTGTATGAGTAATTCAGATGGTGTGTAAGTGCCTATCCGGCTGAGTGAGTGGATGTGTATTTGATTAGCTGTGTCAATGAATGAGTGGCTCTGTCAGTGACTCTATGGGTGAGTAAGTAACTGTGTGACTGCCTATATGGGTAAGTGAGTGTATGTATGTAAGTAGCTGTATGGGTGAGTGAGGGGCTGTGTAGGTGTATTTATCATTATGTGTCTGGCTGTCTCAGTGTCTGCATTAGTATGTGCCTGGGTGTGACAGTGTATAGAACAGTGTGTGTCTGGGTGTTTCAGTGTACACATAATTGACCACCTGGGTGTGTCAGTGTATGATTGGGTATGTTACTGTATGTATCTGTGTGTGCTAGGATGTATCAGTGTATGCATGGGTGGGTGTCTGGCTGTGTCAATGTATGGATGAGTGTGTGCCTGGGTGTGTTAGTGTCTGTATCAGTGTGTGATTATCTTTATGGGTGAGTAAGCAGATGCATGAGTGTCTGTAACAGTGAGTAAGTAGCTGTGTGAGTGCCTGTATGGGTGAGTAACTGACTGAGTCAGTGCCTGTATATTATACTGCATATGTATGACAGTAGCTACATAAGTAACTGACTGGCTACATTGGTAGCTGTATAGGTAATAAGTAAGTGTATGCATCACTGTTTAGAGGAGTGAGTGGATGTCTTTCTAGCTGTAAGGATAAGTGATTGGGTATATCAGTATTTTCATGGGAGAATGACTGGGTGTGTCAGTGATTGTATGGATGGCTGGGTGGTTGTATGAGTTACTGTGTGGGTGAGTGAGTGCATGTGTTAGTACCTGTATTAGCAAGTAAGTGAGTGTGTGAATATCTGCATTGGTGAGTACATGTAGTAATAGATGTATTCGTAAGTGACTGAATATGTTACTGATTATATCAGTGATTGAGTGGATGTTTGAGTGGCTGAAAGAGTGAGTGACTGGAAGTATGAGTGCCTCTATCAGTGTGTGTGTGGATGTCTTAATGCCTCTCTGAAACTCCACCTTGGTGTATACCTTTATATTGTTACTTTGTAGAAGTAGTAAGAAAGATGTAATTAGTAAATTACTTTACTTCAATAGATGGTCATTCATCTGTTTAAAAAGAAAAAGAACATAAATATGTTAGTATTACTTTACAAAATTCCTTGATAAACGTTTAGTTTCTGCAATTAATACGTTTGTACTATAAACCAAGCAGAAAATATTTATTATGCTTTAATGGTATTTCTCATTATACTAAAGCATTTCCTTTTGCCTTTTTACTGTCCTGAGCATTTGTACTTGTACACCATAATGAATATACTGTATACATGTTCATCCTTGAACAGTGGGGAAGAGAACAATCATAAATATTGTAAAAATAATAACCATCTTGTCAGTTTAGCACCTGGTGACAGTGAGAATCAGTTGCCACACCCTGTTGAACATGCTTCTTTGGAAGACCAACCCCAAGCAAAACAAAAATAAATTGCATGGGAGTTTTTCACCATCCCCTCCAGGGAACAGAAAATAGTGCCAAAGCATGTGAAATACACTTTCTGTGAGAAGACCCTCTCCAGCAGTATCTCAAACAAATACTCATGTGCCACTACCAGTATGCTGGCACATCTGAAGAGAAATAACTCCAGACACTGTTAAAAAAGAAAAAGAACATATATATAAATTGGCATTACATTTACAAAATTCCAGAAACAAAACAGTGTACATTACTCATGATGTAACAGTATATCACATTATACTAAACATTTCATCTTCCCTTTTTTCTGTTCTCAGCTTTCATACTTGTACACCATAAATGATGTAGTGTACAAAGGTTCATCCTTAAACAGTCAAGGAAAAAACAATCATATAGATTGTAGAAAAAAAAAGGACAGAACATTACACATAAGTGACACTATGCATTACACTCACTACAAACACTTAATTAATTGCTTTACCTACAATTTCTAAACTAACCTACACAAACATGTCCTAAAGATAGTTCTCTTATTATGATAACTGGTACAATAGTACTAATACATATGAAGTAGAATTGTACTTTGGAGAGCCTTTTTGAAGACATCACCCCTAGTAGGCTGAATGAAGTCTAAAACGCTGATGATCCACGTAGAAGAAATACGATACATTACTTTTTTTCCAGAAATAGTACCTAGAACTTTGGTTAAAGAAACAAAAAAGGTGACAGTTATGCAGTTTGAAAAGCAGTTTTTGTTTTAATTTAAGGTTGCTGTGATTGCATTGTGACCATCCAGTTTCACTCTTTAATTAGACAGTGTAGAATTCAGATGTTATATTAACTCCTGTGTGGAAGATATAAGGACTCTTGAATTTTGGGTAACCTTTTAAAGACATCACCACTGATAGGCCGAATGATGTCTAAAACACTGATGAGCCACGTAGAATAAACACTGTACATTACTTTTTTTCCAGAAATACTCTTTAGAACTTTTGTTGAAGAAATAAAAGTTACGAATTTCGTAGTTTGAAAGGCAGTTTTGGTTTCAATATAAGATTGCTGTCATTGCATTCTGTCCACCCAATTTCACTCTTTAAATAGTGTAGTATCCAGATTTTACATTAACTAATCTGTGAAAGATAATAGCTATAGTAGTATACGTTCTTCCAGAAATTGATATTTGTGCAGGTTTGAAATTTGTAATTTCGGTTACCAATTTAGATCCATCTGCTCTGCATCATTATAACATTAATATAAGGTATTTTCCACTTCTTCGTATGTGCAATGTGGACATAACATCTGATCTACAATTTTTTGGCAGGCCATATTTTGGTTTGCTTTTCTAATCAATCTGTCAAAAGGCAGTTTCAGAATCTGGTAGTGTTAAGTACAAAAATCGTTCCAGAATTGATTTGAAAGGTAGACGTAAAAGAGCAATTTTCACTCTCATGGATTCATGTGTAACTCAGTCCAAATAAGTCATCAATACTTATTTCTTATTTTTCTAAAACTCCAAGGATGACCGTTATAAATTCCAGTGCATCTTGTTGAGTTTTGAGAGCAAATACTACTGATCCACTACATATATCTACTAGATCTCGAATGCCTGAAACACAATGTATTACAATCCTATCACTATGTAAATGTTGCAGCAAACAACTGTGAAGAACATAATCTGTGGTTCTGCTCAATTGCATTTACCAGATGTACTAAATGGAACAATACATTAAGAACAACACTTGCATAGCAGTTGACACCAGAAGTGTTTGGCAACTGATAACCTGCAATATCTCTCTCATTCTCCAGTTTTTTCTTCTTAACACCTTCCTTGTTCTTCTTATTTTCCTTCTTTTCAACAACATCCGTAGATTCTTTTGTGAGCTTCTGCTTTGACAGTTTTTCATAAATGGGATACTTTCCTAAACGAGGAGCGTATACACCTCATAACAGATTGCACTCTCTGACACAACTTGCATCAGCACTAACTTTCCTGTCATTAAAATCAACCAAAAACAAACCGGACAATGTTCTTACTCAAGACAATGCAACATATGACATACCTTCTTTAAATATAGTACTACCAATTTTAGTAAAAGCTGCATCTACAGTTAAAGCTTGAGATTTATGGATAGTTACAGCGTATGCTAGTGACATTGGGAACTGCTGCCGCCTGAAATATAAGTTCTTTACATGCAAAAAATGTCCAACACATCGGCCAATCTGCTGCACACCATCAATCTGATAAAATGTTATGCCTAAGTATTCACCCTCATCCCTATTTTGAAAGTTAATTAAATCAATAACTTTACCCATAGCACCATTTACTAAGCCTCCCTCAACTTCTAAATTATGCCGCAAAATTACTCGACAGTTTTTGTACACTCGTAAGCACTTTTCTAACCCTGCAGTTCTTGATACAGACTTCTCCAAAGAATCCAATTTTGTTTGTAGTTTTTCAGTTAGTAGTATTGTTACTCCCTGGTGTTCCATTTTATCGATAGTTGTAATTTTTTCAAAATATATTCTTTATCCAGTTTCAGTAATTGTTTGTTAAAATTGGAGCACTCTTGAAGTGCAGGCATTAAACAGACAATCAATTTGTTTTCCTCAATAACATTGTACATTCGTTGTGCTGCTGTATTGTTAGATGAAAATAGTTTCCAAAGCATGTTCCCCTCTTTTGTCAGAACTTTTACTCTAATGTACTTCAGCATATGTCCATCTTCCACATCAAGGGCCAGATGTACAACGTGATTTTGTATGCGCAAACGGGTTTGCGAACCCGTTTGCGCATGCAAAATCACTGTTGGCCAAGTACAATTCCTAAATAGCGAGTCACAATTTATTTGCGACTCGCTATTTAGGAATTGCAAGTTGCAATTGGGAAGGGGCGTTCCCTTCCTAATTGCGTCCGCAATGCTATGTGTGAATGTTTTGTGACCGCAATTGCGGTCGCAAAACACTTGCAAATTACCACCCTCTTCAAGAGGGTGGTAATGCAGTCGTAATTTGGAAGGGGTCCCAAGGGGACCACTTCCACTTTGTGACTGTCTCTAAAAATATTTTTTGTGGCAGGGACCACTGCCTGCCCTTAAAAAAATAAACGAAAACGTTTCATTTTTTTTTTTTAAATGCATCCCGTTTTCCTTTATGGAAAGCGGGCTGCATTTAAAAGAAAAAGCTGCTTTATTAAAAAGCAGTCCCAGACATGATGGTCTGCTGAGCCCGGCCGGCCACCATCCCTGGGAGGGCTGGCATTCCCAATGGGCTCGCAAATTGCAAGAGGCTCATTAATATTAATGAGCCTCGCAATTTGCGACCCCATTGGGAATCGCAAAACAGTGTAATAACACTGTTGTACATTTCATTTAGCGCCTCGCAATAAGTCGCAAATTGAGAGGCGCTAAATAAAAGGGTCGTAAATCTGGCCCCAAATGTTTAATGCATATTCTTCACTTGTTCTTTGTATTCAAATGTAACCAAATATTTACATTGCCAATACTTTCCAAAGAATTTCTTGTTTCATTTTGGAGAAGTGTCTTGAAAACAGGCTGTCCTTTGACAGGGGTAAGTTGCAGTATGTTACTGAAGACAATTAAATGTTTCCCTCAAACACCACGTCATATTCTGTTTTTAAAATCAGCTGCATTCTTAAGTGTACTTAGGCAAGCATTAAGTTTGAAACCATGCTCACCTCATCGATGTTTAAAATCTTCAGCTTCTTCAATACTTTTAACACCTCACGATAAGCTTCACCAGATAACTTCTGGTATTCTAGTTTATTGTCGTGTTCAACAGGTAGCATAAGTAGTCAATGTAAAGAAATTCCTTTAATGTTGTGTGCAGCTAATTCAGTTGGTGCTGTTACTAAACATGATCAATTTGATTCTGCAATCCTTTGTAGATAAGTGGTGAGAACTTTAATTAGAAAGTTTTTCTCAGTACCAGTTTGACCACTGATGTACACTAGTATTGGGTTAAACAAAGAGAATTCACATTCTTTCTTGTCATGCAGAAATCCATTCTCTATTTTATATTTTACTTCAATATAAATTACTTTCTGTTTGTAGTTTAGTTGTGCTACTAAGTGTTCGAAATCAATACTTTCCTCTCTTGCTTGTTGCATTGCAGTCTCCACCTCATTCATAGCTATGGCTGCTTCATTTTGAATAACTGGTTGTCCAAGAGAATCTTGACTCAGTGGTGCAGAACTTTGGCTGCTTTGTGAACTCTCCTTAGGTACCTCAGCAGCAATGTTTTTTTTCCTATTCAATCTCATCTTTCAACGTTTGCAAGTAGTTTGGAAAGACTGAACACTGAATGCTGTCTTTTACAGTGTTGAAAGATTCTTCGTAGCAGTCATAGACTCCAAGTAGTTCTGATTCAGCACGCCAAGTCTTGAACATTTGTAGAAGAGCCAAATAGAAAAACTCTCTTCTGTCTGGAGTTTGGCAACTCAGTTTTCTGTGATTAATTTGATTTCCTTTGCAATGCCTCATGAAACAACCGTCACATCCAACTACCGCATATTTCCCTTCTTCTATGTTTTCTGTCTCATTACTTCTATATCTGTAGTGTTATAGTACTTCATAACGGCACATGTTTTCTAGGTGTGGACTTCTTCTTGGATAGTACGACTCCAACATATTTGATTTCACAATATCTCTGCTTTCCGGATCAAACTCTGCTAGATACTGAATTTACAGAAAATACCTCATCATTCCATTTCGTGTGCGTGCAAGGCCTAGATTTATCCAAACAGTTCCCCTTGACTTCAAGAACAAACTAGCCAAGCTCAACCAATTTGAGCACTCATAGGACCCTTTCTCGCTGTGGTAAAGCATTTTCATGCTGAAGTTATACAATTTCTTGGTAAGGTTCTTTTCTTCAGAAATCGCTTCCCACATCTCCTTCACATGTGTCTTCTCTGATTTTGTAATATATGAAGTGACATAGCGAGCAACAGCAATGGAGTTGTCTGCAACAAACTGTATAGCCATGTTGGCATTCCACATTTTCAGAATGACTGGATTATAGTCATTAATATACTTTGAGGCCTCTGTTCTTCTCAGGTTGTATGTGTTTTTCAGTGATTTTCATGTCAGTGTATGTCTGACTGTAGATAAAAAGCTGTTTACTCTTCCTTGTGAAATGACAAGTCATGGGAATCCAAAATGACATCTTGTATAAAATTTACCTTTGCATCTGTATTTTTGACTACAGTACTTCCCACATCTATGAGTTTGAAAGCACAGAATTTGTTGTCTCAAACCTTTTTCACCACTGTCTTTTGGGATTGTGCATGTCATATACTGTTCTATGAAAGATGGGACAGACTTATCACTGTCTGTTCCAAATTTCAGTGCATCTTTTATCCATGGCAGCATGTGAATATGAGGAGCACCTCTTGCTTAGTACTCTTTAGGTCAAAAGAAATCAGTTACTTCGCCAAGAGGTGGATTATTTTTATTGCGGATGAAAGACATCATAGCTTCAAAACTGTGGTTAAAATATCTGCAAACATTAGCTGGATCCAAGGAGCAAAGTTCTCCAGCTGTCTTCACTTTGATGCCCTTAATGTTTGTGTTTGCCTCTCTCAAAAATTCAAGCAGGTCCTCCTATGCATACTCAGCACAACTTAGCATCAGAATCCAAGTATGTGCACCTATGGTTTTCAACATAAATTTCAGGTCACCATGACAACAATACCAATACTCGTTGGTACCACTCTGGCATGCCATCAAATCCATCAAGCTGTACTCCAACTTTTCATCCTTTCCATGGAGTTTGTCAACAAACTCCTTTGCAGAAAGGTTTTGAAGATTTACTCCTGGCTTTAGTATACGCTTTATTACATATGAAAATTCCAAACAAGTCACTCTCAAACAGAAGTTAGCGAGCAAGGCAAATCCACTTCCCGGCGTGATTCCTCAATGCGGGCAGTTGGATTTCACGCCTGCTCACTTTGAGAAACCTTACGTTCACATTGAGAAGGCTGCTGCTCAAGTAGAAAATATACTCGAGCGGCAGAAATGTAGTAGCGCCCTCATGCACTACGCATGGTGCCATTTGCACTGAAAATCAACGTGAACGGCGTGACCAAATGTATTCTGCCGCTTGCGGATCTCTGAGTAGCACAGAAGAGTTTTTTTATTGACTTCGTCGAGTTCATGCTTACTCCACCCTGGCCTAATCAATAGCATCACCAACAACTTCTTTAGAATGCAGATGATGGATGCTAAAGTCTTAATACATTTCTTCTGATCTCAATTGATCCACCTTTTCAATCTGACCACTTGACGGTAATGTTTCATCCTCCATATGTGTTATATCTTGAACAACATCAGCATTTTTATAATAAATATTATTTTGTACCATGTATAATGTTGCGTTTTTACTTTATTAACATCCACTAACTCTTCCCATACTTTTTAGCTCTTAGTAGGGACCTAACTTACTAGAATAATCAGTGGATCATCAAAATCTCTCTGTACTCCTATAGTTTCAATATTCTTTTTGAAATCTAATGGCCAATACACAACTCTACCTTTAAGATCTTTCTGTAGCTCTGTTGGAGGAATTGCCCAGTTCTTGGTTCCATATGACCTATAGCTTGGAAAGAATGTATACATTGTATAAGAATTGATTCATAAACATTTAAATCTTGAAGTTCTTGTGGAACTGAAACAAATCCTAACTTGTTATGTACTGCTCTAGCTGGCATTTCATTATCTTCTAACTTATCATAGCAGTACTTACATATACTTTGCCGTGTGCTCAAATCAAATCATTCTTCTACAAATAATATAGCAAATTTTGGTTTCTCTGAAGAAACTGTGTTAAACTTTGCAATCTCTTGTGCAAAGTTATCAAGACTAATACATGTGTCCTGTTCCTCTATACCTGCACATGCCAACTCCTTATTTTCAATTACATCTGTTCAGGACCAAAGAAACGAAACTGAACATCTTCACAAACCTTTTCTACATCTGCTACTGTATCATGCAAAAAAGCCCTATTAATCTCTCCTAAACATAGGGCAGGAGTTTTGTCATAGTAAGGTCTCATAACTAAATTTCGCTTTTAGAGTGGTGAACAGCTAACATTCTAAAGTGATAAAAGGTGCTTTGGCATACTTTCTTTGATAGACATAATAGTGAATGTCCCTGTAAATTTGTAAACTTCCTTACTTTGCTCGGATCTAATCCCAATTTTCTGTTTCAGACTTTTGGAGGAAAATATACGAAGGAAAACTCTCTATATATGAGTTGTTTCCTGCTAAGCTCTGCAAAGACTGCTACAGTTCATTTTGTACACAGGGTCCTATCTACACCTTCCCTGTACCTCTTCAGCTATCACTTCTTCAACATTCCTAGGTACCATCTCCTCTTTTGCAATGGAGTCAGATCCTTTATCTCATAACATTGTCCATTTGCTTCAACTGCATCCACTAATATGTTCTCTTGAAAGTAGCTTTCTTCATTAAAGGGAGGCTCAATATTAGAAATATGCTTCAATTCGCCACTGACAAATTTGAGAAAGCTACTTCTATTCACAAGTCTTTTCTTTTGACTTCTTTTCCTCATAGACAACACTATTTTATCCAGTGTTCTCGTTCTGCTCATATTAAAATAAATTGCTTCCTCTATGACCTTTCAACTACAGCCTCAACACGTACCTTTTGTTCCACTACTTCTCTTCTCCTTTTATACTGCTCCATAGTTTGTGCAAGATTCTGAATTACCCTACTACGAAACATTCTTACTCTAATTTCTTTAAACTGCCTTTGTCTTTTTGTTAAACTATCTGCTTTCTTATATGATTTCTTACTCTTAATGTCACTAACATGTTGTCCTTTCTTAGCTGATTTGAAACTTTGCTTTTAATTTACTTGCTTTTGCCCACTTTGCAGTTTTCCACATACTATTTTAAGAAACCTTTTTGTTTTCTTCCCTGCAGCTTCTTTCTCTTTTGCATAATTCTCTGCATTTTGCCCCTTTTTTTCTCACTTGTGAGGAGATAGTATCATTTCCTCTGTATCTTTCTTCTTTCAGTTAGTCGTTCAGTGTATGTATACATTAGTGTCTGCATTAGTGTGTGCCTGGGTGTCTCAGTGTATGGATAACTGTATGTGTGGTCGTGACACTTTATGCCTCAGAGTGTACCTGGGTGTGTTTGTGTATGAATAATTTGGTGCCAGGGTGTAACAGTCTATGCTAGTCTGTAGCTGAGTGTGTTAATGTATGCATACGTGTGTCCGTGTGAGTCTCATTGTATGCATCAGCATGTACCTGGGTGTGTGAGTGCATACATAACTCTCTTCTTGCGTGTGTTACTGTATACATCAGTTTGTGCTGGGTGTCATAGTCTATGCATGAGTGTCTGCTTTAGTGTGTTGGTGTCTGCATCAGTGTGTACCTGGGTATGCTACTGTATACATTAGAGTTTATCTGGATGTATCAGTGTACGTCTACCCACGGCCTACTTTAGAGGTGACTTATATGTAGAAAAAACTGAGTTTATGGCTTAGCAAGGTATTTCAAATGCCTACTCGACCTGGCCATAAATTGGCACAAACATAGTGTGCAGTAGCAGGCACAAAGCTTCTTTAAAGGGCTAGTTGTCTACCTGGGTGAATAGTACTATCAGTACTTCAGTATATATCTAAATAAATATATTGGTCCTTCACCGGGTGTTTCAATGCACATTTAAATGACTATGTTGTTAGATGACAAGCTGTTTTAGTATCTCTATGGGTCTCTATATCTGTATATAACTGCCTGTATGAATTACTTAGTATCTATATTACTGAGTTTGGGGTTTTTTAACTTTGCGTGCAACTGGCTATATAACTGCTGTCTAGATAAGTGCTATATAGGGATGTGGCTGAATGTGTAAGTGCCTCTGTCTGACTGGGTGGGGGAGTGCTTCTATGCTTTTCTAAGTATGTATGTGAGTTGCAGTATGGGTAGGACACTGGATGCTTAACTGGGCACATGGGTCTGTAGGTGTGCATATGACTCACTGAAACTGCAAAGCACATGTTTTACCTTCTAAGGACATATTACCCTACACTATGACCTAACTACAGTCTACCTTAAGGTTGACATATGTACTAAAAGGAAAGTTTAAGGCTTGGCAAAGTAGTTTGAAATGGCAAGTCAATCTGGCCGTAAAACTGCACACACAGGCTCTGAAGTATTAGGTCCAAGCCATGTGTAAAGGACTACTTGTCTGGATGGTTGAGTGTACCATTCCCTCTATGGGTGTGCCACCAGATTTTGAAGTAAGTGTGCCAATAAATCACTTGCTCTTTTAGTAAGTCTATTTGTGTCTAAATGTGTATGTAAGTGGCTCTAGGAATTACTTATTGGATGTATTAGTGAGTGTACAGGTATGCAACTGTGTGTGCAACTCCCTCTGATACTGCTGGATACATAAGTGCTGTTTGGGTATGTGAGTGAATGTACAAGTGCCCCTGTTGCTGTCTGACAGGGTATGTGAGTGGCTCTATGCTTTTGTAAATAGGTATGCAAGTTGCAGTATGGGTGGAAGACTGCATGTATAAATGGGCACAGGGGTCTGCAAGTGCACGTGTAACTCAATGAAACTCAAAACGACAGGCCCGATTCACAAAGGTAAAGTTAGATGAAAGTCTAACTTTTTTTTTATATTTGTTTATTGATATTTCACAATGAACACAGATAACATACAACATAGCCAGACATAGCGCCCAGTAGTACAGATGTGGTACATCATTTGCAAAACATGAGATCAGTAGTGAAGTCATAAAGTGTTCCCATACAATCCCTCCCCCGACACAGTCCCACCCTGGGCATCAATTGCGTCCGCAGCATGAATATGATTAGAGGGCCACCTTTATATCCCCTATAGTGCTGCTTCTATCCAATGATTCCAACCCTCTCTTGGACCATAGTGCTCCTACCACGCCTACACGTCTACTGTCTAGTGTCCGTCCAGGGGCTCCATAACGTAATTCCCTCCTAGTCACATCGCTACATCCCTTGTGTTGTCAGTCCTTGATGTTCTCGGGCCCACACTACAAATGGTTCCCAGATGTCTCGCGGTCGCGATGCAGAGGGCATCAACTCCCAGAATGTGGTCAGTTGTGCGTGTCCAAAAGTCACATCCTTGAGCCAGTCATCCTTAGAGGGGACTCTTCTACTGCTCCAATGTATGGCTACTTGCCGTTTCGCATACAGCAAGAGCAGGGCGTGCAGCTTCCTATACCTCACTGGGGTGTCTTTAACATATCCCAACAGTCCCAGCAGAGGGTCAGGATCTCCACCCACCCCCGTAATCTGCTGAATGACAGCACACACTTATATCCAATATGTCTCCAACCATGGGCAGTCCCATGCTACATGCATGAACCCTGCTGCGGCAGAACCGCAACGCCAGCAACCATCATCTTCTTTGAGGCCCATATGATGTAAACTGGCAGGCGTTCGATAAAATCTATGTATAAATTTAAAATGTATAAGACGAAGCTTGTAATTAGGAGATAGGGCCGTCAATTGGTTACAGCAATAGAGCCATTGTTCTTCCGATATGGGGGTCAGAAGTTCTTCGTTCCATGCCATCAGCGCTCGGGGCTTCAGAATTGGGGCAGATGTCTGCATGTGATTGTAAATTCTGGTAATAAGCTTGCGCGGCGAAGATGTTGCGAGTACATTTTCTAGAGCAGTCAGCGTGGGTGGAGCTTCCGGGAATGTATTGTGTAATGACCGGCATGCCAATTTGAGTTTATGGTACGCAAATAGTTCGGCGAACGCCACTGGGCGATCATCCCCAGCTATTGGGGGTGGTCTAAACGTTCCCTCCGGGTAGAGATCCTCAAATGTGGCCAGACTCAGCGCACGTGCCAGATCTGGTCCTATTCCATCTCCTACAGGAAATAGCATCGGGTTGCTGGCTAGGGGAATGGACGGGGCATAAAGAATGGGCACGCCCGCTCTTCTCTTCAACTTATGCCAGGCCCAGCGCATCGTCTCTACTGTGTCTATGCCATCCCTCGGGCGTTTGTACGCTCCAAGGTGCAACCCGCAGGGGCAAAGGTTTAGCCATGTCCTCCTCTACGGCTACATGTGGCTGAAATGGAGTGGGGTGCACCCAATAGTGTAAGAATTGAGCTTGCGCACTCCAAGTGTATAGTTGCATGTCTGGTGCCCCCAAGCCCCCCTGTCGCAGAGGAAGCATCAGCAATTCCCATGAGATTCTGGCTTGCCCACCAGCCCAGGCTAATGAGATCAAATGTGATCGCAGGGTAGTAAAAAAGGCCTGTGTGAGCACCATAGGCACATTAACAAATAAGTACAAGAATTTCGGCAGTACCACCATTTTTATCAACGCTATCCTCCCAGCCAATGAGAGCGGGAGTCGCGCCCAAGCATTGATCTTCCCTTCAAGCCAGGTCATGGCACACCCATAGATCAACCTCCACAGCTCCAGTATGTCTCTACTTATCCAAATGCCCAGATATTTCACGGGCTCCGCTGTCCATTTGAGTGGAAATTCAGAGGAGATCTGGACAGTCGTGTCTGTCAACGGGAAGATAACAGACTTAGCCCAGTTTATTGATACTCCTGAGAGGCCCCCAAACGTAATAAATTCCCTCAAGATCGGATCTAGGTTTTGCGCGGGGTCAGAGATATAAAGTGTAACATCGTCAGCATATAGTGAAACCAGGAGACTCCGCGCACTAAAACCTATTCCTTTGGCGGTGTGGTGTTGCTGTATTCGTGCAGCCAGTGGCTCCATCGCTATCGCAAAGAGCAACGGGGACAGTGGGCATCCCTGTCTCGTTCCACGCGAGACAGCGAAGGGCCCCGATAGGAGGCCATTCACCCGCACGCGTGCCATAGGTTGCATATATAGTAATTTCACCATGTTTATGAATAGCGGACTAAAGCCCATGCGGCCCAGGATCGTGAAGAGATAATGCCACTCCAGTGTGTCGAATGCCTTTGTGGCATCTAAAAAGACCGCGGCCGCCTGAACGTCAGGGTGCAAATAATGTAGCACTGAAAACAAAGTTCTCAGGTTTTGCGATATTGACCTTCCCGGAATAAAACCCGACTGGTCTGGTCGTGCGACCAGAGGGAGTAAAGGCTGCAGCCTATTGGCAATCAGCTTTGCCAGTATTTTGACATCCACATTTATAAGAGAGAGCGGGCGGTAGGAATTCAGTTCATCCTCTGGTTTGCCCGGTTTTAAGAGGGTAACTATGATCGCCTCACGCATAGACAGAGGTAACACTCCTGACTCCAAAGTCTCCTCATAGAGGTCGAATAGCCGGGGCGCCAGCTCCTCCACATAGGCTTTGTAGAAGGCAGTGGTCAGGCCATCCGATCCAGGGGCCTTATTAAGTGGCAGACTTTTTATGACCCGGGCTATGTCCTCTACTGTAAAGGGAGAGTCAAGGTACTCTCTATGTCCTCTGCTCAGCCACAGCAATTCCAGGGAATCAAGAAATGGCAGTAATCCCTCAGGGGCGGAATGTTGTGTGGTTGCATATAACCCAGAATAGAATCCCGAAAAAGCCTCTAATATAGACCTCTGACCAGTGATTTGTGACCCATCGACATGAGTGAGTGCAGTGACAAATGCAGTGCTACGTGGGGGGCGGAGCATGGCGGCCAAAGTTCGTCCAGGTCTGTCCCCTTCCCCATACCGTCTGGCTTGAGCGTGCTTCCCTAGGAACTTAACCTCCCGACTGGCCTCCTCTTCAAAGTCAAGCAATTTACCTTTTATAGTCGCAAGATTAGTGGGATCTCCAGTGGAGTAGAACTGAGCCTCCAGCGCCTTTATTTGGTTTTCAAGCTTTTCTAAAGATCCCGTGATGGCTTTCAACACCCCAGCCTGCCAGGCAATGCAGTGCCCTCTCACCACAGTCTTGAAAGCTTCCCACAACGTGGCCGCTGAGTCTACCGAGCCTGTGTTCAACGAAAAATAGTCCACTATGTCCCCCCTGATTTCCTCCTTAAAGGCCTCGTCCAATAGTGCATCTTGTGGGAGCCGCCATGAGTATACCCGCTGGGTAGAGTTAGGCAGGTCCAGCCGCAGAAGGCAGGGCGCGTGGTCTGACAAAGACCTGGAGCAGTGCAGTGCCTCCCTAACCCATGTGACCACATCTCTAGATACTATCCAGTAGTCGAGTCCGGTCCACGCCTTATGATATTCCGAAATACTTGTGCCCTCCCTCAACCCTGGGTGAAAGTGCTGCTAAATGTCCACCAAGTCTCCATCCGCTAATATAGCCTTCAATGTCCCACTAGCCAATGGGTGCAATGTCCTAGAGGTCCCCTTCCTGTCCAGTTCATCATCTAAGACAGCGTTAAAGTCCCCCCCCCAGATTATTGTATCACAATTTGTGGCTTTAACCTTAGCCCACACATTTTGGAAAAATTCAGGGGAGTCAGAGTTTGGACCATAAACTGCGACTAATACCACCTCGTTGCCACTGAGGTACCCCTGTAGTATGGCATAGCGGCCTTCAGGATCCAAGTGCATCGAGCCCTCTTTCCAGTCCAACCCCCTTCTTATCAGAACCGTCACTCCCCTAGCATAATTGGAATAAACAGCTGAATAAATCGACCCCCATCTGTTGTGTTTCAGTCTAGGAGATGAGTGAGTACTGAGATGCGTCTCCTGCAGCATACAGACATCAATGCGGTGCCTAGTGAGATAGGAGTGTACTAACCTAGCTTTCCTGCCATCATTTATCCCTCGGATGTTCCAAGTAAGAAAATTTAGAGCAGTCATAGGGGACACATATCACGACACCGTAGCGGGGTTGGCGGAGTTAAGCACAGGAACACAGAATAGGGTGCAAAATTAGTCTCATGCATAATGTAAGGCATAGGTCTGGCGAACAATAAAACAATCCCCCCCCTCCACCCGCCACCCACTCCAACCCCCCAATCAGGTTGTAGAGAACCCAACCAAAACAACGAAACATTTTCAATAACTTGTGGGAGCTCTCCCATGGGGGCGCAGTAGTGCCGGCACACTCCCCTGATTTCTCAGGGTGGCCAGGAACAACTATGTTCGGTGAGTCTTATCCAAAGCTTCGCAGCCTGAGAGGTCTAGTACCTAGCTCTCTAGAGCACGCGGCCGGGATTCCCATCCCCTACCGGCAGTATCCACATATTGACAATTAGAGACTGTTGCCGACTAACGGAGGCCCACCAAGTTCCCTCGGCCCCTCCCAATCTAGAAGGGTTACCCTCCCAACACCAAATCGTCGCACATTTATGACAATGCCACAAACATCCACATCCACCCCACTTCCACACAGCCAGCGCATTAACAAACCAGAGTCTCGGATTGCAATGGGTCCTGCACCCGGATTGCCCCTGGACCGGGATGCGTTCAGTCCGTATCACTGAGTCCCGTCCGTTCCGTGGCTGCCTCTGTTTGGTGTTTTTTCGCCGCCTTCCCGCCAACATGCTTGGCGAACTTCAACGCCGATTTGGCATCCGTGAAAAGGTGGGTAGTCCCGTCGTGGCTGACCTTCAGCTTCGCTGGATATAGGAGTGCATACAGGATCTGCGCCTGAAGGAGTATCCATTTGGCCTGGAGAAATTCCCGTTGTGCAGCCTGCACCGCAGGGGTGAATTCAGGGTAGAAGCAGTTGGTGTTACCCCCATACACAACAGTCCCCTTGCCACGGGCCAACCGCAGGACTGTGTCACGGTCTTGGTAGTTCAGAATTTTGGCCAAGATCGGTCTGGGAGTGGCTCCCACCGGCGGCCTAGGGCCCAACGCACGATGCACCCTCTCCACTGCGAACACCGGAGAAAGATTGGGACCAAACAGTTCATGGAGCATATCCGCCACATATGTTTCCATCTTAGCAATGGCTGTCGTCTCCGGTATTCCCATGATTCGGAGATTATTGCGGTGGGACCGGGCCTCCAAATCCTCGTTCTTTGCTCTGATGATCCCAAGCACCTTGTCCATTTGGAGGAGTTGTTCCTTTGTTTCCATTTGAAACTCGTGATAGTCCGAGGCCTGGTTTTCCAGCACATCCAGTCTGGTTTCATGTGTCCCCACCTGCGTCTTCACCGTGTCCAATTGGGAGTTCATTGTGTCCAGCTTGGCGTCAATATTTCGGAGGCTAGATCTCATCTCCAACATGATGGTGCGCATGTCTTCTCCCTGATGCTCCGGCTGGTGTTCCTGTTGTCGCTCCGCGCCTGCGTCTGAGTCTGGTCCATGTTTCTTGTGTTGCACCTTTGGTCGAAGGATATCTTCGGCTGTTTGGCATCTTGCTTGCCCATGTTCAAGCTTAGCGTAGAGATAGCGCCCAGGACACCCTCCGGCCTGTCTCGGAGTAACCTGTATCCGCCTCAATGCGACACCACCCTGTGCTTTGCCAGGCGTTCGGGGTAGTATCCCATGCATCCACAGCGCTGAAGATGTATATAGCAGGGCCTGCAGCGATCGTAGCAATCCGCCCACCCCTTTCTGTTGGGCTTCCTTACACAGCGCGCGCCAGAAGTAGTGTCTCCTTAGCCCGCAAGTAGGAACCGCACGGAGCTTTCCAAATGCGTGCAGCCCTTGAGTTATGGAGAGTAGGCAGTCGGGGACGTGGGCAACAACTCTCAGCCAGTTGTCGGCGGCGCCAGGTTCCCTCCGCACACCGCCCCCTATGCCAGGTCTTATCAGCACCTACCCTATCTCGGAAGGGAGTGAAGGGTACAGGCCTCCGTGCGGGTCTTCGCAGCGGTGTAGTCCTCCGGCTGCAGGCTGTCTGTTCGGTGTTTCGGCCTCCGCCTACAACTGCGAGGCCTCTGCAATGTCGGGGATTCGCCTTAGACGTTCCACCAGCCGCCCCGGGCTGACGTCTGCTTGGGTAGGTTTACCGGTGCTGTGCAGGCTGTTCAACGCAGGCGTGAGCATATAGTGGCGTCTCGATCTTCTGGCAACCTGTGTGGTCCGCTTTTCCACTCCGGAGCTGCGCGCATGACCTCGGCGCCACCACAGATTCAATGCGGCCCTCGTCGGCCTCTGCGCCGCGGTCTCGAGTGATTTCGCCGTCCGACCTACACGGTCTCCGCCATCTTATCTTCCCAAGCCGCGGCGAATCGGAGCTCACTGCTACGTCGCACGGGCGCCGATTTTGCTTATTTCAGAGTCGCTGGACGCCTCGCGTCTTCCGCTTCCCAGGCCGTCGGTTGTAGACCGAGATTGCTCACCGGTTTCGCTTATTTATTGCAGGATGATGGTTCCGGCCGGCGGAGTTCGCTTATTCAGCGGCCATTTCGCGGCTCGGCAAGCCACGCCCCCAAGATGAAAGTCTAACTTTACGACTTTTGGTATTCACAAAGGGCATTTACCACTCGTAAATGCCCTTTCTGAATACCAAAAGTTGAACTTTACAACTTTCGGTATTCACAAAGGGCATTTACGAGTAGTAAATGCTCTTTGTGAATACGGAAAGTCAATAAAGTTAGACATTTGTCTCACATTACCTTTGTGAGATCGGGCCCAACATGTCTAACCTTTTAAAGAAAGCAGCCTGCCCTATGATCTACCTACAGCCTAGCTGAGGGGTGTGTTATGTGTAGTAAAAGGAGAATTTATAGCTGTTTTTAATGACAAGTTGAGCTGGCAGTAAAACTGCACACACATAGTCTACAGTAGTAGGCCTAATCCATGTTTAAAGGAGTACTTGTCTGGATGGGTAACTAGGTTGTGTCAATACTTGAATACATATCTGAGTGAGTGTACTAGTCCCTCTATGGGTGTGCCACCAGATGTCTAAGTAAGTATGATGGTACATGACTAGCTTTTTTAGTAACTCGGTGAGCCTCTAAATCTGCATGTAAGTGACTGTTTGAATTGCTTACTGCCAGCATTAGTGAGTATAGGGGTATGTAACTGTGTCTTCAACTGACTTTGATACTGCTGCATACATATCTGCTGTGTAGTTGTGTGAGTGAATGTATAAGTGCTTCTGTCGCTGTCTGACTGGGCGTATGAGTGGTCTATGTTTTTGTTAACGGGTATGTGCGTTGCACTATGGGTGGGAGACTGGATGTATAACTGGGCATATGGATCTGTAAGTTCACATATACTTAGTGAAACTGAAAACCACATTTAAGCACAAAGCACCCTGCCCCATAGCCTACCTAAAGCCTACTGTAGGGATGAGTTATATGTAGTTACTTCTGCATACATAAGTGCTACATGGGCATGTCACTGAATATCTACATGCCTCTGTCTCTCTCTCACAGGCAAGGTGATTAACAATCCTTTTATACATATGAATATAACTTGTAGTATGGGTGAAACCAGTGCTTAATTTGAGCCGATGGTTTCCAGTGCTCGGCACTGGCATTTCATTGTCAACACCGGCGCTTGTGACAGTCTGCCACAAGGTGAATTTAGAGATGACCACACATTTAATTATTAATTCAATATACATTAAAAATAAATATTGCCAGTCACCCAAGCCACTCTTGTAGCTATGGGAGCCTAGAATAGTCCAAATTGTCACACTTGTAGGAGTGTGATGGTTAGTAGTTGTGTTGTTACCATCATTGGCAGTGCTGGCAGGGGCAATGTGTGATGCAAGATGCAGTGGCCTCCTGGTGAGAGCCCTGGCACTTATATTTTTACAAATTAAGCACTGGGTGAAACAATGCATATTTAACTATGCCTAGAGTCTAAAAGTACACACGACTGAGTAAGACTTAAAAGGGCATGTCTTACCACCTAAGCACATACAAGCCTGCCCTATGACTTATTAACACCCTACCTAAAGGCTATCTAGATACATAGCTGCCAAGTTTCACAGGTTCATGTGTGATGTACTGATTCAGTTCAGGTTTTTCCTTTGAATTCTAGGACTTGTAGTCTTCTTTTATAATGGAATAAAGAAGACTACAATTCCCACAATTAAATGAAAAACCTTGGTCTGGAGCAGCACATCACGCATGGACCTGTTTAACTTTGCAGGGCTGCTAGTACATAGTTAAATAGTAGTTTAAAGCTTGTAAAGCCAACTAAACCATGCAGTAAAACAACACATGTACAGTCTACAGTACTAGGTCAGGTCACCACATTGTTAAGTAACACGTCACACAGCACTTTCACCCTCAGATACCCAGTCACATACTCACACACCCAGAAAGAGAGTTACTTACCCAAAAATAAATATATAGAAAACACTCACGCAACCACTAACAGATCCCCTCATAGAGTTCCAATACTTTTGTATATATCATCCTCAGTTTTATCGACCTCACATACACATATACCTTTTCAATCACTTTTTTAAAAGTTCAATCTAATTCACATACCTGAAAATGGTGTTTCTTGGTAAAATATTTTTTTGCTCTTTTTAGATAGATTCAACTCTCTCAGAAAATGTGAAAACTAAGCATAAGAATGGCACACCAATCTCATACAAAGCAATCATTAATGGCAACCTTTTCAACTTTTCACTCACTGATACTGCTGAAGGCAGCAAATAAAACATTCCTTTCACATTTTAGTTTTGTTACTCCACCTTTAAATGGTTAGTGTGTGTTAACCCTTTCTTGCACTCCAATAAAGAAGCCCAATGTGGTACACCTTTTGGGAGTATGCTCAAATTCTCCGATACCCTCAGCACTGCCCAGTGTAACTTTGCAACAAAATTGTGAATAACTTCGGGATTCCAAAACATATTTAGCTTTGTACTCTTCATACTTTGCAACTGCCCTAATCTTTGTTACATACATGCCATTAAGGAAATAAACCCTTGCTAATAAATAATGAGTGTAAACCACTATAATTTAAAAAAAAAAAAAACAGACTACAATCTGTTTAATGACCTTTTAAACACTCTCTTAGCACAGTTACCATATCAACCCCCCTTTAGACCACCCTCATGAACCAGTAGGTCACAAGTTCACAACACATTCTAGAAGAAGCAGATTACTTTTCAACTCAATTACAGCAGGCGTGGTTAACTGTTAGCAATTAAAAGCATATCCACATTTGTACTGCATTTTTCTATTTTCACCAGAGCCAATCACAGATCTACTTACTTTTTCTTAAAAATCACTACCTAAATTTAACTACCTGCATATTTACACCATCCAATCAACGATGTCCTCTTTTTAAAAAAGTCCTGCCCTCCATTTTTATTTCCTTTCATTTTGAAAACTGTCTCATTCTGCTCCAGCCATTTCCTGTGTGCTACTCCTCCTTGCCTTCAAAATGGTTAGAGTGTCGATTGTGGGTCACAGCTTTGTGTTTTGAGCTAGAGAGTATGATAGAAAGAGTTGTATTGACAGGGACTTGGGTTTGTTTAATGTAGACATTACTTGGATTGGCCAGAGAGGGCTAAAGGGGCATCAATTGCTTCCTTTGGTAAAAAGCATTGCAGATTACCAACACCCTGACCTCATTATTGTGCACTGCGGTGGCAATGACCTAGGCACAATAACTGGGGTAGGAGTGGAAAACCTAATGAAGGATACCTTTGTTCAACTAATGGTACTTTTCCTTCAGACTGCCTTGGTATTCTCCAACATATGCCAAAGGCAGAAATGGAAGCGGTCAAACAAGTTCTGTCCACAAATAGATAAATCCACAAAACATGTCAAAAAACGGTGTCTGCATTCCTCAGAGACAATAACATGGGCTCCATTTACAACAACGACTTGCTCATTAACATAGAGGGTATTTATAGAAGTGATAAAGTTCACTTCACAGAGATGGGCAACAGGATCTTCCTTGACAACTTAAAACTCTGCATCCTGTTTTATGTGTAGTCATCATCTATAAACAATAAATACAAAGGCTCTTTTTAAAATTTGCAAATACGTCGCGGATACGCAAAATAAAAGCAGACATTCAATAGATATCAATACGTTTAAAATTCACAACTATATAACTGACTCTGCATCTGACTGGATGCATTAGTATGTGAATAGGTCAGTGAGTGGGTGTAAGAGTGTCTGAGTAGGACTGTAAGTGGCTGTACGAGTGTCTCAGTTGATCTGTGAGTGGATGCATGAGACTCTCAGGGAGTCTATGCATAAGTGCATGAGTCTCTGAATGGGTCTGTGAGTGGGTGTGTGAGTCTCTGAGTGGGTCTTTGAGTGGGTGCATGACTGTTTGAGTGGGTCTCTCAGTGGGTGCATGAGTGTCTGATTGGGTCTATGAGTGACTGCGTAAGTGTTTGAGTGAGTCTGTAAGTGGGTGAATGAGTCTCTGAGTGGGTCTATGAGTAGATGCAAAGTGTCTGAGTGGGTCTGTGAGGGGGTGGTGGGTGTGTGAGTCTCAGAGAGGGTCTGTGAGTAGGTGTGTGAGTCTCTGAGTAGGTATGTGAATGGGTGCATGAGTCTCTGACTGGGTCTGTGAGTGGCTGCATTGCATGAGTCTCTGAGTGGGTCTGTGAGTGGGTGCTTGAATCTGTGAGTGGGTCTGTGAGTGGATGCATGAGTGTCTGAGAGGATCTGTGAGTGGGTGCATGCGTGTTTGAGTGGGTCTCTCAGTGAGTGCATTAGTGTCCGAGTGGGTCTGTGAATGACTGCATACGTCTCTGAGTGGGTCTGTGAGTAGGTGTGTGAGTGTCTGAGTGGGTCTCTGAGTGGATTCATGAGTGTCAGTGGGTCTGTGAATGGGTGCATGAATTCCTAAGTGGGTCTGTGAGTGGGTACATGAGGCTCTGAGTTGGTCTGTGAGTGGGTATGTAAGTCTCTGAATAGATATATGAGTGGGTTCATGAGTCTCTGAGTGGGTCTGTGAGTAGGTGTGTGATTCTCTGAATGGATATATGAGTGGGTGCAAGAGTCTTTGAGTGGGTTTATGAATGGGTGCATGAGTGTCTGAGTGGGTCTGTTAGTGGGTGCATGACTGTCTTATTGGGTCTGTGATTGGATACATGAGGGTCTGAGTGGGACTGTGAGTGGGTGCGTGAGTGTCAGAGTGGGTCTCTCAGTGGGTGCATGAGTGTCTGAGTGGGTCTGTGAATGACTGTGTAAGTCTGGGCTGATCTTGGAGTGGGAGTGGGAGTGCAAGGGTCTGATTGGGTCTATGAGTGGTTGCATGAGTGTCTGAGTGGGTCTGTGAGCTGGTGTGAGAGTGTCTGCGTGGGTCTGTGAGTGGGTGCATGAGTTTCTGAATGGATATATGTGTGGATGCATGAGAGTTTGAGCTGGTCTGTGAGTGAATGTGATGTCCTCTTAAAAAATAATTTGAGTGATATTCGTGAATTTGTCCTGACATTATATAAGGGCCACGCTTAGCATCATGATGCATTTGCGAATATCGCACAAGGGGGAAAAAAGTTTTTGGACATTTTGAACGCATAAGGTGTCACACAAACACGCTATATTCCAGCCATTGGGTCAGGGTACCTCTACCCTAATCCCTTATACCACTTTTATCCCTCATTTTCAGCCCCCAGGACCATGGTCTTGTTCCTTAAAATGGAGGCCGCAAATTTCTGCTCATGTTGCGGCCAGCCAATCACAGAATTCTAGTTGAGCATGCATTCACGGTTCGTCGCGAAGTACTCGTCTTGACCCTAGATATACAGTTTTGGATTACCTTTAATAACTCCAAAACTACTGAACTGATTTATACCAAAAAAGAAATGCATACTTTCTGAACCAAGAGCTACTATTCTGCCAAATTTAGTGTCATTCTATCCAGCAGTTCGGGCTGTAGTCACGTTCAAAATCCCTATGGGACTTAACATGGGAAATACACTATTTTTGCCCCCCCCTTTTTCTCTGCCCCTTGATGGATCACCCCGAAACTTTGCATACACAACTAGAATCACGGCACACTTTTATTTGAAAATCTAATGAAGATTCGTCAAACGGCGCCAAAGATATAGCCAAGTCATAAAACGCTTTTCCTATGGAAACTAGGTCCTAAAGAAAACTACCTACTGGATATATATATATATATATGTTACCTACTTGCGGTAGTGTTCTTTAATTGTATTTCCTAATTATAATGTTGCTGTAATTTTTCGTTTATTCAGTTAATTTCTACGTTTTTTATGCTATTTCCTAATTATAACATCCCTGTAACCTTTGGTTTTTTCAGTGAATTTCTACATTTTTTAATGCTATTTCCTAATTATAACATCCCTGTAACCTTTGTTTTTTTCAGTGAATTTCGAGGGTTTCTAGAGCTTGTTTAATATAAAGTAATATTTAATTATCCTAGGTTAATCCAACCGCTGCTGTGCATGGCTGGGGTTGGCCACAGCGGCCAACCCCCAGCATTCAACCAGTCATATGCTGCGCATGCCCACTGGCCTGCGGCCAGGCCCTGCAACCAACTCCCCGCATGCAGCCAACCCCATGCCGTGCACAGCCCTGTGGCCAACCGCCAAAGGCAGCTAACCCACGAGTCCTCTCCGCAGGCCACTTTGACCCAGGGGACCTTATCCCCTGGTAAACTTATGACCCAGGCCAGCACATTATTTAGGGCCCCCCTTCCTGGGCAGCTTTGGCCCCAGGGACCCCATCCCGGGGCCCAGCCAATTGCTAAAGGGGGAGGGGGCACAAGGTTCCCCTCCCCAACCTGATTTTGCCCCTGGGGACCCCATCTGCGGGGCCCAGCACCTTTTTAAATGGGGAGGAGGGCACACAGCCCGCATCATCGGGCATCGATATCGGCACCAGGGACGCAATCCCCCAGAGCCTGGCCAATTACTAAAGGTGAAGGGTGGCCATGTGGCCCCCTCGCCAGGGGCCCAACACAATTACTAAAGGGGGAGGGGACTGCAAAGCCCCCCTTCCTGGGCCAATTTCGGCCCCAAGGACCCTATCCCCTGGGGCCCGGCTAACAAATGGTGGCTGCCCTGGTTCCCACCTAAGGCACCCACCATATTCAAATTGAGAAGGGAGAAGCTAAAAATGCTGCTTTCTGTAGGCAGGAACAATATTCAAATCTGTTTCACTGTGGGCAGGAAAACAGATCTGAAATCCTCTCTGAGCTGGTGGGGGCATTTTTAAAGCCCCCAGTTGAAAAGGGGGAGAGGGGCACGTGCCCCACTCCCTATAAATATTAATGTCAGCCCCTGGGTGGGCTCCCAGGGCCTTTGGAGGCCATGCAGCCCCTTTCTCCTATATGAATCAGGCCTGGGGGTAAGCTCCCTGGGGCATTATCCCTTTAAATGTGGCCCGCATGGCATTTTTGTTTGATCCAGCAAAAGTCTTGCGGGATCAGGGCATTTTTTAGCTGGTTTAAAAATAATTTGCCCCCGGGGGTCCCTCTGGGTCCCCCCATGGGGCCTTGGGGTGAGGGTATCCCTACCCTCTCCCCATATATCGCTTTTTTTTTTGCAACTTCAGGACAGGAGTCTGACTCCCACTGGAGCGAGAGGACCCAACCTAAATAAAGCTCCCTGAGCCAATCAGCACACTCTGGGGGATATTCTCAAGAACGTGCGATAAACATTGCCAAAATAGGCTAAAGCAATTTTTCATATCGCCATCTATCGCAGGAAAATAACTCTGTGTCAACGTCGTATTCTCAACACGGCGGTAACATGCGATAGTTTCCCGATAACGCCTCAAAAATGTCCGCAATACAACTACCGCGACAGTGATAAAAAAGGAAACCCAAACGTGAAAAAAGTTGCGATGGGCCCAAAAGCGATAGAACAATCGGCGACAAGCAGCGCCAGGCTTGCAATTCCCACGTCAGGCGGGAAAAATCACAATAAAAGCTGCAAAAAAAACTGACCAAAAAACATAACAACTGCGAAGCACAATGGAGGTAGCAGGAGCAAGTACAGAGGACAACCCGAACCCCACAAGCCCCACGGAGGACCAGCCTGGGACCTCGCGGTGAGGGAAGGGCAAAGAGAAAAAGAAGAGGAAGACGAGGTTCAGTCCGCAGGAAAACAGGATCCTGATTACGGAGGTGATAGAACACCATCAACAACTGTTCGTCACCTCCACTGTGTCATTGGCAACAGAAAATGGAATATGGCAGTCCATCGTGGACAAGGTGAATGCAGTCGGAGTGCTGACGAGGACAATGGATGAGGTCAAGAGGCGCTGGAATGATGTGAAGTGCAAAACCAAGCTGAAACTTGCAAACAACCGCAAAGCAGCAATGCAGATTGGGGGTGGGAGTCCTGCGCCACAGGAGGAGCTGGATGAGATGGAGGAAATGGTGTCCACAGTCATCAGTGTGGAGACAGTGGCAGGAGTCGGGGAACCGGACACTGCTCAACATGACCTGACACAACAGCAACAGGGTGAGTAACCACCAGGGACTGGGGGGACGGGGGGAGATGGGCACAATGGCACACATGCACAATGAAGTATAGCACACTGCACAACCACAATGACTCTGGATCATGTCCCTGATCTCCTTGCCATACTGCAGCACACATAGAAACAGCAAGTAGTCCCCCGTCCACAATGTGCCCAGAGGGGGCACTCCCCACACATCACCAATCTCACAACAAACCCATGCACATGTGCTGAACCCAGCAAAGCTGCGGATCCGTGAGCCCCACTGACAATGCAAGTGACACTGCATGACGATGAGTATGTCTGCAGGCCACTCATCATGACATGTTGCACGCCACGACACCGAGGTGGCTGAGTGTGGTCCACATCCGGAAAGGAGCAAGTCACACACTGACACATCCACGTGCACAAACAACCCCTGACGGCAACAAGACATCTGCGGACAAACCATGCCAAAGAGTCCCAACTCCCACCAAGAGCCCAATTTACCCAAGTATGCAAAATCTCAGCACTGCATAAGCACAGAAGTCAAAGGCACACTGCCTGAAAGGGAGAAGGCTAAGCAAAGTCTGAGCTGCAGCGGCGACTCTCCCACAATGCAGCACACACAGAAGAATCAGAGCACATCAACATTGACAACAATGTGGTACAAACTGCAACAGTTTCACAACGGAACAGAGGACACAACTGCTGCCGCTTGTGTGTAGAAACTGGCCAATCACATTTGGCATAGCAGGAAACTGTGACATGATAATGGACAAGTACAACCCCACATCCCTGATGGTGCACAAATGTCCACTGTCCCGCTTCAAATAGGCAGCTCCTCCTACACAGTCACAATGTACATTGTCATGCAGTCTGTTTGGAAACTTGGCCATTGCGTGAACATACATGGAACACACTGTTAAACTGCATCTCCCCTTTACATTGCAGAAGGAGAATCATCACCTACTGCAGAGCAGACCGAACACCTCCTCACTGATGACGAGGAGGACCTCCCCACCTTCAACACCGACGCCCTCCAAGAGCTCATGGACAGCTTCCGCACCCCACCCCCAGGAGCAGGGCAGCCCAGCTGCATCGAGGAGACCCCACCCCCTGCACCCACCACCCCGGCTGTCTCCCAGGATCCCCACGACCAACACATGGCATTTCAACGCCGTGTGCTGCAGGGCCAGAAGGAGATGGCTGAGCAGGCGCGGGTGGGGTTCGAACTCATGGCAGCCAAACTAGATGCCATCCATGGGTGTCTACGTCCCATCAGGGACCACTTACAGTCCCTAACGGACACCCACAGTCCGCTCCATGGTCTCCAACGAGCCATGGCTGACATCGCTGGAGTCATGACTCGGAGACAAGAACACCTGTCTAGTCAGAGTGGCTCCAGCGATCTCAGCCGGGAGTTGGGACA
The DNA here is from genome assembly GCA_963921515.1 of Calotriton arnoldi. Classification (NCBI taxonomy): domain Eukaryota; kingdom Metazoa; phylum Chordata; class Amphibia; order Caudata; family Salamandridae; genus Calotriton; species Calotriton arnoldi. Next base: position 497,250 of record CAWUFW010004395.1, on the reverse strand, counting down.
CATGCGGAGGCTCATGGAGGACATGGTGCGGATGGAGGCGGAAAGGATGGCTGCCACGGCTGCACATCAGCGAGATGTAGCTGGGATCTTCCATGCCCTGCAGATCCTCATCATGGCATTGCTGCCACAAGGACTGGCGCAGATGACTGCTGCTGCTCCTACACCATCCACATCTACGCCCCCTGATGTGTCAGTGCCCCACAGTGCTGCAGACATTCCACCTCCGGCACCTGATGTGTCACTGCCACACAGTGCGGCCGACAATCCACCTCCGGCCCCTGATGTGTCAGGCCCACACAGTGCTGCAGCCAAAACACCACCACCCACAGGTGAGGCACATCACACATCAGAGGATGATGATGTGGATGAGACTGCCATTGTGGTAATGAGGAAGCAGTAGCATTCATCTCCGCCATATGGCCTGTTTCAGCTTGGTTCGGCCCTTTGCATCATCACCTTCCACTGTCCCCCGATACACTCTGCGGCGCTCACCTTGGACCTCGTCATGGACTGCCATATTCTGTTTGGTTACCAATGACACAGCAATCAGACTGCGGACTGAACTCTTCCTCTTCCGATGAATTTGTCCTTCCCTAATGGACTCTGGCTGGCCCTCCACGGGGCAACAATGTCAAGTGGGGTATGCATGGCCCTGTACTGCTCCAGCTGCAACACTCCACTGAATGTGAATAAAACATTCAAATCCAAACAGATGTGTCATTTCTATGATCCTTCAAGTATGACAGTATGGCTGAATGTAGGGTCACTGATTCCCCCTCACGTCCATTTTGCACATGTTGTGGGGCTTGGGTCACAGGGTGCAACATTGCCGATTGCGGTCCGGGTGGCGCAGACACTACAACGGAGACACACGCATTGGTTACTTCCTTGTCCAGGCCAGAACTGAACCACGCCCAGAGCCCCGGGCTCATTGTTCACACCCCTACGCTGGACTGGCATACGCCAGCCCAACCCACTCCGCTTACGCTCACAGGGGGTGACGACACAGCTACATGTCCCAGGTCTTCCCTGTAGTGATCTGCTGGTCACTGGTCTAGTTGTCAGCATGTCACAGCCACTTCCTGAAGGCTGGTTTACACCCACACCACACCCATCCAGCACAGGCGTCACGGGACATGTGACCCAGCCAATAAAAGCGGCCCACCACAGCACATCCCCCACTGCCGGAGGTGACATGATGGTGTCCGCATCCACGGAACTCAATCATAAAGGGTCCGTGACTTGCGTTGCACAGAGTTAGTGGCACCCGATGGCCTGCGTCCGTCACAGGCCTACCACCACGTGGCGATGACTTGCGTTGTACTGAGTTAGTGGCACCCGATGGCCTGCATCTGGCACGGACCTACCGCCACATGGCAATGACTTGCGGTGCACTGAGTCAGTGGCACCCGATGGCCTGCGTCCGGCACGGGGCTACCGCCACGTGGCGATGACTTGCGGTTCACAGAGTTAGGCCCACCTGAAGAGCTGAGTGGGTGTGCAGCCTGCAATGATGCGTTGGCCTCGATACGGCGTCAAGCAAATCAAGACTCGATTTGAATTGTGAGCCCTGCTGGACCGCAGTGTATGTGCAGGCAGCATTCAGCACACACATGACTCCGCTGTGCGGTGCCGCAGGGTGCGCTGGGGGCCTGTGGTGCGGAATCCAGCAATCGGCTGAGGAGGTTGCACCGGCACGTGGAGGGCCCTCTTGGAGACACGCCGGTGGCGGCAGGTGAGCATTGAGGCCTGAGTGCGCAGGGGCGGGCAGTCATTGCTGGGCGGTGGACTGGTCTGTGGACCAGGGCTGGGGTGCATCAGGCACACAGGATCGCGCAGGCACCACCGATCACGGTGGCAGCCTCGTGGCTGGGTGGGGGGCACCGCCCTGACAGACATGACCCTGCATGCGCTGACGAGATGTGCGTGGGTTGGCTTGGGACGTAGTCACCTCGTCTCCAGTGTGAATACAGCCGTTGAATGGGGTCGGGCACGTGTGTGTAGGCCTATGGTCATGATATGGCAGACACAGAGACACACGCTGTAGTTACTGTGGTGGCCATCCCGGAACTGGACCATGCCCAGGGCCCTGGGCTATTCATTCGCGACATATGCCGGCCAAGGCCGCTCCGCTCAGGCTTACAGGGGGGACCACATGGCTACATGTCCAAGGTCTTCCACACTGCCTGGGATAACCTGTTTGCGTCCACTATCCACTACACTGCAAACACCAGCAGTAGATGTCCACATGGACATGTCTCTGCTCTGCATACTGCAGTCTGTCCAGCACATCTCCACCACACTTGGCATTGTGTACTTTCTTATTGCTGGGTCCCTTGCCTCCTTCGCACATTCTTGGTTCCCACCTCTCCCCACATTCTGCAATTGTGTGGCAGATGGGCTCTGCCTTTGTGGATGGTTTGTCTACATGTCTGGCCCCTGTTACCACGGTTACTTGTGTTGTCGTGTCTGGTAGTTGGGCATGTTGGGTGGCATGTTGTATGTGATTTTGTTACGTGTGCTCTCCCACAGTTGTGAGTTGTGTGATTGTGGAGTTGAGGTGTGTGGTGTGTTCAGTTAGTACTTAACAATGAGCAGTGCATTGCCCTAGGTGCCATCCTGGAAGCGCTGGTTGATGATGGACTGTCGGAAGATGTATGTATCATGCACACTGCCTGTGAAGTTGGTGATGACATTGGTGAACTGTCCCTGGTGGCCCACTATTGCCTGCACATTGATGGAATGCATGTGCTTTCTGTAGCGGTAATTGTGTGCAGGGTCGGCAGGGGGCACAAGTGGTACATGTGTACAGTCAATTGCCCCCGACACGTGCGGTAAGGCAGCTATGGCGTAATTCACTTGCATGGTCTCCAGCTGTTCATGCACAGCGTGGGGGAAGTGAAGGTGCAGGGGTATCAAGATGATACAAACCATGATGTTTACAGGTATGATGAATCCTGCATAATGAGACCGTAACTGATGTTTGGGTGGTTGTAACCTTCCTTTTCTTTCCTGCGGAGGTTACGAGCACACGGACTTCTATTACAGTATAATTGGACTGGATTCATCATACCTGTATGCATTCCGGTTTGTCCAAGTGCAATACACTGTACCAGATTAGGTTTGTGACTATGAGGATGCTTGACCATTGTCACCATTTCTCCAACAGGTTTCTGACTACTGATTTCGGGATATGGAATGGTATTGGGGAGTTCCCGCAGCATTTGCAGTTTATTGGATCCACACGTTGCCCTGGTGAAGTTCCCCGTTGGGAATGTAACGCATTGGCTGAGCTTTTCGTCTTGTTGTTTATGTATTTGTAATAAAGTTCTGTTTTTCCACTACCGTTGACTACTGGACTTCATGTCCTGAGGGGGAGGGTCTGGGGGGTGGTTGCGGTGGGTGTGTTGGCCCTCTTGGGTCTCCAGGCTGCATGATCATTGTCTCCATGGCATTTGTTGGTCTTCAGATGTGGCTCTAGGCTGGGCTCCCTTTCATACTGCAGGTTGTCGTCCTGCTTAACACCAGTAAAAGGCAGGTGTTGAATCCCTGCTGCTAACGCACCTTATCGCCTGTTTTCGGATCGCATCGCTGATCTGCCTGGTCATTGAGAATATCACGAAGTGGTGTTTTCGTGTGTTTTTGCACGGGAAGGCCTACTCTGCATATCATTAGTGTTAGTTGTCGCTCTCATCCGTTGCAATGTGTTTTGCGCCAGCTATCGCAGGAAAACTGGCGATGTCGGCAGTTTGCACCAGCTTGTGAATAGGGCGATAAGTCTATCGCCACTTTTGCGGCGCTAAAGTGCCGATAAATCGGCGATGGCTCCTTGAGAATATGCCCCTCTATTTTTTAAATTGGGGCTGCCATGTGACTATTAGAGACACTTGTGAGCCCAGCCATCCAAATATCTATATATGTTTGCTATCTAAGAAACTACTGAACAATTTTTCACCAAATCACAAAAAGCTCAATCTGCACAGCAAGATCTAGCTTCCTGCCAAATTTGTTGTAATTCTGTTCAGTAGTTTTTGCTGTACTACTTCTTAAAAAAGTCTATGGAAAATGCATTGGGAGTTTGCATTTTTTGGGACCCCCTATTTTCTCAGCCCTCACTTGATGGATCACCCCAAAATTTCTAGGAAGGAGCTGAGGTGAATGAACTATTGTTTTGGAACGTTTTGTGAAGATTCATCAAACGGGGCCAAAGTTATAAGTTGGGGGATTAAGTCCCCTTGAATCATGAGGTTCCCTGGGGTCCAACTAGCCCACCCTGTACCTCCAGTATGCGCCAGGGAGCTGCGATGCAGAGAGGTGTTCAGAGGCCACGCCCCTTTTGCACCTCTCTGCAATGCAGCTCTGTGGCGCTTTCTGGACGTGCCTGTTGGGCTAGTTGGCCCTCAGGGACCCTCAGGATTGAAGGGGATTTAATTCCCCATCTTAAAAGCGCGCCACGGGGCCTGTTTGCACACATGTCACCTGAAGCCCCGCCCTCCCTTCACCACTGTGCAAACGCGCCCGTGGCGCGTTTTAAGTTGAGGGATTAAGTCCCCTTGAATCCTGAGGGTCCCTGGAGTCCAACTAGCCCACCATGTACTTCTAAAAGCGCCACAGAGCTGCGTTGCAGAGAGGTGTAAAAGGGCGTGGCCTCTGTACACCTCTCTGCAACGCAGCCCCTAGCATACTGGAAGGTTCCTGGTGGGCTGGTTGGCCCAGGGACCCCCAGTATTCAGGGGAATTACTCCCCTTCTTAAAACGCGCCAGGGGCGCGTTGCAGAGTACTGCAGGGAGGGGCGGGGCCTCCGGCACGATGCCGGTCGTTTTTTTTTTTCTATTATTTTTTTAATGGGAGGGGGCTGCGTGGCCCCCTTCCCTTGGCCACTTTTGGCCCCGGGGACCCCATCCCCGGGGCCTGTGCATTTTATTTTATTTTTTAAATAAAAAAATAAAAACGGGAAGGGGGCCGCGTGGCCCCCTTCCCTGGGCCTGTATTGGCCCCATGGACCCCATCCCCCGGGGCATGCCCTCGATTTTTTTGTAATTATTTTGGAGGGGGGCTGCGTGGCCCCCCTCCTCAGGCCATTTAAGGCCCCGGGGACCCCATCCCCCGGGGCCGGCCTTGCTCCTTTTCTTCTTCTTTTTTTTTATTTGAGGAGGGGGCTGCGTGGCCCCCTCCCTGGCCACTATGGCCCCGGGGACCCCATCCCCCGGGGCCTGGCCTCTGGTTGGGGACTGTGGGGGTCCCCAATCCCCCACAGTCCCAGCCGGCTCCCCGCCTCCTGCGCGAGCCGTATTGCTTTCCACATGGGGAGCAGCTAACATGCTGCTCTCCATGTGGAAAGCTAGTGGGTTTGCATTTTGAAAGAGAGAGCAGGTTTCCTGCTCTCTCTTTCAAAATGCAAACCAAGTTTGCTATGACAGGACGGGAGCCACCTCCATTTTAACTGCTTTTCCTTGGGAAAACTACCTCATTCAGCTCCAGCCTTCTCCTGACTACTACTTATACTTCACTTCAAAATGCTTAGAGTATGGATTGTGGGCCACAGCTATATATATTGGGCTAAAGAGGCTGCAAAAAAGATGGGTATTGACAGGGACTTGGGTTTGCCAAACGTGCAGATTACTTGGTTTGGCCAGAGACAGTTAAAGTTTTATCAGTTGCTGGCTTTGGTTAAATCCATTGTGGATTCTGAAGCTCCTCACCTCATGATTGTACACTGTGGTGGCAATGACCTAGGCACATTGACTGGGGTAGGGCTGGAAATCCTAATGAAGGATACCTTTGCAAAACTGATGTTACTTTTCACTCACACTGTCTTGTTGTACTCTAATATATGCCAAAGACAGAAATGGAAGTGGTCAAATCAATTATGTCCACAGATTGACAAAGCCAGGAAACATGTTCATAAAACTGTTTTTGCATTCCTCAAAGACCAACCCTTGGGCTGTATCTATAACAACAATTTGCGTTTTGACATGCATGGAATTTATAGAAATGATGGAATGCACTTTACAGATGAAGGCAACAGGGTGTTTCTAAGTAACCTGAAACTCTGCATCCGAACTTATGTGTAGCAGCCATATACACACAACCAACACAACAGCACTTGTCAGAGCCACCCTAGTACCCAAAATATTGTGCATTTATTTTCTAAAAGGTATTTTTTTCTTTAGTTTTTGACAATGTTTGTGATGACGTCGCAATCCCCGTGGACACGTCGCGAAATCAGAAAACAAAAACAAACATTCAATGGCCACCAACACATCCAAAAATAATATGTAAAAAAATCCATTCTGAACATTGCCCTACACATATTACTCTATACATACTTCTTACAAAGTATATGACATCGTTAACTGCGACGATTGCGCCTTTTCCATAAAGTGAAAACACATATATGCACACATATTACAGTATTTTATATACTAGGGGTTTATTACTGTACACTTCAAATTCATGTTTTTCTAGTGTTTTTTTTGAGCAACCATCTCTAAAACCTATTTTCCATTTTCGCGGTGAGGCCGGAGATCGCAATGACGTTGGTAATCGCGGTCCCCGCGGTAACGTCACAAAAGCAGAAAGCAAAAGCAGGAATTCAATAGCCACCACCACATTAAAAAAAATATACCAATATATTAATTTTTAATTATCACAGTAGATAACTCACTATATAAATAACTATGAAAACATTTATCAAAATCTCAATTTCTCTATAACAGTGCATATTAATGATTCACTGATATATTTTTTTATATTTACACCAATATTTGCGACAACGTTAATAGTTGCAATGTCCCCATGATGGTACATGGGGGCTATGCAGGCAGTCGCGGCATCGTCATGAATATCACAGGTGATTAAAAAAATTAATTTTGGACACATAACTTGTGTCACTAACACCCCCATTTCTCAAACATGGGGTCAGAGGTTCTCCACCCTGACCCCTTATGTGGGCTTACCACAAATTTTCCGCCCTGGTGATTGTTCCTGATAGATAAAACGGTGGTTGCAACTTTCTGTTCAGGTTGTATCCAGCCAATCAGAGCATTCCCTTTGGGGCGTGCATTCATGATTCATCGTTAAACCTTGGCGAAATATCTGCGAAGAGATATCACTATAATTTTAAACTTAAATTTCTCAACAACTGCTGAACGAATTTACACCAAATAGGCAAAAAGCACTTCTTTGAACTGACATCTACCTCCCTCCCAAATTTGGTGTAAGTCCGTTCAGCAGTTCGGGCTGTAGGTGTGGCTAAAGTTTCCTATGGGAATTAACATTACAAATGCAACCTTACTTTGCACCCCAAATTCTCAGTCCCCACTGCACAGATCACCCCCAAACTTTCCATAACAATAGAACCCTCCTTGACAATTTTTGGGAAAATTTCATGCAGATTGGTCAAACGACGCAAAAGTTATTGCCCAGTCAAAAAATGCTTTTCCTATGGAGACTAGGTCCTAACTATAACTACCTATATATATATTCACTGAAAAAACCATAGGTTTCAGACACGTTATAGTTAGAAATTAGCATTTAAAAAACCTTTGAAATTCACTGAAAAAACCATAGGTTTTAGGGACAGTTATAGTTAGTTGGACATTTCACTCGTACAAAACCATAGAAATTCCCCCGTTATAGTTAGTTCAGCTAACTATAACTCGCGCCCCGCAATGCACTGCTGATGACGTCACATATTACATCACTCATGACATGGTCAGTGACATCACTGATGACATCTCAAATGACATCACTGATGACATCACTGATGACATCATCCAGTGACTGTGTGTTTCTGTAAAGTTTAAATATGTTTAATATATTTAGGGAAAGGCGTATTGAAGAATGAGTGGGTGTATAAGTGTCTGAATGGATGATTTAGTACGTGAGTGACTGACTCTACAAGTGAGTGATTAAATGTATCTTACTGAATGCATGGGTTAGTGACTAAACTGTGTGAATGTCTGTATCCGTCTGTCTGTTGGTTTGTAAGCGGCTGCATGGGCTTTCTGAATAGCTACATGAGTGTCTACATGGGTTATTGATTGATTGTCTGAGTATCTGTATGGGTGCCTGAGTGTTTGTGTGGGTGGGGTGTGTGTGACTCTGTGCATAGATGTGTGAGTTGGTGATTCACTGGGTGCATGGTTTCAAGAGTGCATCTGTGATGGACTGTATGGGTGGGTGAGTGTGTGTATGGGTGTGTTAGTGATTGAATGTATATCTCAGTGGTACATGTGTGAGTAACTACATATGTGAAAGGCAGTATATATGTGTGTTGGAGTATATAAATGGCTATAAGTGAGAGTGTGTGATTGTGAGAGTGGCTGTATGGATGAGTGTGTACTTGTATCAGTGATTGTATAAGAGCATAAGAATGTGCTAGTATTTGTATGAGTAAGTGAGCTGGTGTGTGTATAACTGTATAGGTGAGTAAATGGGTGTGTGATTAAGTTTTTTGCATGACTGACTAGGTGTGTCAGTACCTCTATGGATGAGTGGCGGTGTGTGAGTGTTTATATAGGTGTATGAGTGCATATGATAGTCCTGTACTGAGTGACTAAGTATGAGTGACTGTACGGGTGAGTGAGTGGATGTGTGTGTAGACCTAAGAATCAGTGAGTGGGTATGTAGTTTTTGGTGTTGGAGTGTCTATGGTTTTGAGAATGGCAGTCTGTAATTTAGAGTGGGTGTATCAAAAGTTATATTAGGGTGTGAGAAGATGCATGAAATTATCACATGGATGATGTCATCAGTGATGTCATTTGAGATGTCATCAGTGATGTCATCAGTGATGTCACTGACCATGTCATGAGTGATGTAATATGTGACGTCATCAGCAGTGCATTGCGGGGCGTGAGTTATAGTTAGCTGAACTAACTATAACGGGGAATTTCTATGGTTTTATGCGAGTGAAATGTCCAACTAACTATAACTGTCCCTAAAACCTATGGTTTTTTCAGTGAATTTCAAAGGTTTTTTAAATGCTAATTTCTAACTATAACGTGTCTGAAACCTATGGTTTTTCAGTGAATTTCAAAGGTTTTTAAATGCTAATTTCTAACTATAACGTGCCTGAAACCTATGATTTTTAAGTGAATTTCAAAGGTTTTTTTAAATGCTAGTTTCTAACTATGCCTACAGAGGTAGGACATGTGAAGAAAGAAGAAAAAACGCACAGAAAGAAGCAAATGATGTGCAGAAAGAACCAACAGAGGAGCAGAAAGAGGCCTTTTTGCAAAATCATCCTGTGCCCACAACTTTTTCAGACGGGTACTGGTGGTAACTGACTCTGACTAACCAGAGCCAGTGCTATGCTAAAAGACACTTAGAATACAGTGAAAACACTAGGGAACACTATGCGTTGGGGTACCCCTGTGATTAGCATGACCTCCTCTGCAAGTCCCTAGTACATAATAGGGCAGGGGATTAAAACTACCTCTTAAAACGCGCTACAGGGCGCGTTTTCACAGTGGTGAAGGGAGGGGGCCTGAGGTGACATGTGTGCAAACGCACCCCGTGGCGCGTTTTAAGTTGCGGGATTAAGTCCCCTTGAATTCTGAGGGTCCCTGGGACCCAACTAGCCCCCAGGTACCTACAGTTAGGACCACAGAGCTGAGTTGCAGAGAGGCGTTCCGAGGCCACGCACCTTTTTCACCTCTCTGCAGCGCAACTCTGTTGTGCTTACTGAAGGTACCTGGTGGGCTAGTTGGCCCCCAGGGTCCCTCAGGATTCAAAGGAATTAATTCCCCAACTTAAAACGCACCACAGGGCGTGTTTGCGCACATGTCACCTGAGGCCCCGCCCCCTCCCTTCACCACTGTGCAAACGCGCCCCGTGGTGCGTTTTAAGTTGGGGGATTAGGTCACCTTGAATCCTGAGTATCCCTGGGGCCCAACTAGCCCACTAGGTACTTCCAGTAAGCACCACAGGCCTGCGTTGCAACGCCTGTAACAAATTGTGCAGTTGTGTTTAGGTAGTGAGGAGGGTCGTGCTGGGGGTAGTGTTTTAGGGTTTAGGGTAGTGCAGTGGTGTTTGTGTAGTGTAGGGGGTCATGCTGGGGGTAGATTTAGGGTTTAGGGTAGTGCAGTGGTGTTTGGGTAGTGTAGGGAGTCGTGCTGGGGGAGTGTTTTAGGGTTTAGGGTAGTGCAGTGGTGTTCGGGTAGTGTAGGGGGTCGTGCTGGGGGGAGTGTTTGAGGGTTTAGGGCAGTGCAGTCGTGTTCGGGTAGTGTAGGGGGTTGTGCTGGGGGTAGTATTTTAGGGTTTAGGGTAGTGCAGTGGTGTTCGGGTAGTGTAGGGGTCGTGCTGGGGGTAGTGTTCTAGGGTTTAGGGCAGTGCAGTGGTGTTTGGGCAGTGTAGGGGGTAATGCTGGGGGTGGTGTTTTAGGGTTTAGGGCAGTGCAGTGGTGTTCGGGCAGTGTAGGGGGTCGTGCTGGGGGTGGTGTTTCAGGGTTTAGGGCAGTGCAGTGGTGTTCGGGCAGTGTAGGGGGTGGTGTTTCAGGGTTTAGGGCAGTGCAGTGGTGTTCGGGCAGTGTAGGGGGTCGTGCAGGGGGTGGTGTTTCAGGGTTTAGGGCAGTGGTGTTCGGGCAGTGTAGGGGGTCGTGCTGGGGGTGGTGTTTCAGGGTTTGGGGCAGTGCAGTGGTGTTCGAGCAGTAAAGGGGGTCGTGTGGGGGTGGTGTTTCAGGGTTTAGGGCAGTGCAGTGGTGTTCGGGCAGTGTAGGGGGCGGTGCAGGGGGTGGTGTTTCAGGGTTTAGGGCAGTGCCGTGGTGTTCGGGCTGTGTAGGGGGTGCTGCAGGGGGTGGTGTTTCAGGGTTTAGGGCAGTGCAGTGGTGTTCGGGCAGTGTAGGGGGTCATGCAGGGGGTGGTGTTTCAGGGTTTAGGGCAGTGCAGTGGTGTTCGGGCAGTGTAGGGGGTCGTGCTGGGGCTGGTGTTTCAGGGTTTAGGGCAGTACAGTGGTGTTCGGGCAGTGTAGGGGGTCGTGCTGGGGCTGGTGTTTCAGGGTTTAGGGCAGTGCAGTGGTGTTCGGGCAGTGTAGGGGTTGTGCTGGGGCTGGTGTTTCAGGGTTTAGGGCAGTGCAGTGGTGTTCGGGCAGTGTAGGTGGTCGTGCTGGGCCTGGTGTTTCAGGGTTTAGGGCAGTGCAGTGGTGTTCGGGCAGTGTAGGGGGTCATGCTGGGGCTGGTGTTTCAGGGTTTAGGGCAGTGCAGTGGTGTTCGGGCAGTGTAGGGGGTCTTGCTGGGGCTGGTGTTTCAGGGTTTAGGGCAGTGCAGTGGTGTTCGGGCAGTGTAGGGGGTCATGCTGGGGCTGGTGTTTCAGGGTTTAGGGCAGTGCAGTGGTGTTTGGGCAGTGTAGGGGGTCATGCTGGGGCTAGTGTTTCAGGATTTAGGGCAGAGCAATGGTGTTCAGGCAGTGTAGGGGGTTTTGCTGGAGGTGGTGTTTCAGGGTTTAGGGCAGTGCAGTGGTGTTCGTGCAGTGTAGGGGTGGTGTTTCAGGGTTTAGGGCAGTGGTGTTCAGGCAGTGTAGGGGGTCTTGCTGGGGTTGATGTTTCAGTGTTTAGGGCAGTGCAGTGGTGTTCGGGCAGTGTAGGGGTTGTGCTGGGGTTGGTGTTTCAGGGTTTAGGGCAGTGCAGTGGTGTTCCGGCAGTGTAGGAGGTCATGCAGGGGTGGTGTTTCAGGGTTTACGGCAGTGCAGTGGTGTTCGGGCAGTGTAGGGGGTCGTGCTGGGGGTGGTGTTTCAGGGTTTAGGGTAGTGCAGTGGTGTTCGGGCAGTGTAGGGTGTCGTGCTGAGGGGTGGTGTTTCAGGGTTTAGGGCAGTGCAGTGGTGTTTGGGCAGTGTAGGGGGTGGTGTTTCAGGGTTTAGGGCAGTGCAGTGGTGTTCGGGCAGTGTAGGGGGTCGTGCAGGGGGTGGTGTTTCAGGGTTTAGGGCAGTGGTGTTCGGGCAGTGTAGGGGGTCGTGCTGGGGGTGGTGTTTCAGGGTTTGGGGCAGTGCAGTGGTGTTCGAGCAGTAAAGGGGGTCGTGCTGGGGGTGGTGTTTCAGGGTTTAGGGCAGTGCAGTGGTGTTCGGGCAGTGTAGGGGCGGTGCAGGGTGTGGTGTTTCAGGGTTTAGGGCAGTGCAGTGGTGTTCGGGCAGTGTAGGGGGTGCTGCAGGGGTGGTGTTTCAGGGTTTAGGGCAGTGCAGTGGTGTTCAGGCAGTGTAGGGGGTCATGCAGGGGGTGGTGTTTCAGGGTTTAGGGCAGTGCAGTGGTGTTCAGGCAGTGTAGGGGGTCGTGCTGGGGCTGGTGTTTCAGGGTTTAGGGCAGTACAGTGGTGTTCGGGCAGTGTAGGGGGTCATGCTGGGGCTGGTGTTTCAGGGTTTAGGGCAGTGCAGTGGTGTTCGGGCAGCGTAGGGGGTTGTGCTGGGGCTGGTGTTTCAGGGTTTAGGGCAGTGTAGTGGTGTTCGGGCAGTGTAGGGGGTCGTGCTGGGCCTGGTGTTTCAGGGTTTAGGGCAGTGCAGTGGTGTTCGGGCAGTGTAGGGGGTCATGCTGGGGCTGGTGTTTCAGGGTTTAGGGCAGTGCAGTGGTGTTCGGGCAGTGTAGGGGGTCTTGCTGGGGCTGGTGTTTCAGGGTTTAGGGCAGTGCAGTGGTGTTCGGGCAGTGTAGGGGGTCATGCTGGGGCTGGTGTTTCAGGGTTTAGGGCAGTGCAATGGTGTTCAGGCAGTGTAGGGGGTTTTGCTGGAGGTGGTGTTTCAGGGTTTAGGGCAGTGCAGTGGTGTTCGTGCAGTGTAGGGGTGGTGTTTCAGGGTTTAGGGCAATGGTGTTCAGGCAGTGTAGGGGGTCTTGCTGGGGTTGATGTTTCAGTGTTTAGGGCAGTGCAGTGGTGTTCGGGCAGTGTAGGGGGTTGTGCTGGGGGTGGTGTTTCAGGGTTTAGGGCAGTGCAGTGGTGTTCCGGCAGTGTAGGAGGTCGTGCAGGGGGTGGTGTTTCAGGGTTTAGGGCAGTGCAGTGGTGTTCGGGCAGTGTAGGGGGTCGTGCTGGGGGTGGTGTTTCAGGGTTTAGGGCAGTGCAGTGGTGTTCGGGCAGTGTAGGGTGTCGTGCTGAGGGGTGGTGTTTCAGGGTTTAGGGCAGTGCAGTGGTGTTCGGGCAGTGTAGGGGGTCGTGCAGGGGGTGGTGTTTCAGGGTTTAGGGCAGTGCAGTGGTGTTTGGGCAGTGTAGGGGGTTGTGCAGGGGGTGGTGTTTCAGTGTTTAGGGCAGTGCAGTGGTGTTCGGCCAGTGTAGGTGGTCTTGCTGGGGGTGGTGTTTCAGGCTTTAGTGCAGTGGTGTTCTGGCAGAGTAGGGGGTCTTGCTGGGGGTGGTGTTTCAGGGTTTAGGGCAGTGCAGTGGTGTTCGGGCAGTGTAGGGGTCTTGCTGGGGCTGGTGTTTCAGGGTTTAGGGCAGTGCAGTGGTGTTCGGCCAGTGTAGGTGGTCTTGCTGGGGGTGGTGTTTCAGGCTTTAGTGCAGTGGTGTTCTGGCAGAGTAGGGGGTCTTGCTGGGGGTGGTGTTTCAGGGTTTAGGGCAGTGCAGTGGTGTTTGGGCAGTGTAGGGGCTCGTGCTGGGGCTGGCGTTTCAGGGTTTAGGGCAGTGCAGTAGTTTTCGGGCAGTGTAGGGGGTCGTGCTGGGGCTGGTGTTTCAGGGTTTAGGGCAGTGCAGTAGTTTTCGGGCAGTGTAGGCGGTCGTGCTGGGGTAGTGTTTCAGAGTTTAGGGCAGTGCAGTGGTGTTCGGGCAGTGTAGGGGGACATGCTGGGGGTGGTGTTTCAGGGTTTAGGGCAGTGCAGTGGTGTACGGGTATTGTAGGGGGTCTTGCTGGGGGTGGTGTTTCAGGGTTTAGGGCAGTGGTGTTCGGGCAGTGTAGGGGGTCTAGCTGGGGGTAGTGTTTCGGGGTTTAGGGCAGTGCAGTGGTGTTCGTGCAGTGTAGGGGGTCGTGCTGGGGGTGGTGTTTCAGGGTTTAGGACAGTGCAGTGGTGTTCGGGCAGTGTAGGGTATCGTGCAGGGGGTGGTGTTTCAGGGTTTAGGGCAGTGCAGTGGTGTTCGGGCAGTGTAGGGGGTCGTGCTGGGGGTGGTGTTTCAGGGTTTAGGGCAGTGCAGTGGTGTTCGGGCAGTGTAGGGGTCGTGCTGGGGCTGGTGTTTCAGGGTTTAGGGCAGTGCAGTGGTGTTCGGGCAGTGTAGGGGGTCTTGCTGGGGGTGGTGTTTCAGGGTTTAGGGCAGTGCAGTGGTGTTCGTGCAGTGTAGGGGTCGTGCTGGGGATGGTGTTTCAGGGTTTAGGGCAGTGCAGTGGTGTTCGGGCAGTGTAGGGGTCGTGCAGGGGTGGTGTTTCAGGGTTTAGGGCAGTGCAGTGGTGTTCGGGCAGTGTAGGGGGTCGTGCTGGGGGTGGTGTTTCAGGGTTTAGGGCAGTGCAGTGGTGTTCGGGCAGTGTAGGGGGTCGTGCTGGGGGTGGTGTTTCAGGGTTTAGGGCAGTGGTGTTCGGGCAGTGTAGGGGGTCTTGCTGGGGGTGATGTTTCAGGGTTTAAGGCAGTGCAGTGGTGTTCTGGCAGTGTAGGAGGTCTTGCTGGGGGTAGTGTTTCAGGGTTTAGGGCAGTGCAGTGGTGTTCGGGCAGTGTAGGGGTCATGCTGGGGGTGGTGTTTCAGGGTTTAGGGCAGTGCAGTGGTGTTCGGGCAGTGTAGGGGGTCGTGAAGGGGGTGGTGTTTCAGGGTTTAGGGCAGTGCAGTGGTGTTCGGGCAGTTTAGGGGTCGTGCTAGGGTATGTGTTTCAGGGTTTAGGGCAGTGCAGTGGTGTTCGGGCAGTGTAGGGGGTCGTGCAGGGGCTGGTGTTTCAGGGTTTAGGGCAGTGCAGTGGTGTTCGGGCAGTGTAGGGGGTCGTGCTGGGGGTAGTGTTTTAGGGTTTAGGGTAGTGCAGTGGTGTTTGTGTAGTGTAGGGGGTCATGTTTTAGGGTAGTGCAGTGGTGTTTGGGTAGTGTAGGGGTCGTGCTGGGGGTAGTGTTTTAGGATTTAGGTTAGTGCAGTGGTGTTTGGGTAGTGTAGGGGGTCATGCTGGGGGTAGTGTTTTAGGGTTTAAGGTAGTGCAGTGGTGTTTGTGTAGTGTAGGGGGTCGTGCTGGGGGTAGTGTTTTAGGGTTTAGGGTAGTGCAGTGGTGATTGTGTAGTGTAGGGGTTCGTGCTGGTGGGTAGTGTTTTAGGGTTTAGGGTAGTGCAGTGGTGTTTGTGTAGTGTAGGTGTCATGTTTTAGGGTAGTGCAGTGGTGTTTGGGTAGTGTAGGGGGTCGTGCTGGGGGTAGTGTTTTAGGATTTAGGTTAGTGCAGTGGTATTGGGGTAGTGTTTTAGGGTTTAGGGTAGTGCAGTGGTGTTTGTGTAGTGTAGGGGTCATGCTGGGGGTAGTGTTTTAGGGTTTAGGATAGTGCAGTGGTGCTTGTGTAGTGTAGGGGGTCGTGCTGGGGTAGTGTTTTAGGGTTTAGGGTAGTGCAGAGGTGTTTTTGTAGTGTAGGGGGTCATGTTTTAAGATGCAACGCTCCAATACCTGACCAGTCTGCACTACATAAAACTGCAAAAAAACTAAAAATAAAAAGTGTTTTGCACACTTTTGTCATTGGGCTATATGTGGGCTACATCTGGGTAATATTTGTGCTACATTTGGGCTCTTTTTTCACTGGTGGCCATCTTGGAAGACTTCTTTGTTATGAAGTTTCCTAATTTCCTCATTTACTGCAGTCTCCTCAGTAGGAAATGCTTTCAGTTTTTACTTTGATTCCATCAAGAAGGCATTCAGATGTGTCACACATTTGCCATAAATTCAGAATGTTATTACTCTAGTTGTTCATTAGATCACTGTAGTAAAGCTACTGCTCACCAAGGAGTTAACTGGACGTCTACTGCTGGTATTGAAAGTGATTGTTTCAGTCTGCATGTCAGAATTTTCTAATGAAATAGAAGAGGATTTGAGATCTCACTTAAAACATGCACTAAATTTTCTTTTTGCAGCACTAACCATAATTTCTATGGCAAAATGAACCCCCTCATTTTGTTCCTTTTTAAATTAAATGTTTTAAGTGTTACCAGTTTATTCCAATCAAGATGGCTTCAGGTGTGCCATACTTTTGTCATAAGTAAGACTGTTAGCGCTCTAGTTGTTCTTTAGAACACTCTGGGAAGCTGCAGTAGAACACAAAGGCATCAACTGACAGGCTGCTCCTGTTGAAATATAACAGGAAGATATTTGAGATCACACTTGAAACATGTCCTAATTTTTCTTTCTACAGCACTAACCATAATTTCTATGACAAAATGAACCCCATCATTGTGTTCCTTTTTAAATTAAATGTTTTAAGTGTTACCAGTTTATTCCAATCAAGATGGCTTCAGGTGTGCCATACTTTTGTCATAAGTAAGGCTGTTAGCACTCTAGTTGTTCTTTAGAACACTCTGGGAAGCTGCAGTAGAACACAAAGGAATCAACTGACAGTCTCTGCCCTTGTTGGATGTACATGTTTTACTGAGAATGTCAGACTTCATTCTCACATGACTGAGAAAGATAATGTGAATTTACAGAAAATATGCTCTCATTTTAGCTTCTGGGGCACCTTCCAAAACTGTATGGGACAAGCATGTGAAAATAGTTTTCTCTCAAACATGATTCATGATATCCCAGCAGAAGGTTTTTCACTGGGTAAAATCACCTTAGAACACACCACAATTCCTGAAATTAGTATGGTACCATCAACAAATGAATTCTAATGTAACTAAAGTCTGTTATCACCCTTTATAGTTCTCCTTTTGGTAACCCTCAAAATCTTCGATTCACTACAATGCATTTCACTGGGGTACTATCATGTATATTGGTCTCAAGATGGCTGCCAGCAATTCTAGGATGAAGTGCTGACAGCCAATCAGATCTCACGATGACATGTGTGGTTAGGCTCCGCCCAGATATATATGTGTTTTTACTTTTGATTTTCTCAGCAACTACTGAACGGATTTACACCATTTAACAAAAAGGGTTCTTTTTGAACCAAGAACTACCTCTTTGCCAAATTTGGTGTAATTCCGTTCAGCAGTTCGGGCTGTAGCCTTGCATAAAGTTTCCTATGGGAAAATGAATGGGGAAAACACGTTTTGGGACCCCCCTTTTTTCTCGGCCCCCGCTTGACGAATCACCCTGAGACTTTCAGGATAGGAGCGGACCGGAGCGGGCCATAAAGTTTGAAAATTTCGCGAAGATTCGTCAACCGACGCAAGAGTTATTTCAAATAGAATGTCGCAGATTTCCTATGGAAAATAGGTCCTAACTATAACTATCTACTGGCGACCGCCAGTAGATAATGTATATACACACATACACATATATATTCAATGAAAAAACAAAAGGTTACAGGGACGTTATAGTTAGACTGACATTTCACTCATACAAAACCAGAGAAATTCAGCAGAGCTAACTATAACTCGCGCTCCCACAATGCACTGCTTATGACCTCACATATTACATCACACATGACATGTTCAGTCAGTGACATATCAAATGACATCACTGGTGATATCATCCAGTGACTGTGAGTGTTTTTAAAATGTTTATGTGTGTTAAATATATATACCAAGATATATTGATGAATTAGTAGGTGTATGAGTGCCTGTATCAATGATTCAGTAGATGGTAGACTGACTGTTTAAGTGAGTGATTAGGTGTTTCAGTGAATTTATGGGTCACTGACTAGGTTGTCTAAATGTCTGTATCAGTCTGTCAGATGGTGTCTAAGTGGCTGTAAGGGTTGGTGAGTGGTTATGTGAGTGGCAGTATGGGTGATTGATTGGTTGTCTGAGTACATGAATGGGTATATGAGTGTCTGTGTGGGTGGGTGAGAGGGTGTGCAACTGCCTACATGGATGAATGAGTGGGTGATTCAGTGGCTGTATGGGTTAGTAAATGTATAGGGCTGTGTAAGTGACAGAGTATATGTATGGCTGTGTCGCTGAGTGAATTAGATGTGTCAGTGGTATATGGGTTTGTAAATGGATATGTGAAAGGCAGTATAGGTGAGTGTTGGAGTATATGATTGCATGTGTGAGTAAGGGATTGTGATAGTGGCTGTATGAGTTGGTAAATGCGTGTGTGAGGTGCTGTATGGGTGAGTGAGTATGTGTTAGTATCTGTATGATTAAGTGAGTGGGTGTGTGTATAGATGTATAGGTGAGTAAATGGCTGTCTGATTGACTGTATAGGTGAGTGAGTAGGTGTGCGAGTAGCTCTATGAGTGACTGACAGTGTGTGAGTGGCTTTACGGCTGTAGGAGTGGATATATCATTGGTTGTATTAGTGAGAGAGTTGGTGTACAAGTGGCTGTATAGGTATGGATGTGTCAATGCTTTTGGGAATGGTAGTGTGAATTTCGAGTGGGTGAATGAATGCTTATATTGGGGTATGAGTGGTACGTAGGAGATTCTGTGAATGATGTCATCAGTGATATCATCAATGATGTCATTTGAGATGTTATCAGTGATGTCATCAGTGATGTCACTGACCATGTCATGAGTGATGTGATATGTGAGGTTATAAGTAGTGCATTGCGGGGGTGTGAGTTATAGTTAGGTCAGTTAACTATAACTGCTGAATTTCTCTGTTTTGTATGAGTGAAATGTCAGCCTAACTATAACGTCCCTGTAACCTTTGTTTTTCCAGTGAATTTTTAAGGTTTTTTAATTCTATTTCCTAACTATGATGGCCATGTAACCTTTGGTTTTTCCAGTGAATTTCTAAGGTTTTTTAAATACTAATTCCTGACTATAACATCCCTGTAACCCTTGTTTTTTCAATGAGTGTATAAGGTTTTTGTTAATTCAATTTCTTAATTGCAATGTCCATTTTGTGTTCAGTGAGCCTCTAAGATTTTTGTATTTTCTTTCTTAAATTGGATATTGATTATTATATTGATATTATATAGCACTCATTTTTTATTTGGTATGTGTTTATCAGAAAGTACATTAATACCTGGTTTTATTGTTACAAATCTTTTGAGTCGGCACAACATTGTTGCATTTACTATGGGGTATCTGTGATCAGTAAATGTATTTCACATGCTGAGAAAAACACTTAAAGACTGTGGTGGCAATGACCTAGAAACATTGACTGGGGTAGGGCTGGATATCATAACAAAGAATACCTTTGTAGAACTGATCTTGCTTTTCCCTCACATTGTCTTGATGTACTCTAATATATCAAACACAAGAAGATGATGGACAGAGCACTGAAACTTTTCAGACACTCACCCCCAGTCACAGATCTGGGCTGAATCCATCATCGTTCTTTAGCTCACTTCACCACCTCAGTTCAGACTCAGCTATATGCAAATCAGTCTTGACCCTGTGCCTCATGGGAACAGTCCAGCCCGAACTGCCAAGCCAGGTCTTCCCTGAACCGGAAACAAGCATCCCGGGACTGGTTTCGGGGTAACACCCCTCATCAGCCAGGCCAGCTTGAATCCAGTGGCAAAGTGAGCAAGGGACCCACGTCTGGGCATATCCTGCCAAATTAGGGTGAACAAAGCAAACACAAGGAGATGATGGACAGAGCACTGAAACTTTCAGACACTCACCCCCAGTCACAGATCTGGGTTGAATCCATCATCGTTCTTTAGCTCACTTCGCCACCTCAGTTCAGACCCAGCTATATGCAAATCAGTCTTGACCCTGTGCCTCATGGGAACAGTCCAGCCGGAACTGCCAAGCCAGGTCTTCCCGGAACTGTAAACAAGCATCCTGGGACCTGTTTTGGGGTAACACACCTCATCAGCCAGGCTAGCTTGAATCCAGTGGCAAAGTGAGCAAAGGACCCGCATCTGGGCATACCTTGCCAACTTAGGGCGAACAAAGCAAACAGAAGGAGATGATGGACAGAGCACTGAAACTATTCAGACACTCACCCCCAGTCACAGATCTGGGTTGAATCCATCATCGTTCTTTAGCTCACTTTGCCACCTCAGTTCAGACCCAGCTATATGCAAATCAGTCTTGACTCTGTGCCTCATGGGAACAGTCCAGCCCGAACTGCCAAGCCAGGTCTTCCCTGAACCGGAAACAAGCATCCTGGGACCGGTTTCAGGGTGACACCCCTCATCAGTCAGGCTAGCTTGAATCCAGTGGCAAAGTGAGCAAAGGACCCACGTCTGGACATACTCTGCCAACTTAGGGTGAACAAAGCAAACACAAGGAGATGATGGACGTAGCAATGAAACTTTCAGACACTCACCCCCAGTCACAGATCTGGGTTGAATCCATCATCGTTCTTTAGCTCACTTCGCCACCTCAGTTCAGACCCACCTATATGCAAATCAGTCTTGCCCTGTGCCTCATGGGAACAGTCCAGCCCGAACTGCCAAGCCAGGTCTTCCCTGAACTGGAAACAAGCATCCTGGGACCGGTTTCGGGGTAACACCCCTCATCAGCCAGGCTAGCTTGAATCCAGTGGCAAAGTGAGCAAGGGACCCACGTCTGGACATACTCTGCCAACTTAGGGTGAACAAAGCAAACACAAGGAGATGATGGACAGAGCACTGAAACTTTTCAGACACTCACCCTCTGTCACAGATCTGTGTTGAATCCATCATCATTCTTTAGTTCAAGCTAGCCCGGCTGATGAGGGGTGTTACCCCGAAACCGGTCCCAGGATGCTTGTTTCTGGTTCAGGGAAGACCTGGCATGGCAGTTTGGGCTGGACTGTTCCCATGAGGCACAGTTTCAAGACTGATTTGCATATAGTTGGCTCTGAACTGAGGTGGCAAAGTGAGCTAAAGAATGATGATGGATTCTACCCAGATCTGTGACTGGGGGTAAGTGTCTGAAAAGTTTCAGTGCTCTGTCCATCATCTCCTTGTGTTTGCTTTGTACTCTAATTTATGCCAAAGACAGCAATGGAAGTGGTCAAATCAATAACCCCGGCGGAGACCTCCGCTCCGCCCGCGGAATGGGCAGAGATTTGCATCCTCCGCATTCCGCGGAGAAGGCAAATCTCCACACACTCCGCGGCGGAGAGGAGTTGGTCAGCCCCCGCCTCCACCCCCCCTATTAACAATTAATTATAAATGACATTAAAGTAAAGAAAACCCACTTACCTGGACTGCGGCGTCCCCAGGCTGCCCTCCTCCTCTTCCTCGCCGTCTCTGCAAAACTGCGCATGCGCAGGCGCAATTTTGGCAGCGACAGCGAAGTAGAGGAGGAGGGCAGCCCAGGGACGCCGCAGTCCAGGTAAGTGGGTTTTCTTTACTTTTATGTCATTTGTATTTAATTGTTAATAGGGGGGATGGAGGCGGGTGCCCTCCGCGTAGCCCCACTACGCCCAGGGTTACAAATCAATGCTCTCCACAGATTGACAAAGCCTTGGAAACATGTTAATACAACTGTTTCTGCTTTCCTCAGAGGCCATAACAACATTCTGCATTTTGACATGCATGGAATTTATAGAAATGATGGAGTACACTTTACAGACGAAGGCGACAGGGTGTTTCTAAGTAAACTGATACTCTGCATCCGGTCTTATGTGTAGCCGTCATATGCACACAATCAACACAAAGGCTCTTGTCAGAGCCACCCTAGTACCTGAATTATTGTTAATTTTCTTTAAAGAGACCCTTTTTTTCAATTTTTTGGAATCTTCACGATGACATCGCGATGGTCGCAGATACGTCGCAAGAATGGAAAACAAAAGCAGACATTCAACGTCCACTAGCACATCCAAAAATCATAAATAAATAAATCTATTCTAAACATTGAGCTACATATATTACTATATACATGCTTCTTTAAAAACATGTTTAAACTTATGTTTTGGTACTAAGTTTCTTTAAAATCCATCTTTAAGACCTATTTTCCATTTTTGTGGGTATGCAGGAAGTCGCGATAACGCCGTTAACTGTGATGATATCTCTTTTTCCGTAATGTGAAAAACACATATATGCACACATATTACAGTATTTTACACACTAGGGGTTTGTTACTGTACACTTCAAACTTATGTTTTTCTAGTGTATTTCTAGAACAACCATCTCTAAAACCTATTTTCAGTTTTCGCGGTGAGGCCGGAGATCACGATGATGTCGGTAATCGCGATTCCAGTGGATACAGTGCGAAAGCGGAAAACAAAAGCTGGAATTCAATAGCCACCACCATATTCAAAAATTATAACTATATAAAAAATTCTAACCATCACACTAGATAACTCACTATGTAAATAACTCCACAAAAACATTTATCAGAACCACAATATCTCTATCACAATGCATATTAATGATTCACTGATTTTTTAAAAATATTTGCACCAATATTCATGACAACGTCGGTAGTCGTGACGTCCCCATGATGGCACACGAGCGTTGTGGTGAATATCGCACGTGATTAAAAAAACTATTATGAACACATAACTTGTGTCACTAACACACCCATTTCTCAAACATGGGGTCAGACAATCTCCACTCTCACCCCTTATGTTAGCTTTCACACACATTTTCAACCCCAGGAAGCGTTCCCGGATGATAAAATGGTAACCGCAATTTTCTGTTCAGGTTGTGTTCAGCCAATCAGAGCATTGCCGTTGGTGCGTGCGTTTGCGAATCATCACGAAATCATTCTGAAATATCCGCGGCCAGAGATATATATATCATTTTTGGATTAAATTTCTCAAAAACTACAGATTTTCACTAAATAACAAAAAGCACAATCTGCGTAACAACATCTACCTTTATGCCAAATTTGGTGTAATTCCGTCCAGCGGTTCGGGCTGTAGGTTCGACAAAGCGTTCCTATGGGAATTAACATTACAAACGCACCCTTTTTTGCGCCCCTATTACTCAGCCCCACTGCATGGATCACTCCCAAACTTTCCATGCCACACAGAACCTACTTTTACACTTTTTTGGGAAAATTTCATGAAGATTGGTCAAACGACGCCAAAGTAACAGGCAAGTCAAAAAATGCTTTTCCTATGGAAACAAGGAGCTACCTTTAACTACCTACTGGCAACCGCCAGTAGGTTACATATATATATATATATATACATATATATGTAGAAGGCAATCCACCAAAATGCGTCGGTCCGTTCTGATGTGGAGCAAGAAATTGTGTAATGCCCTGTACTTGGAGAACATGAAAATAAAGGAAACTAAAATAAAGAATTGAAGATTTTACCTGGATTAGTGTTGTAGTCATTCGACTGTGTGCCACTGCATGTGGTGCTCGTGAGTAGGACGCCCAACATATATATATATATATATATATATATATATATATATATATATATATATATATATATATATATTCACTGAAAAAACCAGAGGTTTCAGGGACGTTATTGTTAGGGATTAGCATTTAAAAAACCTTAGAAATTCTCTGAAAAAAACACAGGTTTCAGGGACGTTATAGCTAGGGATTAGCATTTAAAAAACCTTAGAAATTCACTGATAAAACCACAGGTTTCAAGGACGTTATAGTTAGTTGGACATTTCACTCGTATAAAACCAGAGAAATTCGGCCGTTATAGTTAGTAGAGCTAAATATAACTCGCGCCCCTGCAATGCACTGCTGATGACATCACATATTACATCACTCATGACATGGTCAATGACATCACTGATGACATCACTGATGACATCATCCAGTGAAGGTTTCTAAAAAGTTCAAGAATGTTATATATATATAAGGCCAAGGTGTATTGAAGAATGAGTGGGTGTATGAGTGTCTGAATGGATGATTTAGTAGGTGCATGACTGACTGTATAAGTGAGTGATTAAACGTGTCTTAGTGAACGCCAGGTGAATGATTAATCTGTGTGAATGGCTGTATCAGTCTGTCAGTTGGTGTGTAAGTGCATGGGTTGGTGAGTACCTACATCAGTATCTATATGGGTTAATGATTGATTGTGTGAGTACCTGTATTGGTGCCTGAGTGTCTGTGTGGGTGGGGGGGTGTGACTCCCTGCATGGATGTGAGAGTAGGTGATTCACTGGGTGTATGCGTTTATGAGTGCATGTGTTAGGGACTGTATGGGTGAGTGACTGTACGTATAGCTGTGTTTGTGAGTGAATGGATGTCTTAGTGGTATATGTGTAAGTAACTACATATGTGAAAGGCAGTATATGTGAGTGTTGGAATATATAAGTGAGTATATGTGACAGTGAGTGGTTGTGACAGTGGCTGCATGGATAAGTGTGTGCTTATGTCAGTTATTGTTGAAGAGAGTACATATATGGTACTATCTGTATGAATAAGTGAGGTGGAGTGTGTGTATAACTGTATAGGTGAGTAAATGGCAGTGTAATTAATTCTTTGGGTGACTGACTAGGTTTTTGATTAACTCTTTGGATGAGTGGCAGTGTGAGAGTGTATATATGGGTGTATGAGTGGATATATCAGTGGCTGTATTGATGAATGACTGTGTGTATGAGTGACTGTATCCGTTAGTGAGTGGATGAGTGTGTAGACATATGAATCACTGAGCGGGTATTGTACTAACTGCTGTTGGTCTGTCTATGGTTTTGATATTGATAGTCTGTATTTTAGAGTGGTTGTATCAAAGGTTTTATTAGGGTGTGAGGAGGTGCATCAGATGATCACGGGGATGATGTCATCAGTGATGTCATTTGAGATTTCATCAGTGATGTCATCAGTGATGTCACTGACCATGTCATGAGTTATGTAATATGTGACGTCATCAGCAGTGCATTGTGGGGGCGCAAGTTATAGTTAGCTCTACTAACTATAACGGCCAAATTTCTCTGGTTTTATACGAGTAAAATGTCCAACTAACTATAACGTCCCTGAAACCTGTGTTTTTTTCCAGTGAATTTCTAAGGTTTTTTAAATGCCAATTTCTAACTATGCCTACATAGGTAGGACATGTGCAGAAAGAGGAAGAAAGGCGCAGAAAGTAGCAAGAGAAGTGCAGAAAGAGGCAAGAGAGGTGCAGAAAGAGGCCTACTTTGACTGTACCTTACAACAGACTCATACAAAGTACCCTAATCACTAATGCTTCTCCGAAGATGTCTTAAGCCTCACTTTTCTCTTGAAGGTTCACTATTAATCGACTGCTCAGAATGTTAGGCCTACCAAATATAAAACAGCAATCCTAAGCATATCACTGTTGTAAGTCTGACAAAGTTTGTGAAGGTATGCATGAGTGTCTGTGCTTTTACCTAGTGACATGTTAAATGAAAATAAACATACAAACAATTGAATTCCTGTGTTTCAAACAGCATACTCTGTAAATTTGTGTAAAAAGGTATATGCATTTCTTTCTGCTCACAATACAGGGCACATGGGTATTCAATAGTATATTTGAGGGGCTCTATAACACATATATACATAAGACATGTCTGCCGGGGCAACCGAATGACAGAGCAGAACTGAGAAGATTTAACCACCTCCAGGAGAAGTTACCCTCTTTTTAAGCTACCATCTTCAGATGCATAACACATGTAAGAATACATTTACAAGTAGACTAATAACACAGTCACAAGAGCACGCAGACCTTTAAAATTGACAGCTTGCACTTCCCTCTTGAGTACAGAAAGAGGCGAGAGAAGTTCAGAAAGAAGCAGGAGAGTTGCAGAAACAGGCAAAAGAGGTGCTGAAAGAGGGAACAGGGGTGCAGACAGAGGCAAGAGAGGTGCAGAAAGAGGGAAGAGGGGTGCAGAAAGTGGCAAGGGGGTGCAGAAATTTGCAAGAGAGGTATAGAAAGAGGCAAGAGCAGTGCAAAAAGAACCAACAGAGGTGCAGAAGGAGGCAAGAGGGGTGCAGAAAGAGGCAAGAGAAGTGTAGAAAGAAGCAACAGAGGTGCAGAAGGAGACACAAGAACTGCAGAAAGAGGCAAGAGAGTTGCAGAAACAGGCAAGAGAGGTACAGAAAAAGGAAACAGGGATGCAGAAAGAGGTGAGAGAGGTGCAGAAAAAGGGAAGAAGGGTACAGAAAGAGGCAACTTGAGTGCAGAAAGAAGCAACAGAAGTGCAGAAAGAAGCAAGAGAAGTGCAGGAAGAAGCAACAGAGGTGCAGAAAGAAGCAAGAGGGATGAAGAAAGAGGGAAGAGGGGTGGAGAAAGAGGCAATGGGCTACATAAAGAAGCAAGAGAGCTGCAGAAACAAAACAAAAGAAGTGCAGTAAGTAACAAAAGAAGTGCAGAAAGAAGGAACAGAGGTGCAGAAAGAGTCAAGAGGGATGCAAAAAGAAGGAAGAGGGATGCAGAAAGAGGTGAAAGGGGTGCAGAAAGAAGCAAGAAAGGTGCAGAAAGAAACAAAAGAAGTACAGAAAGAAGGAACAGAGGTGCAGAAAGAGGCAAGAGGGGTGCAGAAAGAGGGAAGAGGGGTGCAGGAAGAAGGGACAAAGGTGCAGAAAGAAGCAAGAGAAGTGTAGAAAGAAGCAACAGAGGTGCAGAAAGAGGGATGAGGGGTGGAGAAAGAGGCAAGAGAAGTACAGAAAGAAGAAACAGAGATGCAAAAACGGGGAACACGGGTGGAGAAAGTGGCAAGAGGGGTGCAGAAAGTGGCAAGAGGAGTGCAGAAAGATGGAATAGGGGTGCAGAAAGAGGCACAAGGGATGCAGAAATAAGAAAGAGAAGTTCAGAAAGAAGCAACAGAGGTGCAGAAAGACGGATGAGGGGCGGAGAAAGAGGCAAGCGAAGTGCAGAAAGAAGCAACAGAGATGAAAAAAGGGGGAAGAGGGGTGGAGAAAGAGGCAAGAGGGGTGCAGAAAGTAGCAAGAGAAGTGCAGAAAGAAGCAACAGAGGTGCATAAAGACGGATGAGGGGCGGAGAAAGAGGCAAGCAAAGTGGAGAAAGAAGCAACAGAGATGAAAAAAGGGGGAAGAGGGGTGGAGAAAGAGGCAAGAGGGGTGCAGAATGAAGCAACAGAGGTGCAGAAAGAGGGAAGAGGGGTGTGAAAGAGGCACAAGGGGTGCAGAAAGAAGCAAGAGGGGTGCAGAAAGAAGCAAGAGAGTTGCAGAAAGAAACAAAAGAAGTGCAGAAAGAAGTAACAGAGGTGCAGAAAGAGGCAAGAGGGGTGCAGAAAGAGGGAAGAGGGATGCAGAAAGAAGGAACAGAGGTGCAGAAAGAAGCAAGAGAAGTGCAGAAAGAAGCAACAGAGGTGCAGAAAGAGGGATGAGGGGTGGAGAAAGAGGCAAGATACGTACATAAAGAAGCAACACAGATGCAAAAACGGGGAACACGGGTGGAGAAAGTGGCAAGAGGGGTGCAGAAAGAAGCAAGAGAGGTGCAGAAAAAAACAGATGAAGAGCAGAAAAAAGGAACAGAGGGGTACAGAAAGAGGGAAGAGGGGTTCAGAAAGAAGCACGAGCGGTGCAGAAAGAAGCAAGAGAGGTGCAGAAACAAAACAAAAGAAGTGCAGAAAGAAGGAACAGAGGTGCAGAAAGAGGCAAGAGGGGTGCAAAAAGAGGGAAGAGGGGTGCAGAAAGAGGTAAAAGGGGTGCAGAAAGAAGCAAGAGATATGCAGAAAGAACCAAAAGAAGTACAGAAATAAGGAACAGAGGTGCAGAGAGAGGGAAGAGGGGTGCAGAGAGAGGCACAAGGGGTGCAGAAATAAGAAAGAGAAGTTCAGAAAGAAGCAACAGAGGTGCATAAAGATGGATGAGAGGAGGAGAAACAGGCAAGCGAAGTGCAGAAAGAAGCAACAGAGATGAAAAAGGGGGAAGAGGGGTGGAGAAAGAGGCAAGGTGGTGCAGAAAGAAGAGAGGTGCAGAAAGAAATAAAAAAAGTACAGAAAGAAGCAACAGAGGTGCAGAAAGAAGCAAGAGGGTGCAGAAAGAAGGAAGAGAGTTGCAGAAAGAAACAAAAGAAGTGCAGAAAGAAGTAACAGAGGTGCAGAAAGAGGCAAGAGGGGTGCAGAAAGAGGGAAGAGGGGTGCAGAAAGAAGGGACTGAGGTGCAGAAAGATGCAAGAGAAGTGCAGAAAGAAGCAACAGAGGTGCAGAAAGAGGAATGAGGGGTGGAGAAAGAGGCAAGAGAAGTACTTAAAGAAGCAACAGAGATGCAAAAATGGGGAACACGGGTGGAGAAAGTGGCAAGAGGGGTGCAGAAAGAAACAAAAGAAGAGCAGAAAAAAGGAATAGAGGGGCAGAAAGAGGCAAGAGGGGTGCAGAAAGAGGGAAGATGGGTGCAGAAAAAATCACGAGTGGTGCAGAAAGAAGCAAGAGAGGTGCAGAAACAAAACAAAAGAAGTGCAGAAAGAAGGAACAGAGGTGCAGAAAGAGGCAAGAGGGGTGCAAAAAGAGAGAAGAAGGGTGCAGAAAGAGGCATGAGGGGTGCAGAAAGAAGCAAGAGAGGTGCAGAAAGAAACAAAAGAAGTACAGAAAGAAGGAACAGAGGTGTAGAAAGAGGCAAGAGTGGTGCAGAAAGAGGGAAGAGGGGTGGAGAAACAGGCAAGGGTCTGCAGAAAGAAGCAAGAGAGCTGCAGAAAGAAACAAAAGAAGTGCAGAAAGAAGGAACAGAGGTGCAGAAAGAGGCAAGAGGGGTGCAAAAAGAAGGAAGAGGGGTGCAGAAAGAGGTACAAGTGGTGCAGAAAGAAGCAAGAGAGGTGCAGAAAGAAACAAAGGAAGTACAGAAGGAAGAAACAGATGTGCAGAAAGAGGCAAGAGGGGTGCAGAAAGAGGGAAGAGAGGTGCAGTAAGAGGCATGAGGGGTGCAGAAAGACGCAAGAGAGGTGCAGAAATAAGCAAGAGAAGTACAGAAAGAAGCAACAGAGGTGCAGAAAGACGGATGAGGGGCAGAGAAAGAGGCAATCGAAGTGCAGAAAGAAGCAACAGAGATGAAAAAAGGGGGAAGAGGGGTGGGTAAAGAGGCAAGAGGGGTGCAGAAAGAAGCAAGAGAGGTCCAGAAAAAGATAGAAAGGTGCAGAAATAAGCAACAGAAATGCAGAAAGAGGCAAGAGAGGTGCAGAAAGAAGCAAGACTGGCTCGCACACCAATTTAACACCCACATTTAGCAATAAGTAACAGTTGACCATTCTAGGTTTGCAAAGGACCTTCCACCATGCTGTAACACATGTCGCTGCATTTTTGGTAACATTTGAGCGGTTTGAGCTAGAAACAAGGCTTTTTTTGTTCAAACCTGCAGATTAGCCAGCAGATGATGATTATGTGGCTAATGCGGAAAATGTATAATTGTGCGAATGTTGGTGCAGCCAAACAGTCGCATAATTCCAGTGGCCCTGCTCATACCTCTGAAAATGTCCAGAAGTGCTCCTCAGTGATTCCTTCTTATTTTTGTCTCATTGAGTTCATAGTTTAGCTTCTATGGAAATGAGGAAGACTAAACCTGAGGTTACCACTGCGCAACACAGACTACGATACCACATAATTACTCTCCATAACACATAATCCTACTCTACATAATTCCTATGCACTAAATACCACATACTTTCTATCCACATAAATTCACTGCACAACATAGCACATAATTCCACTACACACAACGTACATCCACTCCACTCCAAAAAACATTAGTAAAAAACTTTTACATTTACAATGCCAATAGCTCTAACTCTTGCAAATGCGAGACCTATTAAATTACAAGTGCTTCTTTAACTGGTAGTCACGTTTTCAGAGTGATGGAGAAAGGGGGCTGGGCCTCCAACCAGTCCCTCAGTAGTAAAGTGGACTTCATCCCCCAACCAGTACTGTGCCAGGAGGAGCGTTTGCAGAGTCGTGGAGAAAGGGGGGGCGTGGCCTTCAAAGACCTCTTAGCAATCCTACTGTGTGGGACTTAGTGGAGGTAACAGGAGGGGTAGTTGACACCCAAGGACAACCTTGGGGGCCAACTACCCCTCCTATTACCTCCAGTAAGTCCCACACAGCAACATTGCTAAGTTCTCATTGCAGGCCATGCCCCCTTTCCCCACCACTCTGCAAACGCGCTCCCTGGCGCGCTCTTGGATGGGGATTAAAGTCCACTTTGCTGCTGGGGGTCCTTAGGGGCCAACTAGCCTACCTGATACCTCCAGTATGCCCCACACAGTGGGATTGCTGATAGGTGGACACAGGCCACGCCCCATTTGTCCACCACTCTGCAAACGTACCTCCTGGCACGCTCTTGGTTGGGGGATGAAGTCCGCCTGCCTCCTGAGGATCCCTGGGGGCCAACTAGCCCACCAGGTACCTCCAGTAAGCCCCACACATCTGGATTGCTCAGAGTGGTCCGAGGCCACACCCCCTTTTTTCACCACTCTGCAAGTCCTCAGGACACAAGAAGACCTCATCGCCCCACCAGCAGTGTGCCAAGAGGTGCATTTGCAGAGAGGTGTAAAAAGGGGCATGGCCTCAGACCACCTCTCAGCAATCCCACTGTGTGGGGCTTACTGGAGGTACCTGGTGGGTTAGTTGGTCCCCAGGGACCCTCAGTATTCAAGGGGACCTAATCACCCAACTTAGAACGAACCAGGAGGCGCGTTTGCACAGTGGTGCAGGGAGGGGGCGTGGCCTCCGGCGAGATACCAGCTTTTCTTTTTTTCTGTTTTTGTTAGAAGGGGGCTGTGTGGCCCCCCTTCTCTTAATATTTTTGGGGCCCTGGGGATCCCTTCCTCCAGGGCCTGGCCAGCCTTTCCTTTTTTATTTTTATTTTAGAGGGGGCTGTGCGGCCCCCCTCCTGAGGCCTTTATCGCCCGGGGACCCCATCCTCCGGGGGCATTGCCTCGTTTTTTGTAAATAATTAAATATTCGGGATGGGGGCTGCGTGGCCCCCCCTTCCCTGGGCTGCTTCTGGCCCCGGGGACCCCATTCCCCGGGGCCTGGCCAGCCTTGATATTTTTTTTAATTTATTTTGGAGGGGGGCCTGGCCAGTCTTGATTTTTTATTTATTTATTTTGGAGGGGGGCCGTGTGGCCCCCCTCCTGAGGCCAATTATGGCCCCGGGGACTCCATCCACCGGGGCCTGGCCTTACGTTAGGGACAGCGGGGGCATTGGAGCTCGTCTCCTGCGGGAGCGGGCATTGCTTTTGGACAAGGGGTGCTGCTGACATGCAGCTCCCCTTGTCCAAAAGCAATCTGTTTCGCTTCATGGAAGCAAGAGCAGGTTTTCTGCTCCCGCTTTCATGAAGCGAAGCGGAGTTTGCAATGACAGGGCGGGAGCAGTGCTCCCACCCTGCCATTGCAAACTGCAATGTCCCGGCGGTGGGCACCCCGGGACATTGCTGGAGCCGACCCTGGGGGGGTGGCGGTCCCCACGGCCAAGGAGGGCTCGGGGGGCTCTCCCAACTGATTTAAGCCCCGGGGAGGTGGTGGTCCCCGGGGCAGTGTGGGGAGGGACAGGAGCCCTTCCGCACTTTTTTTTATATTATTTAAGCCCCGGGAAGGTGGTGGTCCCCGGGGTGTGGGGGGGCCCGCGAGGCCCCCCGCTCATGGTAAACAGCCCTTACTATGAATCCGTCACCCCGCATGTTGTTACAACGCAGTCGTTACAACGACCGCGTTGTAACAACGCATACCATTACCCCGCAAGGTGTAACAATGAGTCTGCACAGACTGGAGTTGGAATAGTAAATTATACTATTCCAACATCCAGCGCCCCCGTTGTTATGACTTGCGGGGTAATGGTATGCGTTGTTACAATGCGGTCGTTGTAACGACCATGTTGTAACAACATGTGGGGTGACAGCAAGTGGAATAAAGAGGCATATTCTCCGCTCATTATTACTAAATGCCTCAGGGAGGTGGCGGTTCCCGAGGCTGCGGGGGGGCAGGAGCCCCCCCACGCATTCATAACAAAGCCCCAGGGACGTGGCGGTCCCCGGTGCTGCGGGGTCCCCGCGGGTCCCCGCATACCAATAATAAATTGCCCCCGGGACCTGGCCAACCCAGGGGCTTAATTTTAAAATATTTCAGCTGGATTCGCACACCCAGTGCGAATTCTGCAATTTTTTGGGCCCTGGGGAACCCCCTGTGGGGCCCCTCAGCAGGCCTAAGGGGTCAGGGTGTTTCTACCCAGCCCCCGTTTCTTGTTTTTATCCTTTTTTCTCCTCTTTTCTCATGACTCGGTTTTACCGAGTCACAAGATGGCTGCCAACTAACCCTGGGCGGTAAAATCCGCTCCGCTCACGGAGTTTGCGGATTTTGGCAACTCCGCATTCCGCGTAGAATGCAGAGTTACAGAAAACTCCACGATCCGCAGCATAGCGGAGTTTTTCCCTTGTTCGCCCTTTCAAAATGCGTTTTCGCGCACGCGGTAGCGACTTACCGGGATCCCTGCGTTCGCCGACGAGTTTTCCTATCTGTTCGCGTGCGCTATGAGATTTTGGTAGCCGGCCGCGCGATCCTGCGAGAGTGTGCGATCGTGAACACGTCATTCGGACGCGCCATCGGACATCCGCGTTCGCGAACAGGAAATACGCATCGCGAACGGGCGGGACAAGTGAAAAACAAGATGGCCGCGCCCATTGGCGACCACATGGCCAAGTTTGCGAGATATTTCCCCCCGAGCACGCAAACAGCATCCCGAACACGCAATACGCATTCCCGAACGGGAAAAACGCATCGCCAACGGGCGGAACAAGCAACTCTGCGTGCTCGCAGAATTCTGCGTAGCTCGCGGAGTTTTTTTACCACTTCGCGGAACTCAGCGTAGCGCGACTACATGAACTCCGCCCAGGGTTACTGCCAACACTTCTTGGTTTGGAGTGTTGACAGCCAATCAAAATGAAGCTCGTGCTCGGGCGGGTTCTCGAATCCTCCTCGGCCAACAGATATTGATATTTGTTATTTTGGAATTTCTCAGGAACTACTGAACGGATTTACACCATTTTAAAAAAAGCACGCTTTCTGAACCAAGAGCTACCCTTTTGCCAAATTTGGTGTAATTCCGTTCAGCAGTTCAGGCTGTAGCATTGTCTAAAGTTTCCTATGGAAATTAACATGGAGAAAACACATTTTGGGAATCCCCTTTTTTCTTGGCCCCCGCTTGACAAATCACCCCAAACCTTTCAAGACAGGAGCTGACCGGAGCGCCCCATTAGTTTTGAAAATCTTGCAAAGATTCGTCAAACGGCGCCAAAGATATTGACAAATCAAAAAACGCTTTTCCTTTGGAAACTAGGTCCTAACTATAACTACCTACTGGTGACCGGCAGTAGGTAAAATATATATATAGATATATATATATATATTACCTACTGGTGGTCACCAGTAGGTAGTTATAGTTAGGACCTAGTTTCCATAGGAAAATAATTTTTCTTTTGCCAATATCTTTGAGCGTCGTTTGACAAATCTCCACGAAATTTTCAAAACTAATTGTTCACTCAGATCAGCTCCTGACTTGAAAGTTTCAGGGTGATTCATCAAGCAGGGCGGAGAAAACAGGGGGGTCCCAAAACATGTTTTCTCCATGTTAATTTCCATAGGAAACTTTAGACACAGCTACAGCCCGAACTGCTGAACGGAATTACACCACATTTGCAGAGAGATAGCTCTTGGTCCAGAAAGCACGCTTTTCTTTAAATGGTGTAAATCCATTTAGTAGTTTTTGAGATATTACAGATATCGATATATGAGAATTGTGAGATCTGATTGGCTGAGCCGTCCCGAGCACGAGCTTGCCTCTGATTGGCTGCCAACACTTCAAACTAGGAAGTGTTGGCAGCCATCTTGTGACTCGGTTGAAATGAGTGGGGGGATAAAGGGGAAAAAAAGTAGAAGAGGGCAGGGTAGGAACACTGTGACCCCCTAGGGTGCTGAGGGGGTGCCACAGGGAGTCCGAAGGTAAAAAAAAACATTTTTATATGTTTTCGGCGGGATTCGCGTAGGGCCTGGAAATCACGGTGGGAAAAAGAAAAACGAAGCGCGGTGTTGTGCGCTTTGTTTAATTAAGCCCCCGGGTGGGCCAGTTCCTGGGAGCAATGTTTAGTTATGATGCGGGGTTTACTTCTGTCACGGGGACCGCCACTTCCTCGGAGCAAATATAATGATATGGGGGGACGCATCTTCCCTCCCCCGCCGCCCCGAAGAGCAGCATGTCCTTGGAGGTATACGTAAAATATAAGTGTGGAGGGGTGAAGGCTCCCCCACACTGTCCCGGGGACCACTACTTCCCCGCGGCATTTGCAATTAAAATGCGGGGGCTACTTTTGTCATGGGCACGCAGTTCCCAGGGGGAAATATAATGATATGGGGGGCTCACGTCCCCCTCCCCCTCTGCCCCAAAGAGGAGCACTTCCCCGGAGCTATACGTAAAATTTAAGTGTGGAGGGGTGAAGCCTCCCCGACACTGTCCCGGGGTACTACTTCCCCGGGGCATTTATGAATTAAAATGCGGGGGTCTGTTGTGGACTGCCGGCCCCGGGGAGCACGATGTTCCCAGGCCTTTGAATTGGATGGAGGCGTATCATCCAATTTCACTTGAGGAGCTTTCCATGGCCCTGGGTATCATCATCTCCGAGGGCCGGTTCCAACAATGACCCGTGGTGCCTACCCCCGGGACATTGTAGTTTGCTATGAACTCTGAAGAGATCCCGCTCTGTCATAGCAAACTTCTGCTTCGCTTCATGGAAGCGAGAGGAGGAAATTTGCTCTCGCTTCTATGAAGCGAAGCAGATTTGCTTTTGGGTAAAGGGAGCTTGCATGGAGCAGCTGGCTTTGTTTAAAAGGAATGCCGGCTGCTGCAGGAGGCGGGGAGCTGGCACAGACTGTGGCGGCATTGGGGCTCCTTGCGTGGTTCTCAAACATTGGGCCAGGCCCCGGGGGATGCGGCTCCCGGGGCCTAAAATGGCCTGGCTGAGTTCTGAGTTATAGGGTGGCTCTAAAAAGAGCCCTTGTTTTCATTATGAGTTTGTTGGAGCTACATGTAAGTGCGGTTGCACAGCTTCAGGTTGTTGAGAAAAACTCTGTTTCTTTGATCTGTGAAATGAACTCCATCACTTCTGTATATGTCATCCATATCAAAATGTAGATTGTTGTTGTAGATGGACCCCATTCTGTGATCTCTGAGGTATGCAGAAACAGCTTTATTGACATTCTTCCTAGCTTTCTCAATCTGAGGACAGAATTGATTTGACCATTTCCACTTTTGTCTTTGGCATATATTGGAGTATACAAAGACAGTTTAAGGCAAAAGCAACATCAATTGTGCAAAGGTATCCTTCATTAGCATTTCCAGACCTACCCCAGTCAATGTGCCTAGGTCATTGCCACCACAGTGCACAATGATGAGGTCAGGGGGTTGGAGGTGCAAAGAGGTTTTAACCAAAGGCAACAATTGGTGCCACTTTAATCCTCTCTGTGCAAACCATTTAATGTCCATATTTTGTAAACCTAGGTCTTTGTCAATACGTCTGTGTTCAGCATACCTTTTGCACCAGAAAACATAGCTGTGTCCTACGATCCACACTAGCATTTTGAAGGTATGGCTGGAAGTAATCAAAAGATGTTTGTAACTCATGTAGTCCATTGGTAGAATGAGAGATAAGTTAAAAGGTGGAGAAGAAGCTTTTTTGAGAAAACCGATAACTGATTGGCTGATGAAGAACATTGTGCAGTGAAAACTAGCCTGCATGTTACTTTCGTGAAAAAGTATGTTTCTGATTGGTTAATAATAAATGTTTGAAACGTACACTACATAGGATACGATCAGACGTGCAGAAGTCAACCACACCTGCTACTTGCATTTGGAAGGTACTGTTCTGAACTTGAAAAAAATGGTGAACTTGTGACCTGCACCTGCCGTTGAATGTTTCAGAAACTGTTGGGATGAAATATGATGAACCTGTGACCCGCACCTGCTGTTGAATGTTGCAGAAACTGTTGGGATGAAATATGGTGAACTTGTGACCCGCACCTGCTGTTGAATGTTGCAGAAAGTGTTGGTATGGAAACTGGCAATAAGGTGATTGGGGGAGGAGTAGAAATATCTGTGGTATTAAAATATGAAATGCAAAATTAATTACAACTGATAAGCTATTAAAGTTAGTTTTTCAAAATGAGTAATATGTCTAGAAGAAGTGTGTTGTTCAAAATTTGCAGTAGTATTATCAGAAATAGGCTTCTGAATTGTCGTAAGGGTTCAGGGCTGTATGGCGATGCGGCAGTGTGGGGGAGTGTCCAATCCACAAGATAAGAGAACCAGTTTGGGGCGTTTTAAAAGAGAGTTAGAGAGGGTTTATATGAGTAACCAATAGAAATGTGTTTTGCAATTTGAAATAATGAAGGAACGATTTTGATTTGTTATTTACATCTATTTCTGAGCAGAAAGAGAGGGAAAGTTTGCCATTACTGGTTTTATCCTTGATGAGAGTCTTGAATTACATTTGTGTGAGAAAGAAAATATTGCATGCGTTTGTGAAATTTGAAATCTGCATACCAACTACAGAGGTAAGTTACAAACTAATAAGGTGTGTTATATATTGTGTAGTAGTGGTTAAGTTTTTGGGGTGATATTTTTAAGTTAGAAAATATTTTTTTTTTTAAAATGACATAGTATTATAGAAGTGTGCTGTTTCACATTTGTTACAAAATGTGCATAGAGTGTGAGTAGTTGCTGAACAAGTACCCCAAATATATTTAGGCGTCTTCGAGAAAGAAGGAGTGCAGTTTGTCATGTTGAAAGGAGTGCATAGTTTTGAAAGTAAGGTACAGGGTTGATTTGGGTTCCAAAATCGACCTGGGCAACATAAAGGAAATGGTGCATGTTTTCAGATTGTGCCTTGTCGAAAAATACTAGGGAGGGAGGGGAATTGGGAGAGGCATGTTTTATTAACTTGAGGGAGATGAAAAAAAAATGGAAATGTTGTGTTCAGACGTTGTGCTCGGACTTTTCACACTTTTGAGCTATATTTGACTATAAGTGAAGATAACTGTCACACTCCCTGCCCGTGCAGAATCTGCAGACATTAGAAGGCCGGCAGATCGAGAGACTAAGAATGACACGTCCCTTGACCCCCTCACCTCTTCCCCCCCATGCTTCCTCTACCTCCCCGTTTGTAAAAGGAAGGTAACAGAGGCGTATTTGCTTTGAAAAATATTACTTGGACCCTCACTGGGCTGCTCGTACCACCTGAACAGCAGAGAGAAAGTCCCAATCGCCTTTTATGCTACAGAAAAAAGCGGCACACAGTTTCAACATATATCCCGGCCTATTGTACATTGGCCGTGTGCACGGATTTGTTTATACTGGTGAACTATACGTCAGGCTCCGTGGCCGTGCATAATCTGTGTACAGTAGAGGGTCCTACAGATCGAGAGACTAGGAATGATACGTCCTTTGATACCCCCCTCTCCTCTTACACCCCTTCAACACTTCTTTCTTACCCGTTTGTTAAAGGAAAGTAAGAGAGGCCTATGTGCTTCAACAAATATTAGTTTAACCTTCACTGGGCTGCTGGTACTACCTGAACAGGAGAGAGAAACTTCCAATCGCCTTCCATGCTACACACAAAAGCGGCACACATTTGCAACTTACATACATTGTACATTGTCCGAGTGTTTGTCTTAGCAGTGTGACTTTGTTGAGGTATGTGTATATTTCTACATGTATTTTCACACTTGTTATGCATCGGAAGATCCGATACCTATAAAACACAGGTATATATCGATTTGTATGTTTTTTTAAGTATGTGCTACTAGGAAAAGGCACAGCCAGATGTACACATGCTTTCAGTAATATGGTGAGACTATCAAGTGTGA
This sequence comes from Calotriton arnoldi, assembly GCA_963921515.1. NCBI lineage: Eukaryota > Metazoa > Chordata > Amphibia > Caudata > Salamandridae > Calotriton > Calotriton arnoldi. The sequence goes on along the minus strand of CAWUFW010004395.1, from coordinate 459,612 downwards.
CATGGAAAGGGTTTCTGCTTTGTATTTGGGTAGGCACAACACTGTTAGTAGTTGCTGAGTAGTGAAGATGCAAAAGACAAATGAGGTCAAAGACATTGTGGCAAATGGATTAGTGATTATGGTACTTCGTATGAGTCTTTGGGAAGGTATTGTTGAAGTGCTCTGTATATATTTAAGTGTCTTCGTGAAATCAGGAATGCAGTCTCTTATGTTGAAAGGACTGCATGGTGTTGTGACTGAGGTACATGGTTGAACTAAGATCCAAAATCGGCCCGGTTAATGAAAGAGAAATAGGCACGTTTGTAGATTGTGCCTTGTCGGAAAATACAGGGGGGGGGTTGTTTACAAGAGATATGTTTTATGAATGTCTGGGAGATAAAAAAGAAATGGAAATGTTCCCTGCACATTTTGTGTACGGATTTGTTCACACTGGTGAAGTACATGTGAATATAAGTGAAGGTAATTGTCAGGCTCTCTCCCTGTGCTGAATATGCATATATTAGAAGGCCGGCAGATGGAGAGTTTGGGAATGACACGTTCATTGACTCCCCCCCTTTTTCCCCCCCCAATGCTTCCTCCATCTCCTCTTTCTAAAAGTAAAGTAACAGAGGCCCATCTACCATGGAAAAATACCACTTAGACCTTCACTGGCCTGTTGGTGGCATCTGTACAGAACAGAGAAAGTCGCAATCGGTTTAAATGCTACACGAGTGAAGTGTGTCATGTTGCAAGGACTACATGGTCTTGTGACTAAGGTACAGGGATGAATTGGGGTCCAAAATCGGCCCGGGAAATGTAAAAGAAGTGGCCTTCTGCAGATTGTACCTTGTCGGAAAATACTGGGGGGGGGGCTTTACAAGGGACATGCTTTATTAACTTCAGGGAGATTAAAAAAATGAAATGTTGCCTGCACGCTTGGTGCACGGGTTTGCTCACACTCGTGAAGCACACGTGAATATAAGTTAAGGTAATTGTCAGGCTTCCTGCTCGTGCTGAAGCTGCCTACATCAGAGGGGCGGCAGATCGAGAGACTGGGAATGACACGTCACTTGACTCCCTCCCTCCTTCCTCCCACTCTCTAACGGTTCCTCTCCCCTTGTTTGTAAAAGGAAGGTATCAGAGACCCATCTGCGCTGACCCTTACTGGGCTGCTGGCGTCATCTGAGGAGCACAGAGAAAGTCGTAATCGACTTCTCTGCTATACAAAAAAGCAGCACAGAGTTGCAACTTACATATCGCCCCAATTTACATTGCTCGACGATTCGTCTTAACAGTTTAACTTTGCTGAGGTATGTCTATACTTCAACATGTATTTTTTTACATGAGTTATGTATCGGAAGATCCGATACCTATAAACCACAGGTATAGATCTATTTGTATGTTTGTTTAAAGTATGATGCCACTAGGAAAAGGCACAGGGAGATGTATGCATCCTTTTAGTAATATGGTGTGACTTTCAACTGTGACATGGAAAGGGTTTCTGGTTTGCATTTGGGTAGGCCCAACAATGGGCCCGATTCACAGAATTAACTTAAGACAAAATCCTAAACTTACTACCATTCTGGTATTCACAGAAGGCACTTACTCATTTTGGTATTCACAGAAGGCACTTATTTACTCATTTTGAGTAACTTACTCATTTTGTGTAACTTACTCATTTTGGTATTCACAGAAGGCACTTACTCAGATTACTAGCAAGCAGCATATTGAAACTGTAGTAGACTGCTTTTGATTTGAAACGAAAATTATTTATTTTAATATTGAAGAGAATGAAAACATTCGATAAAATAATGAAGTTTCTGAAAGACAAAAGCAAAAGAAAAAGACTTGTTAATAGAAGTAACTTTTGTAAAAGTTTCACTGGTGAATGGAAACACACTTCTACTAGTGAGCCTTTCTTTAGTGAAGAAAGCTACTTTCAACAAAATACATTAGTGTTTTCAGTTGATACTAGTGGTCGATGCTACAAAGTTAAAAACGGTTGTCTCATTCCAAAAGAAGAAATGGTTGTTAGGAGTGCAGAAGAAGTAATAGCTGAAGAAGTGCAAGGGAATCGCACACAAGCTCCTGTATCTAAGTGGGATTGTAGCAGTATTTGTTGTATTCAACAGGAATCTATTGACATAATGCGAAATTTTTACGATAATATGCAAACAAAAGTGTTAAACAGAAGATTAGGTTGTTACAAGGACTAGATCCATATAAAGTAAGACAATATACTAAGTTGCACGGACATTCTCTGGCTTGTCTTTCAAGGAAAGTGTGTAAAAGTACTTTTCATCACTTAAAAATGTTAGCAGTACACCACTCAGGAATGCGGAAGTTTGTAAGGAAAGTGTACTATGTAAAAACTCCTGCATTATGTTTAAGTGAACTGAACACAGCTTTTTTACACGGTTGTTTATCAGATGTAGAAAAAATGTGTGATGAAATTGAGTTTGTTTTTTGGTTCAGAACAGCAGTGTGTAGAAAGTGAGAGCTTGACAAGTGCAGATGTTGAAGAACATGGCAAAGAGATTAGCATTGATCAGTTTGTAGAAGAAATTAGAAAGTTTAAGACAGTGTCTTCTGAAAAACCAAACTTAGGGGCCTATTAGGATGGCGGGCAGATCGCCCCCGCCGGCCCGGCGGGGGCGGTCCGCCCGCCATCTACGCCTGAATGACCCCCACCACATTAGGATGGCTGGGGGCTCCGCGGCGGACGGGAAGACCATCCGCCGCTTTTCCGCCCGCCGACGAGTCGACCGGGCAGAAAAGGGGCTTAATATGGTGGCGGTGTCTGCAAGACACCGCCATCCATATTAACATGCAGGCGGAGAGCAGCCTTTCCATGGCGGCGTTGCCGCCATGGAAAGGCATGTGGTTTTTGCTGTTGGGGGCCCGTTGCAGGCCCCCAGGATGTTGGGGGGGGGTGGGGGGAGCACATGGGGGGTACCTATGGTACCCCCCTGCATTTGCATGCACAAGGTGGCAGGCACCGCGCGGTGCCTGTCACGTTGTGCATGCAAATGCACAACATGCATTTTACATTGTGACGGGTGCTGCTTACAGCACCGCCCGCCGCAATGTAAACAATGCGAGATGCGCCCGCCAGTGTGGCGGGCGCATCCTAACTTGAATGGCGGGACCGCCGCACCTATGGCGGGCGGTCCCTTTTGCCGTTGCGGTGGCGGGCGGACTTTGTCCACCCGCCATCGTAATAGACCCCTATGTTTGTATTTGTTGTTGACGTACTCATTATAGAAGTCAAGCTAGGAATGTTAATTTATATTTAAAAAGTGAAAAGGAGAACAATGATAGGTGGCAGCAATTTGGAGCTTACTTGTTGGTGGAAGGTCGATTTGAGTTGGGTACTGATCAACGTATTTGTAAATATTGTTACAACAAATTAGAAGCGAACAAAATGCCAGCTAGAGGAGTACATAACAAGTTAGAGTTAGTAGCTGTTCCAGAGAGACTGGCAGATTTGAATACATATGAGTCAGTTCTTATTCAATCTGTTCACCCATTTCAAGCTATAATTTGTATGGAGCCTAAAACAGGTAAACTGCCACCAATAGATTTACAAAGAGGTCTGAAAGGAAGAGTTGTGTACTTACCTTTAGATTTTAAGAAAAATATTGAAACTGTTGGTGGAGACAAAGAGGAAAATGAGCCAGTAATTATTCTAGTAAACGGTGTACCAACAAAGAGTCGGAAAATATGGCAAACGTTTGTAGATGTTAATACTTCAAAAGGCTACGTTATATCTTGTAGAGAACAATATTTATTATAAAACTGTAAATGCTGATGAACAGGTAATATGTTTAGAAGATGAATCAGAAATTTCAAGTGGTCAAATAGAGAAAGTGGACAAGTTGAGGAGTGAAGAGATTTATGAACATTACACAATATGTCCTCTACATTCAAAAGAAGTAATTGGAAACAGCATTGAATTATTTCAAATTAAAAAAGCAAAGGGAACTCCAATGAGTGTATGGGAGAAAAGCTTAGAAGCTGGGGTTTTTTCCACAGCTGTTCCCCACTGGACAAGGTGGACGATTTGATGAGCGACCTGTACGAATTCCAGCTTCAGAATATCGCTCAACAAGATTATACTCTGAAGATCCTAGATTTCAACAGTGCATTCCATATATATTTCACCTTTTGTTTGAAAGTGATTTGTCTTCTCTTTTGTATGCAGTGAACCACATACTTAAAACGGAAGTTCATCAATCACATGTTTCAGCCAAAGAATTAATGGACAAAGTTCAACAAATGAAAATTTAGAAGCACAGTTAATTAATTTGATGGCATGTCAACGTGGAACCAATGAGTATTGGTTTCGTCATCATGGTGAACTCAAGTGTATGTTAAGAAACTTAGGTACACCAACATGGTTTGTAACACTTAGCTGTGCTGAGTATGCATTCAAAGATTTACTTGAATTTCTACGAGAAGCAAATTCAAATATAAAAAATATTGAAATGAATACACCTGGAGAACTGTGTTCATTGGATCCTGTAAATGTGTGCAGATATTTTAATCATTGGTTTCAAACTATGATGTCTTTTATCTGCAATAAAAATAATTGTCCTCTTGGAGAAGTTATTGATTTTTTTGGCGAAAAGAGTACCAAGCGAGAGGTGCTCAGCATAATCACATGCTATTATGGATAAGGAATGCTCCGAAATTTGGAACGGATACTGATGAAACAGTATTGTCTTTCATCGAACAGTATGTTACCTGTGACATTCCAAGAGAAGAACAAGAAAAAAGCTTGAGACAACAAGTTTTACGTTTCCAAAGTCACCGTTGTGGAAAGTACTGTCGACGAAAATACAACTCTAAAAGAAAATTTTATACCAGGTGTCGGTTTGGATTCCCGCGTCCAGTAATTTCTAAAGGAAGAGTAAATTCTTTTTTGTCTGCTGTAAGGCATACAATAACTCAGAAATCTCCCAAGAATATGTACAACTTAAAAAGAACAGAACAGTCAAAGTATATTAATCACTACAATCCAGTTATTTTGAAAATGTGGAATGCAAACATTGACATTCAATATGTTGCAGATAACTCAATTTGCGTTGCACGCTATGTTAAATCATATATAACGAAATCAGAAAAGACAGATGAAAGAAATGTGGGAATAAATTTCACAAGAGAAGAGCCTTAGCAAAAAATTGTACAGCTTTAGCTTCAAAATGCTTTCCCACAGAGAAATTGGATCCTATGAATGTTCGGATCGCTTGTGCTCTTCCAGTTTATATTCAAAGTCACGATGAATCATTTGGGTAAGTTTAGGTCTTGCCTGTACACGAAATAGAGTGTTGAAAACATTAGAAGTAATTGAATACTTAGCACTGAATGAACCAGAAAGTACAGAAATTATTAAAACTAATATGTTGGATACATACTATCCCAAAAGGAGTCCACATCTGGAAGAGCTATGTCTGTATGAAATACTTCAACATTACAGTTTTAAAAGAAATGCCCTCCTAACTTTACTACTCCTAAACTGAGAAAAATCCTAACTTTAAGACTTTCGGTATTCACCGAAGGAATTTAGGAGTCCTAAAGTTAGGAGTCCTAACTTTACTACTCCTAAACTGAGAAAAATCCTAACTTTAAGACTTTCGGTATTCACAGAAGGCATTTAGGAGGCCTAAAGTTAGGAGTCCTAACTTTACTACTCCTAAACTGAGAAAAATCCTAACTTTAAGACTTTACGGTATTCACAGAAGGCATTTAGGAGTCCTAAAGTTAGGACTACTAACTTCTGTGAATACCGAAATGAGTAAGTGCCTTCTGTGAATACCAAAATGAGTAAGTCTATTCTGTGAATACCAAAAGTACTAACTTTACGTTTTTGACGTAAGTTAGTTCAGTTGCGAAACTCCAGATAAGAGAGAATTTTTCTATTTAGCACTTCTGCAACTGTTCAAGCCATGGCGTAGCGAAACTTAATTACTTGGACATTTCGAGCTGCTATGAAGATTCTTTTATTGCATGTAAAGATAGCATTGCATGCACAATTTTCCCTACATATCTACAAATGTTAAATGATGAAATTGAACAAGAAAACACTATTGCAGCAGAAATAGCTAACAACAGTTCTCAAGATAGTCAAAGTTCTGGTCCACCTAGTCAAGATCATCTGGGACAACCAATAATTGAAAATGAAGCCGCAATAGCCATGAATGAAGTAGAAGTTGCAATGCAACAAGCACAACAGGAGAATACTACGTTGGAAAACTTAGAAGAACAACTAAATATTGAACAGAATGAAGTATATCTTCAAGTGACAGAACAGATACAACATGGTTTGTTGCATGAAAAAAACATGTCTATGTTCATCATTTAAACCTATTCTTATGTACATCAGTGGTCAAGCTGGAACAGGTAAACGTTTTTTAATTAAAGTTTTGACCAGTTACCTACAGAAAACTACAGATTCACATTTATCTTGTGTTGTAACAGCTCCAACTGGACTAGCAGCGCACAATATTAAAGGAATTACTTTACATAGATTACTTATGCTACCAGTTGAACATGATAATACATTGAAATATCAGAAGCTGTCTGGAGATGCTTGTTATGAAGTGTCACGAGTGCTGAAGAAAATGAAACTTTTAATCATTGATGCGGTGAGCATGGTCTCAAACGTGATGCTTGCCTTTGTACACTTGAGAATGCAACAGGTTTTAAAAACAGATTACGATGTTCTGTTTGGAAGAAAACATTTAATTGTATTTGGAGATCTACTGCAACTAACTCCTGTAAAATGAAAACCAGTTTTTAAAACACTTGTGCATGAAGACACTAGGAAATCTTTGGGAAGTATTGGAAATGTGAACATGTGGTTAAATTTTGAATATAAAGAACTTATAAAGAATATGCGACAAGCAAGTGATAAAGATTATGGAAATATTCTCAAAGATATAGGAATTGGTGTCCTAACGTAACAGGGTAAACAAGCTTTAGAAAGTCGGCTACTAAGGAACTTGTTTACAACTGAAAACACAGCAGCTGAAGTAATGTACAAGAAGATTGGAGAAAAGAAGTCTATAGTTTGCCTAATGCCTACACTGCAAGAGTGTTGTACATTTAATCAAGATCTTCTGAATTTGGAAAAACAAGAAATAGTTCACATTCAAGCTATTGATAAAATTGAGCACCTGGGAGTGACCATTCTTCTTTCAGAGAAACTACAGACTAAATTGCACTCTTTGGAAAAGTCTGTATCTAAAACTGCTAGCTTAGAAAAAACTTTAGATGATCAGATTACAGAGGTAATTGGGCGTTGATTGGGCGTTGTGCTGTATGTGTTTTGCTCGTAAAAAACTTGCATGTTCGCAGAAAACAGTTTCCTCTGTCTTTAGCATATGCAGTAACTATTCATAAATCTCAAGGTTTAAGTATAGACAGTGCTTTGGTAATTATTGGAAGTACAGTGTTCAAAGAGGGAATTGCATATGTTGCATTATCTCGAGTAAGAACATTGTCTGATTTGTATTTGATTGATTTCGATGACAACAAGATTAGTGCTGATGTAAATTGTGTAAGAGAATATAATCGTTTAAGAAGACTTTATACACCAAATTTAGGTGAATATCCCATTTATGAGAAACGTGTTGTGTGTTCAAAATGAAAATATGTTAAAAAATCAAGTGTGGTTGAAAAAAATAAAAAAATTGAAGAGAAAGGAAAAGGTGTAAAGAAACCGAAAATGGAAAGTGTTGATGACGTTGTGGGATACCAATTGGAAAATAGTTCAGGTATCAACTGTTACGCTAATGTGATTCTGAATGTTGTATTATATCTACAAGATCTTCATCATGAAATCATGGGAAATCATGAAAAAAGATTATGTTCTGCACTACATTATGTATTTGAACAATTGACAACTGACAGAAGTAAAATCCATACTGCTTGTGGTATTTGCCATCTCTTGGATATATGTACTGGTTCTTTGACCTTCAGTCTTAATATACAACAAGATGCACAAGAATTTCTAATGCTTATGCTTGGAGTATTAGAAGATTAAGGAATAAAGTTACAAATGGGATCATAAATGTGAACAGTGTTCATTAACTTCAAGCACTGAAGTCGACACAGAACTATTCATATACTTAACAATACCAGACTGTAATCTGTACCTTTTAACAAATTAGTAAAAGCGGCAAATCATGATATGAAATGTTCTCATTGTAAATCAGAGATGTTATCTACATTACACATAGAAAGATATGGAAAATATCTGATTTTAATGCTACAACGTTGTAGAGCAAATGGAAGAAAACTGGAAACCAAAATTAAACATTTTGTTGCCAGTCAAATATCTATTTCTGGAAGAACTTTTACAACAGTGGCTATTATTCTCCAGGGAGGGGGTTCAGAGGGGGGAGAGGGGTGCACTGGGTGGGGAGCATGTGGGAAAAAACAAAAGAAATGTCCTCATTTACCTTAGTTTGTTTATTTACCTCAGTTGTCCCAGTTAGCCTAGTTTTAAATATTTTGGTCTGGTCGTGGCAACTTCTTGCCTTTAAACTCGATATGTATCTGAAGGTTAAACCATTATAAGAATGGTACAGATACTTTCATGGAATGTAAATGGTATGCGTGTAAAGCGAAGAAGGGCAAACATTTTACAATACATTCGGTTCTCTCCCGCACAAGTTATTATCCTGCAAGAGACACATCTGTCAAAAGATGAGTCAACTGAGGTTTTTAAGAAATTGAAATGGGTCGAACATATGATCTGTACTACCCAAAGCGCCAATATCAGAGGAGTGGCAGTATTGATAAAAAAACAAGTTAAAGCACTTCTAGTGGATTTTACGGTCGACACCGGTGGGAGGTGGGTCATTTTAAAGGCAATCATCCTGGGCTCTCTTCTCACTTTGGTAGGATATTATGGCCCAAACCATGATGATCCCACCCCCTTAAACACTATTTTTGCAAACCTGCTAGATTTCCCAGACCCTGTAATAATGGCAGGCAATTTTAATATTGTATTGGATCCTAAATTGGACAAATCGCTGAACAGTAGAGCCATGACACCATCTAAATCTCGGGAATATTTCTACTCAATGATGAAGCAGTTGGGACTTAGGGATGTCTGGAGAGACAGATCTGGCCAACAGCTAGGAGTTTCCTATTATAATGGGAAGTATCATCATAAATCAAGGATTGACTATGTTTTGGTCAGTCATAGTTTGAGGGGGATATTGAAAGATATTGGCTATTTGACGCCACATTTATCTGATCATTCTGGGGTATACTTGGATTTAGACCTGAAAAATAGTCAGAGCGGCAGAGTCTGGACTTTTGATCGTACGTTGCTCTTAGATGCGGAAGAGATGAAGTATTTGAGCCACGAGATGAAAGATTTTTTGGGCCGCAATGCAGGGTCAGCCTCAGCTCCCATAGTCTGGGACTCCTTGAAGGCATACTTAAGGGGGACCATTAGGAGCAGGGTCTGTTTTAGAAATAGGCAATATAGAGAGGAGGTTGGCCAAAGAGAAGCAGAAATGAAGAGCATAGAGGATGATATGCATAGTATGATAGAAAAAGAGAAACAGCAGGAGAGTATGGCTAAATTGAAAGAACTAAAGGGACAGCTAGACTCCATCCTCCAGACGAGGGTCATGCAAGGATGGGAGGCAAGTAAGCTAGCCCATTTTGAATATGGTGAAGGGGCTGGCAGGTCATTAGCATGGAAAGTAAAATCAGATAGGATGCGCAATTTGATAAAATCAATTGAGGATGGCAATAGTAAGACTGTTGTATCCACAGACAAGGAGATAGAGGGTGCCTTCTATGATTTTTTACGAAAACTGTACTCCGAGGATAGGGTAGTTAATAAATCTGAGGTTGCTGATTGGTTGAGTATGGGCCCTCTCAATTCCTTGGACACAAGCCAACAGGAAATCTCGCAGGAAGAGCTTTAGCTATTAAGGGGGGAAAGGCAGCAGGCCCAGATGGTCTGCCAATAGAACTTTACAAGAATCTGGGAGAGGTCTCGATTCTAGCTTTGACCCAGCTCTTTAATGAGATTTTAAGTGACGGAGGAAAGCTGCCAGGTTCTTGGGGCGAGGCAACAATTATCCTGTTATTGAAGCCAGGGAAGAATCCAGCGAATTGTGTGTCGTATAGACCCATATCACTCCTAAACACAGATTATAAAATCTTTGCTAAAGTCCTAGCTGATAGGTTGGGGACAGTAGCAGGGGATATGCTGCAGCTTGATCAAAAGGGCTTTATTAAGAGCAGAAATCTATATGAACTTACTTACGATCTGATTGGCGCAATTGATTTAGCCACAACGTATTTGCTTCCCCTTGCAGCTGTGACCTTGGATGCTACTAAGGCTTTTGATAGGGTCAACTGGGTGTATCTGTCGGTTGTTTTGGAGAAATATAACTTTGGTATAAAATTCCACAGAGCCATCCGGTTGATCTATCAGGACCCGTCTGCAAAACTGCTGGTAAATGGCAACTTGACTAGCCCCTTTAAGACCACGAGGGGCACTAGACAGGGCTGCCCCTTATCTCCCCTCCTCTTTAATTTGTATATCGAGCCATTTGCTCAGAGGCTGAGGGATGAGATGTACATCATACCATTCAGGCACGAGGGATGGGAGAGGAAAGTGGCCCTCTATGCTGATGATGTACTGGTCCTCTCCTCGGACCTTTCTAGTGTCCTGCCAGCGATAATAAAGCAAGACAACGATTTTGGTAGGATATCAGGGTATGAGATAAATGCTGAGAAGACTGAGGTGATGTCATGGAATTTAGGGGTGAGCGAATATCAGACCAAAAGAGATATGAGGTACTTAGGGGTAAGAATAGTACGGGACATAGAGAAAATCCCAGAGACTAACCTGGCCAATGTAACAAAGGAGTGCCAGAAGCTTATGAAGAGCTGGGTCCACCTTCCTCTGTCAATCCTTGGGAGGGTAAATCTGGTAAAAATGATAATGCTCCCCAAAATCACCTTTTTCTTCAATACCATTCCACTACATTTTAACAAATTGGCTATAGATAAACTCCAGCAGGCAATTAATTATTTTATTTGGGCCTATAGAGGAACAAGGATTGCCTCGAGGAAGCTGAGGCATAGGAGGGAGAAGGGAGAAGGGAGGACTTTCATTGCCGGACCTACAGCACTACGCTTGGGCCTTTCAACTGTCCCACTCCAGGATGCTGCTAAAAACACCAGACTGTGCTGGGGTAGGGGCAATGTTCTCGGCAATGCTGAAGGGTGCCAGCTTGGCTCAGGAGGGCTTCCTGTTTAAATATGGAGTTCCCAAATTTTTAAAAAAGATAAGGCTGAAAGTGCTGCAGGCAGTGGCCAGAACATGGGCAAATATCAGACGGTTGACGGGCCTCAATTATTTCTCTAGTCTTGCCCCTTTGTGGGATTCCCCCGGAGCACCAGAGTGCCTTAAGGATAAATTAGCACAGCCACTTAGGGAGGCTGGGCTAAAGGTATGGGGGCATTCAGTCCAAAATGTTATACTTTTACCCTGGTCAAGGCTCTACACTATCTTGGAAGGGGGCATCTCTAAATTTAAATATATCCAACTTCAAAGCTGGGTCCAGAGCCAGAAAGCACCCATTGGTATAGGAAATACTTTAGAAGAACATCTTGTGGGCAGACCAAGTGGAAAGAGGGAGGTCTCCATATGGTATTGGAGCATCAAAGAGGCAATAGATGGGGACTTCAAACTATCAGAGGAACTGTGGGGCACCTGTATGCCAGATGAACCCTGGGAACATCTTTGGCAAACATCCTTTGGCGTTCTATTCTCCATAGTTAAGCCTGCCTGGTTGAGAAGAAACCATCTGTTCACAACTCATAGGGCCTACTTAACACCCCAAAGGCTGTCGAAGATGATGACAGGACCTCCTGTCAGAATCAAGAAATGCGATCTGGAGAAAGCATCCGATATACATATGTTTCAGGAATGTCCTGCTATCTCTGATTTCTGGGTAAAAGTCAGCGAAACTATCTCGGCCATTTTAGGCTCTCAAGTTCAACTGAGCCTTTCTCTAATAATCTTTGGAATCACCAGTGAAGTTACGGGCCCAGCAAGGGCTTTTCTTTTCTATGCCGTACTCTTAGCCAGGAGAGAAATATGTAAAATTGGATGGAATGCTCACCTCCTTTGCACGCTGAGTGGCTGGCCTCGGTCTTTTCGACGGCAGAGCTAGATCTGAGAAGGATCCAGTCTGAAAGGAAAAAAGCACACTGGGACTTTTTATTAAGATGGTCAAATGCGGAGGTGTGGGAGAACCATTAAGGAGTCAGATTATATATCTATATTTTTGTTAATAGAAATGGGTCCCATGATTAAACCTCTCGGGATCTCTCTAGACTGCGTTGGGCATCCCTCGCTCCCTGTATTGCCAACATCAGCAGTCGCCAGTGAATACTGGACCAAATTGGAGAGTGACTGTGCCCGTTAGTGGGACTGTGTCCTTCCAGTTCGCAGGTGTACCAGCAGGAGGAGAATCCTGCAATCAGCAACATGTGAGGTACAGGCGGCTGGTAAGGTCACGGAGGTCAGAGGTAAATGAGGACTAAATTACAAAAAAAAAAAAATCAGTGGCTATTATTTTCCATGCTGGACCTACTACAACATCTGGACACTATACTGTGTATTTAAAGTGTAATAAAGGATGGACACATTGCAATGATGGACACTTGGAAATAAAACTCAGATTGCCTTACGAATTACCAAATTCATATTTGATATTTTTGAAGCCAAAGTTTTGAACACATCATTCGGCCTATTGGGAAGATGTAAACACGCTTTAACGAATTCATATTGGATATTTTGCAACCCAAAGTTTTGAATATATTATTCGGCCTATTGGGAAGATGTAAACAGAAAGTAGAGAGCACTGGAAACAATTACTAATTATAACTAGTTTTTGAACTATTATTTGTGCTGATTGTTATTGCATTTGAAAAAATTGCGTTGAAAAGCAAATAGTTTACATATTTGTTCTGTATATTGTAGGAGATGTAAATGAGTGTACATTTTGAAAATGTTCTTGAGATAAATGAAAGACATCCTGTAGTAGAAGGATGCAATGAAAAAATTGTAATGAGGAACACATATAGGTACACATATTGAAAATAATGTTGTACGCTGATTTTTTTTTTTTTTCAACAATCTAGTTGATTGTTTTTTTACCCCGCTGTTTCATGATGATACTACATTGACATCACTGTGTATAGTGAAGTTAAGTGGAATCTGAGAACAGCAAAAAAGGGAAAATGAAATGTTATGTAAATCTTAAATTATGTTGTGGTCTTAAAAAAGTAATAGTATAATTTGTGTAATACATTACATTACATAGCAGTTTTTTGGTTTCTTTCATTGTACGTAGTGGTAAACTTTGAAAAGAGTTTTAATGATGAATAGCACAATAGTACTTTGAAATAGTTGAAGAGAGTCATGTTTCTAAATTACCTAAACAGGTAAGATTACATAACATAATATGTATCATAACGTAAAAGAATGTTTGAAGAACATTTATATGTTATTTGTTTGAAATTTTAAAAACTGTGATCCTTTAAAGTGTTGGGTAACTTTGGTCATATAGCTGATCTAATCTGTTAGGTAGTTTTAATTTTACACAGACAATATGTATGCTCTCATGTATCTCTGTAGCACAACGTTAGCATTTAAACCAATAATCCAGGTATTAGATTTCCGTTTTTCCATTTGCAGAGGCACAACCTATGCAATGATAGCATCACCCACACAGTACTCCTGCACTTATGCAATAACCAACAGAATACACATGTTCTCATACAATCAACCAGGCCATAGTGTTGCATTCAGGCATTCAGTTAGACAGTACCTATGGAGTAATCCATTCACTGAGGCAATTATAGGGATTCTGGGTAAAACGACAAGTATGTGTACAATTATGGGACCTTACTAGGTAGCAACTGAGTCATCCTATTACCTAAGTGCCCATAAGGGCCAGAGCAACTTGTTATATTGTATTATTTGCTTGCCTAATCCGTTACAGAGAAATAAACGATTAGACAAACCAGAACACAACATTCCCACATGTCTCAGGAACTCTGTTAACAAGACACACCCTTTAACTGTCACTATTGTATTTGTAACATCTGACACAGACATGAAACATTTTAAAAAATGTATTTTAAATAACATGGCGTAATGTGCACTATATGTGCCAGAACAAAAAAAAATTGTATGATAGAATTATAATCAGTATAGCAGTGAATCGATATCTAATAAAGGGAGATGTCATCATAAAAAGAGAATAGAGAAAAGGCTATCTTGCGTAACGTCCCGCTCCCTGCTAAAAAGAAGTATTATTATAAAATGGAACATCTCGGAGCTTTGTCTGCAGACTACATACCTTTTAATATAGATAGTAATTGTAAATTACAGAATCTGTTTCACTGTTCTCCTTGGAAACGGGTCTATCCAAGTGTGTGTGCCACTTATTCGTATATCCCAATTAGATCACAGTACGGGTGTTCAACAAGAATTTCAGTGTATATTTTTATTCACTGAAAAAATCACAGGTTTCAAGGATGTTATAGTTAGAAATTAGCATTTAAAAAACCTTAGAAATTCACTGAAAAAACCACAGGTTTCAGGGACGTTATAGTTAGAAATTAACATTTAAAAAACCTTAGAAATTCACTGAAAAAACCACAGGTTTCAGGGACGTTATTGTTAGAAATTAGCATTTAAAAAACCTTAGAAATTCACTAAAATAACCACAGGTTTCAGGGATGTTATAGTTAGTTGGACATTTCACTCGTACAAAACCAGAGAAATTCAGCTGTTATAGTTAGTTGAGCTAACTATAACTCGCGCCCCCGCGATGCACTACTGATGACATCACATATTACATCATTCATGACATGGTCAATGACATCACTGATGACATCACTGATGACATCTCAAATGACATCACTGATGACATCACTGATGACATCATCCAGTGACTGTGTATTTCTGTAAAGTTTAAATATGTTTTATATATATATATATGCCAAGGTGTATTAAAGAATGAGTGGGTGTATGAGTGACTGAATGGATGATTTAGTAGGTGCGTGACTGAGTATAAGTAAGTGATTAATCGTGTCTTACTAAATGCATGGGTTAGTGCATATGTAGTAACTGGTATTGGTGTCTCGATGGTTTCGAAAATGGTAGTCTGTATTTTACAGTGGGTGTATTAAAGGTTATATTAGACTGTGAGGAGGTGCATCAGATTTTTATGTGGATGATGGCATCAGTGATGTCATCAGTGATGTCATCAGTGATGTCACTGACCATGTCATGAATGATGTAATATGTGACGTCATGAGCAGTGCATTGCAGGGGCGCGAGTTATAGTTAGCTGAACTAACTATAACAGTGGAATTTCAATGGTTTTGTACGAGTGAAATGTCCAGCTAACTATAACGCCCCTGAAACCTATGTTTTTTTCAGTGAATTGCAAAGGTTTTTTAAATGCTAATTTCTAACTATAACGTCTGTAAAACCTATGGTTTTTTCAGTGAATATATATATATATATATATATATATTATCTACTGGCGGTCGCCAGTAGATAGTTATAGTTACAACCTATTATCCATAGGAAATCCGCGACATTCTATTTGAGATCACTCTCTTGCCGGTTGACGTATCTTCGCGAAATTTTCAAACTTTGTGGCCCGCTCCGGTCCGCTCCTACCCTGAAAGTCTCGGGGGGATTCGTCAAGCGGGGGCCGAGAAAAAAGGGGGGTCCCAAAACGCGTTTTCCCCATGCATTTTTCCATAGGAAACTTTAGACACGGCTACAGCCCGAACTGAACGGAATTACACCAAATTTGGCAAAGAGGTAGTTCTTGGTTCAGAAAGAACCCTCTTTGTTAAATGGTGTAAATCCGTTCAGTAGTTGCTGAGAAAATGAAAAGTAAAAAGTTAGTGATATCTATGGCCGAGTAGGGTCCGCGTACCCTCAGCGCACCCTGCGCGCACCGTCCCGATCACAAGCTGCATGTTAATTGGCTGTCAACATTCCGATTCAGGAAATGTTGGCAGCCATTTTGTCCCTCGGTAGAACCGAGGGACAGAAACAAGTGCGCAAAGCGCACAAAGGGGGCAGGGTAGAAACACCCTGACCCCCTAGGTTTGCTCAGGGGGTCCCACAAGGACCCCCAGGGCAAAAAAAAAACATTTTTTTAAATCGGCAGGATGCGCTCAGGTTGCGCGAATCCTGCCGAGACATCGAAGCGCGGTCTCCCGCGCTTCGATGTTAATTGGCCCCGGGTGGCCCAAGTCCCGGGGGCATGGTGGAGGGGATAATTTAAAGTGTGGGGGCCTCAAGGGCCCCCAAGCCCCGGGGACCGCCACCCCCCGGGGCTTTTTAAAATGGTGCGGGAGGGCTCTGAGCCCTCCCGCAGCCCGAGGACCACCACCTCCCGGGGCTTTTTAAAATTAATTACAAAACCTGTGTGGGGGGGCTCCAGCCCCCACACGCCCGAGACCGCCACCTCCCCGGGGCACTAAACATTTAAATATGGGGTCCGTAACGGACCCCAGAGCCCGGGGACCACCACCTCCCGGGGCTTTGAACTGAATGGGAGGGGGCCGCGCGGCCCCCTCCTGGAGCCCTTGATGGCCCTGGGGACCACCACCCCCAGGGCCGGCTCCTGCAGTGTCCCGGGGTGCCTACCCCCGGGACACTGTAGTTTGCTATGGCAGGACGGGAGCCTCGCGGCTCCCGTCCTGCCATAGCAAACTGCTTTGGATATTGGAAGAGAGAGCAGGAAACCTGCTCTCTCTTCCAATATCCAAAGCGATTGCTTTTCCACATGGGGAGCATGTCAGCTGCTCCCCATGTGGAACAGCTATGCCGGCTCCCAAGGGACGTGGGGAGCCGGCGGGACTGTGGGGGGATTGGGGACCCCCACAGTCCCCAACGGAAGGGCCAGCCCCGGGGGATGGGGTCCCCGGGGCAAGTAGTGGCCCGGGAGGGGGGGCCATGCGGCCCCCTCCCCAAAAAAAAAAACGGAATGGCCGGCCCCGGGGATGGGGTCCCCGGGGCCTTAAATGGCCAGAGGAGGGGGCCACGCAGCCCCCTCCAAAGAATATAAATAAAAACGAGGCCATGCCCCGGGGGATGGGGTCCCGGGGCCAATACAGGCCCAGGGAAGGGGGCCACGCGGCCCCCTTCCCGTTTTTTTAAATAAAAATAAAAAAAAGGGGTAAGGCCCTGGGGGATGGGGTCCCCAGGGCATAAAAACAGGAAAAAGGAAGGGGGCCACACAGCCCCCTTCAGAGGCCCAAATTTTTTTTTTTTTTTAAACGATCGGGCCCGCAGGCCCCGCCCCTTCCTTCACCACTCTGCAAACGCGCCCCTGGCGCGTTTGCAGAGAAGACAATTCCCCTTGAATACTGGGGGTCCCTGGGGGCCAACTAGCCCACCAGGAACCTCCAGTATGCGCCAGGGGGCTGCGTTGCAGAGAGGTGTAGAGAGGCCACACCCCTTTTACACCTCTCTGCAACGCAGCTCTGTGGCGCTTTTTGGAGGTATATGGTGGGCTAGTTGGACTCCGGGGACCCTCAGGATTCAAGGGGACTTAATCCCCCAACTTAAAACGCGCCACGGGCGCGTTTGCTCAGTGGTGAAGGGAGGGGGCGGGGCTTCAGGTGACATGTGTGCAAACAGGCCCCGTGGCGCGTTTTAAGATGGGGAATTAAATCCCCTTCAATGCAGAGGGTCCCTGAGGGCCAACTAGCCCAACAGGTACATCCAGAAAGCGCCACAGAGCTGCGTTGCAGAGAGGTGTAAAAGGGGTGTGGCCTCTCTACACGTCTCTGCAACGCAGCCCCTGGCGCATATTGGAGGTTCCTGGTGGGCTAGTTGGCCCCTAGGGACCCTCAGGATTCAAGGGGACTTAATCCCCCAACTTAAAACGCGCCACGGGCGCGTTTGCACAGATGTCACCTCAGGCCCCGCCCCTCCCTTCACCATTGTGCAAATATTCTTCTAAAATCATCCGAAATACGAATTCCAATTTACTCACCTGTTATCAGGAGAGACCTCAGTGCTGTATCTTTCAGCCCAGTACTGGTCCTGAAAAGTAATTTTAACCGTACTTACCAGTAACTTGAATTTCCTTCCATAGGCTAACATTGACTGGTTTCACTTGGAAATTCTTCTAAGTGTGGAGTTTTGGAACTTTAAAATATTCCTCTAAAATCAGCCGAAATACGAATTCCGATTTACTCACCTGTTATCAGGAGAGACCTCAGTGCTGCATCTTTCAGCCCAGTACTGGTCCTGAAAAGTAATTTAAACCGTACTTACCGGTAACTTGAATTTCCTTCATAGGCTAACATTGACTGGTTTCACTTGGAAATTCTTCTAAGTGTGGAGTTTTGGAACTTTAAAATATTCCTCTAAAATCAGCCGAAATACGAATTCCGATTTACTCACCTGTTATCAAGAGAGACCTCAGTGCTGCATCTTTCAGCCCAGTACTAATCCTGAAAAGTAATTTTAACCGTACTTACCAGTAACTTGAAATTCCTTCCATAGGATATTATTGCCTGCTTTTTGTTGAAAAAGTTTCTAAGTGTTGATTTTTGGAACATACAAATATTCCTCTAAAAACAGCCGAAATACGAATTCCGATTTACTCACCTGTTATAAGGAGAGACCTCAGTGCTGTATCTTTCAGCCCAGTACTGGTCCTGAAAAGTAATTTTAACCGTACTTACCAGTAACTTGAATTTCCTTCCATAGGCTAACATTGACTGGTTTCACTTGGAAATTCTTCTAAGTGTGGAGTTTTGGAACTTTAAAATATTCCTCTAAAATCAGCCGAAATACGAATTCCGATTTACTCACCTGTTATCAGGAGAGACCTCAGTGCTGCATCTTTCAGCCCAGTACTAATCCTGAAAAGTAATTTTAACCGTACTTACCAGTAACTTGAATTTCCTTCCATAGGATATTATTGCCTGCTTTTTGTTGAAAAAGTTTCTAAGTGTTGATTTTTGGAACATACAAATATTCCTCTAAAAACAGCCGAAATACGAATTCCGATTTACTCACCTGTTATAAGGAGAGACCTCAGTGCTGTATCTTTCAGCCCAGTACTGGTCCTGAAAAGTAATTTTAACCGTACTTACCAGTAACTTGAATTTCCTTCCATAGGCTAACATTGACTGGTTTCACTTGGAAATTCTTCTAAGTGTGGAGTTTTGGAACTTTAAAATATTCCTCTAAAATCAGCCGAAATACGAATTCCGATTTACTTACCTGTTATCAGGAGAGACCTCAGTGCTGCATCTTTCAGCCCAGTACTGATCCTCTAAAGTAATTTTAACCGTACTTACCAGTAACTTGAATTTCCTTCCATAGGATATCATTGCCTGCTTTTTGCAGAAAGTGTTTATTTTTGAAACATACAAATATTCCTCTAAAATGAGCCGAAATCAGAATTCTGATTTACTCACCTGTTATCAGGAGAGAGCACAGTGCTGCATCTTTCAGCCCAGTACTGGTCCTGAAAAGTAATTTTAACCGTACTTACCGGTAACTTGAATTTCCTTCATAGGCTAACATTGACTGGTTTCACTTGGAAATTCTTCTAAGTGTGGAGTTTTGGAACTTTATAATATTCCTCTAAAATCAACCAAAGTACGAATTCCAATTTACTCACCTGTTATCAGGAGAGAACCCAGTGCTGCATCTTTTAGCCCAGCACTGACCCTGAAAAGTAATTTTAACTGTACTTACCAGTAACTTATATTTTCTTCCATAGGAATCCATTGTCTACTTTTCAGCAGAAAAGTTTCAAAGTGTCGATTTTCACAAACTACAAATATTCCTAAAAAATCGCCTGTATGACTTAAACGCATTCTTTCAACTGTTTACAGGAGATGCACCAGTGCTGGATCCAGGATCCAACACTGAGTAAGAAAAAGTAACGATAACAGTTTTTACCTTCTAAGTGAATTTCCTTATATAGGATAACATTGGTGATTCTATGAGAAAAAGTTTCTAAGTGTCAACTTTTAAAGTACAATAATATTCCTTAAAAATCACGACTTTAACCAAAACGCTTTTACTCAACTGTTTACAGGAGATGTGCCAGGACTGAATCTAGGATCCAGTCCTGTGGTTAGACAAGTAATCCATAAAGTAACTAATTGCATTTAACTAGAAATTCACATTGAGCTGAATGTTGCATTGTGTTTGAAAATGTGTTGCCCATTGCAACAACTGTAACTACTGTACTTAAAAGTCTATTGCCTATGTGCAAAGTATTTAAACTAAAGTAATTCATTCTGAGAAAGTATTTTTTGTAATGTAATGTATAATGTAATTACAATGTAATTTAAAAAATAAAATATGTAAAAAAAATTGTTTCTAAAAATGTAGTAAATCAGTATTAAAAAACTTTATATAACAATTAATATTTTTAAAAATTGTCATTTACAAAACCTTTGAAATTCACAAAAAAAAACGTAGGTTTCAGACATGTTATAGTTACAAATTAGCATTTAAAAAACCTTTGAAATTCAATGAAAAAACCATAGGTTTCAGGGACGTTATAGTTACAAATTAGCATTTAAAAACCTTTGAAATTCACTGAAAAAACCATAGGTTTTAGGGACAGTTATAGTTAGTTGGACATTGCACTCGTACAAAACCCGTGAAATTCCCCCGTTATAGTTAGTCCAGCTAACTATAACTCGCGCCCATAATGCACTGCTGATGACGTCACTTATTACATCACTCATGACATGGTCAGTGACATCACTGATGACATCACTGATGACATCTCAAATGACATCACTGATGACATCATCCACATGATAATCTGATGCACCTCCTCACACCCTAATATAACCTTTGATACACCCACTCTAAATTACAGACTGCCATTCGCAAAACCATAGACACTCCAACACCAATAACTACATACCCACTCACTGATTCTTAGGTCTACACACACACATACACTCACTCACCCGTGCAGTCACTCATACTTACGGTCACTCAGTACAGGACTATCATATGCACTCTTACTCCTAAATAGACACTCAAACACCGCCACTCATCCATAGAGGTACTCACACACCTAGTCAGTCATGCAAATAATTAAACACACTGCCATTTACTCACCTATACAGTTATACACACACCAGCTCACTTAATCATACAAAGACTAGCACATTGTTACGCTCTTATACAATCACTGATACAAGCACACACTCATCCATACAGCCACTATCACAATCACTCACTCTCAGCTTATAGCTATTTATATACTCCAACACACATATATACTGCCTTTCACATATGTAGTTACTCACACATGTACCACTGGGACATACATTCACTCACTAACACACTCTTACACACACTTACCCACCCATACAGTCTATCACAGATGCACTCTTGAAACCATCCACCCAGTGAATCACCCACTCACACATCTATGCACAGAGTTGCACACACCCCTCCCACACAAACACTCAGGCACCCATACAGATACTCAGACAAGCATTCAATAACTCATATAGACACTCATGTAGCTATTCACAAACACATGCAGCCACTTACACAGCAACAGACAGACGGATACAGACATTCACCCAGTTTAGTCACTAACCCATGCATTCAGTAAGATACGTTAAATCACTCACTTATACAGTCAGTCACGCACCTACTAAATCATCCATACAGACACTTACACACCCACTCATTCTTCAATACGTCTTTTCCTATATATATTAAAAATATTTAAACTTTACAGAAACACACAGTCACTGGATGATGTCATCAGTGATGTCATTTGAGATGTCATCAGTGATGTCATCAGTGATGTCACTGACCATGTCATGAGTGATGTAATAAGTGACGTCATCAGCAGTGCATTGCGGGGCGCGAGTTATAGTTAGCTGGACTAACTATAACGGGGGAATTTCACGGGTTTTGTACGAGTGCAATGTCCAACTAACTATAACTGTCCCTAAAACCTATGGTTTTTTCAGTGAATTTCAAAGGTTTTTTAAATGCTAATTTGTAACTATAACGTCCCTGAAACCTATGGTTTTTTCATTGAATATATATATATATATACACAAGGAAAACTTCCGGCGCAGCTAATCACCATTGCCAAGCGGGGTTGGTGCGAGTTACGGGTGCCGGAACCTGATTGCACATGAACGAAGTTCCATATTCTGTTATACAATACGGAAAGACTCACACACCCAGGTCGTATTTCTGAAAGATTAGTGTATTAAGGTCAACGGCAATGCGTTTCCACTGCAAGGGTCTTCTTCACAAGCTATATTCCACAATGTTACAATCACCATTTAAAGTGCACGTAAAAAATAGACATAAACAACGGACAAACAATGTTGGTCATTTGCATAGACAGTGAAGGTAGACTACGATACCCATGCGGGACTGTTACATTGCGACATGTCAAATTTCACATATACACAATTAACCCACAATGATACAAATGAAATAACATACAATTAATACAATAGTAGAACGTGGTGAGCAAACCTACATAATTTATACATGATTATGACCGCTCATAAATAATTACCAATCAACTTCCCATAAATCATTTTATCTCATTTCATATGATTACTTTAGGAGAGCCTACAGTGGTTCAAGTTGTAAGTCTTTATTAGGCCAAGTGGCCCAAGGATCCACAAATCAATTAAGTCTCCTGCATGGATAGACCATATAAATGCAACCCACATTGTCAGATTTTTAAAAAAACTAAAAAGTGAGCACCGTGCGCAAAACATATAGATAACATAAGGGAAGGGGAGAAGGAGATAACAACCTCCAAGGGGAAACAGATCTGTGAGCCACGATTAATTTATCCTAGTAGCTTGGCCATCTGAATATTAGTAGTAGTTATCTAATATTAATCAGTTGCTGAGACTCAATCTCGACTATGCCTCACGTGAAGCTTTTTCAAAACTGCTTATACTGGATTATGGCTGGGAACCTTCACCACAACCCAGTACACACAGGGAAAACCAGGGATCACAACGGAAGCAAGTAAAAAGGTTCGGAACATGCGTAGTTACTTATCCAATGTGGACAAAAAGCTGCTCATCTTCGTTAATACCAAAGGGAGTCTTGCTATCAAGGAGTACGATATATCTGGACTGCAGGTTTCTTAGTTGTATCTCTCGGTCTCCCCCTCTGGGGTTTACTGCAATCCTGTCAACACCAAAGACAGAAAGGCTGTTAGGATTCTGATTACGGTATTTCAACCAATGTTGTGCAGTGGAGTAACTTAAATCACCATTTCTGATTGCTCTTATATGTTCTAATATCCTCTTTTTCATTGGGAAAATTGTACTCCCCAAATACATGTACTCACAGGGACACATAATCATGTATACACAAAAATCAGTATTGCAAATCATGAATTTCTTGATATCCCCTGTTTTACCTGTTGGTAATGGGTATGTCTTCCTGTTTTTACTGCCACTGCATGCTTTGCACTTCCTGCATTTGAAGAAGCCCTTCTGCTGTTGTAACCACCCTTGCTGTTTTGTGCCCCCCATGTAGCTATTAATTAACATGTCCTTTAGGGAGCGGGCCTTTCGGTATGTGACCAATGGATGCATGCTGACATGTGGGCCTATTACAGGGTCATTCAAAAGTGGTGATCATTCTGACATTGTTCTCCTCGCTACTTTCATTAGGTCTCTTCACAAGCAAAGTGGATCTACTCAGATTGGCCACCTTGTCATCTGCTGCTCTCAAGACCTTTTCGGGAAAGCCCCTTCTCCTGAACCTCCCTCTCTTTCTCATAAGCCTGTTGTGTACTGCAATTGCGCTACGCCCTAATGAGTTCCCAGGGGATGCTCCATTTGAGCTTGGGTGGATGATGGCTGTCTGCATGTAATATACTGTAGCCTGAGGTAGCTTTCCTGAATAAATCTGTCATGATCCTCCCACTCCCAGTTCTGACACACACATCCAAGAAATTCATTTCACTCTAATCGTATCTCTGTGTGAAGCGGAGGTTGGTATCATTATCCGCTATCATCTTATAGAACCTCTCTAGATCTGTTTTGGTACCACTCCATATCATGAAATTATCATCTATGAATCTCGTCTGGAATATAATGTGCCCAGTCAAATGCTCATTCCTCTCTGTCCATAAATGGTGAATTTTAGTTGTTTTGTTTAGTCAAAATGGTATGTTTTAACTCACATTTTTACCTAACTTTAGGGTCATCCCCAAACATTTTGCCTTCACTCCTCCTATTTTTGCCGAATTCTTTTTTGTTGGCCTTTGGACTCTGTGCCCTTTACCACTGTTAACCAGTACTGAAGTACGTGTGCTCTATCCTTAAAACATAGTGGAATTAGTTTATACCCAATTGGCATATTGACCTGTAAATCTTATGTTGCCAGTGGGCCTGCAGCACTCATTGTGCCTCCCACTCAAGTAGCCTCTCAAATATCTCTCAGGTCTGCCACTTTAGAGTGTGTGTGCAGTTTTGAAAATGCCATGTCAACCTGGCGAAACAAACCTTTTGCCAGACCCAAACCTTCCTTTTTATTAAATGTAAGCCATCCCTAGGGTATGCCCTGGACAGCCTGGAGGGCAGGGTGCAATGTTTTTAAAAAGTGGAACATGTACTTTTAAGTTTTACCTGTCCTGGTAGGCAAAAAGTATTGCATTTGTTTTTCACTACTGCAAGGCCTACCTCTCCCATAGGATAACATTGAAGTTTCCTTATTACATTTAATATGCTGCAACTTCCCAATGTGAACAGGTAACTAATTTATGTTTGGTATCTTTGGAATTGTAATGACAAATACTAACTTATGGTGAAGTCATATTTTAAATTACAATTTTGAAAATGCCACTTTGAGAAAGTTGGCATCTTTCTGCCTTAACTATTTGGTGCTTGTGGCCTGTCTCTGGGTCACATGACTGGGTGCAGTTGACAGTTGAGCTTTGTACATTGCTTCTAGACAGCCACACACAATTGGGGGCTTAGGTGTGCCTGGATGGGCCATCACTGGTAGGATGGGAGGGAGGAGTTGGACCCAGCCCCAATTTCACTTGAATATGCTGTGTCCTGCCGCAATAAAGGACTGCTTACCCCCTGTAGTTAGTCTGGATTAAGGGCAAGGAAGGCAGGGCACCTGCGCACTTCAAAGCCAATCCTCTAGAAGCTTCTCTCACTTCTAAGATACAACCAAGTATAAATATTGGACCTCAGACACTACCTTTTCAGTACACTTCTGGACCTTTGGATACTCTGCCAGGAAGGACTTCTGTGCTGTTGAAAGAACTGCCACTCTACTGGACTGCTGCCCTGCTGGGCTGACCTGCTGTCTGCTGCCCTCTTGCCTGAGTGAGCAGGACTGAACCTGCATCTGTTGAACCCACAACCTTAGAGTGACTCCAAGGGCTAGCTGGCTGACCTCCTGACTTGACCGTCAGGAACTAATGGCTCCCACATCCTTGACCCCAGCACATGGACTCTTTCAATCTTGAGTGTAACCTGCCAAGTGGTGCCACCTCAGTCCTGGACCCTTGGAAGTGAGCCTGAAGGTGCTCAGCCAGCCCATCTGTCGATCCAGAAGAACAAACGCATTTCCACTGCTTCTTGGTGCAAACCCTAGCAGAACTGATACATCGACACTGCTGCGAGCGTTCTCCAGATGCAAAGGACTCTGCATGAAGCCCGCAGCCTCATCAAAACTGCTGCCTGTGCAAAGCTTTCCCAATGCAGGCCCTTGCATCTCTTGTCAATGGCAGCCTCAATGACGATGCAGGATCTCGCATCGCAGCTTCACAGCTCCTCAGAACCGACGCATCATCTTGATTACATGACACATCCTCAACGCCGGACTTCACATCACAAGCCCTCATTGACGGGATCCTTAATGATGATGCAGGATCTCACATCTCAGATTCACCGCACCTTGGAACCACCACATTGTCTCCGCTGCATGACGCAACCTCACCGCAGGAACTCGCAATGCTCTGCAAAGAAGGATTTAAGGTACTCTTGCTCAGGGGGCATAACTGGGTCCCTGTAGCTGGCCCACTCTCCATTGGGGTTTGCCTATAATTGTGAATTTGTCCCTGTCCGGCGTGACAAGATATCCTGAGTTGGCACTTTGTGCTTTTTGGCACTATTGTCACTGAAGTCTTTAGAATTAAATCGGTTTTTATTAGCAGAACATATGTTAAAACATTACACCACGTATTTGCCTACAACCCAATGGGCCGTCAGCGTTAAGGGTCATCAAAGAAATAGAACAAGTAAATATGGCATTTTCTTATGCAAATTAAATACACAGCATGCCGCCTACAACCCAACCTGGGCCTGCTGCATCAACAAAAAGCTGGTTGAGGCCAGCTGCTTACTAACTTCAGTTCTTGAGGTGAACAACAGCCAACTGTGCGAGGTGCCCTAATAGTGTAAACCTTAGGCGGAAGCGGCTATTACTAAACCGAAAAGTCTGCCTTTTTATAAACAAATAAACATCAACACAACACAAAGAAAAGAACTTCTAGATCCACATGAGTGGGACCAGAAGCCCCCTCCCAACCCTCCATAACCCTCTCTGAATGAGCCAAGATTCAGTAATAGGAGCAAGGGCAAAGCCATTCATGGGAAGATCCAGGCCTTCTCCCCCCCGGAGATCCTTACCCAGAAGCAACGGTCTCAGTCTCCCCCTGCGGGTCTGGTATCAATTTTAAAATGCGCAAGTAGGCGGGACAGGTCAGCTCTCGAATCTCGCAGGAGAGTATTGATATAGAGGGAGCCCAGATCTTCATATAGTCAGATTTGTCCCCCAGGGTGGCCATTGACAATCTTTCCATTCCCAAAAGGGACCACAATTGGAGGAGCCATTGTATGTGCTCTGGGATTCTATCAGTCTTCCAACAAGATAAGAGCACCCGATGGGCGTCATTAAGTGCCAGGGCCATCTGTATACCTTTAAATGAGTGAAGAGGAAAGGTCAATGTATTAGGCAAACCCAGTACTGTATAAGTGGGGAACCTAGAGATAGCGGTGTCAAAGGCACTATCTATTTCATCTAGGATTTCATCCCAGTATCTAGTAAGTTTTGGACAATTCCATAGCAGATGAAGGAGAATGCCAGGGATACCACATCCTCGCCAACATAGCCCGTCGCATTGAGAGTTCCACTTAATTAATCGAGTGGGGGTGTAATACCAGTATGAAATGATTTTGTACGATGTTTCAGTATCACCCATAGTATGTGCAGTATGGTGAGTCCTCCCACTCTTTGCCTGAGAGTGTCCGGCCAATTTCCGCCTCCCACCGCTTCTGACCCGCAGATCTGACCTTGAGAATGCTCCGGGAAAGAAACTAGTTTTTGGTCGTCCTTCTTGAGAAATAACCACTTTTCGAACTGGAACATTGGCCTGACAACTAGGGGACGAGTGGATGCACCCAATACCCAGTGTAGCATTTGTGTGTGGAGAAAGTGATCTGAGGTAGATAGGTCGTAGTCAACCACGAGTTAGGTGAAAGGGATGTAGCCATTATGATCAAAAAGGCAGCCCAATCACTTGCATCCTCCCCTCACCCAGCGTGTATCTACCCCCTTAGCAATACCCGGAGGGAAGTCAGGATTTGAGAATATGGGGGATATAGGCGACAGGAACGTTGTGAGGTTCGCAGACAAGGCCAGCTTGTCCCAGACCTGCAGGGTTGGCCGCAGTACCGGAGAAGAATAGAGCCCCCAAGCTCAAGAAGACCTAGGCAACCACACCTCCCTCCATATATGGCGCCCGCAACCGTCTGGTCCATAAATACCCAGTGTTTCTCCGTACTCGGACGGTTCCATTCCACCAAATATCGTAGTAATAACGCCTGAAAATAGCGGTTCACGTTTGGCAACACGGGGCCACCTTCCCTTTTTGTGCGCTGCAACAGATTTTTCTGCAACCTAGGGGAAACCGATGCCCAGGTGAAACGCTCAATCTCCTTTTGGATGTTAGGGAGCACGCCCAGGGGCGGCAGAAGGGGAAGAGTCTGAAAAATATATAGTGCCCTTGGTAAGACGTTCATCTTTACTGCAGCGAGCCTGCCTAACCACGACAACGGTAGTCGCTGCCAATGTGTCAAATCCCTGCGTATGCGTGCAAGTAATTTAGAATAGTTTGCTTCAGAGGTTTTTGCTAGGCTCTTATTGAAGACCAGCCCCAGATATGTTATTTCCTCTGTAACCCAATCAAACTGAGCATGTAGGGTTTCCACGGTGCTCGGCTTGGAAGTCAAATTCAATATTTGCGACTTTTGCAAATTGATTTTAAAACCAGATGCCTGGCTGAAGGCGTGCAAGTCCGCCACAATAGCTGGAAGAGAAGTCAAGGGGTGAGCGATGGGAAAAATAACGTCATCTGCATATAGACTGATCAAATGTCGGTTGGCGCCAAATGGAATGGCCATTGTGTTAGGGTTGTCCCGAAGTCTTTGTGCGAAGGCCTCCATGTAGAGAGCAAAGAGCAACGGTGATAAGGGGCAACCCTGTCTTGTACCCCTACTGATTGCGAAACCCCGAGATCATACACCGTTCACCTTGACCGAGGCGCTAGGGAAGCTTTATATACTCGCAATCCAGTTACGGAAACGTATGCCCATACCGAAGCGTTCTAAAGTAGCGAACAAGTAAGGCCAGTGCAAACGGTCGAAGGCCTTTTTGGCATCGATCGCTAATAGCAAGGCCTCCTCGCGGGACCGCTGTACCTTATCGATTAGATGACAGATCCGCTTAGTGTTGTCCCCACATTGTCGACCGGGGATAAATCCAGCCTGATCCGGATCCACTAGGCCGGGCATCAAAGGGTTCAAACGCTGGGCAAGGATACTAGCGAATAACTTCGCATCAACATTTAGCAATGAGATCGGTCGATACGAGGTGCAGAACAAGGGGTTCTTACCGGGCTTGGGTATCACGGTAATCGAGGCTTGGAGCATCGATTAGGTGAGCGTACCAGTATCCGCAAATGAATTAAACAAACGAGTGAGCAAGGGAGCTAATTCAGTGCAGAAAGTCTTATGAAAGACTGCGCTGAACCCATCAGGTCCCGGCGCCTTCAAAGGCTTCAATCGGGCAATCGCAGCTATCACCTCCTCGATACGTATAGGAGCATCAAGATTTTCAGCCGCGTTTTACGGGAGGGAAGAGACTGCCGCCCCCTTTACATGGGCATGTGGATCTGAGGGGAGCAAAGGCTCAGCAGAGTATAATTCTGAGTAATAGGCCTGAAAGGCGTCAGCAATTGCAAGGTCCTCGGTGACCTCCGCCCCCTGGGCTCCCAGCACCATTTTTACTGCTTGTGCATGTTGCTTGCTGCGCAGGCAGTGCGCTAGCATGCGACCCCCTTTATTTGTTCCCACAAAGTATTTATGCCTCAGACGCGTTACAGCGTGTTCAGCTCTATCCAAATCTAGGCGCCGAAGGTGGAGCTGTTCCTTCTCGAGTTGTCTCCAGATCCGAAGGGCTCCGGAGCATTTGTGAATTACCTCTAGTTCCTTTACTTTCGATTCAAGCTCCTCCCTCTTAGCCCTTCTTATCTTATTCTTGTGTGCAGCTTTAGCAATTAATGCCCCCGGGCGACCAGTTTAAGTGCCTCCCACACCGAGGACAGAGCAGTGGAACCGTCATCATTAAGTGATATGTAACCCATCAATGTGGTCTGTAGCGCATTTACAATTGTCGGGGATGACAGCATCGAATCTCTCAGGCGCCACTGTGGTGTCGAGGGTGCAGGGGAGGAAGTGCACATAGTCAGAGTGATGTGTGTGTGATCAGAGAGAGAACGGGTTTCAATAGAGGAGGCCTGGGTGCGTTCCCAGGCGGCAGAAGTGACAAGAAAGTGGTCCAAGTGAGCGTAGGATTTATGTGCCGCAGAGTAATATGTGTAATCACGGTCATTGGGGTGCAAGCCACGCCAAGCATCTCTCAATCCACATTCCTCAAGCATTCCCGACCAGGCAATGACAGGGCTCCTGCCCCTCCCGTGCTCAGACCAGAGCGGTCCATCTCCGAATCCATCACCAAGTTCAAGTCTATGCCCACCACTACTGCAGGGTCAGGTGTGTGAAGCACCTTGGCGATTGCTTCCATCAAGAAATCTTCTTGATGTTTGTTAGGGGAGTAGATTGAAGCCACTGTATAGTGAAATGTACCCATCCGTACCCTCAGAGCTAGCAAACGCCCCTTAATCTCAGCCACAGAACCCAACACCGTGCCCCTAAAGCGTTTGGAAAATAAGATAGCCATAACACCCCTCTTACCCTTCCCGGAGGACCAGTACTGACAAGGAAACCGTCTAGCTTGCATCCTATGTGTGTCTTTTGAGTGTAGGTGAGTCTCCTGAAGCAAGCAAATATCTCCCCCAGAGTGCTCAA
Organism: Calotriton arnoldi; assembly: GCA_963921515.1. Classification (NCBI taxonomy): domain Eukaryota; kingdom Metazoa; phylum Chordata; class Amphibia; order Caudata; family Salamandridae; genus Calotriton; species Calotriton arnoldi. The sequence continues at coordinate 429,156 of CAWUFW010004395.1, read as the reverse complement.
GTAGGGAGAGTATCGCCTTCTGCTTAACAGGGTTATTAAGACCGCGAACATTGAGGCTAACTATTTTAATCTCCATATACCTGATGGGGATAGTGACTCAATGTAGGTTTAACTATTATACCATTGAGTTTTAACAAGCAAAGGAAAGTGCTGTCCAGCTGTAAATACTATGAGAGACAATGCCTGAGAGGGATATTCTAAAAGGCTCATCGGAGAGGGATCCCTACCCACCCAAAAACAGTTCAAACAAGTCAACAACCCAAATACAAACGGAAGGAGAAAATACAAAGTGTCCATCCCAAAGGGGGCCAAGAAATTTGGAGGCAGCCAAAGAGGAAGGGACATCTCCCATCATTAAAATAATCAACCCCGTCCCCCAGGCCAAATCATGCTGAGCACTTACCCATCCATCAATACCTCAGCCATTGTAGTCCGCGCCGAAGAGAGTCCGAAGAACCGCAGACCACTCTTTGACCATTGTTGCAGGGTTAGGACGTAAGTGGTCGAGTCTCGACCCAGACCGTGGGCCCCACCGGCGAGTGGCCGGGCCCCATTCCCTGTGGCCGAGGGCTGGGAGGCCAGGCTGTCCATGTCTAGGTTTAACAGCTTGCAGGTCTCTGCTAGAGATCGGAGCTGTTGGAGTTTGCCTTCATATAAAAAAATGATGCAGAACGGATGGCCCCAGGAATAAGCAATTCCAGCTGATCGCAAATGATTGGTGACAGGTCGAAAGTCTCTCCGCTTTTGAAGAGTACTGGCCGCCAGATCTTGGAAGAGCTGTGGAGAGTGGTCTTTGAATTGTAGCGTCTGGTTAGAGCGAGCCGCCTTAAGAATCGCCTCCTTCACTCTGAAGTCGTTTACGCAGACCAGGATGTCCGCCGGGGGGTGGTTGGGTTTTCAAGGGGGCCCCACCTGGTAGCAGTGATTTATTTTAACAGTGTTCTCCGCCGGGGCATTTAGAACTGCTCGGAACAAAGCCTGGACAGATCCCTCTAGATCTTCACCTTCGCTCCAGTGGGGACTGAGCGAATTCGGACATTGCTCCGTCTCGACCTATTCTCCAGGTCTTCTGAGTGTGCCTGAAGATCGAGCTGTTGATCGTGCAACCGGATGACCTCTTGCTGGAGAGCGGCGATTTCTTCATCTCTAGCCGTCATGGAATCCTCAAGTGCCACCACTCTCTCGCCTACTGCATCGATATCCCTCCGCACCTCTCTCAGGTCGGCTTGTAGGTCGGTTTTTATGGCCAGAATATCTTCCCGTTGCGAGGCGAATAGGGACTCCAAGAATTCGCGGGTCACCGCCCCTTCAGCGCCTTCACCGGCGACAACCTGCCCAGTGCCCTGCGGATCCCGGGTGGGCTTCACAAGGAGGTCACGCACTGAGCGCTCTTTTTTATTTTTGGCCATTGTCATGGTTTGAGTCTGGTGATTGCCCCTCACGTGTGTGGTAGCCGCTGTAACAGGGGTGGGTCAGCGGGGCATCCAGCGCTCACCACGCAGCTCGAAGGGTATAGGGGCAAAGCGAACCGGTCCCTCCCCGAATAGGGGGTGTTTTGCTCCGCGGACAGGGAAGCGGATCTGTACCTCTCTCGGCTTCTCACCTGCAAGTGATGAAATTAGCAATCCGGGCTGCTCCCAGACCTCAAAATCTTAAGCAGAAGGGACTTACACAGCAGGCCAGGGCTCGGCCAATCCAGGTGGGGTACCATCAGCAGTCACCGAGCCGCGGTCACCAGAGAAGTAGTGGACCAGGCTCTACCCAAAGGCACGGGCTGCGACCATCATCCCAGGTCTCTCCTCAAACTTCACCACAGAGCACTCTTCAGACTCCCCCGAGCCTCAACAATTGTAGGACCGCTGGGGACAGGCCCTCCTTCAGGAGTAGTCAGCCGGCCTCCCCCGTGCTGATCCAGCAGTGCTATTCTTCTGCAGCCACTCACCCTCACCGGGCACTGGCAGAGTCACGGCCATCAGGGGGAGTAGCTAGGCGCAGGGCCACTCAGTCAAAGGGGCATGGCGTCGCTCTCTCCAGGTGCCTAGGGTGTTAGTCGCGGATCACGCAGGCTGCCCCCAGCAGGCCGCCACAACCCCCTCGCTCTCTGGGCTCCGCAGAGAGACAGTCATGTCTTGTTCACCGCGAGGCCCCCTCAGAGTCCCCAACGGGGACTCGCATCAATTTCACCCAGGGCAGCAGAGGGTTAAGAAGCCTCGTTCGTTAACAGGCCGCGGGGACGTCAGCGCATTCGTAGGGTATCGTGCAGGCCCACACTCGTGTTGGTCGGCACCGCTGGCCGTCTCCACCTAGACCCGCGACCTCTCCTGTCCGGCTCCCGCTGCTTACTTGGTGCTTATGAGGGTATCGTCCAAAAGCCGCACACAGTCTTCGATCCGCCTTGGTTTCTGGTGTGATCGCGGCTCGGACCTCCAGTGGGCTCCGCCTCGGTCCACAATGCCAGCTGCCGGCCCGCTAGGCCGCAAGTCAGTGCGGGGCTCCGGCTCCCTCTCTCCTCGCTAGGCAGGATAGAGTCACCCCCGGGCATCGAACCGCGATCCTCAAGCAGGGGGGAACCCCCGGTCACAAATAATGCAGGACGAGGGTGCTATATCAATGCTAAGGTCCGGAGAAGACGGAGCTCGAGCGAGACACATCTGCTCATCTTGGCCACGCCCCTTACTGAATTCTTTACAATTAAATATCTCCGGTTCTGCTGATTGGATTTTTTTCATTTTGCTTTTGTTCCATTTATTAAAAATTGCTCTATTGCTCTAATCTAGTGTGGTATACTTTTTGTGTGGTGTTTTCTCTTTATCACTGTTTGAAGTTTTGCACAAATATTTTACTCATTGCCTCTGAGTTAAGCCTGATGACTCTGTGCCAAGCTGCCGGAGGGTTGAGCACAGGTTAATTTAGGGTTGGCTTGGGCCTCACCCTGACAAGGATTGTGGTTGCTGCTTGACCAGGGCTCACACCTCAGTCAAACAGCCAAATTCTCACATTGGTGATTTTTGACAAAAATGATAGATCTGCTTTATATATGTTGATATACTCAAAAGGCCCACTTTGTTTTGGTGTTGTGAGCCTTTGATAAAGTCAGTAAGTCTGCCTTACTTAATATAAGACCTTTTATATTGTAACATCACATAGTCAGTTTGTGGGGGTTGGGTGTAGGACCTGGCCATCCTCAAGTAACTATAACTCGTGCCCTAAAGTAATTATACCTTGTGCCCTTGCCTTGCACTGCTAATTATCTCTAAAATTACATCACTCATTGCATGTTCTATGACATCATTCAGAACAATACTGCAACATCTTTAATGTCATCATTGATGACAACACTTTTCATGGCAGGGGTGCCGGTTATAGTTACTTTAGGGCATGAGTTATAGTTACTTGAGATAACTTTAACTGGTGAACTTCAGTTTTTTCTAATTGAAAATTCTATGGGGCATATTATCAAGGGATTTATCGCCGCTTTAGCGGCACTTTTTGCCGCTAAAGCGGCGATATTTATATCGCCCTATTAGCAAGTTGTCTCTAACTGGCGTTAGCGACAGCTTTTAGGCGTTAGCGGCCGGGATTCACATCGCCTTGCATGTCAGCGATAATTATCGCTAATGACATGCAAGGAAGGCGTTCCCTACTAAAAGTGACTGGAAACAGTCGCTAACTCCACTACCCCCTATTAGCAAGGCAGGCGAAGCGATAAAATAATTCGCGCTAAGTGCGTTTATCGCTATATTTTATCACCTGCTAGTGAGGATGACTTACCTGTTTAAAGTATAGGAGGTGGATTCTAATGCTGAATCCACCTTAGCGATAATGCGAGAATATCGCTGCTTTTCCAGCGATATTCTCACATTTTGCCGCTATCGCTGGAAATATTATCGCTATGGAGATAAATCTTACTAATAGGGTGTTATCTCAGCGATAATTTCCAGCGATAGGCGGCGTTAACAAAAAACGCGCTAAGCGCGTTTTGCGATAAATATCGCAACTCCTTGCTAATATGCCCCTTAGTTTTAACTTTCATTTTCACTTAACTATACCTTGGAGAACAGGGAGAGGCCAACTCTTTCCTCAGAATGATGCGGTACCTGTGTTACTGGAAAGGAGATACTCGTGGGATTTTGAGAATAAGGGCATAATCTATTCATGATAATTGATTATATCTGCTACTATGCAGTCAGTTCAAAAGAGACAGCATGGAAAAATGAAAAAGAAAATGTTAATTAATTTAGAATTCTGAAGTGATTAATTGATGGCATCTGAGTATATTTTTATGTTCACCTTCATTGAAATGTTGGGAAACCTAGGATGAATAACAAGCAAAACATCACTGTAATTAGCCACCTGGCTATTAGGCATAGAAAAAGGGAGCAAGAAGCCAAGGAGGTGTTTAATGATGATGTGCAAACTACAAACCAGAAAGTTAGTAAAAAAAATAGCAAGAAGTATGACAGCTGAAATTATAAAAGAGCTATAGAGAGCACAAGTACTTGAATCAAATACGTGGTGGATAATGACCCGCTCACAAAATACAGAGTTGCACAAGGGTCCTCAGGGGACTAAGCATAATGTTGAGGGTAAAATACAATAACATGGACCCCAATTTACTTGAGGAGTGGTGAGAGCAAACTAACAGCAAACTGAGAACTAATAGAACAGTGTTCTATTAAGCTTGTAAAAACATGTGATGCATAAAAGGGAGCTACAAACAGCCAAAAACGATTACCTACTCAAAGAGCTGGAGAAAATGGAAAATAATATAGAAAAACATGAGGAGGAAATAAACACAAGACAGTAAAGCCTGCAAATTCAATGGAGATTAGCTTGATTACCAACAGGGTCTGATTTACATATTTTGCAAGTTAGTTTTAACAGTTGACACAAGGATAAAATAGAAAAAGTATTGAACAGCCGGACCAGAGTAAGTGAGGTGGACTTAAGCTCCAACCAAGGTTCTTCTACAGATGTATGTCCCGGAGATAATTGTAATTTTTTAGAAGAAATTAGGCTCCTGCATATGACAGCCAACGAGGAAGGGGCAGATCATCGGGCAGAAAAAAAGGGAATACGAAACAAAGAAGAACAAAGGGACGCTCATTGCAAGTGAACATCTCCTCAATTAAGTTAAAACCTACTGAATTAAAGGTCCTGAATTGAAGTCTTATTTGTTGTCCGTATCCTACACAAAATGTTGCAATTTTAAGGATTGATCTATATAATGTTGTCTGCAAATTGAAACTGCACAAATATTATGAGATGTGATCCCCAAAATATGTGACTGTCAATGAATAACACACTGTTTCTCAATTCAAAGGAACTGATATCCCTGATTTAATGGCCTTGGAAAATATTTGCAAATGAGAGAGATAGTTTGGAAAACCCAAGAGAGACAATATCTGAAAGAATGTAAAAGGTTAGGATTTGAAATAAACCCTAGAGCAAATTCTGTCCACGATTGCCAGCAGGCAATACAGTTGATATACTTTGTAACATGATGGTGAAGACATCAACACATTGAGGAGACCCAGATATACAAACAATGCAATATGACTTGGAAGGAGTGGCAGGAGCAGGAGTGAAAATGAAGAACTTGTAATATAAGCATCAGATAAAGGTGGAAATATTGCATTTATGGAACGGGTGGGTGGAACTTGCAGAGTTTTACTTCGTGGAGTTCTGCAGAGTTACCTAAAAACTTTGTGAAATTCCGCAGAGTTCTGTGAGCAGCGGAATTCCAGTCTGCTGTTCACTCTTGTGTAAACCAGTTGTTATACACAACTGGTGAAGCTGGAAAGATGGTAGACCAGTTTTTGCAGTTTTACAGTACACAATTAAGCCACTAGATAAACCTCGAGCTGAGCCAGGCATCTAAGTCGAGCTTTCAGAAGCTAACCCACCACAGCAGTGAGATGAACGCAGGTGTAATGGGGGCTCGGAAATACCTCCCTCCTGGAGAAAAGTGCATCTAATTAATGTTAAAGTCCAAAGGGAGCAGAGAGATTTTGGTCAAAATAAAAAAGTTGTGAACGCACTTTGGCATTGTAATCCTGTAATTAGCACACAATCAAAAACTCAATAGCATGCTTTCTAATGAGAACTGTACGTAAGCAACAGCCAATGCTGACTCAAGCAAAGGCTGGGAACGGATAAGTGACCCAGGCACTTTCACCAGCACAAACAAAATAAGCCTGTGAGCTCAAAGAATAGCAAGTTTGGCTTATGTGCACACACTCAGAAGTAGTCACTAGTAATAAGAAACATTCATCGTGCAGGCTACCTAGAGAAAAGGCATACTGGAACCTCCCTAAGCCACTGAAAGAAAGAGAACCATCCCATTAGGCACACCGCGGACAGGGGGGGCTTTGCACAACTAAATGCTCACCCTAATTTCAGGAGAATGCCTACCGCCCACTAGGATTCCGTAATTCTGTGTTGCTTTGTGGGACTGGTAGTGTTATGTGCTAGGACAGTCTAATTGAGTCCACCTGCAGGTAGGCGAATCTTGATCGTCGGGGGAAGTGCATGGAATAAAAGCAGAAAGCCACCAGTGACCCACTGCTGTTTGAGAGAGAGGACTGTGTTTACCAAATGGAGAGCATCAGGGTAAGTGCACTTGCCACAATAGTTCGGTTAATTAATTTAGTGAATGCCACAAGACAGGTTGGTCCAGTACACTACCGACCTGTCAATGTTTAAAAAAAATATTCACTTGTGTTTGGAAAAGTGCCTCCTTCTCTCCACTTGTGTTTCCAGTTTAACTTATTGTACCTATGTTTCTAAACGCACAAGAATTCCCCATACTGTATATTAATTTACCCAACTTCTTTGCTTGGATAAACCGATGTGTGTTTTAACTTGCCCTGCAGAATTGTCCTTTATTGTTTACTCAGAAAGTAGTTAGACTTTGGGCTAAATTTTAACTGAACGGCTGAGGTTTAATTGTTTCAGTTGAGTGCCAAAACGTGTATTAACATACTGTGCATTAACCAGTAAAAGCAGAGTAACCACTATAACATTTTGTTCCATTACATGATGACCTTCTTGTATTCATTTCACATGCAGCTGCAACCTTATTTAAATTGGTGGGCAGATAATACCGCCATGTGGCGGTTGACAGTGTTTTTGCCGAACTCTGCGCTCCAAGCATAGCACAGAGTGGGCAAAACCCTGCGAACTCCACCGGCGGAGCGGACTTTACCACCCACCCCTAATTAATAGACAAATCCTTATATATGAAAGAAGGCAACAGACAATTTGGAGTATCTGATTATTATGACATAATGGATACTCATCCCTTGAACCATATTGAGCTAGAGCATCATCAGATGCTGTCTAATTAGAGAAAAAGTGGGTTATTGAATGCAGAAAAATATGTATATCCAGAAATATCACGTGATAATGCCAACCTTATATTTTCTTCTAAAAATCCACAAGGGCTAGCAAAAACCTTATGGAAGACCAATTGTCAGCTCTATTGGTTCAATACTAGAGAACACATCAACATATCTGGATCTGCTCCTATAAGAATAAAGGCCTGATTATGAGTCTGGTGGTCTGAGGACCGCCAGACTCATAGTGACAGTCCAGCCTCCGCCGCTCTGGTGGTCTGACCACCCCATTACAAGTTGGGCAGTCGGACTGCCCTGGGACTGCCGACACCGCAGTGCTGCAGCAGTCAGAGGCATTAATATGCTTGGCTGGACCACCATGGTCCCGGCTAAGCACATAATGTGTTTCCTCTCCGCCGGCGGTGTCAGGAAGGTTCCTCCTCTATGTACAGATTGGCGGAGAGGAAACAAAGGGAGCCCTACAGGACCTCCTTTGCCTCCTCCACATGTGAATGTACACAGGGGGGCATAACATGAGCCCCTCTGTGTGCATGCACAACAGTTCCTGCACAGCATGGACTTTTGAGTACGTGCAGTGCACAAACCTTGTTGTGCGGTCCCATTGCAGTTCCTTGTTCAAAGGCACCACCGACTTTGAAAGAGGCACTGCCACAGGACCGCCATGTCACCTGCCCTCCAGACCAATTTTAAGTAATAATCTGGTGGGCGGTTGGCGGCAAGTCTTGGCAGTGCTGGGGTGTGGTGGTTGCGTCCTGCCCACTCTCGCACTGCCAAAACTCGTAAACGGGCTCTGTATCACAACTTCACCCTCCTATATCAATACAACAGATTTTCTGCTTAACCCACATCTTCTTATTGAATGATAAGATTTATCTTTAAAAACAAGGGAACAAGGGAACACAATGGGCACCTCCTTTGCCTCAACATACGCCAACCTCTTGACAGGGTGGTGGGAAAAGGAGGTGACCTGGTCAGAAGATGAGGATGAGTTCATGGGCCATGTAGTCCTATCGACAAGGTTCATATATGATCTTATATGATCTATTATTTGTCTGGGACAGAGGTCAAACCACACTAGAATATTTCTTAAAGAGATTGAATGTCAGTGTTTATGAACTTTAAATTTACCAGCTACATAAGTCTTGGATCTATCTGTGTCTGTAGGATGAACTCCATATTAAAGCCCAGATTTACAAAAACTCTGTATAAGGTTTGCATTACTTTTTTAATGCAGACCCGACATAAAGTCTACTGATGGGATTTGCAATCCAACTCAAATTGTGATTGTTAGTGGACTGTAACCCAAAGTAACGCAACACAGCACAATACACTGCCTTGCATCACTTTGCTCTAAGAGGGCATTGCATGAGTGGTGCATGGCCGTTCCCATTCAACCACCCATCAGTTTTGATCCAAATCCCTGTCTACAAAGAACTGAAGACAGAAATTTGCCCTAAAATCCTGAACATTCCAGAGGCAGGCGTAACAAGGTGAAATGTGTTCATTTCTCCTTGATTTTACCCCTTGCATGTGTGCTGATTCTACAGCACATACACAAATAGGAAAATTCCTTAAAGCATCGTTTTTGTGCAGAAAGGGACCCCTTCCTACTCAAAACCTATACTGACCACAACAGAGACCTTCTTTTATTATGGTGCTAAGATACTTGTGTTGGTGCATGCCTACCAAAAGTATGCCTGCACAAGGAGAAAGCAGCACTGCACCACTTCGTAAAAGAATTGACTCAGTTCTCTCCCATTTGCGCAATGCAAAGCAGTATCTTTACTTGCTGCGCTGTGTTGCATAAAATCTTTGTAAATCTGGTCTCAGATCTTTAAGAAATCTATTGCAAGCAACTCCATGCTGCATGTACACAGCAGACATCCAAAACATTGAAATTGAGCATTTCCTATGGCCAACTGCTGAGGGTTCACAGAATTTGTTCCTCAGAAAATGATTTTGAAATAAAGGAGGCATCGATTAATGGGCACTTTATGGACAGGAGTGACCCCAAAGTGGTGCTGTGCGAGGCATAAAAAAGAGCAGTAACAAACAGAAAGGAGGATCTGCTATTCAATATCAAAATAAGGGGTAAAAAGGAAAGAAAAGGAAAAATGTGAAATAATCATGGATTATAATTAGGAACATCATGAGAAAAGTAAAATTCTCAGAAAGTACTGCAATTTGGTATACCTTGATGAACACTTGAAAAAGTTAGCATCATGCGCAAATAGACTGCATTTCTGGGAAATATGCTGGCAACGAGCTATATAAAATCAACCATAAACTAAACAAAATGGTTAACTACAGGTCAGGAAGGATTCTGGAAGTGTGGGTCATGCAAAGCATGCATATATGCCATAAAGAAGATGGATTATATAATATTTCATAGTAAAAATGTTCCAATCAAGGAGAGAATAACAAACAACATGTTAGAAAGGACATCTCTGAGCAATATGAAATCAGGACAGCAGCTATCCACTATTAATACTCTGTTATGAACCTCAATGTACCCCAATATAGGCCTAGGTACTTGCACGACTTTTTACCTACATTTGTCCTACCTTGTTCTACATAACGGTTCTGGCGCTGACCTTTTACCTAGTTAGGTGCTGAATAAATGGCGTGTGTTTTTCTCCGAAAACTAGCCTTTTTATTATGCATGAGGATTCTTAGTATCACAGCAGGATTACCATCTTCTGCATAAAAACTCTGTATAAGGGTCACCGCTATCGTCATCCTTGGCCGACATGCCCACAGTACCATGACACATCTAAGTAGAACCCCTGAGAGTACCTTTTGGGTATGTAAGTACCACAGCTTTGCTGGGCAAACCAGAGGAGAAACTTTTTCTGTCTAATGGTTGTTGCAGCACACGTATTTTACTCTAGAATGATGCTGGTTCAATAAATACTTATTGAAAATGTCCCCACCATTTATTCTGTGTATCTCTCTGAAACAAACTGAGCACAAGTGACTGAGTGAAAAGTACTGTACTGTTTCCACGATCCCTGAGGGGTCAGGGTTGTCATGTTTGATAGTTGCCAGAAGCTATTCGCTCCTTGGTAAGGTTGTGGGGCTTATAGTGGAACTTTGAGCTAGCTGGTCTATAGACTAACATATCCTTTGGGGGTGTCTGGAATCAGTCTGGACACCAATCCCTTAGTTTATGTTGTCTAAACGCGCACATCCTATTTAGATTTGTAGGAACTACACGACAACTCTTCTGGGTCGAACACAATGGCAATTTATAGGAACACATTAACATGCATCCTAGGGTTGGAGATTGTGAGCTTGATTTGAGAAAACAAGAGTCAAAGTTGTTTTTATTATAGGGCACTGAAAATCCATAGGACTACAATTTTGATGAAGAACTTCGTGTACATTTGTAAAAACAAGAACAACATAGGGAATTGTTATGCTGTATTTGAAGAAAAAAAAAAAAAGAAAAGGCATAGGCTGGACTAAAGAGTGAGCAAAAAGTGATGAAATTGATTGTGTCATCTATTGTAAGAAAAAGAAGTGCTTTATATATGAAAGATGAATCACATATGAAGGTGAAAATGAGTGGTGTACAGTATTCCTTTAGTTTAAAATATGCTACATCAGTTTGAAAATCCATGATGAGATTTCAATTGATTAATGTGAAGATTTGTTTTGGTGCACTTTAGTAGAATGGACTCACAGAAAAGGTATAGTATCCAAATGAGCATGAACTATATCAAAAACCTCACAGAAAATCAAATCTGCAATTAACATATTTGAATGGAATACACTGTAAAGTTATACATGGGGAACTGTACATGGAAATTAAGATCTGCAACAAGTGTATTTCTTTTAAGAGGCTTCAGTAAGTGTAAAATGAAATGATCATTATAAAACAATGGCAGCTGGCTCATAAGCTCTAGGTGAATATAGCTAGAAGTATGAGATAAGTAAATAATGACTTGTGCACAGGACACTTTAAATGCAGGAAGTATAATCAAACACAGTTTTACAATGTGAAGAGGATTCAAACATAAAGTACCTTTGTGATCAACTGAGCACTGGGCACTTTTAATTAGGTCACTTTTAGTGTCATGAACAAATCAAGAAGCATTGGTGTAAAGAAATGCTATGAACTAAATGAGTGAGGAATCAAGCGCAAACACCTTTAATAGAAATGGCCATGATACCTTTATGACTTTAAACAAGGAAAGAAATAAAATGCACAAAGAATTAGTTGTGTGATAATTTTGGATTTTTCACCTTAAATAATGGATCTTATCATTGCATCACAAACTTTTTTCAGTGAACATATATATTGCCTCTTCTTCAGTAGTCTCCATTACTCTTTGCTTAAAGAAATTGGCTTCATTCATTTCAATTTATACACATCATATAGATATCAAAACAACATTGAGATGGAAAGAGGTATTGAGCACCTGGCAGCCCTGGAGCATGACAAAAAGCATATGAAATGCCCTAAATATACACAGTCGGGTAATTGATGAGGTGGCACTTCAGGAATCGAAATGCTAAATTGCTTAGCTGATTCACAGGAAAACAAATGGGTGACGCATTTCAGCTCCCACTTTTCTCATAACACAGTTCATTTACAAAGCCGGTGACTTTTAACAACAAAACAATACCATAAAAGGTGAAAAAGGACTTGTGTGCCTGCTCATAGAGACACGGACATAGAAACAATTAAAGAAGCATGCCTATTTCATTGAATTTGAGTAGACTTTGCTGTGCTCAGTTCAAAACAAAACCAATATATCTGTAAAAAGTCAAAAATATATTTAGAAACCAAAGTTGTTACCAAATACTGCATAGTAATGCAAAATCTGACGAGATGACTAGATATTTTTTTAAGATTCTGAATGAAAATGAGCAAAACTTCACTATAGATGGCACTATCAATGATAAATTGGTTGATCAGCCGGACGTTGAGTAAACAATAATGAAAAATGTGATTGTGACTTCCCAATTTAGAAAAGAAATGAAAGATAACAGTTTACTACATTACAGTAGTGATCACCCTATATCATTGAAAACGAGTAAATTCAGGCAAACCAGGATAGGGCTAATCCAGTTAAAACTGGTCAGCTGGGGTCAGCAGAGGTGTGGGTTTCTTGCAGCTTTTGTGTTCCTGGAGCTTAGCAGAAGGCTAACCAACCAGCCCTTGGAGTCAACTCTTCATTCCTAGGTACAAATGGGGAGCAGGTCCAGCCCTTGAGGTATCTCTCCTCAGGTTTAAGGCAGATACAGTCATTCCTCTTTCTTCTACAGTTCCAGAGATGTTCTGAAGAATGTACCCAGGGGTGCTACTTTTACACTGGCGAAGTGAGCTAAAGAATGATGATGGATTCAATCCCGATCTGTGTCTTGGGGTGAGTGTCTGAAAAGCTTCAGAGCTCCATCCATCATCTCCTTGTGTTTGCTTTGTTCGCCTTAAGTTGGCAGGGTATGCCCAGACGTGGGTCCCTTGCTCACTTTGCCACTGGATTCAAGCTAGCCTGGCTGATGAGGGATGTTACCCCGAAACCGGTCCCATGATGCTTGTTTCCGGTCCAGTGAAGACCTGGCTTGGCAGTTCGGGCTGGACTGTTCCCATGAGGCACAGGGTCAAGACTGATTTGCATCTGGCTGGGTCTGTACTGGGGTGGCGAAGTGAGCTAAAGAATGGTGATGGATTCAACCCAGATCTGTGACTGGGGGTGAGTGTCTGAAAAGTTTAAGCGCTCCGTCCATCATCTCCTTGTGTTTACTTTTATGCTTGGCACTAACCTACACAGAAAAGTCCCAATAATAGACTGGCTTTGATTGCCATCTCTGTATCCCTCTTGGTTGAACTTCAACAAGCCTTTAACAAGCACTAGCTTTTCCTTTACTACTATTTTCAAATTTACTATATGGTAACTCCACCCATCCTTATTTATGGTGTATTTAAGTGTACTACCCTCACTATAACGTTCCTCTCCAAAAGGCCTCTGTGTTGTTTCTTGCATGTACCATTTTCCACCAAAGAATTTACAAAAGGATTCTGCTTTTATATTTGGGGTTTTATTATTCCCTAGTGTACGATTTTAAGTGTTTTTAACTGGTTTAGTTAACTGGTTTAGTTCCAAAACAAAAATCCTCACCCGCAAGCTACAGAACATACAGAACGCCGCCGCAAGACTGGTCCTCAACCTGCCAAAACACTGCCACATCTCCCATCACCTGCGCACACTCCACTGGCTCCCCGTCGAGAATCACCTTCAAGATGCTCACCCACGCACACAAGGGCCTCCACGGCACTGGACCAGCATACCTGAACAGCCGACTCAAATTCCATGCACCCCAAAGGACCCTATGATCAGCCCAGCTCTCCTACGCCGTGGTCCCCCGCACCAGAAAGACCAGATCGGGAGGCTGCTCCTTCTCCTTCCTCGCGGTCAAAGCATGGAACACCCTTCCGCTCCACCTCAGACAGACAACATCACTCCCCATCTTCGCAAGAAACCTCAATACCTGGCTCTTCGACAGACCCCCTCCTTGATGGAATGGAACCTGCATCCCCCCACGCCTAGCGCCTTGAGACCCTTACGGGTGAGTAGTCGCGCTTTAACAAACCCCTGATTGAGTGATAGTTAAACCCCTCTTTCTTTTCATTGCAATCATGAAGAGCCATATTATAGTTGTTAATGCTAGCCCAATAACTCCATGCATATACTATTTCAATTTGAGTTGCTTTCTTTTTTGCTTCTTCTTCAGTAGACTCTCTATTACTCTTTGCTTAAAGACATTGGCTTCATTCACTGCAATTTATGTTCCTTCCCTGGGTTATAGTAAAACAATTCGTTTTTTGTCTTTTGATGTTCTTGCTTCTTTTTGCTCTTTGTCACTGAAATGTATTCAAATCAGTATTATCCCTCATTGTCATTCTTCTCTTCTTTGCTCGTTACTGTCAGTTATTGCTTTGGTCTCCTACATTGTTTCCCACTCTTATTGTCTTGTGCTATCTTCTTGCCATTGTGTACAACCCTCTGTTTTATAACTTTTGTAGACACTCCTTTCTTCTTTCTTAATCTTTTGTAGGCATTTTATTGTCTTATTTGAGAGTTATCCTACAAAGTTCGATTGTATATGGTCACTCTATCTCTTTCTAGTATATAAATTAGTTATTGTTTCAATACAATTATTTCAAATCTGGTATTAGGTATTGAAGTATAAGCAAAGGAATTATTAATTAGGGTTGGTGATTGTCCACCACAATTATTAAAGTTAATAACTTGTTAGTTCCAGGCAAAGTCTCAAACCCTCATAGCTATGACTTATCTTCAGGAAATGTGTAAAGCATTGTGAAAAAATCAAAACTGTTAAAAAGTTGAAAACACAACACAATAAATATCCCACTCCAATATATAAAAATAAAGTAAAGTGTAATAAGCAAAATTATACCCGAGTGACAGAAAATTGCCTTTTGTACATTTTGTGGTGGCAAACAGCCCAATTCTGTGAATTGGGCCATTTGCAACCTCAAAAAACTCTTGAACATCTGGCCCTTAGTCTCCTAAATTAAAGTTAAAATCCTCCAGCGGGGCAAGTTTGGAGGGTGTATCCAAGGAATTATTCTTGAAGTCAGAATAGCCATGGTACCTGGTCCAGCTAAAGTAGTTGATTTTGGTGGGAAAAGCCAGAGCTGGAAAAGTTCACATTTTGTGCCCAGGGAAGTCCCATCATCAGCTGAATACTTTTCATGCAGACTACATTTGGACTTAGTCCATTTTGTAGATCTCAGTGTCCTCCAATGGGACAATCCTATAGGCTGTATTCAGCTCTATGTTTCACAGGGCCAGGTACCTTGTCACAGAGGGCCTACTGAAATTGATTTGCTACTGTGGAGAAGCTCCAAGAGGGAGAAACCTGTTTGTTCAGCCCAGGAAAGTCACACCATGTCCAGATTAACTAGGGTGGTAGGGCGCAGAATTTCCAGAGATTGTAGGAGATGTCCAGTTAGACACATCCAATGTCCCATGACCTCAGGGACAGTACTTAGTGGTCAAAACTCACTTTAGTAGAAGCCACTAGTAGGGTCCTGTCCAGGTTTAGTTGCAACTGATCCGGTGGGCCCTTAAAGAAAAAGACCTCTTGTAGTGTATCATGTCCCTGTAGCCACACAGGAGGTTAGCCAACTGACCCTTGGAGTCCACTGTTTTATCTAGGTAAAAGTGGGAGCAGGTCCATTCCACCAGATATCCACACAGGTCTCAAATAGCAAGTGCAGTCCTTCTTCTGTTCTTCCAAAGTTCCAGAATGTTTTCTGAGGAAGGTGCCTTAGGGTGCCACATTTATGGTTGGCACTAGCAAGTGGGTGGGGGTGACTCCCAGTTCCTCCCTAAACAATGGGGTAAACGTTCCCGGGGGAAACCATACCTACTTTACAAATGTACCCATTTGTCCTACTGCAAACAATTCCACAGTGTGCCTTTCTCCTAAAATACAAAATGGGAAAATCCAAGATTAGGAAATCCCTTCTGCAGAGCCTGTGTGCCAAGCCGAGAGAGCAAAATATTTTAATCTGTACTCCAGCCTTCTCAGACAGCCAGAGCCTTCCACAGAGAAAATAGCTTCATGTGGATCATCACTGCAAGGACACAGTAACACTACATTTCTACACTTCTCAGTTTTTAAATACCTGGTACCCTGACTTGTGGGCTACATGGCCCACATATGGGTGACTTAATATTATTTAAAAGGACGTTTTTTACCTGTCAAAAGGCTTATATTGCCAGGTCCAGCTATCATTCTATAGGATGGCACAATATTGCTGCAGTCAAAAGGTGACATATAACTTTCCATGCCATGGGTTTAGTTTCTACACTATATACTATGGGCATATAGGAGAGTTAAATATGCCAATCAGGGATTAGTATTTTCTACATCATTTAGGGTTCAGACAATATGGATTGGTACCTGATTAGCAAGGTCCCAGTACATAGCTTTAAAAAAACAGCTGCAACCAATACAATGGGGGTGATCTTGCCAAAAAGGGCACATTCTCACATAATGTTTTCCTCTTTCATTTCAATATTTCTGTTTTTCAGCCTATACATTGCCATGTCCCGTGGCATCCCACCTCTATTGAGGCCTCTGATCAGTAGAGTGCTACTCTGTAAGGTGGTTTGTCTGATGCATGTTGCCCCCAAGCATTGTACCATAATATGCCCCCTATCACTATGTGCCCTTAAATGCCTGTTGACTCAGTAAATGCATGCTCTATTCTGTTAATAAATATATAATATATGCTCCGAGAGCTGGGTAATAACACTCCTATGTTTTTATGGATTTTTGCTTTCTGACATTTGTTTACCTGTTTATAATGATAGCTGAGTCCTGGATGCTCTTTTGTTTACTTGCCACTCAGTGCTACGAGATCGCCAAGATCTTGTGAGATCTTGGCATTCTCTGTGGCCAAATTGGGTGTCACAAGGGTGTGGTTATGGGCATAGCGGTCTATTTAAACTGTGCTCATGCAAAGAGTCTCCCTTTGTCTTGAGAACACCATCTTGGCAGGATCACAATGATGGAGTCTTCTCAATAAAGAAACTGCGACATGAGTCACACGACTCACCTGTCATCCGATCATCACCTCTCACACTGCAGAGCCTGAACCTCACCTCTCATGCCACAGGATCTGTAATTACACCTAGAAAAGAAAGAGACCCAAATCTGGATTCAGGTATAACGTGGATGCATGCATAAAAAATAATAGTCTTACCATCACATGAGTATATCCATATCTCTGAGAGAAGCTACCAGACAGATATAGGAGCGCAGGACCTTAATTGACTTTGGTGCAGTCTAACATTTTATGGCTATTCATGTATTAACTACCCTATGAATCCAAACTTGAAAGAAGGACAAACCTGAGGCAGTGATGGCTGTTGATGGGAAGGAACTAACTTCCAGTCCTATCCAATACCACACTGAGGACTCAATCATGACTTTAGAGAACACTCATGAGGAAGCAATAACGTTTGATCTCATAGATGGCCCCCAATTTCGTCTAATTTTGGGTCTTCCATGACACAACTCCAATGTTGACTGGAAAGCTCACTTATTCATTCAAAGGTCAGACTTTTGACAGTAGCTATGATATCCAAGTGTGGGCTCTCAACACAGTTGGTTCTTGTCCGCGTTGCCTTTACCTATTCTCATCAAGGACATATCGGCCACAGACGCTTAATTAGAGGGTCTCTACGAGGTTTACTCCAACTTAAGGGATGTTTCTGATAAACAGAAGGCCAACAGTCTACTGCCTCATCGTGCCCTTGACTGCCGGATTTACCTAGTTCCATGGGCGAAACTCCCCTGTAGCCAAATTTACTCCCTCATGGAGAAGGAAAACATCCATCGGTGAGAATATCTTGATGAATATCTAAAAAATGGTTTTATCCATCACTCCCCTTCTCCTGTTTCCTCTCCCTTATTCTTTGTACCCAAGAAGGGGGTGGAGCTTCTTACATGCATAGACTACAGGGCCTTGAATGATATCACGGTAAAAAACAATACTCACTTCCACTGATACCTAACCTCCTAGACCAGGTGACACTGTGGTCTATACAAAAATGAATTTGCGGGGGACCTATCACCAAGTTAGAGTCCATGAAGAAGACTAGTGGACGACCACATTTCTAAAGAAATTTGGTCTGTTTGAATATCAGGAAATGCCTTTTGGACTCTGCAACAACCCCGCCACATTTCTGTTTTTTATCAATGAGGCCCTACACTAATTCATTGATGTGTGCTGAGTTGTATACATTGATGATATTCTCATGTATTCGCATTCAATGACAGAGCATGTACAACAAATATGCGCCATCTTCAGCAACTGCATAAAAACAATTCCTAAGTGAAAAGCAAGTTTCACACTATTATAGTACAGCTTCTGGGCTGCATCGTTAGTCAAGAGGGTATAAGCATGGACACCAAGAATGTGGATGCTATACTGAATTGGCCATCTCTTACCTCAGTAAATCAAATACTGAGCTTTTTTGCGTTTGCCAATTTTTATTGCTGTTCCATCCACAACTTTTCCAACATCATTACCCCTATAACTTGCTTACTTAGGAAGGGAGTTAAGGTCCATTGGAGTACTGAGGCAAAACTGGCCTTTCAGTCATTGAAAAGACACTTCACAGAAGCACCAATCCTAGCCCAACCAGATCCTGAAAGCCCTTTTGTTGTGGAGGCCAATGCCTCATGCACCACTCTGTGTGGCATTCTTTCCCAATGGAAAAAAGGTTACTAGGCAACTACATCGTATAGCCTTTTACTCCAGAAAATTGCTCCCATCTAAAAGAAATTATGCGATAGCTGACCAGGAATTATTGGCCATAAAGGCAGTGTATGAAGAATGGCGCCACTATCTGTTAGGAGCAAAACACCTTGTAACAATTTACACAGATCACCGAAATCTGCAATTTCTCTGATCAGTTGGTGCTCTTACTAAATTAGGTCAATTAGGGTGAACATTGTTCTTCAAAGATAGCGTGCTACTCTGTAAGGTGGTGTGTCTGATGTATGTTGCCCCCGAACACTGTATCATACTACCCAAGCATTTTACCATGATATGCCCCCTAGCACTGTGTGTCTTTAAATGTCTGTTGACTCAGTAAATCCATGCCCCCGAGCACTGCATGCTCTGTTCTGTTAATCAATGTATAATATATGTCCTGAGGGTTGGGTAATAATGCTCTTATGTTTTATGTATTTTTGCTTTCTGACCTTTGTTTACCTGTTTATTGCGATCGCCGAGCACTGAATGCTCTTTTGTTTACCAGCTGCTCGGTGTTACGAGATTGCCGAGATCTCTCTGCAGCCATATTGGGTGTGGCTAGGGTGCGGTCAGAGCATAGTGGTCTATTTAAACTGTGCCCGTGCAAAGAGGCACACTTTGTCTCGAGAACACCATCTTGGGAGGAACACAAGGTTGGAGTCTGCTAAAGAAAGAAACTTCTACACAACTCATCTGGCATCCGATCATCACCTCTCACACTGGAGAGCCTGAACCTCACCTCAATTACATCCAGAGAATAAAGAGACAAAAATCTGAATTCAGGTATCGTGCGCATGCATACATAACAAATAATAGTGCTAATGCAAGCAAGACATCAGCCAGTGGCGGACCAAGTACTGAGTTATTTTTTTACTTTTCACACCTAGTGGCTCAACCAGATGTGGCGTGTGGGTTGCAGGATGACCCTGGAGCCACGTGCGTAGGCCCTTGACCCAAATCCCCATAATAAAGCACATCTGCACACAGTGTTCAGGTAAGGGTCAAGACCTTGAGCGGTCATGCGCCCCTTTATCTATCCCCTTCAGGCGAGCCCGCCCTCTGGGGTGTTACAGGGTGCAACATTGTATAGTGTGGGCTGGGTGGCTCCCACACTACATCCCTCCTTTCCTTTAGCTGCTTACTGTCCCTCTATTCCACAATTCTTCTTACGGCATGCAGCATACAAAGTCTCGGAGCCTTTTACTTGAGGCAGGGTTCAGCCGGAGACCATACGTCTGGCTCCGGGAGCTGGAGCTTGGCCCTGCCCCTGTGGGACTGTTGGAGAGGGATGTGCTGCTCTGGGTTGAGGAAGGTGAATCCTCGTGCAGGACCATTCCCTCCTTTCTCTCGGTCAGGTGTGAATCTCCACACGCTCTAGGGGCAAGCGGCGGGGTCATGGCTTCTTCCTCAGCCATGTCCGGAGCAGAGTCTCCTCCCCACTCCATCTGGGGTCTGTCCACCTTCTTCAACCATGATATGTTCTGTTTTATTGTGTATGAGCCCCTTCGGGCAGAGACCATGGTTCCTCACATGTCAGTGACTTCCCACACTTCGGGCTCATGTGGTGTTCTGAACTTCCACTCTGGGTGCTGGTCTTTCACGACCACGTGGTCACCTACGAGCATGGCAGCTGGTTGGACCCTTCGCATCATGCTTGCCTTTTGATTCGGTGGCCGTCCTCCTTGCTTGAGCATCCTCACTGTCCAGCTCCGTCTGGGCGCCATGCGTGATCCGACGGTATGCTGTCTCGTGGAGCATGTCGGAACAGCACGCGTGACACAGCGCAGCGGGTGGTGCAGTGTGGGGTCTGGTGGTAGGCATTCAGGAATCATTGGAGACATTCTTCTACATCCTCCCCTCTCTCCTCATCGATCCGCAGAGCCCGGTTAAGGGTCCTTATGAGGCGCTCCACTTCACCGTTGGCCTGCAGCCACTGTGGAGTTATCTTGCGGTGCCAGGCGGCATGGGTCACCAGATTGTCTTGGAACTCCTTCCCTTGGAATGGGGGTCCGTTGTCAGATCGTATGTCATTGGGAAGGCCCATCATTGCAAAGGTCTGGTCAAGGATGGCCTTGACGTGGGGGAATGCGGTAGACGAGACCACTTCCACGATCGGGAACTTGGAATGAGAGTCTATAAGGACAACAGTGCTGCACCCATCGGGGAAGCATCCAAAATCACAGCTGACTTGTGACCACGGTTCGTGGCACGCCTCCTCTGTGATGACAGGATAGGGCACTTGGTCACCCCCAGTAATTGCACAAGAGTGACATGCCCGGATCATTTTGTCGACCATGGCATCCATTCCAGAGAACTACACCTTGCTGAGGAGGCAGGCTTTTGTCTTGGCTATCCCCTGGTGTACCATGTGTGCAAGATTGACCACTTGTTGCTGCAGGCTCCGTGGGACCCCTATGGCTGGACCTCCTAACACTACCCAATTGGGGCCTTTACTGATTTCACTGCGAGTTCTCCACAGCTGCTGTCTTGTTGCTTGGTCGTCCACGTTCAGCGTCCGGGCACCATCCAGGAAGTGTTGCCACCTCCGGTTGGCTAGTGCCTCCTTGGCTTTTTCCAAATTCTCATCCAATGCTGTCACAGCCCCTATCTCCTCCAGCGTCAGTGCCTTAGGGCACCCTTCTTGCATGATCATTTGCACAAGTTCCCAGTGTCCTCTTCATCTGCAGACACTAACAGGGGTTCCTATATGATGGGGTGGTGTGACAGGAAGTCAGCCGGGTTGTTGGCCCCTGGCCGAAACACCACTTCAAAGCGATACGCCTGGAGCTGCACTGCCCACCTCTCAATCCTTGGCAGAGTTAGCCGTGTCGTTCCTGCAAACAGGGGGATCAGCGGCTTGTGATCCATTACCACTCGGAAGTCACGCCCATAGAGATAAAGGTGAAAATGTTGGCAGGCCCACTTGATGGCGAGGGCCTCCCTCTTTATCTATGCGTATCTCGTCTCCATCTCCGACAGTGCTCTGCTGGCATAGGCCACGGGGACCCATTCTTTGCTGGATGTTTCTTGGAGGAGGACAGCACCTAGCTCGACGGGGCTGGCATCGACAACCACTTCAGTGCGGCGTCCTGGGTAGAAGTACGCCATCACGGTCTTGTCCATAAGAGCCTCTTTGATGGCTTGAAATGACGTGTTGGCCTCACCGGTCCAGTTCCATGGTACCCCATTCTTTGTGAGAGCTCTTAGGGGTTCCAACAGAGATGCCAGGTTCGGGATGAACCAGCCGCAGTACGTGGCCATCCCCAGAAAGCTGCAGACCTCAGTCAGGGAGGTTGGCACTGGTGCTGAGCGGATGGCAACCGCCTTCTTCGTGTCGATGTGCAGCCCCTCGCTGGAGAAGATGTAGCCAAAGAAATTGACAGATTCCCAGTAGAAAGAGCATTTTGATTTGTAAGGCCGCTGTCTGCAAGGCGTTGGAGCATGCTCCTTAGGTGCATGTGGTGTTCCTCGAGGGTCCCCGAGAAGATGAGGATGCCATCGCTGAGGTTTATAACTTATTGTAGTCCGGAGAGGGTCTTGCGGATGGCATTCTGGAAAACCTCCGCAGTCAATGACACCCCTAAGCTCAGCCATTTGTATCTCCTCAGCCCTACATGCGTGCAGAATGTGGTTATGTATCTGCTCTCTGGGGCGAGTTCAAGCTGGTGGTATCCAACATTCAAATCGAGCTTGGAGAACCATTTTGCTCCATTGAGGTCATCTATGGATAGCTGTCTGATGGTGGCCAACAACCTGTGCGGGCCAGTGATGGGTGCTCTCAACCTTCTTCTCCTGCATACTTTTGCGAAGTGGTTTAACTTGCCACACCGGGAGCATGTTATGCCTTTCGCATAGCAGGGGCTTGTAGGAGGGTGCTCGATGCCGCAGTTTCCACAGGGCCCCTTCGCAGGCACCTTTGGGCTTGTGCGCAGTGCAATTGGACATCTCTGAATGGTGTCTACCCTCTCTTCCTTGATGGGTGGTGGTCGAGGTGATCGAGACATGGCCGGGTGCCTGTTTAGGGCCGCTTCCATTTTGTCTTCCTGTGCATTTGAGAGTTCATGAGACCTTGCCAGTACTAATATTTCATCGAGTGACATCCCAGGTTGTCTGAGGATCAACCAGCTTAGCAGCACCGACCTGCATGCTTGTATGATCTGTGCCCGTATCTCCTCCCACTGATCCTGGAATGTGCAGGAGCTTGCTAACTTCCTTAGATGGGCATAGAAGACGTTGATAGACTCGGCCTCTGCTTGTTTCACCTGGCGTAACTTGAAATGCTCAAAGTCCGGATTGATTTGAGGGTCGAAGTGTTGATTCAGTGCCACCACCGCTGCATTATAGTCATCATTGGCCCCTGTGTTCAGGAGCATTTTGAATAGATCATACAGCTGTTTGTCTTATGCCAGTAAAGTAGTGGTCTAACCGACCAATCCATGATTTCCAATGTGGGGCCGCCGTTGCAGGGTCCACAAGCTCACTGAACGGTGGGAGGGGTGACACTGCTGCATGGCCATGAGACTTCGGGGATTGTGGTGGTGGTTGTGGGGCACCTGCCTGCAGGCCAGCAGCTCCTGCTTGAGCTTGTTCGCTCATGGCTCTGTGTAGTGGAATGGCATGCGGGCACTGTGTTCTGCACAGCTGGTGTGCCTTACTGCCAGAAGTCTTTCACTGCGCTCCCTCTTTTCTTCTTTTTTTGTTTTGCTTGGGAGCTTTCACTTTCCACCATGGAGCACACACAGTTGTCCGAGGGCTTTAGTTTATTTTTTTTTGTGTTTTGTGGTGCACATGCAGTTATCCCTCTTTTGTTGTACTCTGCCAGGGCTGCCTCGTATTTATTTCTTTACTAAGTGAGTTGAGGGGCCAGCTTGAACTCTAAGGGGCTCTTCTGCTGAAGAGACACTCGTGCCACAGCTAGGGCAATGTGAGAGGGAAGGAGAGAGAGAGAGAGAGAGAGCGCAGGCACGTGGTCGTGCCACCTCTGCATGTGAGCATGCTGCTCCCCTTGCACTGACCTCGTGCAGCCGAGTGAGCCGTAGGCCTCTGCTGGATAGGAGGCCCCATGAGCCTGATGGTGTACGCGCTCGCTCACTGGGCACGCTGCAGATCCCATCGCTGGTCTGTCCTGCCAGACTGTCTCCACAGAAGGGAGGGGTGGCAGGGCCCTGCTGGGAGGGCGACGTTGGTCGCTGGCCGGAGATCCCTCGAGACACTGGGGCGGCCACACAGGCGGAGGAAGCACTCCGGGACTGCCAGGCTGGTCTGCCTGCTGGTGAAGCACAAGGCGCAGGTAGGTACCGCCTCATCGCCAATGTGATGTGTGGGGTGCAGGGTGACCCTGGGGCCACGTGTGTAGGCCCTTGACCCAAATCCCCGTAGTAAAGCATGTCTGCACACAGGGTTCAGGTACGGGCCAAGACCTCGAGCGGTCATGCGCCCCTTTATTTATCCCTTTCAGGCAGGCCCGCCCTCCGGGGTGTTAAAGGGTGCAACATTGTATAGTGTGGGCCAGGTCGCTCCCACACTACACCAGAGACTAACGCTACTATCACAGTTAACGCTACTACAACTAACACTATAACCAAGCAAATAACCCTCGTTTGTGTGCACTAATATGCTGTGTAGTTTGCTTTATGCAGAGAAGCCAACAAAAATGTTCATGAAGCAGAACAAAACAAGAAATCACCCCAAGGCATTTTACCAGGCACAATAGGTGATTAAGAACCTTTATGTATTATTGATGTTTGTGCGCAGTGCATTATGACAGGAGAAGGTCTAGTCGATCACAGGTACTTACCTTGATGCATCATTACCACACATACTGGGCTTACAGGGTGACATCCAACACAGAGAGAACAGGAGTTCATGAGTATTCCGTTGTGTCTCCTAAAGGTACAACAGCAGCAAACATGTGGGAATCATGCCTACACCATTTTCCCCAAGACAGGATCTCCTCCCTCAGTCCCATCTGTCTCCCTTGTAGTTCCTCTCATGAGTAAGAGGTAGGGCTTATGGAGACAATCCACATCATTTTTTTTTTAAATTTGTTTATTAGCATTTTGTAATAAAACATGACAATCATTCATAAAACAAGAAACAATTCTGGTGCACTATTATTTTGAAAAATCCCAAATTGTACCTTATATCCATTAGTTAATAGCTTACAGTCATGATGTGTCTGTGATCATGTGACAGCCTAATCATCTAGCATGCATTGATAGTGTTCCAGAGGTGACAACCTTGAAAGTAATCACATATTAGTCATCTAGCCCCAATTCCTCACCCATTGTATATACCTTATCATTAGGTACGATTTCACATTCCTTCAGGGGGGGTTCGCATCCATCCGACCCGCGTCAGTTACATTCAAATGTTCCCGGACCCAGTCAACAAATGGTTCCCATATTTCCCGGGGTCGAGAAGCAGGGGGCATCAAGTCCCAGAAAGTGGCTAGCTGGCTTTGGCCATATGTCGCTTCCCTGACCCATTCCATCAGCGTAGGCCTACACTTTCTTCCCCAGTGTACTGCAACCTGTCGCTTAGCAAATAGTAACATTAGGGCATGTAATTTCCGCTTCCTTATGTTTGTGTCCTTTACGTATCCCAGTAGGCCCAACAGTGGAGATGGCTGCAGGGACAAGCCCAATATTTGATTAATGGATCTAAAGACCTGTGACCAGAAATCTGACAACTCGGGACAATCCCACGCCATGTGGAGAAAAGAAGCCGAAGTCGCCCCACATCGCCAACAGGTGTCATCCTCTCGCAATCCCATACGTTTTAATCCAGCGGGTGTCCTGTAATACCGGTGTAGGAATTTAAAGTGGATGAGTCTAAGCTTGTAATTGGGCGACAGCTCAGTTAGCTGTTGGCAGCAATATATCCATTGGTCCTCAGTCACAGGGGGTTCAGTTCGGCATTCCATCGTCCCAGTGCAGTCGGACGCGTTACAGGGGCATCAGCTTGCATAGTTTTGTAAAGTTTGGTTACCAGTCGGCGTGGGGAAGGCGATCGAAGTAAGACCTCCAGTGCTAGTAGTGTAGGCGGCGGGGCCGGAAATGCGCTGTGTAGGGCACGACAGGAAGCCCGCACCTTGTGGTACAAGAAAGCTTCCCCGAATGGCACTACCTGTCCTTCCTCCGCAATGGGAGGAGCCCGAAAAGTATCCTCCGGGTAGAGATCTGCAAATGTATGTAACTTCATTTTTTGTGCTATTCTTTTGCTCAGCTCATCTTTTATATTTGGCAACATTGGATTTTGGGCCAGGGGGATAGCTGGGGCGTACAGTATCTGGGCACCCGCCCGTCTCCTCAGACCATCCCAGGCCCAGCGCAGGGTCGCAGTAGTGTCAACATCTGTTGTTGAGCGACGATATGGTTGGTATAGTGCAACCGACAGTGGTATAGGCGCCACTGCATCCCTCTCCACCGCCACATGTGGTTGGTAAGGCGTTGGGTATACCCAATGGTGTAAGAAGTGCGCTTGTGCACATAGTGCATACAGTTTCATATCTGGGGCTCCCATTCCCCCTGCCTCAGTGGTAAGGTCAGTAATTCCCATGATATACGGGCTTGACCTCCGGCCCATACCAGAGAGATGAGCAATGAGCGTAATGTTGTGAAAAATGATTGCGTCAGCATGAGTGGCAGGTTTACAAAGAGATACAGAAATTTTGGCAATATCACCATTTTTGCCAGAGAAGTTCTACCCGCCAGTGATAAAGGAAGCCTGGCCCATATAGCCACCTTCTCCTCCAACCAGGTAATGGTCCTTCCATAGTTTAAGGTCCACAAGTCTTGTACATTACGGCTTATCCATATCCCCAAATATTTCACCTTCTCTTGTTCCCATTTCAGCGGGAACTCAGAGGGCACCCTGTCAGTCGCGTCCGTCAACGGAAATATCAATGACTTTCCCCAATTTATTGATACCCCAGCCAGCCCTCCAAACTGGATGAATTCTCTCAATACAATGTCAAGATTTTTTGCCGGGTCCACTATGTATAGGGTGACATCATCGGCATATAAAGATATCAGTAGGCTTCTAGAGCTAAATCCTATTCCCTTGTCGGTGTGGTGTTGACGGACTCGTGCCGCTAGAGGCTCCATCGCCACTGCAAAAAGCAGTGGGGACAGGGGGCATCCCTGCCTCGTGCCTCGCGTGATCGAAAATGGCGCCGACAGGAGACCATTTGCCCTGACTCTAGCTTTGGGTTCGGTATATAACAATTTAATCAATCCAATAAAAAGCGGGCTGAAGCCAATGCGTTCTAATATCCCAAAAGGTACGGCCACTCTAGAGAGTCAAACGCCTTTGTCGCGTCTAAAAAAACGCTGCAGCCTGTACCTCCGGGTGTAAGTAATGTAGGACCGAAAACACTGTCCTAAGATTGTGAGATGTAGATCTGCCTGGTATAAAGCCCGATTGATCGGGTCTGGCAATTAACGGGAGCATAGGTTGCAGTCTGTTCGCAATTAGTTTTGCCAGGATTTTAACGTCGACATTTAGGAGCGACAGGGGGCGGTATGAGTCAGGGTCCGTTTCGGGTTTCCCCGGCTTCAGCAGTGTAATTATAATCGCTTCTCTCATGGATGGCGGAAGCACCCCCGATTCCTGGGCCTCAGCGTATACAGCAAGAAGTCTGGGCGCTAGCTCTTCCACATATGTCTTATAAAATGAGGTCGTCAACCCGTCCGACCCAGGGGCTTTATTGGAGGGCAAGCTTTTGATCACCTCCGCCACATCAGACACCGTGAAGGGTAGATCCATATACTCCCTATGCTTTTGTTTAAACCAGACTAATTCCAGAGAATCTAGAAACGGCTTCATACCCTCCATGGAGTTCGATTGCTGTGTAGTATATAATTGAGTGTAAAAGGATGTAAATTCCTCGAGGACTGCTGTCGGGCCCCGAGCTATGCCCCCGTCCCCGGTGATCAATTCAGGTATGTGGGCCATAGGTTTCGCCTGACGGAGCATGCCAGCCAGTGTCCGACCTGGTCGATCGCCCTCCCCATATCTACGCGCTTCTGCATATTTCCCCAGAAATTTCACCTCCCTCTGTGCTTCCTCACTATATTCTAGCAATTTAGCCTTCAGTTGGGCCAGATCTACCGCCGCACTCCCTAGATAGAACCTCTCTTCTAATTCCTTTATTTGTGTTTCTATGACGGACAGAGTTGTACGTATAGCTTTGAGTACCCCAGCCTGTCGTGATATGCATTGTCCCCTTATCACCACCTTAAACGCCTCCCATAACATAGCCTCTGTGTCAACCGTCCCTGAATTAAGCGCATAATAGTCAGTGATATCCGTGCGTATCTCCTCCCTGAAGGTGTCATCAAGTAATGCATGCGGGGGCAACTTCCACGTGAATGCCCTGCGTATGGTGTCTGGGAGTTTCAGGCTCATTAAACAGGGGGCGTGGTCCGATAGTGTACGCGGCAAATGTCTCACTTCCACCACCCAGCTCGCTAAATCCCTCGTCACAAGCCAGTAATCTAGCCTGGACCAGGCTCTGTGGTGTTCGGAGAAACAGGTCCCTTCCCTTGTGTGTGGATTATGTAATCGCCAAATATCAATCAAATCACCATCTTCTATTATAGCGTTTAGCATTTTCCCAGTGGCAGCATGATGCACCCGCGCCGCACCCTGTCTATCCAAGTCATCCTTCAACACAGCATTAAAATCACCCCCCCATAAGATCGTAGTGCATCCTGTCGCCTTAATCTTGGCCTAGAGTTCCTGAAAAAACTCAGGGGAGTCCACATTGGGGCCATATATCGCAACCAGGACCATGTATACCCCTCCCAGCATGCCCGCCAGTATAACATATCTACCATTTGGGTCTGTATGCAGTTCCTTTTCCTTCCAGTCAGTACCTCGCTTGATCAAGACTGCTACCCCACGTGCATAATTCGAATACACCGCCGAATAAACCGGCCCCCATCTAGTATGTTTCAATCGCGGGGATGGTGTGACATGTAAATGCGTCTCCTGCAACATACATATATCTATATTGTGCCTAGCTAAATAGGCATGCACCAATCTGGCCTTCCTATTGTCATTTATACCTCTGATGTTCCACGATAAACAGTTTATCCTGGGTTCAGCATGCATGTTGAATCAACAGACCTTTTCACACAACAACACCGCATATATATAGGTAACATTAGTTCGGGTGTAGATAGCGACCTGTAACATTTCAGTGCACCAGTAACACAACTAGCAACGCTCCCCCCCCCCACCCACCCATACCAACCCCCCAATCAGGTTGAAGTAAACCCCCCCCAAACAAACCACCAACATAAGAATTGCTGGGAAACTTCCCGTGGGGACGTGTGATTGCCAGCTCTCATCCCTACCATGGCAGGGTGGCCGAGAAACTGCAAAGGAGCTAAACCTGCAGTGCAATAGACTATTAGAATTAACTTTACCCAGCAGTTTTCGAAGCATACCTTTCTATGCTAACCCTACAGGATCAAATGGCATGTTTTGGTTATTTGAAAGCTAGATGTGTACATTCTGGGGTGTGTCCGCCTCCCCGTCACCACTCCCCGATATAAGGACCCTGTACAGTAGTACTCCGGTTGCATATTACCCCCAGTATCCATAGGGGCTACCGCCCATTAGGTCCACAGCAGTCAGCTGGAGTTATGCACAGTACTTTACGACAGCCTATTACTAAAGAGGAAAAAATAATGCAGAATAATATGTCCTGTGTGTTGGTGTAGGCTCTGATGGTGTTACAGTTAGTCATTGTCACTTAGCTGATTTCCAGGTGGCTCCTCCGCACTGGGTTTGGTCTTTGTACGCCTCCTCCCACATGTTTAGCGAACTTAAGCGCAGACTTAGCGTCCGTAAAGAAATGCGCCGACCCCTCATATGACACTTTGAGTTTTGCAGGGTACAACAGCGAGTATGGGATCTGTGCCTGCAGCAGGAGTCTCTTCGCGGGTAAAAATTTGCGACGTGCCGCTTACACTGCTGGTGTGAAGTCCGGGTAGAATGCGATCTGGTTGCCTTGATGTGTAATGGTACCCATGCCTCGTGCCAGGCGCAGCACCGTGTCCCGGTCTTGATAATTTAAAAGTCTCGCCAATATGGGCCTAGGCGTAGCTCCCACTGGTGGTCTGGGGCCCAACGTACGGTGAGCTCGTTCCACCGCAAAAACTGGCGACAGCTGTTCGGCAAACTGCGCACCTAGGAGCTCCGACACGTACGCCTCCATCTTCCCCATGGCCGTGGTTTCAGGAATACCCGTGATACGTAGGTTATTGCGCCTCGATCTCGCCTCTAAATCCTCATTTTTGGCGCGGATAACATTTAGCAGCTTGTCCATTTGTAGCAGTTGGTCTTTGGTCTCTGCTTGAAACTCATGGGTGTCGATCTGTTTATTTTCCAGTACATCCAGTCTCTGCTCATGGGCTCCCACCTGTGTTTTCACAGACTCCATTTGGGACGTCAGCGTATCTAGTTTCGCATCTATTGTGCGGAGGCTCGAACGCATCTCCAGCATCAGCGTGCGCAGATCTTCACCTTGGTCTCCCAGTTGTCCCTCCGGAGAGCCACCTACGGCGGAATCCGGATCCGCTTCTGTCAGGCGGGTCGTCCGCCGCTGATCAAAACTGATTTTAGGCTGTTTAGCGTCCTGTTTCCCCATGGTGTGAGTTACTGTACAGTGCAACTCTGATAAAGACAGGACCAGCTGTACCAAACGTCGCAGATGTAGTATTGGCCTCACACCGCTTATGGCCTATGTAATCGTCGTGTGTCTATCAAATTGCGCCACAGTGGTGTCTTCCACCCAGGCCCATCGCCAGGCCTCACCTCGTACCGTATATTCACTCTGGAGTGCAGGTCTTCCTCGTCTAGCGACCAGCGCCACAACGTGTTTCATGCAGGGCGCGCTTCCAATGACAGTGCTGGCACCTTATATGCACACCTCGGAGCCTTCCGATCGCACCCTCGTGCCTAGGCCGTACAGGTTCACTGCCCAGCGTCTCGGTGCGAGCTTAGCCGCGTGCAGTCGGGGCCCCAACCTCACCAGCACAGGGGAGCAATCACCACGCGGTCTGCTTCCGCGCCGGCAAATCCGACACCTGGTACTGCGCCCTCGTCGTGCCTCCGCAATGGTCCACTTCTGCCTTCCTTTACAGATGCCCCTGATCGCAGCGCTGTCCCCGTTGTGTAGCAGCCTCTACCACAGTCCGCAAACACTCAAAATGGCGCCCGCTAGCTCTCACCTCGGGTCTCCGCAACGGAGCTTAATCCCAGCTTTATCATCAGGGGTCAGTCCGCCCGGTTGATTGGTGTCTCTGCGGTCCGGTTCTGTGCAATTTTTCGGGCGATTAAGCTGGACGCTTTGCAGGCCTCTTCTGAAGCCGCGGCCTCCCGTAGATCTCGTCGCCGTCTCGCCTCACCCCTGAACTTGCCGCTATCTCCGCTTGCTGCTGCCGGAGTTGCTACTTCCCTCAGAGGCGGCCGCGGCGGTCCTGAATTGCACCGCTGGGTTCCCCAAAGATTCCGCTTCCACTGAAGCGCCAAATGCACTGTGGTAGCTCCCACAGATATGCGGATTAGTGCAGGATAACTTCCCTGCCGGCGGAGCTCACTCACAGAGCAGCCATTCCGCGGCTCGGCAAACCACGCCCCCTCGACAATCCACATCATTGATACGGAGCCGTCGAGAGCTTCTAAGGTAGGTCCATATCATCTCTGCTGGACCACAGTGTGGGCTACTAAGGTAAGTCCACGTAGCTTGACATACATATTGTTTTCCACTTATTTGAGTGAATGATGGAGAATAAAAGTGAAGAAGAGATACAGTGACATGCTGGGCGAATTGCATAGAAAATTAATTACTTTGAACATGATACAGAGTAAACAGTGGGAGTGAAAGTAACTATATGTATGGCAAATCAGGTTAGTAAGGACAAATCCAAGGGCTGGTCCATGAGGACAGAGAGAGACAGAGAACAGGTGAAAAAAGATAGCGGAAGTCAGAGGGGAATACATAGAGGCAGGGAAAGAGAGAAGAGGGTCTCTAGCAGGGAGACATAAAAGGCAAGGTATGATGTATGGAAATAGACTGGAATATATGGCTATTGCACTAGAGGAAGAACAATGGAAGCAAGAACTGAGAAAGATAAGGATTACATAAAAGAGAGATAGGGAGATGAGGGGGGTCAGCAATGAAGAATTATAGAGTGTGCAAAAGGCAGGGGAGAGGTAGAAAGATAGAAATAGAGTGATGGAAGCAGCAAGAGACATTGGATGAAACTCACAAAGGTTGAAAAATATGACAGAAAGAGAGGCATATAGGAATACAGGGTGGATACATGAAGGGGAAAAATGAGACTAAATGATGTAGTGAAAGGATAGGAAGCAGTAAATTAGAGAGGGAAAGGAAATTACATTGAGAAAGTGCGGCAGGCTAATATATAGTGAGGGGATTGGAAGAGTGACTAAGAAAGGGAGGTACAGAAAGGGAAGCGCAGAAGAAAAAAGAGAGTGAAAGTAAATGTGAGAGAGGTATCACCGTTCTAAATCAAAGAAAGGCATGGAAGAAGTGGAAATTAATGAAAGGAGCTGTAGGGAGAGATGGAGGAGGAGTGAGTGAACAGGAGGCATGGAAAGAGTCAGGAAGGGAAATAAATTATGTGAAAGAGAGGCACAATAGGGGTTCGTAACACAACTAAAAGGGCTAAAGGGAAAGGGAAATGGAGGGACAGAAAAAGTGTTGTTGGTTAGTACAAAGCGTTGTAAAGTTATTGAAGAAATATAGAAATAGTGATTTGGAGAGCAAGAGGGATAATGAGTGGAAAAAAGAGAGAGAGGAAAGTGAGAAAGGTACACAGAAAATTAGTATGAATGTGATATTTGAAGGGAGAGCTAGGGAAGGTGTTCTAGAACTAAGAGGGTGGATGAATGAATAAGATATTACAAGATGAAGAGTGGGTCAGAATTAGAACGTAGGTTACGGAGTAAGATGTGGAAATTGGAAAAAGAGATAAAAGAAAAGGTAAAGGTGAGTTATAAGGAGTTTGAGAGCCACTTTGTGTGTTGTTGATGGGGGAACATACAAAAGAAAACAGTATTATAGAAAGAGAGCGAGGGCAGCATTGTTGAACACATCGAGAGAGATATGTACCAGTTATGCTTTTATTTAAAAATGTCCAATGTTTATTTCCTTATTTTACAATCTATTGTATTTTTCTATTGCATTGCATTATCTTGTGTTTCTATGGAATATACTGCTACTTACTGGAATGTAACCCTAGTTATATGTCCTTTCCCCGGTAAATAAAAAAATTACCTGACCTGTCATGGTTGTTAATAAATGGCTAAATGCAGTGCTGAAGCACAAAGAGAATTCTACCATTTTCCCTTCCAATGTTGACTATTTTAAATTATTGTTAGAAAAATATGAAAACAAACATTGCATGGTAGGCACTAATGACTCTGAACCATTGCTTTTCGCTTCACAGATCTTGCAAAGTGTCATTTAGCAACTGTCATTCTTTCTCCATTCTTCATCATTGAAAACATATATGCAAGGAGGGGATGGGAGGCAGGGAAGAGCAGAGGGTGGGTTAGAGAAAGAAAAAGATGGTCAGAGTGAAAAAGAGAAAAGAATGATGAAAATGTATGATGGAAAGAGTGGAAGGGAGTCATTCAATGAAACGGGAACAGCGAGTGGGGGGGCAGAAAGATAGGCAGGGATGAAGAGATTGTATAGGACACTAAAAAGAGTGGCAGAAAAAGTGACAGAGAAAAAGCAAAGGAAGGAAGAAAGGATGCAGAGAAAAGGTGAACAAGAGTATGCTGACATATATAGGAGAGAGCGCATAGAAGGAGAAAGGTTTGAAGTGTAAAACAAAGTCAGAATGAGAGTGGTAGAGAGAAAATGAGTCATGGATAGACAAAGAAAAAGAGTGAGGGGAGGAGAGAGGGAGGCATGGAAAGACAGTAAAGGACCAATACAAAAAACGAGGGTGAAAACTGAGAGGAAGAGTAAGGGAGGCAGAAGTACTGAACAGTGAGGGTGGAAAAAGATATAAGCTCAGAATAACAGGAAAAGACTCATGGATGAAAAATAAAAAAGGGAAAGTCAATGATAGAGTAGGAAGACTGAGGGAGAGTAGGAAATACCCTGAAATTCAGAGGAGACAAACCGGAAGTGAAACATCGCAGTCTGAGAAGGGGCATAGCTTGGTCAATAAGATGGGGTTGGGGGTGAGCTTCAGATTTCCCAACAGTCAAGCTGTGATATCTTGTTAAAACACATTATATGAGAAGCAGGGCATGAAGGGGGCTTGAGGGGCAGTGGAAAGAGAGAGGAGGGTGAGTTGTTAGGGTGCTTAAAACAACATTTTTAAGGCCTTCAAAACTGAGAGGAGAGCAAGTGTGTGTGCGTGTGTATTTGTCAGTGTGGGCATGTAAAAATCCCAAGTAAAATCTGACAGAAACATCATCATAACCGACTGAAAGCCTTTGTTCCCAACTATTTACTATAGAAGAATTGTTTTTACTGGGGTGTAACACACCAATTTCCCCCTTAAACTACGTCCCTGAGTCTGAGAGAACAATAGTTATGAAAGAAGAAAGGGACAAATAGCAAAAGTGAGTCAGAGAGCAGCGACTGTTAAAAAGGTAGAAGGAATTCAAAAGAGGACGGGAGGGACAAAGAGGGAGTGAGAAAAGTTAAAATAGAAAGAGAAATGGCAACAAGGGTATGGGAATCATTGGCTATGCAGGGAGTAGAGGGTTCGATCTTACATATAATAATGGCCCTACATACCAGCAACATGGCTAAGGTTAGGCATGGACCCGTTGGCAAATGTAGTGAAGCATTTCTTGTAGAAAAAGTTGTTCAACAGGGATGTATGTTAGCACCTTTACTTTTTAGTGATTTTCTAAATTTTCTTTTACACGTTCCAGTACCACAAAGAAATCCTTGTTAGAAATTCTTGGAGACAATTCCATCATTCTTGGGCAGCCAGAGGATAGAGTCACCAGACTCACCCATCCTTCGAATTGCACCACAGATTGCATACATTTTGAATTGTCCAACGACTCTGCCTGTGACCTTGTCAACCTCAGCTATGTTCATCTGGATAGACGCATGGTCCTTGGCACCAATGATTCTGTTGCTTGCAGAGCATTTGTGAGGACCATACAGGTCCACGAACTCGCCGGCGTCGTTCTGCATGGTTACTTTAGTACAGTGTCAAGCTGACCTCTGCCTGCAACAAATGGTCGACAACGAAAAGGATTTTCTAAATGATGTAGTTGACCACATATTGGAGAATCCGATTCATGTCCTGATGATAGCTGGTCAGTCCTGATGATAGCTGGTCAGTGGGTTTTGATCCTCCTTTTTGCAGATGATGTGGTTCTATTGGCCCAAACAGAGAACTCATTGCATAGGTTGGTAAAACGTTTTGCTGATTATTGTAATAAGAAGACTTTTACCATCAACAGCAGTAAGACTGAAGTCATGGTATTTGGATCATCCTTGGGACTAAAGAGGAAGATGTTAATAAAGAACAATTGCATTGAGCGTGTAAAGATCTACAATTATCTTGGGATGCGGTTTACTGAGAAACTTAGCTGGAAGGCCCAAATGTTGAAAGCCATAACAACCTTATCACAGTCCTCTGGGACGGTATTAAAATGAAGGCAAAAAGCAGATGCTCATAGGGAATACAGCTCCAATCCATGGGGCTGAGCTCGGGGTTATGGTCATTTAGATTTGTTGTAAAAGGTAAAAAATAGCTTTTTGAGGGTTCTGTTAAAGTTGGGACTGGATAACCCCTTGTTAGCACTTTATATGGAACATGGGCTAACTATCATCTCGGATCTGGCAGCAATAAAACTTGTGCTGTACTGGATCAGGCTGGGAAGGAATCATAGAGCCACCATGTATCTGCGGTTCTTGGAGGAAGATTATAGATGTGGTAGACCAAGTCAAGCAAATTGGTAAACGCAAGTAAGGAATTTGCTAATAGAAATGAAACTGGGGTCCTATGGGCAGAACCTAGTAAGGTTGGGTGTGATACCACTGATGTTGTGAAAGATCGCTATTACAAACTTAGGTGGGAATCAAAGTTAGCTATATAACCATGCAGTATATTGAGTGACTATTTTGCAAGTAGAGTAGGTCCTGGTTGGAAGTCCTATCTGGACCAAATCTATCCAGAACTGAAATGCAAGCTGTATATCAAATTCAGAATGGAGATTTTTCCTACCAGGGTTAATCATGTTAGATGTGCAAGACTTCAGAGAGAAAGGGAATATTCTGATTGTATGCACAGGGGAAAATATAACACATTGCACCTTCTACTTTTCTGCACATAATTTGCTATTCCTTGTAAAAGATGTTTTTTGCCCGTTTAGGTACTATGATGTTGGCTTGGTTAGTTCTGCCCTAAATTTCTGTCTTAGGACACATGATGAAATCATTTTTAATTCTGTAGCTTCATATCTTAGGGCAGACTAGCCATGTGTGAGAGAGGTGTTTAACTTGCCTCACAGTAATGCAAAGCAATTTTTTGGAGCCGTGAGATGAATTTGAGAAATTTGCCTTATAGAATTTATATCTGATGGGTAATGGTTTATATTGTATTTGCATCTGTACTTTGATGTCTTAATGTACATAGGATTTGTGTACCGCAACTAATGTTTGTAAGGCTGTTAAAATTCTATCATCCGACCTGCACTATATTTGGCAAATGCTCTTTACAGTATTAGTACCTGCACTCATATTTTATTTGCAAGGCTGTAAAAAATGTTAGATCACTATTAACACTATTAGGATCTAATCTGTATGAGATTCGGCACATCCACTTTACTAAATTTGTATTTTAATTAATAACTTATATGTACTGTAACTAGGGTAAAAGGGTACATGCTGCTAAAGGGAACATGCAATTTTAAGTTGTATGCTGAATGTTTAGTAGTAGAGTATAATAATGCCATATTATGTATATAGAGGTAGGTTGTTAATATTTTTAAACTCTTTTAGCTGGAAGGGTACATGTCTGTCTAGAATTTAGATTTTAACTGAAATGTATACAGAATGGCATTATTGATTAATTTAATTTTAGTGTGTAAAGTTTTATGTATGTTATTGTATGGTTTAATGCTGTTACAATGAATAATATCAATTGATAGAAAGGGAAGCAGCTTAGTAGACTAAGAAAGTGAAAAAGAGTGAGAATAAGAGATGAAGTGAGAGAAACACTGATAGGGATAGTAAGAGTAAGGCACAGAGAATTAGAGAAAAGGAGAGGTTGAGGGATGCAGTGGTAGAGAGATGGAAGTGGGGATAAAGAAAAGGATGAAGAGGAAAATGAAGAAAAAGAAGAGAGGGAGAGAGAAGGGAGAAAGAAAACAGTGACAGTGAGGAAGACAGTGAGAGAGAAATGGAAACGGGAAGTGAGTCAAAGAGTGTGACAAAAAGAGAAACACACAGCATGAGCAGGATAGTAAGTGAGAAAGGGATGGTGTGATGAAGGGAGAAAGAAAGGGAGTGAGGAGAGTGGGAAAGAATGTGAAGTTAGTAAATACAATGCAGAAGAGAGAATGGAGATATGGAATAATAGAGGGAGACAGAGTAAAATCAAGGCAGAATGCAGAAACAGAAGCAGAAATGGAGGAAGGGAGGGACGGAAGAAAAGAAGGAAGATAAATGAAAGTGGGAAAGGAAATTAAACAGAAGCAATGCAGATGACGATAAGGGATGAAGAGAGCAAGATAAAGAGAGATGAAAGGAAAGTCAGAGGGAGCACAGATAAGGTGTGGAATGGAAAAGAAGAGGTGCAGAAGCAGCGATAGAGAAACTAAGAAGTAGAGATTCTGAAGGAGGAAGACAGATAAAAAGAGGCTATCATTGACTATTTCCATTTGTTTCCATAATTTCCTTTCTTGTTACTTAACCCCAGAACATTTCTATTGCCATCTAATTTTCATTTAAATAGTATATGTGCTTCCTACCTGTTTAAATGTGTCTTTATAACATGCAGTTGCTGATGGTTCCTCAATTTCCCAATTTAAAGGCAGTTTTAGCTTGATGTAGTTATCTCTCTGCACCATAAATCACTCTGTGCTTGCTGTAGTTCTATTAGGTGTGAGTCTCTCAACAGAATTGAGGTAAAATGGCTGTCATCATTCTGAAAATGGTAGTTTATGCCTAGATCAAAAAGTTACCTTGCCAGTCCATTGCTGTAACTTCTGGTGCTCTGACTGATTAGCTGCCTGGTCTGTAACACAAACCTATCTTTTCCAGCATATCAGGATCTATGTGTTAGTCGGAGCACCTGTCTCCCTGTGCTGTACTGTATCCCATTCAGTTAGCATTGTAGTAGTTATGAAGAGGATACCCTCCAAACAAATCTGAAAATTGATCTCTGACCTCCATTTAAATTTTACCCCTCTTTCATATCTCATTTACCCCTGACCAGCAGCTCCTCTCCTGAAATACACTTCAGCTTGCAATAGTGTTGGGATTTTCCAATGCGGTCATTACTAGGATTCGTTTTAGGGGGAATCAGTGCTTAATCTGAGCCGGTGGAGGTCACTGCCACTCTTTTTTGGGGACAGGCACTTATTTTTCCTAATCGGACATTTCTCGAGAGCGAGAGGGAAAAACACAAACGGAAGAGGAAGAGAAAACTAACCTGCAAGAGTGAGATAAAGGTGCAGGAGGTGTCTGGCAGTGGATTAACGAGGTCCGAGGTCGATTCAGGACTAGGCACCTTTGGTATTCACTGCGCTGAAATTGTATAGCACCTAACGGGCCTCTGAGCACCGATGTGATGTTTTACATATGATGAGAAGCATGTCTAATTGTCAGCCACATGATATTTTCGTGATTTACTGTTGTGAAAACAGTTTAAGTCTTTGCACTCGACTGAACCTGACAAACTGAAAGACACTTTTAGAGAAATCATGGGGCATATTTACAAGGGGATTGCACCATTGGAACCTCACTTTCTCTAATGTTCCCATGGCGCAGTGGCGTAGCTAGATCTATTGCCGCCCGGAGCGATCCCTCAGTTTGCCGCCTTGTGCATGTAAGAGCAGCGGGGGCGGCGGTCGACAAATTATTTGTTCCTGGGGGGGGGAGGCGTGGCGGTTGACAGACGACTTGCTCCTGCGGGGGGTGGGGTGGCGTTCAACAGACATCTTGCTCACCTCTGCCGCCCCCAAAAAGAGTGCGGCCTGGGGCAGGCCACCCCTCCACCCCCACCAGCTACGCCACTGGCAATGTCCTGCTCCATATTTACCAAGCTGCTTTAAGCCACTTTGTGTGGATTAATGCTGCTTTGTAAATATTGTCCCCTTTCACACAGTTATCTTTGTGAAAGGGGCGTGCAATGGGTGTTGCTGTGGATGTTTGACCGCAACACCCATTGCTTTTTGATGCCACAGGTTTACAAGGATGCGTAAATCTGAGGTAGTGCCAAAAACTAACGCCACTGGACACCTTCCTGCACATAAACAATCGTCCCTGCAACACAGACACCCTTGCACCATGGTGCAAGGGTGCCAGCATTACAGAGAATCATCCCTGCAACGCAGGCACCCTTGTACTGTGGCGTAAGGGTGTCTGTGTTGGCGCTAGCCAGCTTTCTTTTTAGCGCCAGCGCAAGGGAAAACACAATGGTGCACCGTATACTTGTAAATACGGCACATCCCTGTGTTTTTTAAATGACGCAGCGTGGCGCTGCTAAATTTCATGCAGCGCTGCGCTGCACCATTTCCTTGTAATAATCCCCCATGTCTCCTTTTACATTAACCATAATTGTGTATTCTAACATAACTGGGAGGCTTAAATGGTTGGAGAATGCCTAGTATTGCCAAGAATTTGAGTCACGAAGCATGTTAATAAAGCTGTGTAATCAATTTTGTATGGCCATGGAATGCTACCTACAAATATAACATTAGTTTTGACATTCCAAGCGTTTTCCACAAAGATGGGGTTCATCTGATTGCTGCTGGTATCACATCTTTCTAATCAACATTCAAAATTGTCTTGAACACTTCCTTCCTTGAGCTGTCTATGCCATACATATACCCAATGGCTTGTTTCCCAATCAACCTTTGGTTCCATTAGTGCAATCTACTTTTTACCCTCTCTTTTTATTTTTTTTTGTTATTTATCATTTCTGGATCGAGGGTCACATTCCATTCTAGCATACAGTGTTCCTTTTGGTTCCCCTGACAAGGCGATCATGAAACAGTTCCAAGTTGGGACTCTTGATATCAAAAATGTGCTGTTTCTTTCTCCTAAAATTAGTATTTTTGGTCCTTTCACTCTCCATGTTACTTCTTTCTGGCATGCAGAAATTGTGAGCCATTGGCAAGTCACAATCTTTGTGAAATACTTTAATTTACAATCTGATTGTTCTGGTGAACATTGACGTCAATCTTAAAGTCAGAAATACGTTTATTAAGAGAAATGCAAATCTCAATACAAAGAGCAAAATAACAGTACATAGTCACATGAAACATCTCTTGAATACAAGGAGAAGATAGATATACATACAATTAAACCTGGTCCATCTGAAAAGAAGGATTAATAATAAATCACAGAATGCGAAAACTATAATGCAAGAGGGAATAATTCTGCAAGTAAAAAAATAGAATAAAAGAAAGTGATGGAGGTTTGGAAACTTCTTGTTGTACAGTAGTTAGAGAAGATGAACGTCTAGCACTAGTTTCGATGAATGTTGTAACAGGTAGCCATAAACAAAGACGTTTCGTGGCCATAGTAATGGGGTACACAAAAGTTGTATCTAATCTGTGATTATAACAAATAGCATACCACCAAGCTTGGTAGGATAATTTGGAGAAGTCTTTCCAATTTTTAGGAATCTGCTGAAAGGGAACCGCCAATAAAAGGTCTACAATTTGTGTGTTAGAAGTGTGGTCTAACCACACCGGGGATAGACTTCCCAAAAATACATTGGGAACAGAAAAAGGAAAATTAGAGTGAAAAATTGAATTGATTTGGGCCCAAACCCTTTTCCAAAAATTCTGGACAAGTGGGCATGTAAAAAGTAAGTGATGAAGGTCCGCATGAGGGGAAGAGCATGACCAACAATCGTCCAAAACGCATGCATGTCTTTTATGCAAAGCAACTGGAGAAAGTAAAAGCCTATTATGAATGAAACAGAGTGTCTGTGTGGTGTTGGCAGCTCTCGAGGATTTCCTGATTTTACTCCATATTTTATTCCAAAAAGTAGTTGACCAGTCAACACCCAGATCTTGCTCCCAGGAGAGTTCTATCTTGGATTTGTCTCGTGGAGTGCATGAAGATTGTAAATAATTATAAATGACAGAAGCTTTGGGGTTAACTTGTAATAGGGAATGCAGTTTATCAGTCGGAGAATCGACAGGGGCGATGAAGGAGTTAGGAGGTGTGCAACGAGTGAACGCCTCTAGAATAGCTTGTTTTAAAAGTGTATATTTAGAATGGAAGGAGGATGGTAGACCAAACACACTTTTAACCTGTGCAAAGGATATGAACTGGTCTTGTAAGTATAATTGGTGAACCCAAATTAAACCCATTTGCCTCCATGATTTCCAGTAAAAAGGCTTATCACGTATCAATATCATGTAGTTAGGCCATATCGTGGAATTAGAGAGGAGAGTCCCACTGATAGAATCGGTTAAGTGTGCAGGTTTCAGAATCTTAGATGTGTATTTGATTACGGGGGTCGAAAGGTGTTGTGGTTTTCGCGAAAACGAGAGATACTCCTGAAAGGAGAAAGGAGAGACAAAGGAGAGCTCAAGTTTAGCCCACAAAGGGCGATAATCAGAGGAATGTGAGAGCCATCTTGATGATTGCCAAAGCAAAAAAGATTTTTGATATATAGGAAAATTAGGAAAATTAACACCACCCTCCGATTTTGGGCGGGTCAATTTTGATAAGGATATACGAGATTTTTTATTGCACCAGAGGAAAGAGGATAACAAGGTGTTTATTTTTTTAAAGAATTTTAAAGGAATGGATAATGGGATATTAGAAATCGTATAAAGAACTATGGGGGACAACATCATTTTTATGGTATCGAGACGACCCCACCAGGATAGGTAAAGAGGATGCTATTTAGCAGTTAAAGACGATATTCTCTGTAAACAATTATCCATGCATCTTGAAATTGTGTTTGAGATGGAGGGAGTGAAATGGAGACCCAGATATTTAATATATTGAGGACACCATGCAAAGGCTGAGAGAGCAAAATCATCTTTAAAGGTATACTTCGTTAAGGGTAATATTTCACATTTATCTTTATTTAGTTTATACCCAGATACGACTGCAAAAGAGTCAACTTCATGTAGAAATGCAGGGATAGAGGAATGGATTTGGGAGATAAATAACAATATATCATCAGCATATGTTGCCAATTTGATGTGAGTATCATTGAAGTTAAAGCCCTGAATGTCCTTGTTTTGACGG
Source organism: Calotriton arnoldi (assembly GCA_963921515.1). Taxonomy (NCBI): domain Eukaryota; kingdom Metazoa; phylum Chordata; class Amphibia; order Caudata; family Salamandridae; genus Calotriton; species Calotriton arnoldi. The sequence goes on along the minus strand of CAWUFW010004395.1, from coordinate 387,020 downwards.
ATCCGCAAAAGAAATGGCTCTAAGGCTAGGTTAAAAAGAAACGGGGACAATGGACAGCCTTGGCGAACACCCCTTCCCAAAGTGAAAAAGAGGATGACGCGCCATTGGCGCACACTGCTGCTCTTGGGTTAGAGTATAAAAGTGAGATTAAGGAGATTATCTTAGGTCCAAAGCCAAACCATTTGAGGGTTTGGAAGAGGTACGTCCATTCCACTCTATCAAACGCTTTTTCAGCATCCAATGCAATGGCGGCCAGAGGATGCGTAACATGTGAGGATTTAGATAGAATATCTGTGATAAAACGCCCCTTAACAAAACCCGATTGTTCCAAACCCAACAAGTCAGGAAGGTAGGAATCTAGTCGAAAGGCCAGAGATTTAGAGAAGATTTTATAATCAACATTAACTTAAGTCTTTACCCTCCTTGGGAATAAGACAGATGAGAGCTTCAGAAAAAGAGCCAGAGGATTTACCAGAGGACAAAAGGAATTTAATAAAACATGTAATTTGGGAATTAATAAGGAGGCAAAATGTGTAAAAAATTCGACTGTAAAGCCATCCGGGCCAGGGGCTTTGTCTTTTTTGAGTGCCAAAAGTGCAGCATGGAGTTCCTTTTGCGTGAGGTCGAATTCTTAAATTAGAAAGGTCAGGCTGGGCAGGAGAGGGTCGAGAAATGTTAGACAAGAACTGAGAGATATTCTGCTCTGTACGAGAGGTTTCTGAAGTGTAAAGCGTTTGATAGAAATGAAAAAATTCATTTAAGATTTCGTCGTCTTTATATTTCAGTTCCTGCTGGGCATTCATAATAGATTCTATATTAAGCTTGTTGTGCTTAACTTTTAAGTAATTGGATAGAACGTTGCCGGCCCTGTTCTGCCCACCATAAAACTTCGCACTGGATTTTAATAAGTAAGTAGAGGCATTATTCGTTGACTCCTTATTGACTTGAAATTTAACATTAATAAGTTCTGATAGACAGTCTTTTGATCTAGATGAGTAAAAAGAATGTTCAAGTCTCTTTATCTTAGCTAGGAGAGACATGGTAAGCTCCTTTGACTTTTTACGCTTTTTGGAGACATAACTAATAATAAAATCTCTAGCCGCTCCCATAAAGGCGTCCCAAATCACAGGAAAAGGGAGGTCATCAGTCTGATTGAATAAAAAATACTAATTGAAAAGGGAAGTAAAAGAAGAAATGAAAATCGGGTCCAGAAGAAGAGTATTGTTGAAGCGCCACTTCCGTGGGGCACAGGGTTTCTGTAAAATATCTAATTGCATATTAATAGGAGCATGATCAGAAATTAGAATGGATCCAATCTCTGCTGCCACTAATGACTGTGATATGTTGTGAGAGATGAAAAAATAGTCCAATCTTCATTGAGTGTGGTGAGCTGGAGAATAATAGGTGTATTCTTTAGTAGTGGGGTTGCAAAGTCTCCAGGCATCAATGAGTTTGTATTGTTTGATAGTCTGTACAAATGATTTGTGGGCCTTATGAGGAATAAAGGAGACCATTGAGTTACGATCTAAAAAGGGGTCATAAACTTGATTACAATCACCTGTGAGTATAACATTTTCATCAATACAGTCTGCAAGTTGCTGAGCTAAGGACGACCAAAAGGAGGGGTCACCAACAGTGGGCGCGTATACATTTAACAAAGAGACTGGAACTTTGTTAATCAGGAGCTTAGTAAACAACCATCGACCATTTTCGTCAGAACATTGTGATAACATTTTAACAGAAAGTGATTTACGGCATAAAGTAAGAACCCCATTCCGCTTGCCATCACCCAGTGAGTAAAAGACCTCCCCAACCCAACCTCTCCTCAATGTTATGGATTCCTCTGCTGTTAAATGAGTATCCTGTAGACATGCTATATCTGCACCAAGCTTGGCTAGATGAGTCAGAACTCTTTGCCTTTTAATTGGAGAGTGGAGACCTCTCACATTCCATGAGACAATATTTAAAGACATACGTAAAGTAAGAGAATGAGTATGAAACAACTATCCATAAAAGAAAACAAATAAGAAAGTGTATACCAGGAGACAGACCAACTAACTGCAATATGAACCAATTTTGCAAAGAGGAAGTAGGGATAATAACAAAAAAGTGAATCTACATGTGACAAATGCAAGGTACAATAAGGGAGAACATTATACGAGAGATTAAGACATGAAGAAAAGGAAAAGAATAGGTCAAGGAAATAGAGATGAGAAAAAAGATAAAGAGTAAAGGGTAGAAATAGGAAAAAAAGAGGCATTGTGCAAAGACGAATTAGAGGCAAATGACAATGAAAGAGCGAAAAAGAGAGAAGGTACTATTAAAAATAGAAAAAGGGAAAGGAAGAGAAAAACTATACCTAGAATGAGTCCAAAACATAAAGAGGGTGGGGAGGGGTGAGGCCACACGATGACACGTCCGGACTCCACAGGGTGAGACGGGGGAAACTTCGGGAAGAGCGACCACAAAACATGAGGGAGAGACAATGCAGAGAGGAACCTGTAGAAAAAAAGAGTTAGTTAAAGCAGTTACAACATTATAAAGATATAAGCATCAAATATAACCTTATAATTATAAACCTGAATAAACAAACATGAAATTACACTAGATAGAGCATAACATTATATAAGCTATTGAATATTCTATGAGCTACACTAACATCTCAATGGAGTAGATACATGAGTACGTATCTAAAGTTACTACGAGAAGAAAGACATCAAGGATGAGATTTCGAAATGTCCATCTTCTCAGGACAGTGAGAGTTCAAGAAGCTTTTGAGCTTGATCGGGTCATCGTAAGTAACGGTACTGTTGTTGAAAGTTACTTTGAACAAGCATGGATGAAATAAGCCAAATTGTGCACCAATAGAACGCAAAGCAGGCCTCATGGCCAGAAATTATTTTCTTCTGTCTGCTGTGGGCTTTGCATAGTCCTGCGAGAAAAAGAGTTTGTTTCCTGAGGATGAAATCCGCTTCAAGGATCGGACTGCCGCTAATACCTTGAGAAGATCTGTGTACTCTAGAAAGTAGAGTATAACACCTCGTGGTCTGCGTTGAGCAGATGGCGAAGAATGTAGAGGACCTAATCTATGAGCACATTGAATGTTCAAGACGGTGGTTTCCAGCAACTTGAGCACCATCGGCAAAAAAGATTTGAAAAAAGCTGTAGGGTCAGAGCCCTCCGGCAAACCATAAATGCGTAGGTTATTCCTCCTATTCCTATTTTCAAGGTTTTCGATTTGCTTCTGGCAAGATGCAACATGTGATTGAAGAAACACAACCTGATCGCAGGTCGAACTCAAGGAGTCCACACATTGTTCAACTGCAGTAATTCTCTCTTCCATTTTTGCCCATCCATCTGTCAAAACTTGTATCTTCGAATTAGTCTCCTCTACAAATGGACGAAGCGCACGTATTTCTTCTAAAAGAAGATCCAATGAGACTGATGAAGTTTGCTTTGGTGGAGACGGTGGGTCTTTTTTCAACCGCTTGGTTGATACCTTGGTGATGGTAGAGGAAGAGGCAGAGGCGCTTTTTGGAGAAGAGGCCGGAGAATCTTCCATATTGAGACGATGAGCATAAAAGTGTGCACGAGAAATAGATGGGCGATTTGCAGGAGCCACTAGCGATTTAACTGTTTTCAGTCTGCCCATGAAAATAACGGCTAGAAATGATCTTACGTAAAAAAGGAATTAGGCAGATAAAAATTTCTATCACATGTAAAGATAAGCAGGCATATGAGATTACAACAATCTAAATAATGAAATTACGTGCAGTCAAAAGCTGTAGGAGTTGTCATGCCCATAAAAACTTAAAGAACGTGTAATACATAGGAAATAGTAATACCAGGATAAGCAAGATTAGGTTAATAGTTCATACAAATGAGAGATGTCATAAAAGCCTCTGGTAAAAGGAAGAGACTTTAATTGTCAGAGAGAGCACCATGTACCAAGTGTATGATAACATACATGTCAATAATATCAAAATACATATGTAACCGAACAAACAATGCCACATTCATAAACACCTGCTTAAATATCATGGAGTCAAAAAGAAACCAGAAATAAACATGCAAGGAAAGTCAATGTAGGCAAATGACTTGTGGCGGTGAGTGAAGCGCGCTAAATTCCATGAGGAATCCTTCATAGAGGGGCTCAATAGAAGCAAGATGGCCGCTAGTGACTCAGGTAAAGAAGGAAGAAATCCTGTCCTGAACGTGAAGAAAGAAGGCAAAACGTTTTGAAGTAAAATGCACTTAAAAGTGCAACTGCTTGTAGGCTGTGTGCATCTCAGCACGTGGGGAATAGAAGCACAATGAGGCAGAAATGAGTTGCTGCAGAGGGAGAATAAGTCTCCTCGGGTCGCAAGTAAGACAAAATGGCGGGCGCCATGAGCGTCGGGAGAAAAATTAGGAATTCAGGCCAAAGGACGTTTCCTCCCTCGATGAAAAAGACTCTGCCTGTTACCGCTTAAGTTCCGAGAGCCGCGCTGGTAATTCCGCCGCTCGTCTTCATCGACGAGTCATCATAAAACCCTCGTCCGCACCGCCGTCACCGGGAGCTCTACGGAGACGCCACCATCCTCCGTGGGCGCAAGCCACGTCCCCCCATTGATGTCAATCTTAGATCAGGACGTTCAATCTTGGGCAAGCTGCATGCCCTGTCATTAGAAAATTGTAATGCCTAATGCCATTAAAAAAAAAAAAAATGTCCTAGGGTTTTACTAAAAGAGATATACATACACAGAGCTATTCACAAAAGTAACTTACACTTGTGCTGCGTAAGTTATAATTTTCAATTAAACAATCACATTTTCACTATAATGCTCACTTACTACTTGATTTTTATAGGTTTTATTTTACTGTAAATTTAATAAAGTAGTTGTTCTTACAATTTTTTTCATACTGGACAACTGACAATCACCTGATCCTTGCATCCTTGCTTTCAGTTGGCTAGCAGCCCAAACCCTTAGACAACCCCTTGTTGACGTTTGCTATAACTTTTTTTCAGAAGTTAATTTCCCCCTGCCTACCTTACTGTAAGGAGTGTGTTTTTCTCTGTGACTTTGAGATAGGCAAGGAGACAAATTGGGACCAAGTCCAACCCAGGTAATTGTAATATCCTTTCCATTCAACTGTTGGAATTTGATTTGTATGTTTTTGTAACCTTTCTAAATCATATTTCAATTAGTCACAGATGTGTCTTTCATGTTATATGTTCTTTTCCAAATGCACTTCCTAATGTCACTGCATACTATTTTCCTTTTGTTCTTAACCTTGATGCTTTCAAGTTGTTGCTTTCTGTTCTTTCACATTTCTTGAATTTAATATTCTAATATCAACTCTATTTCTACAGTACTATTCTTTATGGTTTTGTTAATTTGCTTTATTATTACAATTGTCTCAACATTTTGGTCTTTTTGTTTTAATTTCTAATACTCTAAAGCACACCATCAGGCTCCTTTGGGGCACCTCTTTCTGTACCTACAGTGACTTCACCCTTTTGCTGCCACCCAGCCACTTGTATTGACAGCTGCAGCTGTCCACGACAATGAAGAGATCCTGCAGGTGCAGCTTCTTTTAGATGAGGAAGTGGAGGCTAGCCCATCATCTTTTCCTGTCTCACTGGGTAATGCAAGTATCATTCCTGGGTGTAGGCTCATTACCTGCTCCTTCAAAATACTAAAGCCTCACATGTGTAGACAGTTGGCTGTTAAAAACTAGTTTTACACCTTTACCTAAGGCAACCACCTGGTCCACATACATTGTTTGCACTACATGCAACAGACAAGCCATACTGCTGTTTCAGCAGACATGCCAGCAGCCCCACCCCATTTCCTCCAACACTCTCCACAAAACCCTCCTCTGCGCCTGCAGCAGAAGTGAGTGAAATGTACATGTTGACTTGCAGAGTGGCTACATTTGAGGAAACTTGCCTTAAAGGTGGATAGATAAAGGTTACTTGTGGAGTAACTTACACAAGTGCTTACATCTCTGCAGTTCAGGAACACACCTGCAGTCACCCTCCTTATTTTTTTCCTGTTTTGATATTTTTTAAAACAATATGTCTCCAGGTTTCTTTTTAATGTCCACATTCTTTTTAATCATTTTTATCACCTTCTTTTAGGTTTTAGCTTGATTATTTTCCAATTGTTTTTCATTTGGAGCCACCTCACATGTTCACCTTGGAAACCCAACTGTTCTTTTCAGAGCCAACATAGATGCTCCTAAGAGCCTGTTCTATATAGTTATACACAAGGTTGCACTTTGTCGATTTTTCACACAATCACTTACATTTATTTCTTTTGATGTCTTTCTTCAACATTTTCATGTCTTTTATGAACACTTTGGGGCATATTTACAAGGAGCTAACGCTGCCACAGTGTCACTTTTGTTTGGCGCCATATTTACAAAGTGTCACTTTTTCACTGCTAGCACCTATTTTTGTTAGCGCCAGATCTACACCTGCAGTTTTTTGGTAATGACATGCAAGGTAGGCGTTCCCCCAGAAAAAGCATTGCAAAACTGAGGCAGCCGTATTTACAAGGATTTTTGGAAACAGTGCTACTTCTGAAAAACAGGCGCTGAGTCTCATTAGTGGCAGTTTTTTACCACTACGGAAAAGCAGGTGTAAAAATGACGCATGCACACTGTTATAAAGTAGAACATACCCAAATTACTTTGGCATGCTCACCTACACCATGGATCTACTACTATCGCAGGTCGGAGCATCAAGGAGATGATCACCACCACAGAGGCAGCGCAGGAGAAGGGAACAGACATACCGTCAGAGGATTACTTTCATTGACCTCCAAAAGGAGGAGTTCATTGCCCATTACAGGCTCAGGAGGGAATCCATTGTCTGCCTCCTGCACCAGATTGCACCAAGGCTGCAGACAACAGTGCAGCACTACACCAACATACCTCCGCAGGCCAAGCCACTGGCTGTTCTGCACATGCTGGCATCTGGAACTTTCCAACCCACCACAGCCAGTGGCAGGAGTATCCCAGGCATCCTTCTCAAGGTTCTTCCCCTCCATCCTGGATGCCATCATAAGCCTCACACCCCAGTACCTCTACTTCTCCAACACAGCGCAGCAACAACAGGAGAACAAGCAAGTCTTTTATGCCATTGCAAGATTTCCACATGTGTTGGGGCCAATGGACTGCACCCATGTGCAACTTGTGCCTCCAGCGGCAACATCACACACCTACCGCAACAGGAAGCACAGCTATTCAATGAACGTGCAGGCAATTGTGGACCATCTGGTCCTCTTCATAAATGTCCTTGCAAAGTACCCTGGCAGTGCTCATGACTCTTGCATCTACCCGCATTCCACATTCAAAGAGCGCTTCCAGAATGGGATCTATGAGAATGGCCTACTGGTTGTTAAGTATTTCTCAAGCACATGACGGACCACATGGCAGTCAATTATGTAGGAGTTCATTGACATGTCAGTCTTGGGTTGAATGAGACGTAGTTGGTGTGGGCCTACATAGTTGTGCCATACTACATGGCATAGGCTCAACACCATCCTGCAAGTCACACATTTCGAGACCGCCTACACCACTGTGTGCCACATGTACAAGTGATCTGTGCTGATGGAGTATTACTTTTCATGATGTTCTGGTAGAGCAGCTCCCCAAATCATATCAATGTCGCAATGCAAAGCTTGTCTGCATAACATTGCAAGGCCTCATAGGTATGCAGTATTGCGAGCAACAGCAAAGTGAAGCATTCATTCCCCCTACGTTAAGGATGTGTACCATGGGCCTTGCGGGGGCCTTTGCCATGCAACACCATTGAAGATCTCATACATTTCCACACATCCTATGTTCAGGGACCCTGGGACTGTGTGCAAATAGTGTGCCTCCCAATGGAAGGTGAAATGCAGATACATAATTACATGTCTCTTTGTCATGTGCAATTACTATGTGTCCTACATTCCGCAGGACAGATAGAAGGAGGAATTGCATAGATTGTGAGATTTTTGGTGCTGGAATGTGTCCCTTAAAGCATGACATCATGTGAGGACACTAAGCTGACACACGTGCACCATGGTGCAAGAAGGGGGCGTTGGCACTAGTCACTACCATGTGAAGGGACGAATGCGGACAAACCGTGGATGTGCTGTATGTTAGGAAATGGTACATTCCACTCTTTCACTTTCGATGCAGGTCAGCAAAGCCATATTACATCAGTGGCAATAACTGCTAAATGAGACTCTGTGTGTGCTTTTAGTAGTGTCAAAGACCCTCACAAATGCTGCTATTTATTTATTTATTTTTGTGTTTTATAGAGCGCGAACTTGACCCGTTAGGGTATCAGAACGCTTTACAGGAAACATAGAAATGTACAATAGGCTTGGAATCACAATAATATACAAAAGGTAAAAGAGGGCAGGGTGCAGGATATATGAAAGATAGTGGACACGAATGTACGGTTTGCATTTTATAGTTGCTCGAAACAAGTCCCCAGGTTTCTAGGAGAGGTGACTAGGTAATCCGAGGGGAGGCGCTAGTCAGGAGTTAATCAGAGTCTCTGTGCTGGTTGGAGGCAACACTTAAACGAGGAATTTACCCATAAGGAAGGTTTTGGCCTCCTTTTGAAGCGTGTCAGTGAAGGGATTCTTCTGATGGTGGGCGGGAGAGAGTTCCATATTCTCGGAGCGGCCCCAGAGAAAGCCCGATTGTACGTTTTTTCTTCCGGAAGCGTGCAGGTTGTAGCAGGAGGTCTCTGGCGGATCGGGAGTTTCTGGTTCCTCCGGATACCACAAGTTTCTGTGCAAGATAAGCAGGGAGTTTGAGTATAAGGCCTTGGGTGTGATACAGGCCAGTTTAAGCTGTATTCTAGCCTCAAGAGGAAGCCAGTTCAAAGCTTTAAGGTGTGGAGAAATGTGGTCGAATTTTCTTGAGCTGGTAAGAAGTCTGGCGGCAGTGTCGAGGCAGGCTTTTAAAGGTGCCAGGGAGATCTTTGGTAAACCCGAGAGGGTAGAGCAGCCATATTCCAGTCTGGAGATGACGAGTGCTACTTGTAAAATGATGAATCCAAACACCCTGTTGAAGCAAGGCAATCCCTGTCTCTAGTCTGTATGTCCACATGTAAATCCCATGGTCATGAGGCATGAGATATATCCTAGACCTGTGAAACTGAGAAATATTGTCATATATGAACCTCACAAAATCTTGTCTACCATGCTACTTTATGTCAATCCTCATATGCACACATCACATCCTATGTGTACATTATTTTGTTGTGCACAACCTCTATCTCATCCAAGGTCCCAGACTGTGCAACAAGGTATCAGTTCAGGAATGACAATAGTAGCCAATAATAGACACAATAGGTGAATGTGAAACATGTGTCAACTAAATGGCAAATTGACTCTCCTTACTGGTGACAAATCATCACCTGCATGACGTTGGCACCCACCAGTATGAAAAATAGTAAGTGCATTACAGTGGACAGTACACCTGTATGTGTAGCACAGTGTCAGTCATTTCCAATCCCTACTTGCATATATGCCACACAATGTTATGTCATGTCTTTTACAGTAAGCAAGGTGTATGAGTCAAGTAGGACACATAACAGAATGGGCATGAATGTTGGGCCCTCCCTTGTCATGACTCTTAACTAATTGTACACCTTTTGTCTTTGCAGTGGACCAAAGATACACTGTGGACCATGACTCCTCTGAAACACCCACGAACGGAAACCCAGCGGAGCTACAAACATGCCTTGTGTAGCACCAGGTCCATCATTGAGTGGACATTTGGAGTTTTAAAATCCCGCTTCAGGGGCCTTGACATATCTGGGGGCCGATTGCTATACTCGCCATCTGTGGTGTGCAGAATAATATTGGTGTGCTGCATATTACACAACATATGTGTAAGGACAAATGTGCCATGTGCTGATGACAATGGGGAGCAGGAACTGCTGAACAATTAAGAGGAGGAAGATCAGGAGCCTCATCGAATTACACCATCAGTTGCTGCAGCGGAGGGAACACATCTTCAACAATTTCTTCACAAAAGCATGAGTGTTGTATATGATATCACACAATGAAGACAGATCTAAGTTTGTTAATCTATATGTAAATAAATGTATGAGCACTACCACTGTGTATGCATTTTGATTCCATAGTCACAGTGAAGACCTAAACATTCACATTTGACATGCTACTAATTGTCACACAGAAAATGTATGTTGCTATGTTTAACAAACAGCATTTAACATCATCTGGTACAAATGAAATAGTGTGTGTGTGTGTGTGTCTCTCCTGCTGCTAGCCATTTGTACAGCCTCATACTTGTTGACAATAGTAGAGGCCACTTATAGTATGTTGACTGTGAACTGTTCCACATAGTATGTGCATGGGAGCACAGCCCCAAAACTACAGTTGTCATATGCTATATCAATAACTGTATCCACATGTTAGATCCATTAGGTGATCTCATATCACACATACAAATGCTACATCCTATACTTTGCCAGTGCAACTGAGTTGCATGTGAACACTCACTGCAAAGCCCACGCAACACCGCCTTGATGCAGAGTGTAGTTATGGTGTGTCAGCCTCTGACTACTGTCATGGAGGGCACATTTCCTATCTGGGATGGACCACATGATAGAGGCTTGACAGGGAAGCCATGATCACAGTGGCAGACTATGCAAATATATGTGGTACTGGATACACATCTGAACATGGCCGTGATTGTGAAGTATTTGGAATGCATGTCAGTTGCACATGCTATGATATAGGGAGCATTTAATGAGAAGTGGCATGGTCCACCATGGACTTACAACAGTTTAGATAGGAGAGGTTTCATATGCCTCTGTGTGATGTGAGGTACTTAGCCAGTGTCCATTGTTACATGTTATACCTGCCAAGTGTTCAGTATAGTTAGCAATGTGTCCTGATATGGGTCCTTGACATATCAGGTACACTACGTTGTGAGACAATACATGTACTCTGCAGACATTGTACATCATACTGTGGCAAATGCCTGGGGCCATTGTAGTCTGCAGAAGGCACACTAATGTACAGTAAATGTCCCATGGTGTTGCAATTGTATTGTGGATCAATTGCCCTGCATTTGTATTTACTGCTTAGTACGTCTGATATGATAGATGATAGGAATGTGTATGCTCACTCTTAGCTGCAAGATGAATGTAGGCTATAGGGGCTGCTACCTTAGATGTTGTGTAAATAATATTGTTTCATGATGTTTGTACCTGTTCCTAGTCACCCTGTAACTGACAGTCATCCTTATTGCTTCAATAGACAATATGATTCCAGAGCAGCTCAGGCAGCATAACAAATGAAAGGAGCACTACCACTACCTCAGACAAGTTGCAAACACACTGAGGACCATGAAGAAACGGTACGAGGAGAAGGCGGCTCAGGGGAAGTGGAAGAGCTTTACTCTAGGACCACCAACCCGAGGGGAGAGGAGCTCAGGTAGGAATGGACAATCAGGGCAAGGTTTCTCAAAGACAGCCATACCCAGGCCATCCACAAGTGGACCATTCTAACCACCTGGGCCCACACCTCAGGCCACAGGAAGGCCTGGCTCATTTGAGCTGGAACTGAAAAAGGACCTTTCAGACTTAAAATTTCGGGTAGCAGTCTTGGAAAACAAGATAGACCAGGCATTGACGCTCCTCCAAGAACTGAAGCAGGCAGTGGGAAGACCCAGGCCACTTTAGCCACATGGAGACTTTCTGCCCTTCCCCCGTAAATACTTTCAATGTGGGTCATCATGTTTTATAGCTTAGTTTAGGTTATTGTAGTGATAGTGTAGGGGTGGTGGTTTTAGGGGTTTTGTAGGGGTGGGTTACTATTTTAGTGGGTAGGGTTACTTTTTGTTTTTTGGGGTGGGGTAGATGTGTTTCATATGCATAAAAAAAACAAAAATAGCCTTTTATAAAAATACAAAAAAATATGATTGTTTAGGATTCTATGTGTAGGTGGTGATGTTTAGTTGTAGTTTTTGTTGTTCTTGTGTGAAGACGTGTCTTAAGGGGAGAGTGGGGTTGATATTTATCATGTCAAGCTAAATGTGTAGAGTAAGGTAGGTTAAGTTAAGATGTTTTTAGATAGTAGGTAGGATAAGATAGTGTAGGTTAGAATAGTTAGTATAGGGTAGGTAGTTTTATATCTTTTTACTTTTCTCTTGACATTAAATTTCATTGTTTGCTACATACAGGTCATGATTTACTGTGTGGGCGTTAGCATGTGTGCTCAGGCTATTTTATGTACATGCATATGTCTTTGCTAGCAGTGTTTGACAACATGTGTGAGTAGGGGTCTTACCTATGGACAGGGATCTGTCTGGTTGGCCATGGCTTTACAACATCTAACTCCTTTCATCATGACCAGAGTTGGTTATCTGCACGGTGTCACACATCGTTTTTAATCAGTCCCATTGACTTGTATGTGTAAATGCCTCCTCTGGCTGTTGCGATTTTGGTCCTGGCAGCCAACTTACTGCCACACAGTGATGGCACTCTCATTATACATTTACTCTCATGTGCCTACAACACCTACATCATGTATGACCATATCCAATGGACTGACATGGCAGGCTATTATAAAGTGATATGTGTCAGGCAGCTACCCAGATGGTAGTAGTGCTGGGAATTGTGACATGTACCTATCGAGGTGCATATTCACATAGAAATGGCACTACATGGAGGTGCAAGAAATTTAGCAGCACCACCCTGTGTAATTTCAAAAACAAGAATACGGCATACCCCATGTTTCCCTTTGCGCTGGCATTGAAAAAAAAGCTGAGCGCCAACACTGACACCCTTGCGCCATGTTGCGTGGGGGCCTGTGTTGGTGCATGGCTGTTCTTTTTGCACCAGCATAAGGGTGTTCACAGGGTTGGCACATATTCCTGTAAATACAACCCATCCATGCATTTTTTGCAATGATGCAGCTTGGCGCTGCAGATTTCTTTGCATTGGAGCGCTGCACCATTTCACTGCATATATGCCCCCTGGTCCTCTGGTATACATCACTTGCATTCTCCCCCACACCCAGTCATATTTAGTAGATGAGAGGAGGTCAGGTGGTTCCTACCATGGCAACTGACACCTGTATGGTCTACGCCGCATTCCAGGGCAGCTGCGTACCATGTAGTTTATTCTAGGCGAGTATGGATGTGACTCTTGAAATGTCCCTATGTGTAGGTACTACCCATGGCCCACATATCCCCCACCCCTCAGGTGTGTTGCTCCTCCTGTGAGGTACCAATTCTATGCTAGGTATTTGGAGGCTAGGTTAATGTGCATGTGCCCAAGTGAGACAGAGAGGCATCTTTCATAGACATGTGCTGCAACGCATGGCCATAAACCATCTTGCTGCACCAAGCTGTGTAAGTAGGAAAGTGCCGGGTTGCCCTGTGTTTACACCAATACAACGCATCCCTGTGCTTTCCTCTAAGCACATTCAGCTAGTTAGCACCAATGCAGGTACCCTTGCACCAAGGTGCAAAGGTGCCTGCTTTGGCGGACGTCTGCTGTTTGCGGACCTGCACTGGCAGAAAGGAAAGGAATTTGCTGTATCTTGTAGATACGGTGCATTCCTGCCCTTTTCTTTTGACATTGGTTAGCCCAGCTTGAAGACTTGCAGCGCTGCCCTATGTCAACATATTATCAAAATACCCATGAGCATTCCATTGATGTCATGTCTACACATAGATGAGCCAGGAGCCTACCCTTTGGCCTGCAGACAGTCGGACAGAGTGCTGGGACAAAGCTGCGTGGACTGCACGACATTACATAGTTACCCACATTGGCCCTTGTTGTAACTTACACTGTTGCTGCTGTAGTTCGTCATAGTCAGCACTGTCCTGTCCCTCAACTCCAACCACTGACTCCTCAGAGATGACTGCAGACACCTGCTCCTCTAAGGGATCCAGCTCCTCCTGATTCGGTCTGCAATGCTGCCTTGAGATTGGTTGCCAGTTTCTCATTTGTCTTGTGTTTACAATCGTGACAGCCCTTCTTACAGTCACTCACTGTCCTCTTGACTTCAACGACGCTGTTCACCTTTTCCACTATGGACTGCCATATTTTCTTTTTCCTCCCCAGTGGCACTTTGGAGCTGATGAAAAGCTGGTGTTGGTGCTCCGCCACCTTCGTTATCAAGATCTCATTCTCCTCCTGCCTGAACTTGCACATAAACTCTGCTTCTTCCCCTGGGACTCTAGCTGGTCATCCTGACTGGTAGTGGGGTTGCTGGGGTTGTTGTGCTGTGCTGTGCTCACTCCTGGCTGCTCCATTGCTGTTTTGAGGTAAGAGAAAAGTGACGCTAGGACAGCTAGCATCTATTTTCTGGCAGCTAATTGGCCGAATGTCACTTTTTCTGCATTAGCGTGATTTTTTTTTACGACTCAGCGTACACATCAGTGACAGTTTTTCTGATGCCGGCCTCTTTCTAACGCCATGGAGTGCCGTTTGGTAAATTTGACGCTAACATGGCGTTCGGAACTGTCGTACTGCTGCAGCAAACAATGTTGGCGCTCCGCTGCGGCAAAACAGCAGACTGCCAGTTCTTGGAAATATACCCCTTTATCTCTTATATATTTTTATTGCAATCTTGATAGCACAGCTGTCACTGGACCTTATGTTATCAAATGAAAAAATATTTAAGAAGTACTACTAAGAGAGGCGCTTTGACTCCACCCAAAAGGTATTGGCAGATTTTGCCTGGGCAAAAGATGTGTGCTTCTGCTGAAAAATAGTGCTTGCATGGCACTTTTTGGCTTCTGGGCCTGCTTCTGCCCGATACAATAGGACTGAAATGGTTATGGTGACAAGCCAGTGATCAAGCCTGGGCAGTATGAAACATTACAATAAAGGTAGTAGGCCTGACTTTTTTATTAGGGTAAATTGTCATTACTTTCTGTTAAAGGTTGTAGATACTCATTTTGTTACACAGAATCTCACAGATCACCATACATGCAAGGGTTTTGATGTTGGTTACTCCCTGTGAGAAATGTTTGGGATAGAATATTTGCATTTGACGATCCATGTTATGTTGTTTTAGGAAGGGCTGTACATTATTTTACCAATAATTATGTAAATATTTGCAATTTTATGACTATATACCAATATTTGCTTTGTGGGAAAGCTTATGTGGAATACAATAGGTCAGAGATGGGTAAGCCAATGATAAAGTCTACAGGCCTGATTGGTTCATCCAACAGAGTTATGTCAGATAACCTTATGTTTGGTATGTTTGTGATAAAACATTGAGACAAGTCCCTTAGGCCTGACTTATTTCTTGTGAAAAACATGTGCTAAGGCCAGTAGGCCTTTAAGCGTGGATTTTTATTACACTATAGCAAAGCTTATAGCCAGGTAAATTGTTCCACAGATTTTCAGTAAATGCTGTATTAAGCATAGATTTTGGTATTGGTCACCCTCTCTGACTCTCCCTGGGGGGAGACGATTTGAACTTTGACAAACTTCACAGAACCCTTTTAGGAGGGCCTGGTAGGTTTAATTGTCTACCAGGCCCTTGGAATGAAAAAAAATGTTAAAAACTCTACATACATACACACACATACATAAAGGATCTTGGAGTTAGCCCTCTTCTGTCTGTTTGAGTGTCTTTCATATTTGATCCTCCCAAGAAAGTATACTACAGGCCCCATTTCTGTCATTCGCTCAATTCAAAAAGTAGAATGTAGCTGGACTTAAGGTCAGGCATGCCCTGTATTTGGAGGACTCTGCTTCTGGGAGTGGACTGGGCAATGATAATGCTAGACAGCCCGTCAGAAGTCACTAGAGTTCACCAGAACCTGGTGGATAGTCTGGTGGGAGTAGCGCTGAGTGAGTTTATTACATTGGAAACACCTGATACCAAGGTAAGTGTCCCACATCATTTATACAAAATTCAACTCCAATTGGAGGGGGACATACCCAAAAAAATCAATGTTCTCTTTTGGGAGGACTTAACTTCCACGGGGTGCCATCCCCATCGGCAAGCATATTATTACTATTCTATGTTTTTCCTGCGGCCCCGTATGAGTAAACACTGCTTCAAGCTGGCTTGTTTTTTGTGCAATACAGAATGGAATACCCTCCCATCTGACGGGAACTTTACCCATGACAGCATTTAGAGTTTGTAGGCTGATGCCCAGGGTAGACAATTGTGGTTGTGCAACTTGAGCAGTCTGCGCAGGGTTAAGTGTTAAGGTTAGCATACCGAACTGTGTAAGACATCTATATATTGTAACTAAATCTTTGTATGATCGCAAGGTAACGCAAGTCCTTAAGTGGAATTTACTAAGCTGAATTCCATGACTTTGTAAAGAAATGTAACGCAACGCAGTGGCTTGTTCTGCGTTGTATTACATTTCATTGTGGTAGGCATTCCATAGGTGGAGCATGGGCTTTACCAAGCATTCACCCAAGTATTTTGATGCAATCCAAGATTTACTAAAAGTAGTAAACCAGGGATTGAGGGAAAATGTGTTTGTTTCTCCTTGTTACTTCCTCTTTCTTTATGTGATGCATTTTGCATCATGCATAGAAAGAAGAAATTGCCTCATAGGATTGTTTTTGTGCATCAAGGTGTCCCTTCCTGCACAAAAACAATCCTGCCTGAATCGCAACACACTTGCAGTGTGAACGAAGAGTGCATGTGTTGGTGCTAAGCAGCCTCAAGAGTGCCAGCACAAGTAGAGAGCTGAAAAGCCTCATATCTTAGTAGATATGGTGTTGTTCAACTCTCCCATTAATGCAGCTCAGTGCAGCAAGTTTGCTTGCTGCCCTGCATTGCGTGCACTTTTTGCAAATATGCCAATAATATTTTACATGTCCTTGGAGTGAAAAAGGACCCAAGCCCATTTTTCACTGTAGCAAGGTTGCTGTGTCATAGGAAACACTGGGTTACTTTGTAACACTTAATAAAGCTAACTTCAGAACGGCAATAGCTAGAAAAATACTTCAAAGACTCATTTTTACAAGTACACAGGCACATGTAACTCACACCTAGAGATCTACCCAGGGGAAGAAAGATTCTGCTATGTTGGATTTTGTCAGGGCACTGTAGGATTTTTAGGGTCAAACCTCCAGGAAGTTATGTCAAAGTTGGTAGGGTTGCCCTGGGAACTTTTCCTCTATTGGTCAAGGAGTCTCCCCCACCCACTGCATAGCAGAGTCCCAGAAATGTTTGTACATCCGAATATAGAGGTCTTCACCAGGACCAAGACGAGCAGCAACCCAACGATGCCTTCCTGGGCACTGACTTCAGACTTAGCCTGCTCAGAGTTTTCCCACCTTGATGTCGAGAGTCTCGAATTTCCTACTGGAGCCCAGGCTCCCATTGAGGTCCTGCACTTCATTAGACCACTATTGATGAGCACCTCTTTGGATTCAGCCTGCATTATGACTAGGGCTCCCGGTTTTATGGTATTTTTTTTTTTTACATTTCCGTCTGTATTTATCCATATTTATTTTTTGTCAACTTTATCTGTATTTATCCAAATTTATTATGTGTTTTGTGAAAAAAATAAAGCTGAAACTGGTATATTTCCACATTTATTTAACCAATAAATATGCAGTAATGCTTGAATGCCTGCCAGGTTTCAGTGATATGAATACCTGCAAAAGATAAATCAATGCACTTATGTGAAAATATGCACATTTCAGTATCAGCCTTGTTCATATCTACTGTTGTTTAAGCCTCTTTACTAAAATTCCTTTCTTTTCTAACCTCCTTACCTATCAATTCACACAGTTATTAGCCTGGCAGTCATGGCAAAGTGTATTTAGAATCACTCAAAAAGCACCCAATTTCCGTTTTTATCCACATTTAAAAATAAATACAGACAGGAAAATAAATGGTTTTCTGTCTGCATTTATCTGTAAAAATCAGTAAAAACTGAAAACCTGAGAGCCTTAATTATGACCCGTTGATGGCTTTGCCGACGCAGACTTTTGTCCCCCCAAAAAAACGGTAATCTTACCACCGGGACAAACCTAGCCTCTGTATCCTTAACTTTTGACGTTGACCCGGCCTAGCGCGACCAGATACCCGTGGTTGATGCTTTCTGGTGTTTAGTGCTAGAAACATCTAAACATTTAAAAATTGACTTCTCCAGTTCCTTACATCCGATTTTTGTCATTTTGGCTTCTATTTGTTCATTAAAATTGTCTGTATTATTATAAATAAGAGTAGGATTTTTATTGTGTTGTGTTTTCTGTTTTTTAACTGTACTGTTACTTATAAATGCTTTACACAGTTCTTCTGAGTTAAACCTGTCTGCTTTGTGCTACAGCTCCCAAGGGTTTAGCTCAGGTTTAAATTATTGAGACCTAACTGGACCTGGTAAGGAACAGTGCCATTATTACTTGAAGAGGACTATCATCCACTTCAACAAATAATCCACTTTTTCACATTTTGTACCGCTGTTTACCACGCAGCCCCATCGTACTATTAGTTTAATGTTTACCAATAAATGCATACACCATCAGAATCAGTTTTATGTTTAACACATAACTCAGTTAGTTGGAAACTGGCATCTCTGAAAGTAGTTCAGTAATCAAAGATTTATGTCACCATTTTTGGGGCTCATCAGTTTGCTGCAGCAGATGTAATAAGTAATACATTAAAAGTAAAGTAATTTAGTAAAAGTCGCACATAACACCACATCAACTGAATTGTGAGTAATAATATGAATCAGATAAATCGGCTGCAATTTTCAAAGAAAATATGCACTGCCTTTAAAAAAACTCACAGCACCCTCTATTAGAAGCAGTTTTTGAGACATTATATTCCTGTGTCAGGGCACAGGTTGAGGTTAGGGATATCAATGTTATAAATTATAAATGTTTCACTTTTGCCTCATTAGGATGGTTGTGAAATAGTTAAGGACAAAAAGATACAGTTCTACGAGGATGGGAGGTAGGCGTGGAGAGAACGCCACCTGCCATCTCCTGTGGCCTCAGGGCGTGTTTCAAAAGCGATTACACTCCTCGTTGCCTTGCACCATTTCTCCCGCTCGCCTCTGGCACGCTGTAAGGAAATCTGTGTATCATTTCTGGAGGAAAATATGGCCCAAACAGAAACTTACTTTTTGGAAGCCCCTGGGGAGAGTTTTTTTTGCTGTAGTTTGTCTGGCGCATGGCATCTGGCTGCCTTCTGAAACTTCAAAGGAAACTGAAAAAAAACAATTTCTACTATTCATTTTATGGCCTTTATTTACACCTGCTGGCTTAATGTGATATTGAATCTTCTCAAAGTCATTGTGAAGCCGTACAAGAGTTACCCACTACAAAATGGTTAAGAAGCCTTTCCGAGACATGGAAGAAAGCGCTAGTAAGCAACAATTATTAAGACAAATATTGTTAGCTATACCCTTGCTTTGCAATTATAGGGATACTGTGTCTTCATCATGTTCTATGCCCACTTCATGCCATTCCCTTGTTTGTTTTCAAGTCTGAACACGGTTTTAATTTTATACAAACAATGTTGGAGGTTTATTTTCTGCTTAATGTTTTTTGCCACTCTCAATGCCAATCAGTGTCTTCTTAACAGAACATCCTTAGCTCCTCTTTTTGACATTTTGCCTTTAAATCTCCTGTTGCCATTAGTAGTCTAGTAGAGGCCGTAAGATGGCATCAGGAAGGGACTGCCCTTATCATCCTTTCTAGAAAAAAGAGTGTGCAGAGAAAGAGAGGTTAGACCTGCTATTGACAACAGCATACAACAGCACAGGTCATGGCCTCTCTTTTATATGGAGCTAGAGTGATTCTCTATAATCTATTTAAATAGCTAAGCCAGGATTTTTTTTACAGATGCTTAACAATTACAGACAAGATTCCCCCTCTTTGGGACCTCCCAGTGTGATTGATATGATGCTATGTGAAGAGAATGTAAGGTGAGGCACTCTTGTTTCAAAAGGGCTTGACTCATAATGTTAGTGTTATAATCATACTCCATTTTGAGGTAAGTAAGGAATGAAAAATGCCCAGTGTAGGAAGCTGGCTCTGTATATACTATACCAAAGAAGGGTATAGTGTGCACAGAGTCCAGGGAGTCTCCAGAGGTATAGCAGTGGCTAAATTAGGTAAGTATTATCTGCTCTCTTTGTGGTAGTGTGGGTGAGCAGTTAGGCTTATCCAGAGGGTGTGTTAAGCATTTATTGAATTGACTCAATCAAGGCTGATCGCACACACTCAGAGACAGAATCCAGACCAATTAGGTAAGTATAAAAAAGGTATACTTACGTTTTATTTTAGAACCAAACAGGACTTGGCACAGGTAAGTTAAATTTAATTTCAAATGCAAGACTGTTCAAGGAAATGCAGTTGTGCTTGAAATTGCAATTGTTATAGGATTGTAGATGCTTTGGAGACAGTGTAAATTTCACAATAATTACTTGTCATTTCTTTTGGATTACTTTTGGATTATTTGAGTACTGGGGTGGTATGCCTAGATATCACACATCAGGATCTCTACATACAAGGTAAGTACTACTTTTTATACTTTGCAATAGAATTCTCTTTTCTTCATACAAGACAGACATTGTTTTAGGCTCACAATCTATTTACATGGATTCCTATGTGGAAAAAGTGTTAGCAGTCTCACAGGTAAGTACATAACTTACAAGGGTGAGTTTTGGGGGTTAGGACCAAGGTTCCCCGAGGTCTAGATGGGCACTCGAGTTGCATCACCAACGGCACTGGGGAGGCCTGGTGCAGAGTGCAGGGGCCCAGTGTTCGCCATTGGGGCTAAGGGGGCCTTCGGTTAATGACTGCTGACGGACAGGTTACTCAGGTGTGGGAGCAAAGCTCCTAGGGTTAAGGTCAGTACTGCAAGGGCCAATGCCCAGCACAGTAGCTGCGGCACTGGGGTGGCCCAGATGCAGGGTGCAAAGCGGATGTCAGGGACCCTGTGCTTTCCAATGGAGACCTTCAATTTCACAAAATGCTGCAG
Organism: Calotriton arnoldi; assembly: GCA_963921515.1. NCBI lineage: Eukaryota > Metazoa > Chordata > Amphibia > Caudata > Salamandridae > Calotriton > Calotriton arnoldi. Next base: position 366,063 of record CAWUFW010004395.1, on the reverse strand, counting down.
GCTTGGGCAAGGAGACTTCCTGAAGGCGACCACTGGCTGGAGAAGTAAGTTGGGATCTGGGGGGATGCTTGAACATCATTGGTTGGGCCACCCAAGGCTGTGGGGCATTGGGTGCAGGGGTGTCTTCTGGCATCAGGTTTTCTGACCAGCCCCAGTCGCGGTTGGGGGGAGACCCTTCAGGATGAGGCTGCAGGTGTTGTCTTGAGGCTTGATGGAGGTCGGGGCTCACCAGATCCCAGGTCAGGATCACTGGGGAGATCTCCTTGGGGTATTGGGCCACTCGGACTGGGGCTGTGGGCGTCGGGTGCAGAATCGCGAAGTCACCGAAATCCGGATTCTGGAGGTGAGTCTTTGTTTGAGCAAATCCGGTGCTCACGGGAAACAGAGTCTGTAAGAAGGTTGCAGGGCAGGTCCTCAGGGCTCTGGGGGTTTCTGGCTGCTGGACTCGCCGGGGTTCTTGCTGTAGGCAGGTCATAGACGGGACAGGCCGGTGGGGCTGTGGCCAAGACAGTTGGTGTCCTCTTCTCCTTTCTGGGCCAGCACGGCTCTTCGGTCCTTCTCCTTTCTTCCTCGAATCTGAGGAGGCAAGGCTCAGGGCCGCCGTTAAATACTACATTTAGGGGTGTTAAACGGGTGTGCAGGTCGGGACCAACGGGTCCCTCCCTTGGGGTAAATACACCCCCTATTAAGCCATCCTCCAGGCCTAATTGGCTGAGTCCCCTCATCTTCAAGATGGAGGGGACTGTGATGTGTGCTTCACCTCCCCTCCCCCACCTGCAGGGTGGGGTTGGCAAAGGTGGGTACACTTCTCTTCCGAGCTTGGTTTTCTCGCCGATTCTCCCACCCAAAGTTGGGGCCAGGACCAGTGGGAGCCAGTTGCTGTGGGCAGCAAAAGGCAGGGACAGATTCCAAAGGTGGCAGGCCTTTGAAGCTTCCCCTTTCGTGGCCCCAGCCCATCCTGGGGGAGGAGGTATGACACCTCTGCCCAGGATGAGCTTTGTTTCTGGACCCAGAGAGTGGAGGCTCTCTACCCAGGGGTCCAGACCCTGTCTGTTGGTGGCAAATGGTGGGCAGCCGTTCAGGAACCACACCAGGGCTAGTCGATTTTCAGGAGGCATCTCTAAGATGCCCTCTGAGTGCATTTTACCTTAAATCCCACACTGGCATCAGTGTGGGTTTAATGTGCTGAGAAGTTTGCTACCAAACTTCCCAGTTTTTAGTAAAGCCATTATGGAGATGTGGAGTTCGCAATGAACAACTCTCAGACCATATACTCTGTATGGCTTTACTACACTTACAGTGTCTAAGAATGGACTTAGACACTGTAGGGGTACAGGGCTCATGACTCTGTACCCTCATCTTAGGGCTAGTGCACCCTGCTAGAGGGGGGACTTACCTAGGCCTCAGGCAGTGAATTGCAGGCATGGCACACAGAGATGTGTGCCATGTCAACTCTTCACTTTTTTCTGAACCAAAACACACAGCCTGCAGTGACAGTGTGTGTGTGTGTTAAGGTGCAGGGCATCTGAGGGTGGCACAATAGGTGCTGCAGCCCTTAGAGGCCCTCCCTGGTCACAGTGCCCTTGGTACCCATGGTACCTTTTACAAGGGGCTTACCTGTGGCCAGGGATCTGCCAATTGTGGATACAAAGGTACAGTTTTGGGAAAGAACACAGGCCCTGGGAGCCTATTAGCAAGGACCAAGGGCACATCAAGTCAGGTTGCATCATATGCCAGGCAAAATGTGGGGGGTAACCATGCAAAAAGGGGCCCTTTCCTACACCGAGCGTCAAGTGCACACAAAACTCCAATTTACCTCTCTGGTGTTTTTCATAAATGTATAACAAAGAAATATGAGACAACATAGACTTTACAAATTGCAATACTTACTTAAAAATTAATTTATCACTCATATTTTTTATTTTTTTATTTTACAGAGTTTTATATAGCGCGAACTTGACCCGAATCGGGTATCAGAGTGCTTTACATAGCACCAGTTGCATTACATGAGGACACATTCATTTTTGTTAGGCGCGGGGAGATTAAGTGATTTGCCCAGAATCACAGGATGTTCAGCATCATTGCCGAGACTCGAACCCAGTTCCCCAGATTCGAGGTTAACTGCCCTAGCTCCTAGGCCAACTCCTCCCCCATTATTTGTACAATTTCTTTAAGTTTCTGAAAAAGTATTAGGAATATTGAGATTTGGGAGATGTTAGACCTGTCAGCCTTAGGGTGGTCTTCCCCCAAACTTTTTACCTTACTCCTTCTTAATCTTCTGATCTCGTTTATGTTGGCCTTTAGACTCTGTGTACCTTATACTGCTAACCAGTGCTAAAGTGCATGTGCTCATTCCTTCAAACATGGTAACATTGGTTTATCACAAATTGCCATATTTAGTTTACTTATCAGTCCCTAGATAAGTGGTACCACATGTACCTAGGGCCTGTAAATTAAATGCTGGTGGTGGGCCTGCAGCAATGATTGTGCCACCCACTTAAGTAGCTCTTTATGCATGACTGAGGCCTGTCATTGCGGCCTGAGTGCGCGGTTTAAACTGACATTTCAAACTGCATTTTACTACATATAGGTCACCGCCAGGGCAGGCCCTAAACAGCCTGCAGGGCAGTGTGCAATATATTTAAAACGTAGGGCATGTACTTTAATTTTTACATGTCCTGATAGTGAAAAGTTTTTACATTAATTTTTCACTATTGCAACATTGGAGTTACCTTAAGCTGTAGCTGCCAAATGGGAAAAGATTAACAGTTCATGTTTGGTGTCTTTACCATGAGTAGAACTGACAAACCAGCTCTGTTGTGTAGACTTTCCCGGTGCCCGGACTTCGCATTGCAGACTTGCAGTTCCTCTGAATCAATGCATCGCCTCAGCTGCACGATGCATACTTGACACCAAACTTTGCATCGCAGGCCATCATCGACTGGATCCTCGACTATGACACAGGATCTCGGAACGCAGCCTAGAAGCTTCTCAGAACAGATGCAGCACCTCGGCTGCACGACGCATTCTTGACGTGCAACCTTGCAACTCTCCGCAACCAGAACTTAAGATACTCTTGTCCAGTGGGCCTAAATGAGTCCCTGTAGCTGGCCCGCGCTCTATCGTGGTTGGCCTGAACTTGTGACTTTGTCCCAGTCGAGCTCAAGCAGATATCCACAGTTGGCGCGTTTGTGCTTTTTGGCGCTGTTTTCACTTAAGTCTTTAACATTGCATATCTCCGGTTCCACTGATTGGATTTTTGTTGTTTTGGTCCTGTTTTATTAATTAAAATGTACTCGATTTTTCCAAACCTGTGTGGGATCCATTTTGTACTGTGTTGTCTTCTTATTACTGTTTGAAGGGTTGCACAAATACTCTACACATTGCCTCTATGTTGAGCCTGACTGCTATGTGCCAAGCTACCACAGGGATAAGCATAGGTTAATTTGGGGTGTGCTTGTGCCTTCACCCTGACAGTGACTGTGGTTACTGTGTGAGTAAGGTTTTCCCCTTCAACCAGTAACTCAATTTCTTACAGGTGATATTCACCAAGCCATGATAAGTAAGGGCCTTATTATGATGGCGGTCTGACCGCCATCATTGCGGGATGGATACCGGCCGGCATGTAGTCGGCGGTTCCACCTGGCTAATTACGATCCGATCACCGTGCAGGCGGTCAGAAACATACCGGCTGCAGCACAATCTTTAAGAGAAATGGGCATGTTTCAGACATCCATGCATCATGTGCCAGGCACCATGAGGTGCCTGGCACAGAGTCCAAAGATGTTTGAGGGAGCACCACATGTCGCCTCCTGGCCCCATAGCGGAGGCCAATGGGGTTGGGGCCCTGCTAGGGACCCAAAGTCCCTTTCTGTCTGCCTGTACATGGTGGTTGGACCGCAATGTACAGGCCAAGGGAAATGGACATCGTAATCTCTACAGCGATGCCTAAGCAGGCACCGCCCCTATTGTAAGGATGACGGCTCGACCGCTGCCCCGATGGGCTCCTTGAGCCCATCGGAAAAGCAGCAGTCTGTCCCTACACCGATGCGATCCGACCCCCGGATCATAATCCAGCGATCGGATCGATTCAATGGATGGCGGTGGGACCGCTACTGACGGGATGTCAGTGGCAGTCCCACCGCCATTGTAATGAGCCCCTAAGTCTTGAAAAAGAGTCCTATGCTGTGAAACAGTTGTTGGCTGGAGTTGTGATAGGCTAGAGCTTGTAATACAAATGTGTAAAATCTATTTGCCAAAGAAGGATTGTGAATTTAAAGAATATTGGTAATTCTTCAAATAGTAAGAGTGATGAATTATTTTTTAGGGAAATATTGTAATTTTGTAGTGTTTGGTCTCTCATATATTTCCTTGCTATTCTTAATGTATTTTTTCATGGTAAGTAATACTTAGTCTGAGGTACATGAGAGTCATGCCTACATCAGTATTAAGTCACACCTACCAACATGCATTTGAGATTCGAGCCATTAAAAGTATGAATGGAAGAAAGTGATTGTATAGGAGGTAGAATGAGCTGAGCTACTGGCAGACATCTGGGTGAGAGTTACATAACTTTCTCTCATACTCATGGCTGAGCAGTTTTTATATGGTAACCAGGGCACATTCATGATGCATGTCCAGGGCATGCAATAGGACTGTCCTTTCTCTTGCTATTTAGGTTTATAGCCTGGGACAAAGAAGAATCTAGTCAGCATTGACAAAGTCTTAAGTCTTTTTTATTTCAGTTATTAATAAAAACCATAAGAACACAAAAAAATAAAAATAAACAAATTTGCACAATCTAGACAATATTAATTCTTCAGGGTTGTTCAGGTTAGGCTTTTATTTGTTACTTCAATAAGCTTACACACTAACAATCCTTTACCTGACAAAATTGTATTAGGAGTTGATACTTCCCATGAGAGCCTTGCACATCTCACTACGTAATCTTTGATGGAGAAGGTCCCCATTCTAAACTTAATATATAAAGTGTGTTTTAGTTCAAGGTGAATCACCCGGGTGCATCTTATACATAAGTAATCTACCATCAAACTGTCTGGTCTTATTTTAGAGAGCATAAATCCCAGCTTGTATAATCGGTATCGTTCTTTCACATTATCAGGAGTATCAGGACCTCATCGACCTTACTGAGGTTGGTCCACAGATTCTCTAACTTTCGGATAGGTAGTACTTTCATAACATGAGCAAGCCAATTACTTCCACCTGTGCCGCCATAGGATGCCGTCTCCTGCATCGTTTTAAATATATGGCTGCGTTTGTGTTTCTAAGCAGCCGTATCCAGTACCGTACTGAGATTGTAGTGATGCCTAGTTCCAAATATATGACGTTAATGGGGTGCCACCACTCAATTTTAGCAGGGCCTCTAAAAAGTTTTTCTGTTACTTGTATCTTGTTTAAATTGCCAAAACCCCATAATTCGGAGCCATATAATGCAGCAGCCACTGCTTTCTCCTTGTGAATTTAGAGGATTGTGCTTATGGATTGTCAGCCCGCCCTTGGTTTAAACTTACATCCGGCCCTCGAGGTTTGCAGTGAGGTGGTGCTTGCCTTTGTCATCTGGTCCTTCCACCTAAGTTGCCTGACAAAACGAATACCCAGATACTCACACTGTGAGACACACTCCATTGGCTCTCCATACACCAAACGTTTCCTTTTAAGAGAGGGGGCGACTTCATTGGCATGAACATTGATTAGGTCCTTTTGTTACAATAATCTACTAATCTTTCTAGTAATTTACGCATTGCATTTTCTGCTCTAAATAGTAGGACCACATTGACGGCCAACGAAAGAATTGGAAGATTACGGCAAGCATTATAGGGGCGGTATGGGTGATTTCTCTTAGGTATTTCACTACATCATTTTGGGCTAGTACACATCCTGTCTTACTCCCTCATCAATTGGGAAGGTTTCAGTGCACATCAGCAGAGGGTGGCCGTATTACCAGTATGAAGTCCCTTTACCACCCCCAAAATAGAACTTCCAACTCCCTGCTCTTGGAGAGAGTGCCATAAATGTACACTCTTACCAAGTGAAACGCTGACTTCAGGTCGATGAAGATTCAATACTATGATGTCCTCTTAACCACAGTATATTAGTAACAGGCCATTAATAAACGACCTGCTTGAGCAACAGTTCCAATCCTCGCCCTGAACCTAGCCTATGCATTGGGCAGAATACACTCATTCTCCACCCAGCCTTGGAGACGGGTTTATAAAACTTTACCAAGTATCGTACCGGCTCCGTCTGGTAAAGAAATTGGCTGGTACTTAGATGGATTATGTCAACTACTCTTCTTTTATAACTGTATCAAGATTGCTGAATGTACGAAGGCTGCACTCGTAGTTGGTAACAGGAACATTAAATAATTTCTAAAAGTACACAAGACCAGAATGTTAAGTTCACATGGTACAAGTCAGTAGGAATGATGTCTGGGCCAGAAGCATTATTCTGTTCATCTTACACAAAGCTCTCTCTACATCTAGTATAGAAATATTCAATGATATATTTTTCTCAGTAGGCATCATACTCATAGATGGATTGCTACACTAACCTGGGCTATCAGCCCTATGCAGGTTCCTAAAGTGACATGATCACTCCGCGACTCCTGTGTGACATTCTTATTGATTTACTGCCCCCTTCTCTACATAGGTGACAATTTCCCAGAACCTTTTTGATTCCTTCTTAAAAGATGTGTCTTTTAACTTGGTCCATAATTTTGGTTCTCTTGTATCTTTTTTGTTTTTAGAAAGTTTTTATATTCTTCTTTACACTGTTGTAAGAATCTTTTTGTGCATTGAGATGGAGCATTGGTAATGCCAATGAATCCATGTACTTCATGTCAAAGCATACTGCATCATACCAAGTATAGATTTTAGCTGAAGCTTATATTGGCGTGGATTTGTTCATGGATTGAGACCAGTGCTTTAAATGGGCCGGTACTCACCGGTACTGAGTACCGGCACTTCTTAGATTTATCACTCTGAGTACCGGCACTTCTCTTCTGCCGAGGAGAGTACCGGTACTCGTAGAAAGGTAGGTGCATTGGCTGTGAGTGCTGGTGAGCAGGAGTGGAACATGTCTCTGGCAGCCAAGGCGCCGCTTCTGTAACCCCGATCTGAGCCCCAGCTGAGCTATTCAGCAGGGCTCATTTGAATAATGTCCGGGTGCTCACCATCACGCTGTGCTTGACAGAGCAGGGTCCGTTCAGGCCCTGTGCTGTCAATCACATTCACACTATCCTGTGCATTTGTGCAAACATAGGAATCATGGCAGTCCCCTGGCAGTGGCCATCAGGCTACAGCCAGTCCGGCCCTGGTGGCAATTAAAATAGCCATGGTAGGTGAAGATTATAACATGGCTTTTATCATACCCGAGTCTTTTGTGCGTCTGCTTATGTTTGTGTGTTTGCCTGCATTTGTATGCCTGTTTTTTGTAAGAAAAAAGTGAGAGAAAGAGAGAGAGAATCAAGACACTCAGGAGGTATTTTAAAGAAAGTGGGTGGCACTTTGTGTACATGTCTGCTCGGCGACAAAGATTCATAAATAATGTAAAAGGGAGGGTTGGTGGGTGGGTGAGTGAGTGGATGGATGAGTGAGCAAGGGTGGATGTATAGATGGATGGATGGATGCATGGATGGATGAATGAAAGCATGGATGGATGGGTGAAAGAGGGTGGATGATTGGGTAAAAGGGTGGATGATGGGTGGATAAGTGAAAGATTGGATGGATGAATGAAAAGGAGGGAGGATGGATGAAAGGGTGGATGATAGATGAGTGAAAGGAGGGATTGAGTGAAAAGGTGGACGGAATGAAAGGGTGGATGGAATAAAGGAGTGAAAGGGTTGATGGATAGATGAGCGAAAGGGTTGATGGATGAGTGAAAGGGTGGATAAAGAGAGGGATGAGTGAAAGGATGAATGGATAGGTTTGGAGAAGGATGGATGGATAGGTTTGGATATGAAGGGTGGTCAGACGGAATGGTGAAAAACTGAATGATGGATGAAAGACTGAATAGACGACAGAATGTAAAGGTTAAATGGTGGACATCAGCAGGTAAATGGTAGGATGAAATGATGAATGGACAGGGCTTTAAGTGGGCCGGGTCTCACTGGGTCTGAGCACCGGCAGTTTTTTAAGGGGGGCCTCGAAACGGGTCTCTATCGGGCTCTGTTTTGTGCCCTGGCACAGTCGGCCCGTTTTTTTTTTTCGGACTGCAGTGACAGCGGGCACATCGATGTGCGCTGCTCTCACTGCTCACTTCTCACTAGTGGAGAAGTTACTGCATGACGTCATGCCAGGTGAGCGTTATAGGGGAAGGGAAACCTTTAAAGAGAGCCATTTTCTCTCTGGATTTCCTTCTCTTTTTAAACTCTGGAGCAGCAACATTGTTGTGGTGTCACCGGGGCCTTAAGTGGAAGCTTTTTCAATAATATTCAAGCCATAGTTGCTGCTTATTTATCTTATGCAACTAACGACCATTGACAAAGCCAATAGTCCTGACTTGTTGTAGGTATGATGTGACTTGTATCATATATCTAGATGCAATGACAGAAACAGCAAAATACAAGACGGGAGGCACACTATGCTAAACACAGATTTTTTGCTTATTTGTTTTTAAGCCACGCCCTTAATTACATTGGCCACGCCCCTTTGAGAGACCCCCAGTTTTTTCATCCCACTTAAAGTCCTGTGAATGGATAGATCGATGGAAGAGACAAGAGATCTCTTCTGGGGAGGGTCATGATGATTTGCTTCTTGCCATAAAAGCTTTGGTTCGAAGAGGGGGTAATTTCAGTTTCTTCCTACTCACATGCTCAAAAATATATAGTATTGTGCCAAACAACAGCAATTAACAGTATGGCATTAAGAAGGTGCAACTATTGCAAAAAAAGGAAATGTTAACATATTATCGCATTTCTCTTTCATATTATGTAATGAGTTGTAATTGTCGAAACTGTTACTTGCTATTTATGATTGCTCTTTTTTTGTCTGGTTGAAAAGAAGAATATACTCCTTGTATTAGTTTTATTTTTTCTTTTATTGCTGGGTATTGTTTGATTGTAATTGAGACGTCTCCATTCAACATGCTGGTGGTGACTGGCATGTGCCGGGTTACACCACTACCTCGTTCACCTATATGCTTGGTTGTAATGTCTTTAAAAATCTCAATAAAAACAATTTAAAATAAATATTGTGTAATGAGTTAACCTGCTTTGTTTATATAAACACATTTCTCATGCGCAAGATCACTGACTCATTGTCAATGAAATTGGTCTCCGTCCCTCGCAGCTCCACCATCAAGTGAGGCCTTCCCCCGATCCCCTGCACTCTCGAGTGTTGGTGTTCGAGGCCCTCCTCCACCCGCAGGTCTTACCTGCGCCTCATCCCTGGTGGTCCAGTGGACCTCTGTCTCCTTTCTCTCGTTCCGCTCTTTTTCTCCGTTTTCACTCGTTTTTTCACTGATTTCAATCTCCCCTTTTACTCTCCTTCTGTGTCTTTCCTCCGTTTTCACTCGTTTTCTACTGATTTCAATCTCACCCTTTTACTCTCCTTCTGTGTCTTTCCTCTGTTTTCACTCGTTTTTTACTGATTTCAATCTCCCCCTTTTACTCTCCTTCTGTGTCTTTCCTCCGTTTTCACTTGTTTTTTTACTGATTTCAATCTCCCCCTTTTCACTCTCCCTCTGTGTCTTTCCTCCGTTTTCACTTGTTTTTTACTGAGTGCAATCTCCCCCTTCACTCTCCCTCTGTGACTTTCCTCCGTTTTCACTCGTTTTTTCACTGATTTAATCTCCCCCTCTCACTCTCCTTCAGTGTCTCTCCTCCACTTTTCTTGCACTTTTCACTGCCTTATTTCCACTCTTTCCTCTCTTTTTGCCTTTTTCTGCCTGTTTTTCCCTGCCGCCGCTGCCCCCGCGGCCCCTCCCCCAGCACGACCAACATGACCGGCCCAATCCAGCTCCCCTCCCCGCTCTCTCCTCCCAGCCGTTCAGCCCTCCCCGACCCCTACTTAATGGCGGCCGCTGCGGGGACAGGCGAGCAAGACCACTGACTCATTGTCAGTGAAATTGCTCTCCCTCCCTCGCAGCTCCACCATCAAGTGAGGCCTTCCCCTCGAGCCCCTGCACTCTCGAGTGTTGGTGTTCGAGGCCCTCCTCCACCCGCAGGTCTTACCTGCGCCTCATCCCTGGTGGTCCAGTGGACCTCTGTCTCCTTTCTCTCGCTCCGCTCTTTCTCTCCGTTTTCACTCGTTTTTTCAATGATTTCAATTCCCCCCTTTTACTCTCCTTCTATCTTTCCTCCGTTTTCACTCGTTTTTTACTGATTTCAATCTCCCCCATTTACTCTCCTTCTGTGTCTTTCCTCCGTTTTCACTCGTATTTTACTGATTTCATCTCCCCCTTTTACTCTCCTTCTGTGTCTTTCCTCCGTTTTCACTTTTTTTTTTTTTTACTGATTTCAATCTCCCCCTTTCACTCTCCCTCTTTGTTTTTCCTCCGTTTTCACTCATTTCAATCTCTCCCTTCACTCTCCCTCTGTGTCTTTCCTCCGTTTTCACTCGTTTTTTCACTGATTTAATCTCCCCCTCTCACTCTCCTTCTGTGTCTCTCCTCCACTTTTCTTGCACTTTTCACTGCCTTATTTCCACTCTATCCTCTCTTTTTGCCTTTTTCTGCCCGTTTTTCCCTGCCGCTGCTGCCCCCGTGGCCCCTCACCCCCAGCATGACCAACGCGACCGGCCCAATCCAGCTCCCCTCCCCGCTCCCGCCTCCCAGCTGTCCAGCCCTCCCCGACCCCTACTTAATGGCGGCCGCTGATCGGCCGCGCAGCGGGCGCGCTGAAAGCACGCCAAAGGCAAGCCTGTCTGCGCCCCTCCGCGACCCGACCGCGACCAGCGCCAGGAACCCTGGACCTCCGCAATGCCAACGCTACGACCCAGCGGCACTCCACACTCTCAACCCAGGCCGCAACAACAACTGCAAGCTAGCATCACCAGCCGACACCCACGGACCCTTTAGCTGTCACTGCTGCCGGCACACCTGCAGCACCACCAAGACCACAGACCCGGCTCAACCCGCCCACAAGACCACAACCGAACCGAAAACCCTGCAATGCATCCTCCTCAACGTCCGATCCCTCCAAAACACGCCACCGAAATCTGGGACCTCCTCGACAGCACCACCCCGGACATAGCATTCTTCACCGAAACATGGACCAACACCACCTCGGGACCGGACATCACCATCGCCATTCCCCAAGGATACAAGATCTCCAGGAAGGACCTCCCCACCCGCCCGGGAGGAGGAATCGCCATCGTCCACAAATCCACCCTCCGCCTGAGCACACTCTCCGACGAACCCACAGACCTGATGGAACACATTCACTTCAAGATACTGGCCAGCCCTACCACCACCCTCCGAGGAACCCTCATCTACCGACCCCCTGGACCCCGCAGACTTTTCACCATCTCCATCACGGACATCATCTGACCGCATGCCATCGCGTCCACCAGCTAGAGACCTCAACTTCCACCTCGACAACCAACTGGACCCCAGCACCACATCCCTCCTGGACAACCTCCACAACATTGGACTCCGCCAGATCGTGACCAAACCCACACACTCAGCAGGACACACCCTCGACCCCCTCTTCACAACAGGAAACTCCATCACCTTCAGCCACACCACCGAACTCCCATGGACTGACCATCGATGCGTCCACTTCACCTTCAGAACACCCACCATCCACAGACACCAGCACCTGCTCCCACGAAGAAACTGGACCAGAATCACCGACGACCAGCTAACCTCATCATTCAGCAACTCCACCCCAACCATCGCGGAAAATGACGACCCCAACACCGCAGCCCGAACACTGCACAGATGGATCTCTGGCAGCGCCAACACCATAGCCCCCCTCAAGAAAAACAACAACACCCACGCCAAGAAAGCCAGATGGTTTACCACCGAACTTCGAGAGTCCAGACGCACTTGCCGCCGCCTCGAAAGGGCCTGGAGGAACACCAAATCCACAGAAGCCCACAACAACTTCAGAGCCGCCACCAACGCCCACCACCAACTCATCAGAAAAATGAGGAAAAAAGCGATTGAAGACAGGATCTCCACTCACACACACAACAGCAAAGAACTCTTCAACATCCTCAAGGAGTTCGCCCAACCCACCAGCGAGTCCACCGACATCCCTCCCTCACAAGACCTCTGCGACAAACTCAGCACCTTTTTCCACCACAAAATCAAGAGCATCTACGACAACTTCGACGAAGACAACAAACACACTGAAACCTCACCAACCACCCACAACACCCTGAAGCCAGCGATCGACAACTGGACAGCCCTCACCACCGAAGACACACTGAAGACGATGAAGTCAATCCACTCCGGGGCCCCCACGGACCCCTGCCCCCACCACATTTTCAACAGAGCCGCCGACACCATCGCACCCATGCTCTGCCACACCATCAACCTCCTCGTTCCCCGACGACTGGAAACACGCTGAGGTCAACCCCCTCCTGAAGAAACCCTCAGCGGACCCCACTGACCTCAAAAACTACAGACCCATCTCCCTGCTCCCGTTCCCAGCGAAAGTCATTGAGAAAGCCATCAACAGCCAACTCGCCACATTCATCGAAGAGCACAACATCCTCGACTCCTCCCAATCCGGCTTCAGAAAAAACCACAGTACGGAAACCGCCCTCCTCACCGCAACAGACGACATCCGCACCCTACTGGACAAAGGAGAAACAGCAGCCCTCATCCTCCTCGACCTCTCAGCGGCGTTCGACACTGTATCTCACTGCACCCTTATACGCAGACTCCACGACGCAGGGATCCAAGACAAGGCCCTCGACTGGATCCGCTCCTTCCTCTCCGGCAGAACGCAGCGGGTCAGACTCCCCCCTTTCCTCTCGGACCCTACACCAACCAGCTGCGGAGTCCCCCAGGGGTCCTCCCTCAGCCCTACGCTCTTCAACGTCTACATGGCTCCGCTCGCCCCCATCGTCAGAACGTACGGACTCAACATTGTGTCATACGCAGACGACACCCAACTCATCCTCTCCCTATCCAATGAACCCAACACCGCCAGACACAACTTTCGTGAAGGCATGGAAGCCGTCGCCAAATGGATGAAAAACAGCTGCCTACAACTAAACACCAACAAAACAGAAGTACTCATCATGGGCCCAAACCCCGACGCCTGGAACGACACCTGGTGGCCCCCCGCCCTCGGAAGCCCGCCCACCCCGACAGACCACGCACGCAACCTGTGAATCATCCTGGACTCCGAGCTCAAAATGGACCGCCAGATCAACTCCATCTCGTCCTCCTGCTTCCACACCCTCCGCCTCCTACGTAAGACCTTCAAGTGGATCCCCCTCGAACACAGAAAGACCGTCACTCACGCCCTGGTCACCAGCAGACTCGACTACGGCAACGCACTCTACGCCGGAATAAACTAAAACCTCACCCGCAAGCTACAGAACATCCAGAACGCCGCCGAAAGACTGGTCCACGACCTGCCAACACTGCCACATCTCCCAGCACCTGCGCACACTCCACTGGCTCCCCATCGAAGCTAGAGTCACCTTCAAGATGCTCACCCACGCTCACAAGGCCCTCCACGACACCGGACCAGCATACCTGAACAGCCGACTCAAATTCCACGCACCCCAGAGGACCCTGCGATCAGCCCAGCTCTCCTACGCCATGGTCCCCCGTGCCAGAAAGACCAGATCAGGAGGCCACTCCTTCTCCTTCCTCGCGGCCAGAGCCTGGAACGCCCTTCCGCTCCACCTCAGACAGACAACATCGCTCCCCATCTTCGCAAGAAACCTCAAAACCTGGCTCTTCGACAGACCCCCCCCTTGATGGACTGGAACCTGCTAAACCCCTCCCCCCCAGCGCCTTGAGACCCCTACGGGTGAGTAGTCGCACTTAACGCCTTGATTGATTGATTGATTGCGTTTTAGTATGTGCTGCAACTAATATAGAAGTCGTTAAGTATCATCATGTCTTGCCGTTAGCCCCGCCCATAGCCCCGCCCCCTCACTACACCTCTAGCTCATTTTAATGAGTACCTGCACTTATTTTTTCCCATTTAAAGCACTGATTGAGACCATAATAATAATGATTGAGATAGCCCTGCTTGAAACAACTCTAACATTAGATAATTACTTGCACTAGCTGTGTTTAGGATGAATTGCCCTATCTATTTAGTATGATGTTATGCAGGGGGATTTCGCCAACAGATTTTGCATGTTTCCAACGATGCTGGTTCATTGCTCCAGCAATTCAGGAAGGACCTCAAGACATGGATGTTCAACCGGTAGGAGGACAGGCAGTTTATATTAGACAGGGCCTCCAGACCCTCACGGGTGAAGCAGCCACCTCTACAAATCCTGAATGATTGATTGATACAATTAATCAGAGCAATCTCTAGATGGTGTATTGTACAACTATCATCTGTGCAGCAAGTCTGACTAAAACCTGCCACAAGAGGATCATGGTCACTCTCCGCCCTCTTTGCAATAACCATGTCAATCATATTTTTAAATTATGTGAGTTAATCAAGAAATAACCTATGAGCAGAGCCTCTATACCATCATTATATGTATTTTGGGCCTGGAGGTCTGAGGTAGTACGGACGTTTATCAGGGATGGTGAGAAAACTTCCCCCTTCTTCCTTGCTTTTATCCAACTTATATTGGGTTTCGGGAGAGCCCGAATAAGATCTTCTTCCAGTACCTCATTGTTGATAACTCTGCTGGATGGGTAAGTATTAAAATGCCGGCATGTCAAAAGTAATCACTCTCCCCTGATCGAATTTATTTCTCTAATAAGAGAATTAATTAAAGTTAAAAAAACACATTTCCAGAGACTGAAAATGCAGTCGTTGCACACGATGGTTTTCAGTTAAATATGTAGCACCCTGATATCAGTAAAAAATAGGGCTCCAGAGCTCAGGCATGGAAGATTTCTGGACGTATTTAATATGAGCGTTGTTTTAAAATTGCCCATAGACTGGAAATCAAATTCAACCTTGGAAAAAAGAATCAAATTTGACCTCACTAGAGGTGGCTGTTACCGTGAATAGGGACTTCGTAGCATGGCCAGCATATGAAATCCTGAAAGCAGACTGCCCAGTCTGCAGCCTACCGGGGAAATACCATTGTGGGCACATGGCCAGTCCGGATCTGAATTCATTGTCTTATATGTTGACTCCTGTGTGGTCAATTAACGACAATAAGGCAATTGTTTTAAGCATGCTAAACAGAACCTGAATGCTAGTTACCATGGGGCAGATTTACAAGCCCCTTGCGCCACTTTTGCGTCACTTTTCCCCATGTTAAAAATGACGCAAAAGTGGCGCAAGGGCCTTGTAAATAAGCCCCCATAACTGTAGATATTACTTCGCAAGGTTAATTACATCCATTTATAGCTTCAAAAATACAATTTCGAAGGTTATTAAAATGCAGACAGCAAAGAACGAGTTTAGCATATCAAGAAAATTACGGCATGTATCACTGAAAAAAAACTTGTTAGAAGTACATTGAACTTTGTTCAGCTTTTTTAATGTACTACATCAAGACAGCGAATAATGTGGAGCTTTCTCATTTACCGTCTTAGCAAAGTAATGAAATTGAAAGTGGAAAGATTTCAGCAGTTTTTGAGGATTCATCATTCAGAATAGAGCAAAGATGATGCATGACTATATTACCCCCGCTGCAATGCCGCACATGAAAAATGAAATAATCTATAGGGAGAAAAAGAATAATTTTTGATAGCTTTTACTGTCAGCATTTCAAAACTATGTACTGCACGAACCCGACATTAACTTCGAACGAGATGACAAAAGGAGAAGATGTATATCTGTTGTATGTAACAAAACCGAGGCAGAAACATTGATGCCCCCTGTCACGTCACTGCTTTACTGTGTGCTCTATGGCTGCCGCAGTGCCTACTCTGCCGGCACGAGAAACCTACAAAATGGCACAGGCGTTTAATTAAAAATCAGCTTGCTACAAACCATGATCGTCCTAAATAAATTGAATTTTTAATTGTAATGTGTACATTACCGAAGGATCGTTGATGCATAAAATTCTAAGCACAACTTTAAATTGGCAAAGGATTGCTGTGAGTGTCTTTTACTAGGGTGGTAATGTAACATTTAAAATTTTTACAGCTGCCTTGAGTTTATTCTCAAGGAAACTAATCATTAAATCCTATGTTGTACGTAAACATGATTTAAACCAATGTCCCGCTTAAATTCATTCATTTATTACGACTATTAAAAAGAGAGTAATGCTGGAATTTTGCTATAGTATTATTGTACCGTGATATCGAGAAGAGTTGCCATTTTTTTTGTAGTAAGTTTCGTTAAGTCATCAGGCATTCACAGGACATTTCTTAACTTTTGCAGTCATACTACTGAAACCTCAACACTGCCTACGGGATTTCCACGCTCATTACGGGAGATACTGCACATTTACTGATGGGTTTTCAGAAAAAACATCTGGAGAAAGACAGTGGCATAGCTAGCCTGTGGCGGTCCCTGCGTTTGCCGCCCCGTAGCAGCCAAAGTGAAGAGCAGGGGGGGTGCTGGCCAGATCCTCATTTCATTTGCCGCCCCTCGGCTGATTGAAGAGCAGCGGGGTGTGATGTCCGCCTCGAGACTTCATGTAAGAGTGGGGGGAGGCTGACGCCCCCAAAACTCATGCCCCCCCCCTTGCTACACCACTGGAGAAAGAGATGCCTGACGCAAACCGGTGGTTGTATGACATAATAGTGAGGACAAAACTATCATCCCAAAAATATTGTGTTGATAATATTGACTACCAGAATACCATAAAGGTAAGTATATGTAGGTAAGTACAGATTTACAATTCTTAAAAAAGGTGAAACAGTATGAGGTACCGGGGGAAAGAAAGTTGGGAAGAATTACAAAGCTCCTAAATTGTAATTCGAGTTTTGTAGTATATGTTTTACAGTGTCCATGTATGAAAAGATATGTGGGAAGTACGGTCCACCCAGCACAGAAACGAGTGTTGGAGCATTATCGGGCAATCAACAATCAGGACAACACGTACCCAGCGGCAGAACATTTTGCAGTATCACATCAAGGCAGAGGTGACTTATTGAGCTACTTCTGCATTGATCAGATATTCAGTGGGGAAAGAGGTGGAGACAGAGTGAAACAATTGAGACGTTTGGAGTCAAGGTATATTGTGGAATTAAGAACCCGAGCCCCTAGGGGTTTAAACAGTGAAGAAGAATTATGGACACACCTGGGGACTAGGAAGATATGTGAGAGATCAAGAGGAACACAGTAAGTGAGAGGAGAACAGAGAGAGAAGGAAGAGAGAACAGGAAATTAACGATTGAGGAGTGGGTAGCCCATCGAGGGCTTTAGAACGCCATTGGATGAATTAATTCTATTGATTCCAATGAAAGTAGATTATCTGTAGCACAACCCAGGGCGTATGAAAAGAGAGAACAGGAAACCAATTAATGAGGAGTGGGTATCCCATTGAGGGCTTTAGAACATCATTATGAATTAACCCCATTGATCGCAATGAAAGTAGATCAGTTGTGGTACAACCCAAGGCTCCTGAGCTCATTTGAAGGCTTAATAATTGCAATGTTAATGAATTGATACATTGAATGTATTTCATAGATTTTGTATTATACTTGTGATTTTTGGGAATTTTAAAATCACCAACAGTGCTGCTATAGCTTATAATCAAATGAAAATTAATTTGAATTGTATTTAAATTATATGGAGAAAGATGACGGATCTATTGTGGTCTGAATACCATAAGAATTATGCAATAAGTGACAAAGTCAAAAATGGCCGACGAATTCACCGTGAAAATGTATGTATACAAATAGGCACAGTCCGCTTTCCATTTCCAGGCGGCTGCAATCGTCCAATCCAATGAAAATATGTTATAAGGTGCAACCTGAACCTATGACAAACTGACATTGACAAAGCCGAGGAAGGCGAAATGCGTTTGTCAGTATTTTTTCTGTTGGTGAACTGGTGATTAAAGAAATATTGAAAAGCCCCGTGAGTGCATATCATTCCTTCGTAGAGGTTTCAGAAATCGATACACGAGTCTCCGTCCTCGTGAGCCTTTGCACCCGCTACGTGGTGAGCGGCGACATTGACGGCAAGCCGGAGTAAATGAATATATATATATATATATTTCACATAGGATCACCGCTTGCAGCAAAAATCATCCAGCACTCCATGAGGTAATAATCACTCGGATTTATTTAAAACGACAACATCTACGCGTTTCGGCAGCTTGACGCCACCTTGTTCACGATGTAGGCGCGCCATTTTTTTTCACATTAAAATAGTCATTATGTACACTGACATAAGCGAAGGACTAGGATTTTTACATTTCGTAATCAGGAGATTATTGCACTACCTCAGTGGGCGCCATCTTTGAACATGTTCAGATACACATTGTTAAAGGCAATCTACCTCTTCACAATTGTACATTTTAATTCAAATCAGTTTATAAACAATTCCTTATTATATTCTACAGTCTAAAACTGTTGCTTTCCGAAAATCATTCTGAATCTTAATAAATAGCAGTAAAATTAATTACTTGCATTCAATTTCAGAATAGCTTTCTTTCTTTCTATTTTTAATGCCAAGTGGCTATTTTCTCTTATTTTTCTGAATGCCAGTATAAAAATATCGATAAGGCAAAACTTTAAACATTTCAAAGTGCAAGTGCATAAATTAAACAATTACTTTATAAATAACCAATCATCCAAAAAGTGCTAATGCTCTCATACATACAGTACTCTCTTGGAAAAAGTGCTAGTGCATAAATATACTAGTTTCAATTTTCTTTAAAAAAAAAACAGTATTATAGTCTACAATATCAAATCTTCATAAAGTGCCAGTGCTCCATCGTATATTATTTATATCTAAAACCATAATAAATATCATCATATACTTTTGCAAGATACACTTTAAAAATATAAAAATATATATTTAGCATAAAAACATTTTTTTCAAATAATTCCTAAAAGAGTTCCTCACTGCATTTAATTAGATATAAAGTATTGTATATAAAAATCTATAACCATCTTCTTCATACTTTTCCTTTCGCTTTTAATCATAAAAATAAAAAATAATTTTTCAATTAAAGACTCAAAAATAAATGGTACTTGAATGTGCTTGCTCACTCTCTTGTCATTATTGTTCAATTTCATCATCATCTTATTACAAGCAAGTGTACAAGTCCTCATCTATATTTAACCCATGCGGTTCCTTGCTGTCACACTCCAGTATAAAATACGTTTCTAATCTACGGAGTTCCTTCTCCCTATTTCCCCCTCTCTTCCTTCTGGGTACTTCGGCTATACAACTGTACTGTAAGCCTGCGGGATCACTCTGATGATGTGTTTGAAAGTGTCTGGCAATTGGATATGTTTTATCCTGATTGACAATCGCCCTCCGATGTTGCAATATTCTTTTAAATACAGGTACTGTTGTACTACCTATATAGATCTTTTTACAGGGACATTGTAACATGTAGACCACAAAACTTGATCTACAACTCAAAAAGCCTCTAATCATGATGGTTTTATTAAAAGATGTCTTAAAATGCGTGCGATTCAATCCATGATTGCACGCCTTACATTTAAAACACTTCCTAAAACCCATCTTTTGCTGAAGCCAAGAGGGGGCTCCCCCCCTCCCCCTTTGCTCTTGATACTCACTCTTCACAATCCGATCTTTTAATATTTTGATTTTCTAAAAACCACCTTTGGATGTTTACTCACTTTTGGGCCCATTACTGGATCATTTCTCACTAGATACCAATGTTTGTTTAAAATGGACCTCACTTCCTTATGTCTCACATTAAAAGTAGTTATAAATAAGTGGTCAGTTGAGTGTGGTTGTGAGTTTTTTTGATTATTCTTTCTCTGTTGCGTTCTAGATGGTTCAAATAATATTTTATGCCTTTCTAGGTTCCTAGCTTTCAAAGCAGCTGCATGTACAATCCTCGGTGAATAACCTCTCTGTAGGAATCTATTAGTCATTTCCTGCTCTACTCTGTAGTATTCTTCATCACTACTACATGCTCTCCGTGCCTTGTAAAATTCTCCAAACGGTATATTTCTTATAAGTGGCGCAGGATGGGCACTTTCTGCATGGAGAATAGTATTACCAGCAGTTGGCTTCCCAAAGATGGTCGTTTCAAGTTTTCCCTCCATCGGTTTTACTCTGATATCTAAAAAATCTATGGATGTTTTGCTCCAATGTCCTACAAATTTTAGATTAAGAATATTCATGTTCAGGTCCCTGATAAACAATTCTATGTCCGTTTCCGTGCCCTGCCACAGCACAAAAACGTCATCTATAAACCTTATCCATAAGAGGACATGTTCAGACCAAAATACACATATATCCTTTACCACTTCCAGTTACCTTCTCTTCTCCCGAAAAACGACACCGCAAATCGAAGGTAAGGTTCCAATCTTTTATTTTGTTAGAAAGGCTGCTACGCGTTTCGGTAGGATCCCCTACCTTGCTCACACAACGAGCACCATTTCCTTGACACAATTTAAACTCTTTTTTTCGACATCACATGTTCACAGAAACCAACAAAAGACTATATGTGTGTCTTTTTTCTCATGCTTACATTATTGTATTTACATTCATTTCATTAGGAGACTACTCTTGTAGTTCTCACACATAATTTTTTCATTTTGTTTTTTACAATTTTTCTTTTTCTGTTTCTTTTCTTGCGTCATAAAAGCTGTTGACTTTTTTTATATAAATACATTTCAAATAACTTTATTGTGCCATTCAGTTCTCAACATGTGTATGAGATGATTCTCTTTCTGTGTCACAGTGATACTTAGGTGTGTTGTAGTTGCGTGAGTCCCCTGCTGCCACCAGGGTCTCGCTGATTGTATAAATGCCACGATGGTTGCCATGCTACATTAGATTATTCTGTACGGCAGTATCAGGGATTGTGTTGATGGACCAATACATAATCCCAACTCATATTCATTTATGATGGCTCCATCCATCTACCACTCTGAAGTCATACTTACGGTCAGTTTATAAAGTGCAAGTGCTTTATTTACATCTGTTTGAGAATACAGTGCAAGTGCACTATTTCTCAGCTCTTCATAGTAGTGGCGTGCTGTTACTGTCTTAGTCCATACATTATCTCATTATACAGCCCAAAAGGAAAATGTGACAGAAAGTGCTGTTGTCATTTCTGCTGAAACAAATCTTTCACTCAATAGCATATTCGTGCAAATTTACGCAGAGAGAATACATAGATCAATAAATAAATAAATAAACAATTAAAGTGCCAGTGCACCTAGATGTCTTAGCAGCATTATCAGATTTTACAATAATGTGCAAACTGAGCAATATTGTGCAATTGTTTTTATCTAAAGTCCATGTGCTATAAGGTGCACTATCTCTCCCTCTTGGGATAAGGTTTCTAGAACAAATATCCCTTCGTGCAAATTACGCAGATTTATTGGATACATAATAATGTGCAAGTGCTTAATATCACAGCAGGTTTGTTCCTTTTAAACTGCTTACTGATAATCAGTTGCATGGCAACACATTCAATTAACATTCTCCATTGACGTTTTCTCTATACCTAGTTCATCATCATCTTTATAGGTTACCATGTTGGGCCCATTCAGTCAGTAAAATGATCCTAATCAATTCTGACACTAATAAATATTTTAAAAGGCAATTTTTTTTATTGTATATAAAAATTGTCAACTAGCCTATCTCGAGTTCATACTACATCCTAATCTACTATCCTACACTTTGGAGACTTCCTTGGAAAAATAACTAAAAATGATCAAAGGAGAGGAGGAATTGCAGAACTGGGCGCTTGTTTCTATATATATATATATATATATATATATATATATATTCACTGAAAAAACCACAGGTTTCAGGGAGGTTATAGTTAGTTGGACATTTCACTCGTACAAAACCAGAGAAATTCCCCCATTATAGTTAGTTCAGCTAACTATAACTCGCGCCCCCGCAATGCACTGCTGATGACGTCACATATTACATCACTCATGACATGGTCAGTGACATCACTGATGACATCTCAAATGACATCACTGATGACATCACTGATGACATCATCCACGTGAAAATCTGATGCACCTCCTCACACTCTATTATAACTTTTGATACACCCACTGTAAAATACAGACTACCATTTTCGAAACCATCGACACACCAATGCCAGTTACTACATGCGCACTCACTGATTCCTAGGTCTACACACACATCCACTCATTCACCCATACAATCACTCATACATGCAGTCACTCATCAATACAACACTATCATATGCACTCATACACCTATACAGACACTCACACACTGCCACTCATCCATGGAGTTACTCACACACCTAGTCAGTCATGCAAATAATCAATCACACTCCCATTTACTCACCTATACAGATACTAACGCATACTTACTCTCTTATATAATCACTGATACAAGTACACACTCATCCATACAGCCACTCTCACAATCACTGACTCTCACGTATAGTCATTTATACTCCAACTCTCACATACAGCCTTTTCCCTATGTAGTTACTTGGACATGTACCTCTGAGACATCCATTCACTCACCAACACACCCATACACACACTCACCCGCCCATACAGCTGTTTTCACATGCACTCGTGAACCCATACACCCAGTGAATCAACCACTCACACATCTATGCACAGAGTCACACACCTCACACCCACCCACACACACACTCAGTCTCCCATACAAATTCTCAAGCAACCAATCAATAACCGATATACACACTCATGTAGCTACTCACCAACCCATGCATTCAGTAAGACACATTTAATCACTTACTTATACAGTCAGTCACGCACCTACTAAATCATCCATCCAGACACTTATACACCCACTCATTCTTCAATACACCTTGGCATATATATAAAACATATTTAAACTTTACAGAAACAAACAGTGACTGGATGATGTCATCAGTGATGTCATCAGTGATGTCATTTGAGATGTCATCAGTGATGTCATCAGTGATGTCACTGACCATGTCATGAATGATGTAATATGTGACGTCATCAGCAGTGCATTGCGGGGGCGCGAGTAATAGCTGAACTAACTAGAACGGGGGAATATCTCTGGTTTTGTACGAGTGAAATGTCCAACTAACTATAACCTCCCTGAAACCTTTGGTTTTTTCAGTGAATTTCTAAGGTTTTTTAAATGCTAATTTCTAACTATAACGTCCCTGAAACCTATGGTTTTTTCAGAGAATTTCAAAGGTTTTTTAAATGCTAATTTCTAACTATAACGTCCCAGAAACCTATGGTTTTTTCAGTGAATTTCAAAGGTTTTTTAAATGCTAATTTCTAACTATGCCTACAAAGGTAGGACATGTGAAGAAAGAGGAAGACAAGCGCACAAAGAAGCAAGACATGCAGAAAGAGGCAACAGAAGTCCAGAAAGACGAAGAAAAGTGCAAGAAGAAGCAAGAGATGTGCAGAAAGAACTAACAGAGGAGCAGAAAGTCCTCCTGTGCCCCCAACTTTTTGCTGACGGGTACTGGTGGTAACGGACTCTGACTAACCGGCCCTAGAGCCAGTGCTATGGTAAAAGACACTTAGAATACAGTGAAAACACCTACATACACTAGGGAACACTATGCGTTGGGGTACCCCTGTGATTAGCATGACCTCCTCTGTATTTGCCATGAGTTAGTGCCTGGGTCATTGGATGAGTACATGGGTACTGACTGGATGATTTGAGTACATGGGTACTGACTGGATGATTAGAGTACTGCAAAGAGAGTGGATGGTGAATTTATAAACGCTTGTGTTTTGGCGGAGTGATTGGATAAGGACATGGAACTGGTTGGGTGATTGGAGGAGTGCATGGGTAGTGACAAGGAGATGGCTGGACTGCATCAGTAGTCCTCAGGGGATTGTAGCAGTGCATGAGTTAGTGCATGGGTCATTGCATGAGTGCATGGGTACTGACTGGATGATTAGAGTAATGCAAGGAGAGTGCACGGTGAATTTATAAGTGCTTGGGTTTTGGCGGAGTGATTGCATAAGTACATGGTGCTCGCTGGGTGATCGGAGGAGTGCATGGGTAGTGACAGGGCGATGGCTGGACTGCATCAGTAGTGCTCAGAGTATTGTAGCAGTGCATGAGTTAGTTGCTGGGTCATTGCATGAGTGCATGGGTACTGACTGGATGATTAGAGTACTGCAAGGAGAGTGCATGGTGAATCTATAAGTGCTTGGGTTTTGGCGGAGTGATTGGATAAGTACATGGTGCTGGCTGGGTGATTGGAGGGGTGCATGGGTAGTGACAAAGAGATGGCTGGGCTGCATCAGTAGTGCTCAGGGGATTGTAGCAGTGCATGTGTTAGTGCCTGGGTCATTGCATGAGTACATGGGTAGTGACTGGATGATTAGAGTACTGCAAGGAGAGTACATGGTGAATTTATAAGTGCTTGTGTTTTGGCGGAGTGATTGGATAAGGACATGTTACTGGTTGGGTGATTAGAGGAGTGCATGGGTAGTGACAAAGAGATGGCTGGGCTGCATCAGTAGTCCTCAGGGTATTGTAGCAGTGCATGAGTTAGTGCATGGGTCATTGCATGAGTGCATGGGTACTGACTGGATGATTAGAGTAATGCAAGGAGAATGCATGGTGAATTTATAAGTGCTTGGGTTTTGGCGGAGTGATTGGATAAGTACATGGTGCTCGCTGGGTGATAGGAGGAGTGCATGGGTAGTGACAGGGCGATGGCTGGACTGCATCAGTAGTGCTCAGAGTATTGTAGCAGTGCATGAGTTAGTGCATGGGTCATTGCATGAGTGCATGGGTACTGACTGGATGATTAGAGTAATGCAAGGAGAATGCATGGTGAATTTATAAGTGCTTGGGTTTTGGCGGAGTGATTGGATAATTACACACATGTCACATCAGGCCCGCCCCCTCCCTCCACCACTGTGCAAACACGCCTCCTGGTGGGTTTTAAGTTGGGGGATTAATTCCCCTTGAATCCTGAGGGTCCCTGGGGCCAACTAGCCCACCAGGTACCTCCAGTAAGCGCCACAGAGCTGCGTTGCAGAGAGGTGGTCCAAGGCCACTCCCCTTTTTACACCTCTCTTTTTGCATGACTGACTAGGTGAGTGAGTACCTCTATGGATGAGTGGCGGTGTATGAGTGTTTATATAGGTGTATGAGTGCATATAATAGTCCTGTACTGAGTGACTATAAGTATGAGTGACTGTACGGGTGAGTGAGTAGATGTGTGTGTGTAGACCTAAGAATCAGTGAGTGTGTATATAGTAATTGGTGTTGGAGTGTCTATGGTTTTGACAATGGCAGTCTGTAATTTACAGTGGGTGTATCAAAAGTTATATTAGGGTGTGAGAAGATGCATCAAATTATCACATGGATGATGTCATCAGTGATGTCATTTGAGATGTCATCAGTGATGTCATCAGTGATGTCACTGACCATGTCATGAGTGATGTAATATGTGACGTCATCAGCAGTGCATTGCGGGGGCGTGAGTTATAGTTACCTGAACTAACTATAACGGGGGAATTTCACGGGTTTTGTACGAGTGCAATGTCCAACTAACTATAACTGTCCCTAAAACCTATGGTTTTTTCAGTGAATATATATATATATATATATATATATATATATATACATGCTCAAAGGTTGCCCAACATGAGGGAAGCACTCGACAGCAGTGTTGAAGTACAAGCCTTTATTTAGGTATGGGCGGCTCCCACCACGCTGAAAAGTTCAAACAGCTGTTCCGTTGCCTGACGCGTTTCAAAGACAGAGCTTCTTCCTCAGAGGCTTGGCGGAAACATAACGTGTTCTCAGGTCACTCCCCCTTATAGAATGATGAGTGATGGCACGCCCCTTGATGGGGTGCTCCGATGAGACACTGCACTGCATTATGGGATTTGAAGTGCCGACAATTAGACGCCATGGATGGCTGCACTGCTTAGCTGATAAGTTCATTTGTAAGCTCTATATGAGCCTCAGAGTGTGGAACTGCCCTCAATCCTGCACTGTTGTCCTACTTACAAGGCATGGTGCATCTGTTGCTTTCATGAGTCTGAAAGATTGTTTGCGCATACATACATATATATATATGTATATATATATATATATGCACACAAAAGACGCTCCAACAAGGATCCCTGGCCCTAGGTAGGTGGCTCAGAAAAGTCGACGGAGCCACTCGACAATGATACCACACTTGAAAAGACAGATGTCCGTGCTCTCAGGAAGTGCCAAAGTGAAGTTTATTGCACCAGGTAACACGTTTCGACAGGCAAGCTGTCTTGGTCACACAAAGGTTCAACAGGAAATGTTCCGATACATACTCTCATGTGGCCACAAAAACGGACTGCAGCACATGTTGAACAACACAGTGTTACTGTGGCGGCCATTTTAAAGTGGTACAAGTGTAATACATTTATAACTTGAAAACATGATTGTTACGAGGTTTTGCACCAAAATAATATTATACTCCTGGTATAATGATGATTATAATGTAGCTAGATATATAAGTGCCCTGCAGGTATAACACAGTCCTTTTTCACATAAACCATACACGAATGATTCAAAGATTTATATAAACATTTAGCAACCATAGTGGAGGAGGTTTCCCACTCATGGTCCCTAGGTACCCAAATTGATGTTGCAGTGTATGCTGATAATAGCAAAGGGATCCCAAGATAAAATTAATACAAAAGGAGGATGAAATTCATCCTAGATTTTCTGTGTATATAGAACAGGACATAGTGCCTATCTCCTAAAGTTTATATATACCACAACATAGTGCCTAATGAATATAATAATCAATAAATGACTATAATATATAGCTTAGTGTGTGTCTGTAGATACAGATACACTCTAATGACTGGATCTTAGATACCGCCATAGTGGCTTGATTAGGTCCTAACATGGGAACCAGCATAAATTTTACGAGTACACATAAATGTGAAACAGAAGCCTAGCTACATCACATTAATGCATAGATAGGTATCGTTGGGTGCAAATATTGTCTGGCTAACTTAATACATGAGATAATTATAATTACAAGGAACATATATATTCAAGTTTAAAGCAAGTGAAAAACAGTGAAATATAAAAGCTTATCTGATTAAGTTGTGCCCGGATACGGGGAAGAAAATGGTAGGGAGCCCATATAAGAAAGTGTCCGTCCCCTGGCGGAGGGTCCCTTCCTTTCCTTCTGTGAAAAAATAGAGAGAAAGAAATAGAGGATTAAAAGAGATAATGTGAAACACATCTCTGCATATTTACAAACCATAAGGTATATACTATACAGTTCAGTACAATTAGAAAAGTTGAAGATAAAGAGGATAGAGTTTCAGGATTAATTCTCATGTAAATGTATACTCAATTCCTCGTCTACATTATGCCCTCCCGGCTGCTTGGTTTCAAGTTCTAGAATCCACTTGGATTCATGTTTGCGCAACATATGCACTCTGTTGCCACCTCTGGGGCCTGTATGTACCTGTTCAATGATAAAGTAGCTTAACAGGGAACTGTTAGAGAGATGATATTCCTGGAAATGTCTGGCAACTGGGTAATGTATATCTTTATTGGTTATGGCACGCAGATGCTCTAAGACCCTCTTTTTTGCCATTAGCGTGATGCTGCCGATATACCTTAATCCGCATGGACAATCTAAAGCATATACCACAAATGTGGTACTGCATGTAAGAAATTGAGTAATTGATTTCATTTTGGTTCTGCCTAGTATGGAAAATTCTTTGACCATGTGGCTGTTACGGCAGGCCTTCCAGTGTCCGCAAGGAAAGAAACCTTTAAGGTTATGGTCTCCTTTGGTTCGGGTTTGGGTAATATCATTATGGACTAAAATGTCCCTGAAACTACGGCCTTTTCTGTAGGTAACTCTCGGCCTTGTCTGGATGGATTTCCCAGTGATAGAATCATTTTCAAGTATTGGCCAACGTTTGGTAAAAATCTTGGTTATCTGTTGAGAGTTCATACTGTATGTAGTGATGAGTCGTGTTTCTTGTGATGCGATTTTAGTGTTAGTATCCCTGTCCTGATCTTGATCCTTCAGAGTATCTAATCTGCTGATCTTACTTACTTTGTCTAGGGTGCGTTTTAATACCCATCTAGGATAGCCTCTATTCCTAAATCTGGTAATCATGTTTTCCTTTTCAACATGAAAAGACTTCTCAGTACTGCAGTTTCTCCTTGCCCTCAGCAGTTCTCCATATGGAATGCTCCATTTAAGAGTGTCCGGATGGCTGCTGAGGGCATGTAGAATGGTGTTACCTGCAGTACTCTTCCAAAATAGGCTAGTTTCCAAGGTGTCCTGTGAGGCTGTAACTAGTATATCCAGAAACTCAATCTGTTTATTGTTGGTATTGGATGTGAGTTTAATGTTGTAGTTGTTGTTATTTAGAATGGTTATAAAACTGATAACTTCACTTTCAGTGCCTTGCCAGATCAAGAAAAGGTCGTCGATATAACGAAGCCCTAATTTTACTTTGGAGAAATCAGAAGATAGAGTTATATCATTTCTGAGTTCCTCTTCCCAGAGGCCTAAAAACAAATTATCAAAGCTCGGGGCAAAACAAGTGCCCATCGCTGTGCCAAGTATTTGCTTCTAGATGGTTCCGTTAAACATAAATATGTTATTAGTAAGACATTATTTCATCATTTCTATGAGCATGTTTGTGTGATCCAAATACCCCATAGGTCTATTCTTGAGGTAATGAAAACATGCCTTTATACCTTGAGTGTGATCTATTATAGAATAAAGGGAGTTAACGTCAAGAGTAACTAACAGGTAATCTTCCTCCCAGTGTATACCTTCAAGTTTGGTCAAAAAATCTTTTGTGTCACGAACATGCGATGGTAAAGACGAGACATAATCACATAAAAAATGGTCTACATATTTAGATACATTTTCTAATGCACTACCAATAGATGAGACAATTGGTCTCCCTGGTGGTCTAATGGGATCTTTATGGATTTTACGAAGAAGATAAAGGATAGGAAGCTTCGGGAAGTCTCTTTCCAAAAAACAGTATTCTTCCCATGAGATTATATCATTACGTTCCCATTTCTTTAATCTGTTCCAAATCTCTAGGATGCTTAGATTATAGATGTCACTGTTAATTTTTTTATAGAATTTGGAATCTTCCAATTGTCTCAGGGCTTCATTAATATACAGCTCTTTACTTAAGAGAACAATATTGCCACCTTTATCGGCAGGACGGATAACAATACTTTTATCTTCTGCCAATGAATGTATAATTTCTTTTTCTTTGTTCGTGAGATTTTGGTTACATGATACCTTTTTCCAACTTTCATGTTTCAATTTTAGTAAGTCTCTGGTAACCATGTGATTAAAAGTGTCAATATTGTCATGTGGTAAAACAGGAAGGAAAATAGAACTCGGTTTGAATTTAGTGGAAGCAGCTAAATCTGTAGGGAAATCAATGTTAATCGCTTCCATAGGTGACAGTGTAGATAGATCAGAGATTTGATGTAGGTCATGCATGACAAGAAGAGTATCTACATCTCCCACAGTCAAGTTCGGTTGCGTGTTGGTATAGGTTGGTGCAGTAGGATCTGTGCCCGTTATCGGTTTCTTTAAAGCATGTCACTTCTGTAATTTAAGTTTTCTCATAAATCTGTACAGATCTACATGAGTATTAGAGTAGTTGAAAAGCTCGGTAGGGCAAATGGTCAAACCTAACCATAAGGATTTCCTATCCAGAAAAGAGAGAGAGCGTTCAGACAAATTGATGATGGTTCTATTTACCATATCTGTATCCATCATTGTTTGTTCTTGGAGCTTGCAGTGTTGTTTCCCATTTGCTCCCTTGCTTTGCCGTTTTTGGTCTTTTTATTTACTTTGTTTCCTTCGTTGTTTGCTCCTCCCCTCCCTCTTCCTCGTCCTCTTCCTCTGCCCCATTGTCCTCTTTCTCGACCCGGATTTGTTGGGATAGGTGTTACTCTTGGTATTTGCCGGCCCCTTCTGAGGAGCCGGTATTCGTCCAAAAAAGTCGCCGGTTTAGAGGTGATGATTAATTCCGATGTCGAGCTGGTTGTAGCTATAGATATATCAGTGTTGGAATCACTAGCTTCCACAGAAGAGACTTGTATTGTTTCACCTGTCGTTGTTTTTGTTTGTATAGTGTTGGGCAGATTCTCATATAGGTGGTCGTACTTATGGCTATATGTCAATACGTGACCACTTTCATATTCTATACAGTCCCTGTGGAGTTTTCTTTGTTTCTGCATGTTTATTTCTTCCTCGTGTTGTTTTAATTTAGACTTTAATTCTTCTCTGAATTTTTTGATAATTCCTTGTTCACTGCTATTGGTGAATTCTTCCTCTAATGTTTTAATTTCCAACAAGATAGCCTCACGATCTTCCGAAGCGTGTTTCACCAATATGCTTAACATAGTTCTAGAGCTGTTGGCGGAATTTTCCGCCCACTCTTCTAACATGCGTGGATTCTTCGATTCATACAATGGTGTTGTGTATATCCGTAAGCCACGCGGGACCATATTTTTGTCCAGATAATCCTGTAGTGACACTGCTTCCCACCACTTTGCAGTTTCATATCTTTTGAGTTTTTCAAATCGTTTTAGTTTGGAATCAAGAGAGGTGTCTGCTTTAATTTAAGTCTGCGTGTTGTCCACTTTGCCAGGTGCACGCGCCAGCAACGTTTGCGCTGCTGCACATCTTTCATTCTCTTCTTCCATATTACTTAATGTAAATTCGCTGTACAGAGCAATATAACTTGCTTCAAACTGATGCAGTACTTCCCCATAGGCACTGCCCCCTCCTATAATTGGAGGTTCCTACTTCTGCTATGAGATATGGAATAAAGTTCCTTTTCTCTCAATAAAGTTTTATTGAAAGAATTTTTAATGGTACAGTTTTGGAGTAAGATGATCATGAATTCCTGACAATTGGGACTTGGTTTCGCAAGCTGCAGACTTCTTAGAGGCTGAGTGATATAACGATGATAATGCACCTCTGTATGTGACTCCGAAAATTGCAAAATGGCAATGAACTGGATACTACGTCTGTGTAGGTTTAAAATATGGATTGCAGGTTCAAACAAACGACTTGATGTTCCGGTAACACTGCGCCTCTATAAATTGCTGAATAGATGCAATATGCGAGTGAATACAAATCTCGGAGAAACTCCGGAGAAAAGGGCACCGACCAGAGACGTAAGCGCCGCCACCAGGAAATGCGGGTACGGGGATTAGACCCGCGCTGACAAGGCACCACGAACCAGCCCCCCGCCAACACACACTCCGGCACAAGGCTTACCTCTGGGACGTGCTCCCACGTTTCTCCTGTCCATACAGAGATATCTAGATGCTGCTGCTGGCAGTTCGATCGCGGCCGGCCATTGGATCCTTTACGTTAATGTGCACACAAAAGACGCTCCAACAAGGATGCCTGGCCCTAGGTAGGTGGCTCGGAAAAGTCGACGGAGCCACTCGACAATGATACCACACTTGAAAAGACAGATGTCCGTGCTCTCAGGAAGTGCCAAAGTGAAGTTTATTGCACCAGGTAACGCGTTTTGACAGGCAAGCTGTCTTGGTCACACAAAGGTTCAACAGGAAATGTTCCGATACATACTCTCATGTGGCCACAAAAACGGACTGCAGCACATGTTGAACAACACAGTGTTACTGTGGCGGCCATTTTAAAGTGGTACAAGTGTAATACATTTATAACTTGAAAACATGATTGTTACGAGGTTTTGCACCAAAATAATATTATACTCCTGGTATAATGATGATTATAATGTAGCTAGATATATAAGTGCCCTGCAGGTATAACACAGTCCTTTTTCACATAAACCATACACGAGTGATTCAAAGATTTATATAAACATTTAGCAACCATAGTGGAGGAGGTTTCCCACTTGTGGTCCCTAGGTACCCAAATTGATGTTGCAGTGTATGCTGATAATAGCAAAGGGATCCCAAGATAAAATTAATACAAAAGGAGGATGAAATTCATCCTACATTCTTTGTGTATATATAACACGACATAGTGCCTATCTCCTAAAGTTTATATATACCAAGACATAGTGCCTAATGAATATAATAATCAATAAATGACTATAATATATAGCTTAGTGTGTGTCTGTAGATATATACACTCTAATGACTGGACCTTTTATATTCACTGAAAAAACCAAAGGTTACAGGGATGTTATAGTTAGGCTGACATTTCACTCGACAGAACCAGAGAAATTCAGCAGTTATAGTTAGCTGCTCTAACTATAACTCGCACCCTGCAATGTACTTATGACCTCACATGGTCAGTGACATCACTCATGACATCTCAAATGACATCACTCATGACATAATCCAGTGACTGTGAGTGTTTTTAAAATGTTTATGAGTTTAAATATATATACCAAGGTGTATCGATGAATCAGTGGGTGTATAAGTGCCTGTATCGATGAATCAGTAGGTGCGTGACTGACTTTATAAGCGGGTGATTAGGTGGCTCAGTGAATGTATGGGTCACAGACTAGGTTGTCTGAATGTCTGCATGAGTTATACTTAGCTCAGCTAACTATAATGGCTAAATTTCTCTGGTTTTGTATGAGTGAAATGTCAGCCTAACTATAACATCCCTGCAACTTTTGTTTTTTCAGTGAATTTCTAAGGTTTCTTTTAATTATATTTCCTAAATATAACGTCCCTGTAATCTTTGTTTTTTTCAGAGAATTTCAAAGATTTTAAATCCTATTTCTTAATTGTAATGTCTATTTTTTTTTAAGTGAACCTCTAAGGTTTTCATATTTTCTTTCTATAATTGGATATTGTGTATTATATACCACTCTTTTTTTAAATTTTGTTTTGTTTATCAGAAAGTACATTAATAACTGGTGTAATTTGTAACAATTTTTTGATCCAGCACAACATTGTCGCATTTACTGTGGAGAATCTGTAATCAGTAAATGTATTCCACAAACTGAAAGATACACTTAAAGACATTTTTTACATAAAGTTTAATTCTAAATATTTAGTAAAATATTGTTTTAACTTTTCTTTCTGTGATCAATTTAGGAGAAAACCACCTTTAAAAAAAAAATTATATTCGTGACTACTGACGTCATCGCAGTGACGTTGGTAGTCGCGAAGAGCGCGTGGTTTGAACAAAGTGTAAAACATATATATATAGAGACATATTCAACAGCATATTTAACAGTAGAGGTTTATTAGTGTACTATTCAAACTCATATTTTTGTAGTGAGTTTCCAGAATAATCGTCTTCAAACACTATTTTTCGTTTCTGCAAAGACAGTGGAAGCCTCAATGACGTCGGGTTCGCGGAAACCGTGTGTTTTTCAACAACTCTGAAACATATGTAGAGGTATTGTGAGCAAGTTTCAGTATAGCTGTTCACAATTATAGTATTGAAAGTTCTGCTTTTCTTTCCATTTTCAAAGAAAACTACTTTAAACTTGTATTTTGAATTTCTGCTTCATTGGGGTAACCTTGAATATGTTGGTCACCGCGAATATTACATGACCGGAAGAGCAAGGAATATCATTGGCTAATATACTCTTCAGCAAAATCAATAGGAAGTACACACGCACTCCTCCTTCTTGAAACTTCTTTCATAGAACTTCATTCTGACCAGCTGGTTTTGTCTTGGTGTGCAAAGTTTTTGGTCTTTTTTGTATCAGAAATGGCAACACAGGATGGAGATGGGGGTCAGCAGGAACAACTGCTGGACCAGGATGTGGAGGAAGTGGAGACTGAAGATTTGGAAGAAGAGGGACATCCCCAAAAGAGAGCCAGTGTGTCATGGTATTTTTTCAAAATCCCATCAGGGAAATCGAAAACTGCTGCAAAACTAGTGCAATGCACAATCTGCAACAAGACTCTCTCTAGAGGGACAAACAAGAAATAATCATGTGGGACAACATCCATGTTATATCATCTAAAAACCTATCATAAAAAAAGTCTTCAACTGGCGATCAAGCAGAGGGAAGCTGGAGGATCATCTACTTCAATGGCAGCAACAACAATTCCCAGCCAGAAAGATTTTTCAGAGGTGTAGACTACTGCAACAGATATGTATCCAGAGTTTTCAAGAATGGCCACGTACTGCATGGACTGTAGTGTTGTTATAAGTGCTGGTGAGCAGTGTCTTACAGCTATTCGCAATGCTGCAAAACAGTATACATGCTAATTTATTTCCCCTTTTTAATGTTTTGCACATTTTTCAATGCACGTTATTTCATTTCCTCCTGTCCCAGTTGCCATTTTTGTTATTATAAAGAAGAAGAAAAAAAATGTAAAACTTTACAAAAGCACTAAAAAAAAAAATCAAAAACAAAAAAAGGTTCCTTTTGGAACCGCCTTCTACATTTAAAAAATGATAAAGTATGTATATATGTTGGAATGAGTGAATGACTGGTGTATGGATGATTGAATGAGTGCATAACTGGTGCATGGAAGTTACAATGAGTTCAGCAGTGCTGCCTGAGAGAATCTATGAGTGCTTAAGTAGTGTCTGAGTGATTGGATGAGTTCATGGGTAGTGCCTGGGTAATTGGATGAGTACAAGGGTACTGCCTGAGTGATTGGGTGAGTGCATGGATAGAGCTTGGGTGATTGGATAAGTGTATGCATAGTGCCTGGATGATTGGATGAGTACAAGGGTGCTGCCTAAGTGATTGGGTGAGTGCATGGGTAGTGCCTGGGTGATTGGATGAGTGCATGGGTACTGCATGAGTGAATGGATGAGTGCAACATAAGTGCCTGAGTCATTGGATGAGTGCCTGGGTAATGCATGAGTGAGTTGATGAGCGCATGGGTACTGCCTGAGTGACTGGATGAGCGCAAAGGTAGTGATTTGGTGATTGAAAATGCACATGGGTAATGCCTGGGTAAATGGATGAGTGCATGGGTGGTGCCTGAGTGAATGGAGGAGTGCATGGATAGTGCCTCAGTGAATGTATGAGTGCAAGGGTAGTGCCTAAGTGAATGGATGAGTGCATGGATAAAGGCTGGGTAAATGAATGAGTTAGTGGCTAGTGCCTGGATGATTGAATGAGTGCATGGGTAGTGCCTGGGTGAATAGATGAGTGCATGGGTAGTACCTGAGTGAATGGATGAGTAGAAGTGTAGTGCCTGGGTGATTGGATGAGTGCATGGGTACTACCTGAGTGAATGGATGAGTGCATGAGTAGTGACTGAGTGAATGAATGAGTGCAAGGGTAGTGCCTGGGTGATTGGATATGTGCATGGGGTGCCTGGGTGAATGGATGAGTGCATAGATAGTGCCTGTGTGAATAGATGAGTGCATGGGTAGCATGTGAGTGATCGTATGAGTGCAAGGGTAGTACCTGTGTGATTGCATGTGTGCATGGAAAGCACCTGGTGGATTGGATGAGTGTATGGGTAGTGCCAAAGTGATTGGATGAGTACTTGGGTAGTGCCTGGGTAGCTAGATGAGTGGAAGAGTAGCGCCTGGGTGATTGGATGAGTGCATGGATAGCACCTTATTGAATGGATGAGTGCATGGGTAGTGCATGGCTGATTGCATGACTGCATGGGTAGTGCCTGAGCAAATGGATGAGTGTATGGGTACTGCTTGGGGGATTTGATTAGTGCATGGGTAGTGCCTGGTTGATTGTATGAGTGCGTGGGTAGCACCTGGGTGATTGGATGAGTGCATGAGTAGTGCATGGCTGATTGCATGACTGCATGGGTAGTGCCTGAGCAAATGGATGAGTGTATGGGTACTGCTTGGGGGATTTGATTAGTGCATGGGTAGTGCCTGGTTGATTGTATGAGTGCGTGGTTGGCACCTGGGTGATTGGATGAGTGCATGGGTACTGCATGAGTGAATGGATGAGTGCAACAGAAGTGCCTGGGTCATTGGATGAGTGCATGAATGAGTGGATGAGTGCATAAGTACCACCTGGGTGACTGGATGAGTGCAAGAGTAGCGCCTGGGTGATTGGATGAGTGCATGGGTAGCGCCTCATTGAATGGATGAGTGCGAAGGTAGTGCCTGGGTGATTGGATGAGTGCATAGATAGTGCCTGGGTGATTGGATGAGTGCATGGACACTGCTTGAGGAATAGATGAGTGCATGGGTAGTGCCTGGGTGATTGGATGAGTGCATGGGTAGTGCCTGGGTAAATGGATGAGTGCAAGGGTAGTACTTGCTTGAGTGATTGTGTGCATGGTTAGTGCCTGGGTCATTGAATGACTGCATGGTTAGTGCCTGAGTGAATGAATGAGTGCATTGGAACTACCTAACTGAATGGATGAGTGCAAAGGTAGTGACTGGGTGATTGGATGTGTGCATGGGTAGTGCCTGGGTGAATGGATGAGTGCATGGGCAGTGCATGAGTCAATAGATGAGTGCAAGGGTAGTGCCTGGATCATTGAATGACTGCATGGGTAGTGCCTGAGTGAATGGATGAGTGTATGGGAACTGCCTGACTGAGTGGATGAGTGCACAGGTAGTGACTGGGTGACTGGATGTGTGCAAGTGTAGTGCCTGGGTGAATGGATGAGTGCATGGGTAGTGCCTGAGTGAATGGTTAAGTGCATGGGTAGTGCCTGAGTGAATGGGTGAGTGCAAGGATAGTGCCAAGGTGATTGTATCAGTGCATGGATAGTGCCTGGGTGATTGGATGAGTGTATGGGTAGTGCCTGAGTGATTAGGTGAGTGCATAGGTGCCGCCTGGGTGACTGGATGAATGAAAGAGTAGCACCTGAGTGATTGTATGAGTGAGTGCATGGGTGCCGCCTCATTGAATGGATGAGTGCAAGGGTAGTGCCTGGGTGAATGGATGAGTGCATGGGCAGTGCCTGGGTCATTGAATGAGTGCATTGGTAGTGCCTCGGTGAATGGATGAGTGCAAGGGTAATGGCTGAGTGATTGAATGAGTGCAAGGTAGGGCCTGGATAATTGGATGGGGCCAAGGGTAGTACCTGGGTGATGGGTGAATGCATAGATATTGCCTGGGTGATTGGGGGCTGCATGGAAAGAGCCTGGGTGATTGGATGTGTGCAAGGTTCGTGCCTGGATGATTGGGTGAGTTGATGCTTAGTGCCTGGGTGATTGGGTAAATGCATGGATAGTGCCTCAGTGCATGGATGAGTCCAAGGGTAGTGCCTGGTTGAGTGGATGAATGCATGGGTAGTGCGTGGGTATTGGATGAGTGCATGGGTTGTGCCTCAGTGAATGGATGCGTAGAAGGGGCGTGATTAGAAAAGTGCATTCATAGTCCTGGATGAGTGCAAGAGTAGCGCCTGGGTGATTGGATGAGTGCATGGGTATCGCCGTATTCAGTGGATGAGTGCAAGGGTAGTGCATGGGTGATTGGATGAGTGCATGCATTTTGCCTGGGTGATTGTGTGAGTGCATGGATAGTGCCTGAGTGATTGAATGAGTGCTTGGGTAGTGCTTGGATGACTGGATGAGTACAAGAGTAGCACC
The DNA here is from genome assembly GCA_963921515.1 of Calotriton arnoldi. Taxonomy (NCBI): domain Eukaryota; kingdom Metazoa; phylum Chordata; class Amphibia; order Caudata; family Salamandridae; genus Calotriton; species Calotriton arnoldi. Next base: position 328,438 of record CAWUFW010004395.1, on the reverse strand, counting down.
TGGGTGATTGGATGAGTGCATGGGTAGCGCCTCATTGAATAAATGAGTGCCAGGGTAGTGCCTGGGTGATTGGATGAATGCATAGATAGCACCTGGGTGATTGGGTGAGTTCATGGATAGTGCCTGGGTGATTGGATGAGTGCATGGGTAATGCCTCAGTGAATGAATGAGTGCAAGGGTCGTTCATGGGTGATGCACATGAGTGCATGGGTAGTGCTGGGGTGATTGGATGAGTGCATGGATAGGGCCTGAGTGATTGGATAAGTACATGGGTGGTGTCTAAGTAACTGGATGAGTGCAAGGGTAGTGCCTGACTGATTTGATGAGTGCATGGGTACTGCCTAGGTGATTGGATAAGTCCATGGGTGGTGCCTGGTTGATTGCATGACTGCATGTGTAGTGCCTGATTGAATGGATGACTGCATGGGTAGTGCCTGGGTGATTGCATGAGTGCATGCGTTGTGCCTGGGTGATTGGATGAGTGCATGGGTAGTGCCTGGGTGATTAAACAAGTGCATGGGCAGTGCCTGAATGAATGGATGAGTACATTTGTAATGTAATTTTTATAAAGGTTTAACAAGTTATGTACATATGAGTGAATTCAGTTTGTAGACTTTATTGTTGTTTAAGATCTTTGTGGATAGTTTTGACACTGTTAGGATTCATAAAAACTAAGCACAAGAGTGGTACACCACTCCCATACAAAGCAACCATAAAATGGCAACCTCTTCAACTTTACACTCTGTCATCGTGAGAAAGGTAGCAAATGAAATTATGTCTTTTATTTGACACCACAGTGTCTCCACTTGTGAATGGTCAGTATTTTTAATGTTAACCCTTTTCCTCTCTTTCAAAAAGAGATTCTATCTATGTGTGTTCACTACGTTTTCGCGATCATCGCAAAACGGGAGTTCAAACCTATATCTAGCTTCATTTTTTAAAACTTTAAATACTACACAACAGTTTATTACATAGTCCTGAGTTGGAAATTAAAGCTGTGTCATCACTCCTCAACTTCTAAAAAAAAAATTCTGTCTCTTTAACACCCTACCCCAATACACTCTTATCTCAGTGTCCCTAACAACCCAGTGGAACCAGCAGGTCACAAGGTCACAGAACATTCTAGAAGGAACCTGCTACTTCCAAATGAAATACAGCTGGTGTGGTTACTCCACAGGTTCAAAAGCATATCAATGTCTGTATTACATTTCTTTTTTTAAACAACAGCCAATAATAAGACTTCTTCCTAAGGCATCCAAAACACTACCTAATTGTATTCACTTTCATGCTGACAGCATCCAATGAAATATATCTTTAAAAAAAAAAAAAACACCTCCATTTTAACTTCTTTTCCTTTGGAAAACTACCTCTATCAGCTCCAGCCTTCTGCTGACTAATATTGCTCCTTCACTTCAAAATGCATATGGATTGTTGGCTACAGCTATATCCATTGGGCTAAGAGGCTGCAAAAAAGAGAGTTATTGATAGGGACATGGGTTTGCCAAATGTGCAGATTACCTGGTTTGCCCAGAAAGGGCTAAAGTTTCATCAGTTACTGACTTTGGTTAAATCCATTGTGGATTCCCAAGCTCCTCGCCTCATGATTGTGCACTGTGGTGGCAATGACCTAGGCACATTGACTGGGGTAGGGCTGGAAATCCTAATGAAAGAAACCTTTGCCAAACTGATGTTGCTTTTCCCTCACACTGTCTTGGTGTACTCTAATATATGCCAAAGACGTAAATGGAAGTGGTCAAATCAATTCTGTCCGCAGATTGAGAAAGCCAGGAAACATATTAATAAAACTTTTTCTGCATTCCTCAGAGACCATCGCATGGGCTGTATCTATAACAACAATCTGCGTTTTGACATGCATGGAATTTATAAAAATGATGGAGTGCATTTACAAAAGAAAGCAATAGGGTGTATCTAAGTAACCTTAAACTCTACATCCGGTCTTATGTTTAGCATCCATATACACACAACCAATGCAACGGCCCCTTTCAGATCCTCCCTAGTGTCTGTAATATTGTGAAGATTTTTTGTAAAGGGTTTTTTTTTCTTTCGTTTTTGAGGATCTTCGCGACGACGTCTCTATCCGCGTGGACAGTTCGCAAAAACGGAAAACAAAAGCAGACATTCAGTGACCATCAACACATCCAAAAATAATATGTAAAAAAATCCATTTTGAAAATTACCCTACATATATTACTACATACATACTTCTTTAAAAATTGTTTAAACTCATGTTTTTTTACTAAGTTTCTTTAAAATCCGTCTTTAAGACCTATTTTCTGTTTTCATCGCCGTTAACCGCGACGATCACTCCTTTTTCATAAAGTATAAAACACATGTATCCACACATACTACAGCATTTTACACACTATGGGTTTATTACTGTACACTTCAAACTCATGTTTTTCTAGTGTTTTCTAGAACAACCATTTTAACACCTATTTTCCATTTTCGCAGTGAGATCGCAATGAAGTCGGTAATCGTGATCCCCGGATTACGTTGCGAAAGCGGAAAGCAAAAGCAGGAATTCAATAGCCACCACCACATTCAAAATTATAACTATATAATTAATTCTAACCATCACAGTATATAACTCACTATACGAATAACTCTATAAAAACATTTATCAGAATCTCAATATCTCTATAACAATGCATATTAATGATTCACTGATATATTTTATATATTCCCACCAGTATTCGCGATGACTTCGCGATACTCACGACATCTCTACGATGATAGACGGGGGGCCACACTGGCGGTCGCGTCCTTGTCGCAAATATCACGCGCAATTAAAAAAATCAATTTTGGACACATGCCTTGTGTCACTAACACCCCCATTCCTCAAACATGGGTTAAGTGTACCTCTAGTCTGACCCCTTATGTTAGCTTTTTCAGAAATGTTCAGGCCCGGGAACCATTTTCGTGCAATAAAATGGCAGCCACAATTTTCTGTTCAGGTTCCGTCCAGCCAATCAGAACATTCCTGTTGGTGTTTGCATTCACAATGAATCGCAAAACCACAGCGAAATATCCACAACCAGAGACATCACTATAATTTTAAACTTAAATTTCTCAACAACTACTGAACAGATTTACACCAAATAAGCAAAGGGCACTTCCTTGAACCAACATCTACCTCCTGCCAAATTTGGTGTAAGTCCATTCAGTGGTTCGGGCTGTTGCTGTGGCTAGAGGTTCCTATGGGAATTAACATAACAAATGCACTCTTATTTCGCTCCCGAATTCTCAGTCCCCAGTGCAGAGATCACCCCCAAACTTTCCATGACAACCAGAACCTATCTTGACATTTGTTTTGGAAAATTTCATGAAGATTGGTCACATTACGCCAAAGTTGTTTTATGTGAGTTCATAAGCAGTGCATTGCGGGGCATAAGTTATAGTTAGCTCCGGTAACTATAACTACTGAATTTCACTGGTTTTACAGGTTAAATCTGAGCCTAACTATAACGTCCCTGTAATCTTTAGGTTTTTCAGTAAATGTCAAAGGTGTTTTTTAATTCTATTTCCTAACTTTAACATCTCTGTAACCTTCGTTTTTTACAATGAATTTCTAAGGTTTTTTCAATTCTATTTCCTAACTAAAACTTCCCTGTAATGCTTGTTTTTTAAATGCGGAGTTGGAGGAATTTGGCAACTCCGCATTCAGCAGAGAACGCAAACTAACTGATAAACTCTGCACTCCACAACAAAGTGGCAGGACTGCGACATGTTTGAAAAGCTACTTCTGTGTGTGGCACAATCAGTGCAGCAGCCCAGTAGTAGCATTTGAAGTACAGGCCCTGGATATATGGTATACCACTTTACAAGGGACTTATCAGTACAAAAAATATGCCAATCATGTATACACCAGTGTCATGAGGTTTAGGGGAGAAACACATGCATTTTAGCACTGGTTAGCAGTGGTAAAGTGCTTAGACTCCTAATTTCAACAAAAAGAATCAGCAAAATGTTGAGGCAAAAAGAAAAAAGTCCAAGGGAAGACCACCCTAAGGATGCAAGGTGTAACAATCACTTAGAAGACTCAGTACCACACTACTGTAATACACTCTTTACCTAGCACTAGCTCTTCAAGTTTTGTTTCTGGGGTCTTGTATCATTTACTGCTATCGAAGTGGTTACTCATTGAGACAGGGTTTCCAGTGGGTAAGAATGAAGGAGAATTTGGCCAAGATTCACCATTATTGTGTGCACTGCTCCAGTCTTTACTTTAGAAACTTTATTCGATCTTTTCCAATTAAGATCATAAAAGTACATAAAACAGACCTACAAAAGCAGCAACAATCAGTATACAATCCCAATTCATGTGGGTACAAGAGTGCCCCAATATAAATCCAATGTAAATTCCACATACATGTACACTTATGTTCTTTTACATTATATATTAAAATAGCGGTTACCAAATGTCGAGTTAAATCAAGATAAAGGGTAAAAAAAGTCCATAACCTACTTATGGGCCCATTTGTTTCCTTTTTTTCCTGCATGCCCATAAGAATGACGCTAATGAAAAAGAAACTAAGGGATCAGACAAAGATCTTTTTAAAATATAATGCAACCCGACATTGTTTAAAATGATACCGTTTTAAAATCGGAACAATGAATTCTTTTCTTTCGTTTTGATAAAAACCACAGAAAAATAATAAATGAACATCATTTTGAGGGGATTGCATATCACAAGGGCACGGGGTCAATTAAGAGTATTTAAACCTTCTCCCCGGAAACCCTAACATTAATGATAACAAATTCAAACAGAATCTTAGTAAAATGAATTTATGCTGAGAAATGGGTATATCTGCTAGATAAAAGTAGCCTCCCTCTAACATAGGTGGAGTTAATTGGTACATGAGGACCGGCAGTTTACAATAGTTCCTCTACCTACGGATATATTTGGCCCACAGCATAAATGTGTTGACCAGCCTCTGTCTAGACATCTTTCTGCAGTCAATTGGGTTCTTAAAAAGGTCTTTCAGCCCCATAGCGGTCAGCTCCACTTCTACATAGTTAAGCCACCTGATCCTGCTGTGGTTCTCCATTTTTAGGCTGCCTCCTATTATGTTTTGAGTTAGGTTCACCGTATCCCTACGCCATATAGAGAGACACAGTAGGAGCGGGGCTAATCTAATGGAGTCAGTGATATATGGTAGGCCCAGTTCCTTGTGAGATACATAATTTGAATAAGGTTGTGGGAAGGAAACCAATGATTTAAAAAATCTGTTCTCGATAGTTTGCAATGAGTCAGTAGGTGCCATGCCCCACACCCCCACCCATAGATTGCTGCAGACTTTGCCTTGGCATGGTAAATCTTTTTAATGGGGACTAAAGGATGTGCACCCAACTTCTTGGAAAAGGCTTTTAGCACCGCTAGACTCCTCTCCATTCCCATAGCCCTTCCTTCGACCAGCTGTGACCATGATTGTTTTTTGCCAAAAAGTACCCCTAAATAAGGGAACGACTCGACCACCTCAATTTTCCATGAATCCATATGGAGGTGCGGTGTTTTCTCTCGTTTACCTACCCCTGCAACCATTGCGAAGGATTTTGACTGGTTGACTTTTAAATCCAGCGAGTGCATAAAAGCCGCATAGGCTGATATGAGGCATTGGAGACCTAGCCCCGTTCTGGCCATCAGGACAGCATCATCAGCATAGGCCAGGATTGGCAGCCGATGGGAATCAGACACAGGGACATCCAGGGTTGCGTCCCCAAGGGCTTTTTCAACACCATTTGTGTAAGTGGAGAAAAGGAACAGAGCGAGGATGAAACCTTGCCTTACCTCCCTTGAGATCTTAGGAGGGCGGGTACATTTCCCGTTTTTCCCATAACGGACTCATGCAGAAGCATCAGAATACAATTGGTGAACGAAATCAATTATAGCCTGATCGATCCCCATATCTTCCAATATATACCAGAGCTTGGAGTGGGACACGCAGTCGAATGCTGCTGATAAATCCATAAGTGCAAGATAGATTTTCCCACCCTTTGCTCTAGTATATTTATCCATGATTAGTGAAAGATTCAGGCACTGATCTACAGTGCCCTTTCCTCGCTGGAACCCATATTGGGTCTGCATTAGAATATTCCTATCCTGCACCCAGATCTCCAGCCTAAAGAAAAGGAGAAGGCCCACAAGTTTAGCTGTTGTATCTATGAGCGAGATTGACCTGTAGTTGGGGTTTCCCTTATCGCCCTTTTTATGGATCAGAACTATTACGCTGGTTGTCCAGGAGGAGGGGGGGCCTGCTATCCCTATTTTGTTAAAAACATTAGTCAATAAGGGGACCCACACATCTTTATTCTCCTGTAAAAAATCTATCGGCACCCCATCGGGGCCCGGCGCCTTCCCAATACTACAGGCCTCTAACCCGCTCCTCACTTCTGTCAGCGAGAATGATAAGTTGTCCTGGGTACTGGGGTGTATGGTTATGGGGGGTAGAACAGGGGAAGCACTGGGCGAGAAGATGTTTGCAAAATGTGCCACCCATTCCTCCTCTCCCACGTTAGTATCTAGAGTAGGGTCCCTTTGAGTCTTAAAATAGGGTGTATTAATTATCTCCCAGAACTCTCTACTATTACCCATGGTTGTTGCGTGCTCAAGTTTAGCCCAGGTCTCCTCCCTCATAACCCTCTCCCTATTCCTTCTTGCCAATTTGTATTCACTGCAAAGTGAGTTGATGTGGGACGTGTTTCTTGGTTGTACTCTCAGGGCTTCAAGGAGGGCCTCCCGGGTTTTCGAGCAGGGTGAATCAAACCAGCCCTTGCCCTTTACACTTTTATCTGGTTTGTTCCGGGTAAGTGCCACCTTTATTTGTTGTTTTTAGAAACAAGGGAACCCAATTGTAATGGTCAGGGACCTTGGGTATCAATGAGTTACAAACACAGTAGTCCCCGACAAGGATAGTACGAGAAGGGGAATGAATATAGACTAAGAATCAGTGCTATATTGAAGCTGTCCAGCCGGACAGGGTTAGTTTAATATTATATAAATTTGCAATAGAATACAGTGGGACACAGTCCTGCGTCCAGCAAGGTGCATATAAAACAAAAACAAAACAAGAGCTCAGGCAGAACAAATGCTTGTGTGTCATACACACAGGGAGGAGGAGGAGTCACTGTCCATGATGGCCGCTCGGAGCTGAAGTTCCGTGGTGAACCCGCACACCAGCTTCCAGAGCGGCGCTTCGCTGCGCTATATTCTCACCGAAAACAACGATTCCGCAATCGGAATGCAAGCAGATCAATTGGAACTAAGAATCTCCTCTCTCCGATCCTGAATGGGCGAGAAATGAACTGCGACGTCCCTGTAAGCCAGTAAGCTAAGATGGCGCCCGAGGAACTACGGGACTGCACCTGGAGGCTGAGAGAAAAGAACCGTGATGTTGCCAACCTCCACTTTACCAGCTGATGGCGGCCTCACCCCTCCTGCCCTCTTCCCGAAGCACTGTCTTGCCAGCTGACTCCCAGGGGGAGAAAACTCTGCATTACAGACCTCGCCTGCCTGCGCCATTTGAGAGGTACGGGTGCGGCTGGAGGGGAAGGGGCCCGCAAATCTGCCCTGCAGTTTCCCCCGTGGCCGGACCCATTCTGGGGACCGTACCCGCGGCCGGGAAACACACGGACACTGGCACTAGCTACGCGGCGCTCCACTGCACGGCAAACACCCCCCTTGAGTGTGGTGACTCCACCTCATACACCACCTGAGAGCCTTCTCAGCAATCTGCCTTGTGCAGATTGCTCCGCTGCCGGGATCACACACGCCGAGATGAGCGAGCAGCTTCCCCCCACCGCCAGACGGACGGGAGCTGCGTCAGGGGCGGCTCTTCCCTGGGCTGGAGTACACCTACCTGCGCTCCCCAAGGCCAGTGAGGCATAGGCAAGGAGGCAGCATCAGGCATGGAGCGGATTTGGAATCCTGCGGCGCGCCTGATCCTAAAATGGCGGCCGCAGCACCAAAGCGGGCAAACCTCAGTAGCAGAGGCCCAGGATGCTCCAGATAAGAGGGAAGTAACAAGCGGGAGGCCTCTGGGACCGCAGAGGAACAGTGTGAAGACCAGACATGAGGAGTGTACTGAGCTGTACCCAATGCCTGACTCTAATAGGGCCGCCACTGGGGACATCTGACACACCAATTTACTAATATTGGCCACCATGAGTGGGCCCCTTTCCAAAGCACTCCTTCTCCCCTTGTTGGGGAGGGATACAGCATTTATACCCTGGAGTCTCAGAGACCCCTCTGAGAGAGTCCACAGCGACAAGGGAGTCTCACACAGCAGAGGCCTGTTTTTTTTTTATCCCATTACCCCCGAGAGCACAGCACCGTACACCGTGACCGGCGCTCGGTGGAACTTTTGGACTATGCCCCCCTAGGCGGAAACTATAACCTTTCTGTATGTACTGCGGTGCCCGAGCAACCTTTGGCCGATGACCGGTGGAGCTGTCCCACGCAGCTATAGAGGAGTTTAGCTCTGGTTCAACCCTCGGCCGTCACCTACCCAACCGGACGTCGGACACTGTTTTTCCTCGTCTCCCCGTTGTGCCTCCTACACCCTCCCCCTCCTCTTCCCTCCATTAATCTCCATCTACCTCCCATATTCCTTCCCTCTCTCCCCTAATCTTCTCTCCCCCTGCCTATTTTGTTACCTCATGTTTATGCTATGCTTTTGTACTCATGTAATTCCTGTAACAACGCTCCAGTAACTGATGTAACTTTGTAACCATGTTCTGAAACAATGTTTCTTCCTCATGTAAAGCGCTCTGATACCTCCGGGTCTAGCCAGCGCTATATAAAACTCAATAAATAAATTAAATTAAATAAATAAAATACATTAGATAGAACAAGCAAAAATGAACAACAACACTGTTACGCAAAAACAATAACAAATTAAATTGTGTTTACGGTGTACAGAGAGTCGACCACATTTCAATCCCATGAGAGCAATAGTGGGATCATCAGGACATTATATTAATGCCCGAGTGAAAATTGCCGTGGTCAGTACTCGAAAATGAGAGTATAGGCAAGAGGACTGGGTGGGTGTGTCCTCATTTACAGAAGGAAAAAACCGCAAGGAGAGTTGGTATCAATGTCCATGCGGAAAGGCACGTATGCAAGCTATCCTAGTGATGGACCACAGCTGCGTGTCCAATGTTGGAAATTTAGCAATGTAACAATGTGCGGAAGGTGCGATGACCATGCGGATAGGGACATGGGCAAACTATCCTATGGAAGGACCGCGGCGGCATGTCCAGAGCGGAAAATCCAGCGATGCAACAATTTAACGGTGCAATGACTGCGAAACGGAGTGGAGGAAGTACCCACTGTGACCTGGATGCTCTAAGCAGTTCCGTGAAGGATGATACCAGGGCTAAGGGGGAATTTTCTGAATCCAGACAATTTCTAATATTGTCATGGGTAATCCTTATTATTTTGGGGATCAATTTGAGCTTATCGATTTGGGCCCACTTTAATTGGCAGACATTTCTCCTGGTTAATAGTGGAAGTCCTATTTCCTGTTGCTTAATCACTTCCCTAGGAGTCAGAAGTATCTCACATGTTAAGATAGCATGGTTGCTAAAACTCGTAAATTGTGCGTCTACATAATTACAGCTATCACTAAGAGGATTAGAGACCAATATAAAGTCTATTATTGATTCCTGGGCTTCATGACGGTAGGTTTTTTTTGGGGTGCCCAATATAGTAGACACATCACTGATTAATGCCATATTCCTGGTACAGAGTATCCTATTAAGGCTATTTCCATAGGTACTGTGGGAAAAATGGTAGACCAGATTCCCCATCAGGTGCTCCAATCAGCAAACTCGGTCTTGGGTGACCTTACAAGGGTGTATATTAAAATCCCCCAACCAAATAATATTTAAGGCCTCATTTTTCCTTGTTGTCTATGTAGCCTCATCAATTGTCCTATTCACCTCATCTACAGCTAAATGCATGTTTGCCCCCAAAGTTGTTGTTATAGTAATTTATTAACAACCAAGGGGCATATTATCAACGGACAGCGATAATTATCGCTGGCCGTGCTTAGCGTTAATAGTCCTATCGCAGGCTATCTCTGGAAATTATCGCCCTGGTAGCACGTTATTAACAACGCGTTTCTCCAGGGCGATAAAAATTCCAGAGATAGCGAGGTTATCGCCGTTTTGCAGGGAACATCGCTGGTTTTCCAGCGATGTTCCCTGCAAACGGCGATACCTCTGCTGATACGACCCTGTGGTCGTATCAGCAGAATCCACCCCTATGTTAGGGATGGCTAAGTCAGGATTTTAGCAGACGTTAGATTTTGGCGAAAACGGCTGTTTTTGCCAAAATCTAACCTCTGCTAAAATCATGTGGGCTGCCTTGTAAATATCGCGATGTGAACATCAGCGATATTTGCAACGTAGTCCATCCGGGGTACACCCAGTAACGCCTACTTTGCATCTCATTAGAGATGCAAAGATGGGCGTTGGGGGAAAGGGCGATAATGCAAGGATTCACGCGATAGTGTGACCTTGCTGATTAGGCGATAAAATTATCGCCGCTTTTCGTCCGAAAACGGACGCAAAAGCGGCGATAATTGTTTATCACCTCATTGATAATATGCCCCCAGGTGCCTTGACTGGCCAGCTCAAGAATGAGGAGATGGAAGTAGGGGCTATTCCCTTCAAACTTCTTCACTTTCATTGCTGCTGTGTTAGGGATCAGAGTTAGAAGGCCCCCCTTTGCCCTCCCCTTGTCTGAAAAGAACAGTACCCATTTATGAAAATGGGTTCCGTTGCCCATGTCTCCTGTAGACAGGAGATATCTTGATCCTGCCAAAGTTGATGCCATTGTTTATCGCCTAGTCCTGCAGTGCTTCTGAGCACCTTATAAGCACTTTATGAGCAGTAAGATGCTGCAGCAAAATCCAGTATGGCAGATTCAAAGGCAGCCTATTTTGCCTCGTGCATCCATCCTGCGTGTAACAGAACCCTCTCCAGTAAAGCACTGCTGACTCTCTCCCTGGGATTGACAACCAAAAACTAACATGAAAACGACAGTGGGCTGTTTTTTGGGCAAATCTACACTGTTCAGGGCTACTTTAGGGCTACATATGCAACCCACGAAGCACTGGAGCAGCATTGAAATCCCTAACCACCAGTGTTTTTCCTGTTTTCAAGGATGGCCAGTCCAATATAAGGTTCTCGGGTGTGTAGAAAACAACAACCACGAAACAGGTAAGGGATACATACCCTGAGGTAATTGCCAGTGGATTCATTATCTGCCATAGAAAGGTCAATGGTAAAAACTGGATACATCTAACATTTCTCTCCAATGCGTTGGGTTACTTAAAAACCTTTTTCTAAAGGCACCTATAATTTTTTAAGAAGATACCTTAATGTGGGAGGAGCCCTTAGAGGGTTATGGCTCTGCTACTAGCTGACAGGATGAAATCAGCTGGAAGCTGTAGTGGTTGTTTCCTCATCGAGCAAGTCACTTCTCACTGACATTTTCATTTATATTAATGAAGTATTTTCAAAGAACACCATATGGAACTGACGGAGGGTCTAGGTTGATGAAAGGTTAGCCAGCCATCCTAAATAGTGACTATTTGTTAAACAGCAACTCCGAGACACTTGATCGAATCCTTGGTCCAGAAGTTAAAATGAAAAGACAAAATGTTATAAAAAATCATAAATTATTATGAATAAAAATTCCTATTATATGAATTAAAAAGGAAGGAAAAATATGTTTTGGTGCCAAAACCAGATTGCGCCACTGTATGTTCTTTTCTGTGTCTACCTTGAACCATACTGAGGGGCAGATTTACAAGCCCCGTACGTCACTTCTGTGACGCAATGGCGGCGTAAAGCCAGCGCCATGCTGCGGGGTATTTACAACGTGCCGCATCTAGGGAGATGCGTCACGTTGTAAAGCCCTGCGCCACATGAAACCTGCATCAGGTTTCATGTGGGCGTTCCGGAGCAGGGGGGGCGTTCCGGCGCAGGAACGCCTCGCAAAAGTGGCTGAGTGAAATCTTCAAGATTTCACTCAGTCACTTTCCCGACCCCGCTGCGTCTAAACCTTGCACCTACTTGAAGCAGGCGTAAGGTGTGACGCACCATGTGCAAGATAGGCCGGGTTGGCACAGTGCTGGAGTTGTGTCGCGCCCGCGACACAACTCCAGCACTGCGCCAACGTTACGACGGCAGAAGAGACACACATCTGCATTTCCTTGCGCCATGATGTGCCGCATTGTAAATGCGGCGCATCCGTGGTGGCGCAAGGATAGTGATGCGTGTCACAAGTTTCCTGGCGCATCCCTGCTGATTTGCAGGGATGCACCAGGAATTGTAAATCTGCCCCTGAATATGCTGGGAGAAGGATGGTCAAAAGAGCAGAATGGGGGTTCGGGGTCAGAGGAAAGGGACAAAAGAAAACCAAGACTATCTAAAAAAAAAATATTATGAAGGGTTGGGAGCATGAATTGCAATAAGAAGAGGAAGGCTGAAGTAGACTACGATTAGAGGAGGCGGCCGCATCACAGAAGAAAGAAAAGGAATTAGAATTGGGAAGGGTGGAGTTCACAGTGTGAAATGTAAAGGTAGGGAGCAAAGTGAGGGTGGTCGGCCAAATCACAGGTTGAGTGTTGTAATTACAGGATTCGCAGAATTAGTATTTTGCATGTGCCACATTAATACGATATAATTTGCCTTTGTAAGAAAAAAGTGTTACCCCTGGGTAGAGACCTCGATGTATCAGGCTGCATGGACTGAGACTGAGGGGCAAAAAATAATGTACAAGAGTTCTCTACTGCTAAAGACTAAGGTGCACATGCATCAAACTTCGAAAAAGCGATTCCTTAATTGCGAAAAATAAGGATTCGCAATTAATAAATCGCTAAGTGGAATGCATCATGAAAATCGCTAATAATTAGCGATTCGCAATAATTCGCTAAATCGGGACCGAGTACACATTAGCGACTCGCTAACACATGAAATCGGAAAAAAAGCGATTCCGGTATTAGCGAATTCTGTAATAGCGAGTTCGGTATTAGCGATTTCGGTAATAGCGAAATCGCTAATACCGAAATCGCAAAAAACGGGTCGCACTGGAAGCAGGCTGATGACATCACAACCAGGAAGTCATCCAGTCCATGCTTCATTCAGTGCCCTGAGGAGCTCAGAGGAAGAGGCAGAGACCTGAATCTGAATGGAGAAACCTCACACTCTGTATCCAGCCACTGTACCCAGACCCAGGATGGACAAAAACGATGCAGGGAAGAGTGCCACGCCTAGGAAGAGGAAGCTGAAGTTCTCTGAGAGGGAACTTGAACACCTCATTGAAGGTGTCAGCAGTAGCCACGACAAACTGTTTGTGAAATTGTCCCTGAAGGTGCCAGAGGCTGTGAAGCGCAAAATATGGCTGCGCATAAAGGAAAAAGTGAATGCTGTGGGAGTCACACACCGCAGCATTGATGATTTAAAGAAAAGGTGGTATGACCTGAGGAAACGCGCAAAGGAGTGCATAGCAGAAAGGGTGAAGGAAGCAGCTGGAACAGGAGGGGGTCTATCGAATGCACCCGCAAACACAGCCCTGGAGGACCTTGTTGAGGGGACAATCGAGCCTGAGGCAGTCGTCGGAGTGACACAATTGGACACATCCGGCACAGCAGGAACATCACAAGGTAAGATGCATGCAAGCGCTACTCCTCTGCGTACTGTATAAACGTGCACAATCCCCCAGGCAAATCACAGTGTACAGCTAAAACCCCATGCCACGTTTCTCTTCATACACAAAATGCATCATGGGAGTTGTAGTCATGTCAGACAAGTGGTCATTCAAAAGCCAACATGGGAAATTAAACATACCAATCCCGCATGCCAGCCAGTGTGTTGAAGTCAGTGATTTATTCAGAAATGAGTTTGCCAAATGATAAACAGAATTAGGATAATACAAGACTAACACTGCACTGTTTCACATCACAGATGCAGCGGAGGCAGACTCCGAGGACAGTGACCAGCTCGTCATCTCAGAAACACCTGCAGAGACGGATGCAGAGACTCCTGTGGTCCCAGAAAAAACACCACCCCCACCCCCAAAACGCAATGTACATGTACCCTCACTGGCAGAAATGGAATCCGAACAGACTCCAGCACCCACTACATCCTCCAGCCAGCCACGCGTCCCTTCACCAACTCCAACACCGGCACAGCTCCAAACAAGACGACGGCGCAGGTCCAGGGCCCGTATTGCGGCACATGCTGAGCAGGTCCCAAATGTATATGGTGGCGTGGAGTCTCAGATGCTACGTGTGCAGCGCCTGCAGGGGAGACACATGGGCACAATCAACATGCAGCTCACAAAGCTGGCCAAAAACATGAGCACAATGGCAGACAATGTGCGCGAACTGACATCAGTGGTTGCCGAGGGGAATCGGCAGACAAACTTCAGCTTACAGGAGCTCACCCGTGCAGTCCTCGCAGGACAACGCATGAAGCGGAGAAGGCATCACCAGAACCTGATCCGCATGTCAGCGAATACCAGGGCCATCAACAAGCTCTGTAATACCACTGCGCTATTGGCACGGCGCTCCGTGTCAATGCAGATTGATCTATGCCATTTCTGTGGGGATGTTGCCAGGTCCTTAGGACAAGTCACCACTGCTGTGGAACACATCCAGTCCGGGACTGGGAGTGCCATCCACCTGGAAGGGGAGGAGGGGAGTGAGGAGGCCTCTAGCCTGAGTAGCCTATCAGTGCCAGTGACCACTAACAGGAGGCGCAGTTCGCGCAGCTCAGCCTCCATGGGATCACGTCAGGGTGATGGAGGCGACAGGAGGCTGGGGGTACGTGGCAAGAGGCGCTAGCCATGCATATACTTCTGTTTGGCCATGGTGGGGTAACCATGGGCAATTTATACCTGGTGATTGCCCTGCAGTGCTGAGTACAGTTTTATTTTGTTTTTATAGACCAATGCAATCACCTTCAAATATTTCTGAACGCACGTCTCAAGTTTGACATGTGCTCATGTTAATAAATATTTACGTACAGCATTTGTTTGTCATGGCTCATTCTTACCTACCTCAAAAATGATGTTGTGTGATGTGTGCACGTCTCCTCTGACCCTCTGCAGTGTTTGCCACATGCGCCTGTCGGTGTTGTGCGGGTGGTTGCTCGTCGCCATCCGAGTCACTGTTGTCCATCTCAATGGTAATGCCCCTTCTGGTGGCAATGTTGTGCAGCATGGCACATACAGCCACAATCCTGCAGCATGTCTCTGGGCTATATTGCAATGCACCACCAGTTTTATGAAGGATGCGGAAACGACTTTTCAGTATGCCGAATGTCCGTTCTACCACATTCCTTGTGCTTATGTGTGCCGCGTTGTACCTCTGTTCCTGTGGTGTGGCTGGGTTGAGGTATGGCGTCATGATATATTCGCGCAGGGCATATGCGCTGTCACCTACAGGGTGGAAAGCAAAGGGTTAGACACAGTAATGCTATTACAGTTTGCCTCATGATGTAGCAACTAGGTATATGTATGTACCAAGTAGGTGTCCTTCGCCAAATTCACCCCTGAGCAGACGCCTGTGGATACCACTGTGGCGGAATATATACGAGTCATGTGTGCTCCCTGGAAATTGTGCCACGATGTCCGTTATTATATGCTTAGCATTGCACACAACCTGCACATTGATGGAGTGGTACGACTTCCTGTTCCGGAAGATGTACTCATTGGCTGCTGGTGGACAGATGGGGACATGCGTGCAGTCAATGCATCCGATGACATGTGGGAAATGTGCCACCTGGTAGAACTCCAGTTTTGTCTGGTTCAACTCCTGTGGGGTTGTGGGGAAGGTGATGTGGGTGTGTATCATTGCCAACATGGCGTCAAGGAAGTTTCGGAAGAAGCGTGAGAGTGCGCTTTGGGATACACCTCCGGCTACGGCTACTACCCCCTGGAAACTGCCTGACGCTAGTAGGTGCAGGCTGCATAGGACCTGTACGTGTGCAGGGATGGCATTGGTCCTACGGGTCTGGTGCTGCAGCAGGGGTTCCAAATCTGCAATGAGGCTCATGATCATTGCACGGTTCAACCGGTACTTATCATATATTTCGTCTTCATTTTGGCCCAGCAATGTTATGCGCACTCGGAATACCCTCTCCTGTATCCTCCTCCTGCGCTGGGCTGCTGCATTGATCCTCATCCTCCTTGCCAGCACGTAGAGGGCTGCCATTGTGAAAGGCTAACAGGGTCTCCTGAGGCATTTTTCAAGGGTTTCTGATTATTTGCACCTGTTTTTTTTTTTTGTATCTTTACCTCCTGGTTGAGATTCCCCTTATTCTGCTCTTGCTAAATAGCGATTTTCATTGTATTCGCTAATTGCGAATATTGATGCATTGCTTTGCGATTCTTTATTTGCTAATAGCTATTTGCGGGAGCAACTATATGTTTCGCTATTATGGTTTCACTATTTTGCGACTCGCTAAATTTGCGAAGGCTTTTTTTGCGAATCTCTAGTTTTTTCGGTATTTCAGTTGATGCATTGGAAATGTTCGTTTTGCGGTCGCTAACGGCCTATTTTGCATTTTCGCCATTTTTGCCAGTGCAATTATGCTTGATGCATGTGCCAGTAAATGAATTTGCTAGTCAAAACCAAAGCACTTAACTTCTAATAACCCTTCATTGAATTTGCAAGAAATTATTTGCATCCCGAAGCCTGACAGAGCATGTTGACATTTAATGCAAGCACACTGACACTGTCGGCCAGCTTCATCACCATCCTTAAACCTTATTTTCATATTTTCTATCATTGCGCATGTTTATTCTTTCAAACTCCCAGAAGGTCACGTTCATCTATGTTTCCCTTTGACAATCAGAGTCATTCTTTTGGGAACTCTGGAGCTTTGTTAGTTGGCAGTGGTAAAATTTCAAAGTCCTAAATCCATCTCAGCAGTCTTACATTCTAAATCCACATGATGGCGGTTTCATGCCAACACACATAATTACAAAAAAAGGGAGAGGGGAAGAAATATAATGGTCCATCACGCTTTCTCCCAGAGCAATCAATTTAGACACAAAATGTGACGCTCCGTATGAAATCCATAAAGTCCCCTTTACAATGACTTGAGGAAGAAGCATGCCACTTACGCAGGTGAGGGTCTCTGCATCCTGAAAAGGAGGCTCTTCGGTTTAAAAAATAAATTAAGAAATACATTAAGGAAAGAAAACTAAAAAAAGTGCTTTTTGGCCCTGGATTAAGGGCCTTATTATGAGTTTGGCGGTCCTCCTGTCTGCCCGCCACCGCTACGCCGACAGGAAGACCACCAAGCCTGTAGTGCGCCTGCCCGCCCGTCGGATTACAAGTGTTATTTATGGCGGGCAAGCCGTTCTGCGGCGGTCTCATAGCAGTGGTCTATTAGGCTCATAGGAGATCCTTAACAGCAGACTGCCTCCAGAACAGCGCCTGCCACATGTTCCTGCACGGTATGGCATGCACCATGTCATGCATGTCACACTGTGCAGGAACAGGGGTGCAATTCCAGGGCACACAACATGTGACCCCCTTCTTGTTCCCCCACACCTAGAAGCGGCTGGGGGCCCTGTTAGGGCTCCTTTCCTTGCATGTATGCCACCCTTTTCACTGCGGGCTCACTGCCATGAAATGGGTGGTGGACATTCAAATCGGAATATGCTCAACGGCACTGCAAGCATATTCTTTGCCATTTCAAGACTGCCGGTGCAGCGGGATCCTTGATCCTGGCAAAGCCGGCAATCTCATAGCTGCACTCATTATATGGGCAGTGGACCGCCAGCGTGGTGGTGGTTTACCATCTCCTAATCCGGCTTATGAAGCAACCACAGCACCAAGACCACCCTCCACCGACAACATCCACTCCCTCCTCGACTGGGGTGAAACAGCATCCTTCGTCCTCCTGGATCTCTTAGCTGCCTTCGACACACCTTAATCACGAGACTCCACCATGCCGGCTTCCACGACAATCCCTCTGGACTGGGTCCACTCCTTCCTCACCGGTTGAACACAGTGAGTCAGACTACCACCGGTCCTCTCAGAACCCACAGAGATCAGCTGAGGAGTGTCCCAGGGCTCCTCCCTGAGCCCCACCCTCTTCAACATCTACACAGCCCCATTCGCAGCCATTGTCAGAAACCAAGGACTCAACATCGTCTCCTAAGCAGATGACACCCATCTGATCCTCTCTCTCACCAACAAACCCACAGCTGCCAGAGACAACTTCCACAACGGGATGAAGGCTGTCTCCACCTGGATGAGAGACAGCTGCCTCAAACTCAACTTGGACAAGACCAAAGTCCTCATACTGGGACCCACCCCCTTACCTTGGGATGTTTCCTGGTGGTCTGCCACACTAGGAACACCCCCGACACCCACGGGCCATGCACAAAACCTTGGCATCATACTGGACTCCTCGTTCACAATGAGCTGTCACATCAATGCCCTTTCCTCATCATGCTTTCACATGCTCCACCTGCTTTGCAAGACCTTCAGATGGGTCCCCACCAAGTCCAGAAAGACGTCACCCACGCCCTCACAAGCAGCAGACTTGACTACGGCAATGCACTCTACGCTGGCGTCACCCAGAAACTCCTCAGGGAACTACAGAACGTTCAAAACGCTGTAGCCAGACTGATCTTCAACATCCCCCACCACAGCCACATCACCGAACACCTGCAAGAACTCCACTGGCTCCCAGTCAACAAAAGTCACTTTCAAGCTCCTCACACACACCTACATAGCCCTCCATGACGCAGAACCAGCATATCTGAACCACTGCCTCTCATTCCACCTAACCACCGGACACCTCTGCTCCACCCAACTGGCCCTGGACACCGTCTCACAGATCTGCAAGACCAGGACCGGAAGAAGATCCTTCTCCTACCTTGCTGCCAAGACCTGGAACACCCTGCCTTTCCACCTCAGGCAAGCCCAGTCGCTGAACAATTCAGGAAGGATCTCAAGACCTGGCTCTTCCACTGAACCCCAGCGCCCAGACGGATCAGCAGCCTACCATCCCCCCCTCAGCTCTTTGAGACCCTCAAGGGTGAGTAGACGCGCTATACAAATCCTGACTGACAAGTATGGCGGCCCTGTGGACCACCGTACTCGTAATCAGCCCCTGAGTATCTAAGTTGGTCTCACGCCACCACCTGCTATTGTCTCCTTAATTGCAGGCATTCTTAACAACAAAAGTTGAGTAGATTTTCCCTGACACTGAACCTTCCTCCTTTCTCCTGGAGAGAGCGATGAACACTGTTCTTGAGTCTACTCCCCAGTTCACATAGAAAAGGAAATCTGTGGGAAAACCGTTAACAATTTAACATTGCTATATTGAGGCAAAATAATGCCAAGTAAGACCATGCCAAATTTTCACACCTTCACAGCAAATCATTAAAAATACCTTCTTCCAGGCCATCTAGCAATACTATGTATATTAGGCATGCTTTTATAATCCAGCTAACACACCTTTCCCTCTCAGCTGAAATCTTAACCACTGTGGCATGGAGGATGCATCGCCATTGTCCACAGGAAAACTGATGACCCGTGCACTCAAATGACCCATTGACAATCATGAAACAATTCCACTTCCAGATCCAGACCAACCCCAATATCTCCATCCTCGGCACCCTCATCTACAGGCCCCCCGGCCCCTGCCCACCCTTCACTGATGCCATCGTAGGCCTCATTGCACCCCAGGCTCTCGCATCTACCAATTACATCCTACTCTGAGACCTCAACTTCCACCTGGACAACCCCAGTGACCAGAACACCGCATCTCCACTGGAGTACCTCGCCAACATCGGACTCAAGCAGCTAGTCACTGCACCGACCCACACAGCCGAACACACGCTCAACCGTTTTCTCCGCCAGTGGGAACTTCACCTACAGCCACTCCACCGAACCTCTCTAGACTGATCACCACTACGTCCATCTTACCTTTATCACACCCACCGCACACCGCCACCCTCATTGCCCCCCTATATTAGCTGGAACAAGGCCACTGAAGAACGTCTCATTGACTTCCTCAGCATGACCACTCTACCAACACCAACATATGCCAACACCGCAGCGCGCAACCTTCACCGATGTATCTCCAACTGTGTCGACACTCTGGCACCCCTTAAGAAGACACCAGTCAAGCAACACTCCAAGAAAACCAGCTGGCTTACTCCTGCTCTCCACAAGTCCAGATGCACCTGCAGACGATTTGAGAAGAGATGGAGGAACAACAAAACCTCGGAAACCCATGCAACCTTCATATCCGCTGTCAAAGCACACCACCTTTGACTCAAAACCACAAAGAAATGGCTCTCCAAGACAGAATTAACGTCAAAGCACCCAACAGCAAAGAACTCTTTGCCATCATTAAGGAGTTTGCCAGGCCCAACAGCGAGACCACAGACGTTCTACCCTCCCAAGACCTCTGCAACAAACTCAGCACCTTCTTCCACCACAAGATCAGGCAGATCTACAACAGCTTCGACACCCAAGACCCTGCCACTACGCCCCCACAACCACACCATGCCTCATCCCAACAGATCGTGCTCAGCTGGACTCCGCTCACCACAGATGACACACTCAAGACTATGAATAGCATCCACTCAGAGCCCTCTCATATCCCTGCCCATACCACATCTTCCATAGAGCAGCCGCCTCCATCACCTC
The DNA here is from genome assembly GCA_963921515.1 of Calotriton arnoldi. Taxonomy (NCBI): domain Eukaryota; kingdom Metazoa; phylum Chordata; class Amphibia; order Caudata; family Salamandridae; genus Calotriton; species Calotriton arnoldi. The sequence goes on along the minus strand of CAWUFW010004395.1, from coordinate 307,724 downwards.
CCAGCTTCGCTGCACCATCAATTGCTCCATCAAAACCGCCACCTTCCTCGATGACTGGAAACACGCCAAAATCAACACCCTGATGAAGAAACTGTCCACCGACCCCAAAGACCTAAAGAACTTCAGATCCATCTCCCTCCTTCCCTTCCCAGCCAAGGTCATCAAGAAGGTCATCAACGCCCAACTCTTTGAGTTCATCGAAGAGAACCATGTCCTGGACACATCCCAATCTGGCTTCTGAAGCAACCACATTACTGAGACCGCTCTCTTCACCGCCACTGACGACATCCGCTCTCTCCTGAACTGGAGCGAAACTGCAGCCCTCATCCTACCGGACCTCTCAACCAGTTTCGACACTGTCTCCCACAGCACCCTAATCACAAGACTCCACAACGCCGGCTTCCATGACAAGGCACAGGACTAGATCCACTCCTTCCTGACTGGCCGAACACAGCAAATCAGACTACCCCGTTCCTCTCAGAACCTACAGAGATTAGCTGCGGAGTGCCCTAGGGCTCCTCCCTGAACCCAACCCTCTTCAACTTCTACATGGCCCCCCTCACAGCCATCGTGAGAAGCCATGGACTCAACATCATCTCCTATGCAGACAACACCCAGCTGATCATCTCCCTCACCAATGTACCCACATCCAACAGAATCAACTTTCACAACGGGATGAAGGCCGTTGCTACCTAGATGAAAGACAGTTGCTGCAAGCTCAACTCAGAGAAGACCGAAGTACTCATCCTGGGATCCACCCCTTCAGCCTGGGATGACTCCTGGTGGCCCTCTGCATTTTGAACCCCTCCCACACTGACGGATTACGCACGCAACCTCGCCACTGGACTCCACGCTCACAATGAACCACTAAATCAACACAATATCCTAATGATGCTTCCACATGCTCCATCTGCTTCGAAAGACATTCAGATTGATCCCCACAGAATCCAGAAAGACGGTCACCCACCACTCATCACCAGCAGACTTGACTACAGCAACGCACTCTATGCTGGTGTCACTAAGAAACAGCTCAGGAAACTGCAGAACGTCCAAAACGTGCAGCCAGACTGGCCCTCGACATCCCCCACCACAGCCACAAGACAACACCACTGGCTCCCAATCAACAATAGAATCACCTTCAAGCACCTCACTCACGCCTACAAGGCTCTCCACAATGCAGGACCAGAATATCTGAACAACCGACTTGTTTTCCACACACCCCCCAGACAACTTCTCTCTGCCCAACTCACCCTGGCCTCCGTCCCATGGATCCACAAGACCAGACCCGGAGAAAGATCCTTCTCCTACCTCGCTGCAAAGGCCTGGAACACCCTGCCCCTCCACCCCAGACAATCTGCGTCATTGGCCCAATTCAGGAAGGACCTCAAGACCTGGCTTTTCGACTGAACCTCCACATTCAGACGGTTCAGCAGTCCCCCCCACTCCAGCGCCTTGAGACCCTCATGGGTGAGCTGCTGCGCTATACAAACCCCTGATTGATTGATTGATGTATTCTGGAATTTCGACCCCCCATTCCAAAGGGGTAAGTCATTCAGACCTCCTTAATGATTAACACCTGCGAAAGAATGCCCTATAAACATATATTATACCAAGAATAACTGCTAAAACTAAATCAGTGTGCATTAGCTATAATTACAGAAGAATTATAAACAATGAAAACTTCTCTAAGAAAGTAAGTACAATATACGTTATTTCTTTCCTGTTTGTTAACATTTTTGAAAGAGGTAATGCTTTTTACTTGTGATATTATATATTGTCTCACGAGTGAATCAATGTCAAAAGTTGATTTAATTTCCTGTTCCTTCGTAATCCTCATTTCTGAGTTAGGATTCCTTATTTTCCCTAACGTTCCTTTTGAGAGAATCTGAAAATTAGAACTGCTTCTCACACTCTTGTCATATTCCTTATTTTTGAAGGCATATCGGAAAATGGAATCCCTTTGGCTATACTTTGAAAGTTGAACATTAATATGCCTTGCCTGTGTAGCTCGCATCTTGCATCAGCTTTCGTATTGTTTATGTATTTTCAATAACAACTGTATTCGGTTGCTCATAGCTTTACAGCCCATCAATCAGGGAACTCATCAACGAAGGAAAATTCAGACTATTAGCTCTTTCCCCTTCAGGAGTACATTTAAAACTTAAACCATTATTTTTTTGTTTTGCTTCCAGCAGAAAATTTTTTCGTTTCCATTTTCAGTTGATCATTGGCAAATTTCAAATTATTCCAAGTGTTAAAAAAGCCCATGGACGATCTCCCACAGCACTACGTTGATTTCAGATATCAATTATTGTTGAACCTCGTAATGTGCCTAAAACACAGCCCTCTGGTCGCCCTTTATGCATCAATCTGCTTTTAGATGAGAAGAAGCTTCTCCACAATCCTCTCTGGCTTTAATTTAAACACGTTGTCTGATTTCAAGTTCAGTACAAGAGCGCCGTCCCTAAGCAGAAGATCTCAGATTTTTTATTTGAAATTGATGTAATTTATTTTCACGTAGTTTAACATAAATAAGGTTAGGTTTAATGCAAGTTTAGGTATAAACGTAGGGGAAGGGTTACCTATAGGGTCACACTGAGGGTATGAGTAAGGGTTATCATGAAAGCTCATTTTAACTAACTTTTGGGCAACAGTTATTAAAAATAAGAGGTTGATGTGATGGGTTCAAGGTAATGCAATTGCTGAAAAAGCATTCCTTCCAAGTTCCTTTGAAGTAATAGGAAACTCATACTTTGCGTATTTTACTCTCACCCTTACTATTGACTTAAACTTCAGTTTCTGTAGTCCATCAACTGTAAAATCCGTTTTACGCATTGTTTAAACATAACTTGCAATGTGACCTGTCTGCTTTTCTGTAAAATATTCACTAATCATTTTAGGTACAGCAGCGCTATGAAAATATTAACTACATAAATAAATGGGCCATTTGATATAAGAGGTAAGGGTTATAACTGAAGGTAAGACAGTGATTGATTTAAAAGAATGCTCATTTGTTTGCTAAAGATAGGGGGGGATATTCTCAAGAACGTGTGTTAACTATCGCCAAATTCGCTTAACGCAACTTCTCACATCGCAGTCTATCGCGGGAAAATAACACTGTGTTAACGCAGTATTCCCAACCCGGCTGCACCATGCGATAGTCGCACGATAACGCGACAAATGCCCGCGTTAAAATTAACGCGACGCCGAAAAAATGCGAAACATGAACGCCATAAAAGTTGCGATGTCCCAAATCGCGAAACAAAAACATGCGGGAAAAAGCACTATAAAAGCAGAGAAAAAAAAAAGAGAAAAAAATGCAACTGCGTAGGACCATGGACGCACCCGGACTGAGTGCAGAGGACAACGCGAACCCCACAAGCCCCACAGATGACCATATAGGAACCCCGGGGCCGGGGAAGGGCAAGGAGAAGAGGAAGATGGGGCAGTCCGCAGGAAAACCGGATCATTGTCACGGAGGTGACAGGACACTACCAACAACTGTTCGTCACCTCCACTGTGTCATCGGCCACACAAACGATAATATGGCAGCACATCGTGAACAACGTGAATGCAGTCGGAGTGTAGAGGAGGACAATGGAAAAGGTCAAGAGGCGCTGGAATGATGTGAAGGGCAAAACCAAGAAGAAACCCGATGCCAACATGAAAGCAGCAACGCAGATTGGAGTTGGGGGACCAGCGGCACACCAGGAGCTGGATGACATTGAGAAAATGGTGGCCACAGTCATCAGTCGGGATACGGTTCCAGGAGTCGGGGATCGGGACACTGCTCAACATGACCTGACACAACATCAACAGGGTGAGTACCGAACAGGGACTGGGGGGACGGGGGGAGATGGGCACAATGGCACACATGCACAATTAAGTAGAGCACACTGCACACCCACAATGACTCTGGACCATGTCCCTGATCCCGGTGCCACACTGCAGCACACATACAGAAACTCAGGGAATGTGTGTTGAAAAGAATTTATTTGCACATGCTGTGCCTGTAGTCATTTTGTACTGTCTCATGATTGCTAAGGACTGCCACAATGTGACATCCTCATGTGAAGAAATTGTCAATGATGGTGTTCCTACAGGCTATTCCTGCTGCAGCTGCAGTGGGGTGTGGTCCACCTGCCTCATCTTCCTCATCATCGTCCGGTGTATCTGGCACTTGTAACCATGGGGCATTGGTGCGTACACATATGTTGTGCAACACACAACATGCAACGATCAACTTGCACACGATGTCTGGGCTGTACAGGAGCCTCCCACCTGTAATGTCCAGGCACCTGAAACATGACTTCAACATGCCAAATGTGCATTCCACGATGCCCCTGGTGCGTTTGTGGGCCGCATTGTACTGCCTCTGGGCCTGTGTGTTCGTGGCTTGGAGCGGTGTCATCATCCAAGGGCAGAGTGCATATCCTTGATCACCTGTGACAGTGCAGAGAGACATGAGTCAATAGTTGGTTCTGCATGATGTGTTGACAGGCTCACTAGTTGATTGGCGTGTGATATGTGTGTCATAGTGATTCCTGTGTGACATGTACTGCTTGTAGCAAATGAGCGCCATCAATGTGTATTACGTAGCCTCACTGCTGCTCCTCCCTCCCCCCGAGCCTAATCACTTGTGTGCGCTGCGCGGTTGCATCACTTGCACTCCTACGGCACACCATTGTCATGCCGGTCTGCGCATGTCCACAAGCCTGACAACGACACTGTGATGTTGTGCGTTGAAGGTGGGCGGCCACGTGTGTGTAGGCCTATGGTAATGATAGGGCGGACACAGATGTGGAGTTCATGGCTGGCTGTACTCGCGATGCGGTCGAGGCAAGACCTTTGGCTTATGCTGCGGCAATAGCGATACACACACAACAGTTGCCATGTATGATCCCAGACCCCGAGTGGGCTTGCACTCATACATTCATCCCTTTGGCCTAGCCCGCACACCGGGGGCATGTTACATTGCAACTTTGTCCATTGCGGGACGGGTGGCACCGACACTACAACAGAGACACATGCATAAGGTACTTCATTGGCAAGCCCAACACTTAACCACGCCCAGAGCCCCGGGGTGATCATCCACACCCCTACGCTGGACTGTCGCACGCCAGCCCACTCCGGCAACGCCTACAGGGGGGTATGACACAGCTACATGTCCCAGGTCTCCCCCACTGCCTGAGGTGACATGGTTGCGTCCACTGTACATAACACAATGCAATGTGGCAGGGCCCGGGGCCCTCATGCATACACAATGACCACACGGACACACTTAGATAGTTTGTGGAACTGGGTACGGGCACGTGCACCCGGCCCCTTTTATTGCCAGGGTCACATGTCCAGTGATGCCTGTGCTGGATGGGTGTGGGGTGAGTGTGAGCCAGCCCTCAAGGAGTGGTTGGTGCTGGCAACAACTACAACAGTGATCAGACAATCAGAAGTTCAAAGTTCAAACAGCAAGGGTCCATGACTTGAGCTGCACAGAGTTAGTGGCCCCAAATGCACAGCGGCCGGCACCTGGAACACCGCCACGGGACGGTGACTACCAGTTCACTGAGGTAGGGCCACAAGAGCTGAGCGGGTCCTCGTCGATGTCCAAGGTGAATGTCGCTGAGGATTTTGGGGGACAGTGGAAGGTGATCTTCCAGGGCATGGCAGTACCAAGCAGACACAGGCAATATGGAGGAGATGAATGCTACAGACTCATGTTTATTTTTTATTTTATTTATTTTTATTTTATAAAGTTTTATATAGCGCGAACTAGACCCCAGAGGGTATCAGAGCGCTTTACATTTAGGATTGTTGCGTTACAGGTTACATCAGTTACACGAGCAAAGTAGGGTACAGTAAACAAAAACAGTGTTGCGAGAATTCGTAGGAGGGAGACGAGGAGGAACTGTGTCCAATGTCCGGCTGGGTAGTTGACGGGCGAGGGGGAAACCAGGGCCAATCTCCTCTATAGCTGTCTAGCAGCTCCACCGGGCATCAGCCATGTTGCACAGGTCTCAGCGTTCAGGAAAGATAGTATTGATTTGATATGATTTGAAAAGTTTTATATAGCACTGGCTAGACCCGGAGGTATCAGATTGCTTTACCAGAGGATCGTTGCGTTAAAGTTACATCAGTTACAATAGCATAGTAAGGTACAGTAAACAAAAACAATGTTGCAAGAATTCGTAGGAGGGAGGGGAGGAAGGAGCCATATCGGGAGACGAGGAAGAACTGTGCCCAATGTCCGGCTGGGTAGGTGACGGTCGAGGGGAAACCAGGGCCAATCTCCTCTATAGCTGTCTGGCAGCTCCACTGGGCATCAGCCATGTTGCTCAAGTCTCAGCGTTGAGGAGAAACAGTTAAGAATAGATACATATGCTACAGTTGCACAGTCAAGAAGCGGAAGAACATGTCCCCACTAGAGGGCAGAGGTAAGAGAAGGGGAAAGGTATTAAAAAAAAATAAAAAATAAAAAATCCAGGGAAGGAGCTGAGGGCTGCCATTTAGGCCGCCAAGGAAATGAAGGCAGAGGCGGTTGCCATTATAGGTAAGAATAGATACATGGGCTACAGTTTCATAGACAAGAAGTAGAAGAACAAGTCCCCACTAGAGGGTAGAGGTAAAAAAAGGGGAGGGGGGAGTAAAAACCCAACCAGAGAAGGAGCTGGGGGCTGCCATTTAGGCCGCCAAGGAAAAACGAAGGCAGATGCAGCTGCCATTTTAGGGCCAGGCTCGACATGACCAGGCCTCTGTAGATCCGTGTGTAGGCCATGGTAAAGCTCCGCTCGTGCCCACCCCGGATCAGATGTGGCAGCTTCCAGAACCTGCAGCAGCTGGAGACAGAGTCAGAGCCCACAGAGGCACAGGGGCAGGGGTTTAGGCAGCGGCGGGCAAGTCTGGTGGGCGTCAGCAGTGGCGAGGCTGCAGCGGGCCGAGCTGGGGCAGATTCGGCCAAACGCCTCAAATCCCAGATTGAGGAGACACAGCAGGGAAACAGCCCAGGTCGGGCACGTACAAGCGGCCGCCCCCCGGTAGGCTAGTGGAAGCTGAGTGCCTGAGGTCGCGGGGGTGAGGCTGCTGTGGGCCAAGACCAGTGGTTGTCCGCGGGGGCGCGGCTGCAGCGGGACGGGCCAAGTCAGGCTGGGGCCTGCCTCAGTCCCAAGGATATGTCGGGAGCAGGCGAGCCAGGCCCAGCGGGAGTCAGGTGCACCAGCCCTGAAAGGAGTGGTGATGCCCCGCTCCCTGGACTTTGCAGTCACTCCAGTGGACCCCGCCGAAGGCAGCCCAACATCCAGGAATCCAGCCGGGCAGTGAGCAGGGAGAGATGGGAAGGACTCACCGGGACTGTTCTCCGATGATACGAGGAGGTCGCTGCAAGGAGCGTCAGTGTCCCGGGTTCTTCAGTGGCAACCGGGGTCTCGATCCTCTCACGGCAGGCAAGCGCCGGGTTGGACGATCCCACAGCGGGTAGCCGGGGTCCAGGCAGATCCAGGCGCTGCGGAGCAGAGTGCTGCAAGATGGCGCAGGGAAACCAAATGGCGTCGAAAGGCAGTGCCCACCCTAATGGCCACTGGCAAGATGTCGGCCCTCCAGGGCGGAGGGGACAGAACTCACCAGCAGCATGTTGGCCTCCAGACTCCACAGGTCTCTGGAGATGCGACTCGCCGGCCGCAGGCAGGGGCTCATCGCCCACCAAGCTGGCAAGTGGGAGAGGCCACCGTAGGGAAGATCGTTGGCATCCCGGATCCCCGATGGCATCTGGAGACCTTCATCCTCTGGAAGCGGCCGGCACAGGATGAGAGGGCCGACAGCGGGCGACAGCACCAAGGGCACGTTGCGGTGGATGTCCACCTTCCTTCAGCAGATGTTCCCTGGAGCAAGAGGCCAGCCGAGCCGTGTCGGACTCCGGATAGCTAGGGTACAGATCTGGGCAGCAGCGGCGGTCGATCCAGCAGGTAAGTTGAGTCAAAAACTGATTCTGAGGTATGCTTCTGAAGGGGTGTGCAGTAGGGTCGAAGGGTCCCGAGGGCGGAGGGTCGATGAAGCGGTTTTTACGGGGATAAATACCAAGTAGGTAATCCCCAAACCGGGAGCTCTTCGGGAGGCTCCTACTCGGCGGCCATCTTGGATCTGACACCAAGTCAGTATCTGCTACATGATGATGAAGACAACCCCAGACCATAGACTCAAATGCCACCAAAGTTCAACCAGAGAGTGTCCATGGATTTCGGGGCACAGAGTTAGTGGCACCAGAGCTGAAAGGGGATGCAGTCTGCGATGAGGCCTGTACAATGGTATAAACTCTGCCATTAATAAATCAAGACTCAGTTCCAAATGTGTGACCTACTTGACCATAGTGTAGGCCTGAGGCAGCGGTCAGCAGGGGCCCCCAGCCATGTGTCCTTGGCTTGCGATGCACAGAGTTAGTGGCACTAGAGCAGTTGTTGGTAGTGTTCGGTCACCTCCGTAATGAGGATCCTTTTTTCATCCGGACTGAACTGCGTCTTCCTCTTACTCCTCTCCTTGCGTACACTAATATGGACTCTGCCATTGCACAATCAAGACTCAGTTCCAAATGTGTGACCTACTGGACCGCAGTGTAGGCCGGAGGCAGTGGTGGAGTACGTCAATGAGAAAGGAGTACTGGGGGCCTGTGTCGCGGAGGCCGTGATGGTCTGAGGAGGCTGCCATGGTCACGTGCCTCGGGCTTGGAGCTTGCACCGGCACATGGTGGGCCCTCTTTGACACACGCCGGTGTCGGCAGGTGAGCAGTGTGGCCTGGGGGCACTGGGGCAGGCATGATGGGTCTTGGGACCAGCGCCTGGGGTGCAGCAGGCGCATAGGATTGCAGGCACCACCGCTCACGGCGTCGGACTCGTGGCGGGTGAGAGGCGCCGCCCTGGCAGACACGTTGGACATTCCGGAAGAGAACCACGCCCAGAGTAATGGGCTTTTTATTCACACCCCTACGGTGGCCTGGCGTATGCCGCGCCAGCCCACTCCACTCATGCTTACAGGGGGGGACATAGCAAGCTACATTTCCGCATTCTTCCCCACTGGCTGCGGTAACATGGTTGCGTCCACTGTCCAGTACACTGCAGACACCAGCAGTGTATGTCGACATAGAAATGTCTGTGGTCTGCATACTCAAGTCTGTCCAGCTAATCCACGCCACACTTGGCATTGTGTACATTCACATTCATGGGTCACTTGCCTCCTTCACACATGCCTGGTTCCCACCTCTCCCCACATTCTGCTATTGTGTGGCTGAGGTGCCATGCCATTGATGGCGTATGTAGATGGCTAGCCCAGGTTGCCACAGTAAGTTGTGTTGTCGTGTTTGGAATGTGGGGATGTTGGTTGTCATGTTGTATGTGATTTTGTGACGTGTGCATTCCCAGAGTTGTGAGTTGTCTGATTGTGGTGTTGAGGTGTGTGGTGTGTTCCGTTGGTACTTACCGACGAGCAGTGCATTTCCATAGGTGCCATCCTGAAAGCGCTGGTTGATGATGGACTGTCGGAAGATGAAGGAATCATGCACACTGCCTGGGTAGTTAGCGACGACATTGGTGAAGAGTCCCCGGTGGTCCACTATTGCCTGCACATTGATGGAATGCGTGTGTTTCCTGTTGCGTAAATTGTGTGCAGTGGCGGCAGGGGGCACGAGGAGCACATGTGTGCAGTCAATTGCCCCCAACACGTGCGGGAAGCCAGCTATGGCGTAGAAGCCTTGCTTGATCTCCAGCTGTTCCTGCGCAGTGTGTGGGAAGTAAAGTTGCTGGGGTACCAAGCTGATGATGGCATCCAAGACAGGTGTGAGGAACTTTGACAGGGCTGGCTGTGAGACTCCTCCGACTATGGCAGTTGTTGGTTGGAAGGTCCCAGAGGCCAACTGGTGCAGCACGGCCAGCAGCTTTGTCTGCGGAGGGATGTTGGTTCTCCGCTGTGTTGGTACCATCAGCCTGTGGGCAATGAGGGTCAGGATGCGGAGGATGGTTGTCCTTTTGAGCCTGTAGTGGGCAATGACTTCCTCTGGCGTTAAGTCTCCGAGGCTGGTGCGTTTTCAAAAGGTCCGGTGTCTTTGTCTGCGCTCCCTCTGTGGTAGTCCGGGGGGAGGTCCTGGGGGGGGTTGGGGTCCTGGGGGTGGTGGGGGTGGGTGTTGTGGCCCTCTTGGGGCTCCGAGCTGTATGATCAGTAGCTCCATGGCATCTGTTGTTCTTCTAGTGTGGCTGTGGGCTGGGCTCCCTTTTATGGTGCAGGTTGTCGTCCGACTTAGCACCAGGTAGGAGCAGGTGTTAAATCCCTGCTGCTAACGCGCCTTATCGCATGTTTTTGAATCTTATCGCCGATCTGGCTGGTCATTGAGAATGTTGCAGAGTGGTGTTTTCGCAGGTTTTTACATAGGAATGCCTACTCTGCATCTCATTAGCGTTAGTTGCCGGTGTCATCCGTGGCGATGTTTTTTGCGGCTGCTATCGCAGGAAAACTGGTGATATCGGCTGTTAGCACCAGCTTGTGAATGGTGCGATGAATTTATCACCACTTTGACTGCGATAAAGTGCTGCTAACTCGGCGATAAGTCCTTGTGAATATGCCCCAGGGACTTGAAGTGACTTAAGTCTGAAATAATGACATCTCACTAAAGGTTCAGTTCCCGGGGTCAAACTAATGACAAGGATCTACTGCAGGAACTTTATGCTATTATGCATGGTCATAGAAAGGTCTGAAACAATAGAGGGTACCCCCGCCAATAATTTTGCTCGTCTTTGCGTACAAATCCTCCCTATTTCATCTCATCTTCCTAAGTTTTATTTCATTTTTTTACGGACAGATTTGCGGGAATACCTGGATGTTTTGTCAATAGAAATATGCTGAACATCACCCATGGCATGTGCTCGGCGCCTCAAAATATGCCAAGTAAAAGGCTAACCCCTATTGGGTTTAGGAATTACCATATTAAAAATTCACAAAAAATACATGAGACATAAAAGTAAGATATATACATATGATGTATCGTTCTTGGGATAATTTTATAATATTTAGTCAAGAAGTAACCATTTTGTGTAAACTACTTCTTTGCTTCTCATTTTCTATTCATTACTTCTAACTTTACTGAGAATTATTACATTGCTTTACTTCAGGTTTAAAACGATATCACCTATCTGTTACTGTTCCATAGGCTTCCAAATTCCTTGCATTTTTTCACAATCAATTGTATTTAATCACAAATATTTATGATTCAAATACAATTGTTAAAAACAAGAATCACACTTTTATTATTTTGGCAAGAGTCCTTTTTTGTTTAGTTATTCGCAGGATACTGCAATTCTAGTGCCTTTAATCGTTTAGTGAGATCCATAGGTTGTACTTAGATAGGAGTTGTAGGAAAATGCCAATTTGTGCATGCTCGACCCCATTTTTTTTCACGATACTGCTGTGTTTCAGACTCAGTGCACTGGGACTCCTCTAACCATTGCACAGTGCATGTGTTCTGACCCCAAAACATTTTGAAATTGGTTATACTCCTAACTGGCACATTTAACTTACCGATACGCCCCTAGTGTATAGCACAAAGTGTGGTCAGGCCCTGTAAGTTAAATGTTACTAGTGGACTGCAGCATATATTGTGCCACCACTAAAGTGACAATGCAAAACATGGTTGCAGGCCTGCCACCAGTAACTTGGCTGTGCAGGTTTAAACTGCAAATACAACCTGTCTAAATAAGCTCTTTAGACAGGCCTAAACCATCTTTTGTAATACTAACAAGTCATCCCTAAGTAAGGCAGGGGTGTGATATTTATAAGTAGGACATATAAAGTTTTAATGTTAAACATGTCCCAACAGTGAAAATGCCCTAAGAGCTATTTTCACTGTGGCAGGGTTAGCTATTCCACAGGAAAGCACTAGTGATCTTTATTAAAGATAATAAAGTTATCTTCACCTGAGAACCGTTTAAAAAGTTAATTTCTAGACTTTTAAAAATATTTGTTACAAATCCAACTCACTAGTAAAGTTTGCTTTGTAACAAATATTTGACAAAAGGTCACTTTAGAAAGCTAACATTAATCTGACTAAAACTACTAGAGGCACATTTGCTGAGCATCGAACTGTCGCTCAGAAGCTGAATAGCTCCTTGATTAAGAGTGAATTATCTCCCAGAGCTGAGACAAAGGTCTTGGGGGTAGGGAGAATTTGACCTTTCCCTGGCAGGATGGCCTAGGGGCTGTGCCCAGCCTCTTGCATATCTTCAATGGATGCCTACACTTTCTCTGGTAGATGTAGCTCATGCCCGGCCTGTCCCCTTTTGTTTAGCTAGCCAGCCAGTCACCGATCCCAGTGGGACAGGAGCTGCCCCCAAAACTGGTTTTGAGTGACCACGGTGGAGGGTTTGGTAATTTCTCTGGCCACGCCTAGAGGGTTGGCACAGGAGCTCTACACAAGGGAGGAAAGGTTCTGCCATGTTGGACTTAGGTAGAGAAGAGCACCTTGGGATGTCTTGCAGTAGGGCACACTGGAACCGATGTAAAGGTGGGTAGGGTTACCCCAGGGAGCTTTTTCTCTACTGGTTAGGGAGGTGCCAGGAGTCTCCCACACCCACAAGCTAGTGCCAGACATTAATGTGGCATACTTAGGTACCTTCTTCAGAACACTACAGGATCTGTGAAAGGCTGAAGAAGCATGACACATGGTGTTGAGACCTGTTAGGAGAACCCTAATTCCAGGACCTGCTACCACTTGGACAAAGAAGTGGATACACCCAAGGGGTTAGTTAGCTGACCTCCTGTTAAGATCCCAGTTGGCCATTTTCAACAAAACCTTCCATGGACCCTGTTTATTGTGGCTTCTGTTGGCGTGGTTCCTGACTAGGGCTGGGAGAAATTGTAATTACACTACAGTTATCGGAGGATTTTGCGTTTCTCCTTTGATGAAAAATTGCCAAAAAATACACTATTATGCCTGTTCAAGGAATTCTGAGTAATTTGTAGAGGTGGGCTTAACTCAGGTCATTGCGTGTAGCACAATCACACGGATTTACCCAAAAATTCATCGAGAATGCATGGAAATATGCAAGATGCATCTCATGCACATTGTGTCAGAAAAATGATGCTAGTGACGGTTACAATAAAACACAGCGTGAATGGCATGGGGCTGTGTGCAAGCGCGCAGCCATTTTTTTTCCTTAGCATGCTCCTGCCTAGCCATACCCTCGAGGTTCCTGCTTCCTAGACCCCATCCAACCCAATACACCCTAATCTGCTTCAGCAGTCACCTTTTTTTAACTATATTTTTCACTTTTTTATTAGTTTTCCATGCCACTGTGTGTTTATTTTACACAGTTAGTCTCTTTTTTGCACGCATTCCACCCAATCCCTAGCTTTGGCAGAGGCAGTCAGAGCCTCCGAATCCTGCAACTCCAGTGGCTGACTGCGGCGTGAGGAGTGACGCCCTACCACACTTTCAGTGAGGAGGAGGTGGCAGTGCTAGATTTTTATGCAGAGTGCCACATACCCCCCATGCTGGCCGCAGACGGCATGCACTACCGAGGCTATGGCCTGGCAGAGTTTTGGCTGAGGAGAGGAAAATGAGATACTGCATGCACTACCACATCAGAGTCTCCTGCACTCAGTAGCAAGTGAAGCACTGCTTGGCAGACATCATCAAGTGGGAGCAACACCTGTTAAACCAGCTGGGAGTGGAAGTGGCAGGGTTAGGTAAGTGATGTTTTGCAAAATTAGTTTTAATATTATATTCTTTTACTTTTAAGTCATCACAGGTAAGTTGATGTGTATATATATATATATATATATATATATATATATATATATGTGTGTGTATATATATTTTCTCCTTTAGAAATATATTTTATGTATACTTAATGTGCATATTGTCAATATATATTAAATAAAGAATATATTTCATATATAAATATGCATGTTTTATTTACAATACATTTACAATATATATTGTATATAGTCATAATAATTAAATGTGTGTGTATATAAGTAATTGTGTTTTTAATTGCTATCTACGCATCACTGCCCGACACAAACACAGTGTCGAATCTACAATGACTTGGGTCCCGACTTTGAGGCTCGATGAGGATGCAGCGCTGATTCTTCTACACCGTCTATGAGGCTCTACAATGAGGCAGCACTAAATCTTCAATGCCGTCTGCAAGGCTCATCTCCTACACAGTGACCTGACTGCAGGGAAAATTCCAGCGCATCGTGTGCTCGATGTTGATGCTTTGCTCCATACAAGGTAGTTTCTCAACAGGTCCCGCGTGGGTTCTGTAGCTGGCCTGCTTTTCATCGCGGTTGGCCAGAACTTTGGATTTGTATCTTTCCCTGGTGATCTCAAGAAAACTTTTGACCACTGTTCTCACATTTAATCTCTAAAAATTCATGCCTCAAGTTCTACTTATTGGATTTTTATCATTTTGGTCTTGTTTCACTAAGATGAATATTCTCTATATTTCTTTTTGTGGTGTTTTCACTTTGTTACTGTTATTAAAGTGTGCACAAATATTTTACACATTGCCTCTTAAGTTTAGCCTGATTGCTCTGTGCCAATCTACCAGAGGGTGAGCACAGGTGAATTTAGGTTGTGTATCTGACCTACCCTGACTAGAATTGTGGCTCCTGCTTGGACAGGGTGTATACTCTGCCATCCAGAAACCTCAATTTCTAACAAGTACTATTTGGTCTCTGTGAGAAGCTGGCCTGGTATATGATGTCCAGTAATGTAAGTGGGCAACTTGCACCAGTCCAGACAACACTTATGGTGATTTAAGAGGTCTTAGACAACCTTAGAAAGCTCTCTAAGTGGTAGCTGTGGAGAGCAGCCTTCAGGCTTAGTCCAGAAGGAGTGTAAAGCAGCTTGTTTTACCAGAATGTAATCTTATAATATAGATTAAGTGAAAATGAACCATACCAAATATTTATAAAAATATGTATTTATTATATAATACTCTCTAGTATGTTCCAATATCTTCAACACGGCGATAAACACAATGCACACAATACTGTAGCAAAGAAACACAGTAAATAGGACAAAATACACAGTGGCCCCAGGGGGGGACCAAACCATATACTAAGAAGTGGTATAAGAACCAAGACTCGAGTCAAGAGAGTGTTGAGAGGATGTACAATTACTGGGGACCCAAAGAACCACCCAAGGTAAGTAGCTAGGGACCCCACGGAGAGCGTGTGCAGTGTGGGAACAGGACAGCGTGCTCCATACTCGTCTATGTGCACGTCACGGTTGGATTTTTAAAGATTAAGGACCCTTCCCAGTGGACCAGTCGCGGCTCCTGGTGGGAGTGCTGCGGGGCGGTGGGGCGGGGGAGGGGCAGGGTGGGGTGTAGTAAACTCCGGCATACAGCCGAACGGAGGTAGGTACAGAAATAAAACAAATTACATTACGAGCGCTGCAACGCCAAATGCTGATGCGGCGCGCTCAATGTAATTCGTTTTATTTATTTATTTCTGTACTTACCTTCATTCAGCCGTATGCCGGAGTTTACTACCCCCCACACTGCCCCTCCCCCGCCCCACCGCCCCGCAGCACTCCCTCCAGGAGCCGCGACTGCAGTGGACCCTGAAGAAACCCCATTAAAGACAGAAGGTTGGAGAGCCACCCCACCCGTTGATACCCTAGTACCCATGTTACCTACACCAGGGAAGCCGGTGCATACGTGTGAAGTGGTGTCGGAAACCGCAGTCGAACCCAATGGAGGACCTCAGGAAAGTGCCGCTGCTGGAAGAGGAGAAAGTGTCCGTGGGAAGTGTCCGTGGGAATCCAAACATGGATTCTTGAAGAGGAGTACCTGAAAGCAGAGGATACAGAGTCTATGCCACTCAGGAGTGACCAGGAGACTTGGAAGACGAATGCCCTCCGATGTCGGGTGCTGCAGGGAGGATGATGATGACCTTGACTCTGTGGCTGTAAGGACCAGGCAATGTTGAGGAAGACCAGTAGCCATGCACGAGCTGTCCCACGAAGGATGTTGAGTGCCAAAGGGTCGGTGTCCGGTGGGAGCACCAACAAGCCTTGGCAAAGGCAAGCCATGCAGGAATCAAAGAAGGAGCAAAGTCGGGACCAGCAAGGTCCAGTGGATTCACCAAAAGCAGCGGAGTCAGGATAGGCCGCGAGCAATCAGGGGAGCCAAAAAGAAACAAGTGTGACCCTCAAGTGGACCCACAGGCCGGAGGCACTGGAGTCACGAGAGGACCTCAAGCAGCTCACCAAAAGATGCAGGCCATGATGCACACGATCTGGTGTGGCTGAAGATTCTGGTCACAGGAGATGCTCGAGTTTGGGGCTACTTGTACCCTGAAGATCTTCTTGCAAGGAAGCCAACAAGCCTTTGCATCTGCAAGTTGGATGCGTACACAGGGTTTCAGTTATTGCAACCCCCACAAGGGATACTGGCCTCAAACTTGGTGAGAGGGTAGAGCAGGCCTCAGGAGCTGTGCAAAACCACCACCTGTGTTGCAGACCCCACGGAGTCCGGAGGAGCTCAGGATTTGCAGACCAGTCAACTTAGTTGCGGTGCCTGCAAATGCAGGGGAGTGACTCCTTCACTCCAAGGGAGATTACTTCAGGTGTGTTTGATGCCTCACAGGCCTTGGAAGGTTCCTGTATGAATCACAGGCACAGACGATGCAGCAGACTGGAAGGGAGATGAAGTCAGGCCCAAAGGAAGTCCAGCGAAGTCCAGAGTGCACAGATGGTAGAAGTGCAGTGGTGTCTGATCTGAATCTTATCCCACGACGAATCTAGGGCACTACACCCAGGTAAACCCTTACATACCCTAGGGAAATGGTTGGGAAGATTCAGGGGACCCTCCCAGGGGAGGGTCTGGACAGGGGGAGGTTACTCCCATGTCCTTTGTCCAGTTTCATGCCAGAGTGGGAGCCAACGGCTCCCAGAACTGGTTTGAACTGGACTATGCATGGGGACACCAAGTGTGCCCCTCATGCAGACTTTCTGGCAAGCACACCCACCTGGTCCCAATACACTAAATCCTGTCTGGGAGGTGGTCACAGCTCCCTGTGACAGGATACCTATTGTTCCACCTTCCTCTGCTCGAGCTTGGCTCAGCAGCAGAAGGGCAGAAATGTGTCTCTGGTCGACAGCAACCATTGTGTGCTGTCCAGGTCTGGAAGACTGGTATCAGGAACACTGAGAGCCTAACGGAGAGCTCTTCCAGTGCTTGGAATCATACCTCCCATGATTCCAACATGTTTGATACCAAACATGATAGGGTTCTTTGCAGCCGTTTTCGAGATGGTCATCGGGTAATTACGCGGTGCCCCTCTATATAGTATATGGCTGCTTCATTGACAACCCGGGAGAATGGCCTCCGTAGGCTGCAGGGGTGTCCTGCTCATGCAGGGGCACCCTCTTACTTAGAACCAAGCACCCTGCCTTCAGTATTGCAAAGGCCTGTTATAGGGGTTTTAAATGTAGTGGCCCTTAGATATAGTAAACCTATATCTTCAGTAAGTGGTGCATGCACCAACATACACAGGCTGCAATGGAAGGCCTGTTGTTCCATTTTGCATGGTCTCCCATGGATTGCATAATGCATGCTTCAGACCATGGGAGACCTCTGGGGTACCTATGCCCTGGGTACCTTGGTACCACATACTAGGGACTGTTAAGGGTACCCCAGTATCCAATCTGGAGTGTACCTAAGTACTCAACACAACAATTTAGGGAGAAAGCAGATAGACTGGGGTCCTGATTAGCAGGATCCTAGTCAGGCTAGTCATAATACAGCTTAGCACCTGGCAAAAAGTGGGGGTAAC
The DNA here is from genome assembly GCA_963921515.1 of Calotriton arnoldi. Taxonomy (NCBI): domain Eukaryota; kingdom Metazoa; phylum Chordata; class Amphibia; order Caudata; family Salamandridae; genus Calotriton; species Calotriton arnoldi. Next base: position 289,907 of record CAWUFW010004395.1, on the reverse strand, counting down.
CATAGAAGTAGATACTACTTTCCTACACAACCCCCCAAAACGTAAGGAGATGAGACTAACCTTGCCCAGTTGAGTCTTCATTTTCAAAGTGGAAATATCTGGAAAGTCCATCTGCATTGACATGGTTACTCCCAGGTCTATGTTCCACTGTACAGTCCATCCCCTGTAAGGAAATGGACCACCTCAAAAGTTTGGAGTTTTCACCCTTCATCTGTTTAAGCCATAAAAGGGGCTTATGGTCTGTCTGAACAATGAAGTGAGTGCCAAACAGGTATGGCCTCAAATTCTTCAGGGCCCAGACCACAGCAAAGGCTTCCCTCTCTATAGCTGACCAACGTTTTTCTCTGGGGGTCAACCTTCTGCTAATAAAAGCTACTGGTTGATCCTGGCCCTCTGCATTAAGTTGTGACAACACAGCCCCTACCCCCAACTCGGATGCATCTGTTTGGACAATGAATGTTTTAGAGTAGTCAGGACTTTGCAGAATGGGAGCAGTGCACATGGCCTGCTTGAGGTCATCAAATGCCTTCTGACAGCTAACTGTCCACTGAACTTTCTTGGGCATTTTCTTTGATGTAAGATCATTCAAGGGAGTCACTATGGACCCATATCCTTTGACAAATCTTCTGTAATACCCAGTCAGGCCCAAGAAAGCTCTGACCTGAGTCTGGGTAGTTGAAGCAACCCATTCCATTATGGTCTGGATTTTGATCTGAAGTGGTTGAACCTGGCCTCCACCCACAAGGTGGTCCAGGTACACAACCTTACTCTGCCCTATCTGGCACTTAGTTGCCTTGATAGTGAGACCTGCTTTATGCAGAGCCTCCAAAACATTCTTTAGGTGGACCAGGTGATCCTCCAAGGTGGAGCAAAAGACAACTATATCATTAAGATATGCTGCACTTTAGGCTTCCAGGCCTGTGAGAACTTTATTCACCAACCTTTGGAATGTGGCAGGGGCAGTCTTCAAGCCAAAGGGCATCACAATAAATTGATAATGCCCACTAGGGGTTGAAAATGCTGTTTTTGGTTTGGCATTCTCAGCTAATCTGATTTGCCAATAGCCAGCAGTAAGGTCAAATGTAGTTAAGAACTTGGCTGAGGTCAAAGTGTCAATAAGCTCATCTGCCCTAGGAATTGGGTGAGCATCAGCCCTAGTGACAGCATTGAGTCCCCGGAGTCCACACAGAACCTCATCTCTCTTTTTCCACCCTTGGTGTGAGGTTTAAGTACAAGGACTACTGGGCTAGCCCAAGGGCTATCGGAGGGCTCAGTCACTCCCAACTACAGCATCTTTTGGAACTCTGTCCTGATGCAATCTCTGACATGGTCAGGCTGCCTGTAGATTTTATTCTTGACAGGTAGACACTCACCTGTGTCCACTTAATGGGTACACCAGGTGGTTTGACTTGGAGTCAGAGATTACATATGCCTAAATTGATTGAGGGCCTTCCTGCAATCAATCTGCTGCTGATCAGTGAGGCTGACTGCCAAGGCTACTCCATCAACTGATCCATCATCAGGGTTTTGTGAGAGGAGATCAGGGAAAGGGTCACTCTCTTCCTCCTGTGCCTCATCAGTTGCCATGAGCAAGCCCATGTCAGCCCTGTCAACAAAAGGTTTTAGCCTGTTCATATTAAGCTATGGGGGGCTTCTGGGAGTGCCAAGGACCTCCAAATAGGAGACCTCACCCTTTTGTTCAAGTATGGTATGGGGTCCACTCCATTTGTCCTGGAGAGCTCCTGGGGCCACAGGCTCCAGCACCCATAACTTCTGACCTGGCTGATAAACAGTCAAGACAGCCTTTTGGTCATGCCAAGCTTTTTGGAGTTCTTCGCTTGCCTCAAGGCTTTTGCTGGCCTTCTTCATGTACTTCATGTACTGGGAGCGTAGACCAAGTACATAGTCCACTATGTCCTGTTTAGGAGGTTTGAGAGGTAACTCCCATCCCTCCTTCACCAAACACAAGGGCCCCCCTAACTGGATGCCCAAACAGAAGTTCAAAAGGGCTGTAGTCAACCCTCTTCTGAGGGACCTCTCTGTGGGCAAAGAGAATGCAGGGCAGAAGGACATCCCATTTTCACCCAAGCTTTTCTAGGAGGCCCATGACCATACCCTTTAGGGTTTTGTTTAATCTTTCAACTAACCCATTGCATTGAGGATGGTAGGGTGTGGTGAATTTGTAATTCACTCCACACTCTTTCCACATTGCAGTGACATAATTGACAGAGCTACAAACTTCATGTCAAGTTAAGACCTCCTTAGAGAAGTCCATTCTGGAAAAAATTCCCAAGAGGGCCCTTGCCACCACAGGAGCTGTAGTGGTCCTAAGTGGAATAGCTTCTGGGTATCTAGTGCCATGTTCCACTACCATTAGAATATAACCGTGACCAGAGGCTGTTGAAGGGTTCATGGGACCAATGACATCAATCCCAATCCTCTCAAAGGGAACCCCAACCACTGGAAGTGAAATTAAGGGGGCCTTTGTGATGCCACCTGACTTGCCACTGGCTTGGCAGGTGGCACAGGAGCGACAAAACTCCTTTGTGTCCTCAGACATGTGGGGCCAGTGAAAGTGAGGGACAAGCCTGCGCCAAGTCTTACTTTGCCCTAAGTGTCCTGCTAGGGGAATGTCATGTGAAAGGGTGAGCAGGAAACCTCTACACTTCTGGGGTATAACCAACCTCCTGGTGGCACCAGGCTTGGGGTCTCTACCCTCTGAGTACAGAAGTCCTCCCTCCCAGTAGATCCTATGGGACCCACTGACATTCCCAGCAGCCTCAGCAGCAGCTTGCTATCTGAGGGGTTCAAGAGAGGGGCAGGTCTGCTGTTCCAAACTCAGATCTACTCTGGAAGGGCCCCCAACCCCCAAGAACACAACCTGCTCAGGTTCCAGTTCAACTGGGGCAGTTTATTCACAGTGCCCAAGATCATCTCCCTCAAGAGACTGATCCTCACTCTGAGTCTGGGGGGGGTAGGCCCAGCCTTGCCCATTCTGGTCCTCTTCTTGGAAGGCACCTGGTCCATTGTTCCAGGATCCAGGGCCTGTTCAGTGGAAAGTTGCTTTGCTTCTGACCTGGTCACAGCAAACACACTTGCCGAGATGCCCAGGAATTCTGCATGAGTCCTTAACTCTACTTCAGCCCAGGCTGAAGTTTCCGAATCATTGCCCAACAAACAATCTACTGGTAGGTCTGAAGAAACAACAGCCCTTTTAGGTCCAGTTACCCCTCCCCAGCTGAAATTAACAACTGCCAAGAAATGGTCAGTCCTGACATTGTTAACATTGGTCACTTGGTACATTTGTCCAAGTATGATCTGGTCATGAGACACACGTTTTTCTGTCACCATAGTGACACTGACTCATGTGTCCCTGTAGGCCATGGTCTCCTTTCCATTGATCGAAGGCTGTTGTCTGCACTTGCCCAGGTTACTGGGACTGACAAGTAAGGTGGCAAGATCTATGCCACCATCACAGACTAGAACAGCCTGAGCTGGAGTTCTGACTAAGTCAGAACCCACCTCAGAAACCAACTTGTACCTGAGCTAGGAGGCGCACTTGCCTTAGGGGCAGTGGTAGTAGGAGTATATTCCTTGGCTGTTGGACAGTCAGCATCTTTTGTCCAATGGGTTTTCACCTTACAAAAGTAACACCAAGGTCTCTTTTTGCCTTTCTTGTTGGATTGTGATTCCCCCCCAGATGCAGGTTTTTGGGGCCCTTAAGAAGAATCTTTCTTGTCTTTGCCCTTGTCCCCACCCTTATCTTGAGTTTTAGAAGAATCTTGCTTCTTCTGGTCACCACTATGGTTCTGTTTTTTCTGCTTCACCCTGGTTCTGACACAATTATCTGCCTTCTTTCCCAATTCTTGGGGAGAAGTCAGATCTGAGTCCACCAGGTACTGATGCAAAAGCTGTTTTTGACAATTATTAAGGATCTGCTCCCTCATAGTCAAATTATACAATCCTTGTTAGTCATGCACTTTGCTGCCAAGCAACTAACCATCCAGAGCCTTAATAACACTATCCACAAAGTCTGCCCAGTCCTGGGTCTGTGCTTTCTGGGTGTCTCTGAACTTAATCATGTTTTGTTCAGTGGTTAAGCCAAACCCATCAATGAGAGCACTTTTCAAGACTGAGTAATTATCAGCATCCTCTTCTCTAACAGTGAGGAGCTTATCTCTACCTTTGTCAGCAAAGGAGAGTCACAAGATAGCTGCCCACTGCTCTTGAGGGAGGTTCTGAACTTTACAGGCCCTCTCTAAAGCAGTTATCCATTTGTGGATGTCATCCCCAACATGGTAGGGAGGGACAATCTTGTTCAGGTTCCTGTGTTCAAAGAAATGTTCCTTAACTATAGGGGCACTGTTGCTGCCACCATGGGACTCTAGTCCCAACTTTTTCCTAGCTCTCTGGACTTCTAGGGACTCTGTCAAGGGCCAGCAGACTAGTCATAATACAGCTTAGCACCATGTAAAAAGTGGGGGTAACCATAGAAGTAGGTCCTACTTTCCTACAGTCTCCTCTTTATTTTTCCTCATTTCACGGCAGCCCAACACCACCGACCACCCCTTGCTTCCACCTTTACCATTCATACTGGTGCTGCTTGTAAGTCATGTTGAATAGTTTCTGGTTTTAAACTCTTATGCATTAAGGTCTTAGGTATTTTCTCTAACTTCCACTATCTACTTTAGTGTCTGCTTCAACCACGCATACCTGCTTTTTTCTGTTTTCTTTTCTCTTGCCCCAATTTCTGCAGCTGACTACCTACTACCTGTAGATTCCTTCCCCTGCCTTTATTGCCTTCATGTCTTGTGGCAACACAGGCCTAAGCATTAACAACATGTAGATTGACAGAAGGCTTTGTTGAGCTAACAGTCCACATTACAGCTAAAGAGCTGATTATCATGGACCAACAAGACAGGATGCCATGTCATACAAGATTCCATTATGTCATAACAGTGTAGCACCATACATTCTTTCCATTCCTTTCCACCCATTTATTGTTTTTGCAATCCTTCTGGAGCCATGTCCCTACATTATGAAAAAAATATTAAATAGCGTTGAATGTTTTTCATAATTATTAGGTCCATTAAACCTTCAAAGTGGTAGTAGATAACCCAACATTAGTTATGTATTGCTTTTGCAACTTGTGCAAAATAATGTGATGGTTACACGCATCTAAATATATGTGTGTTATGTTTTTACCTAGGACCGGAAGTACTCCAGGCTCCTGCAGAGGAGACCATCCATAGGAGAACATGGAAGGAGAGGCTCCTGGGACAAGTAGTAAGTCAGTTCCCTTTCTCAGTGACAACTGCTGCATTTGATAACATATTCCTCCCTTTCTTCCAAGCCCACTTAGCAAACATTTTATAAATTATCGAGCTTTCTTTGTTTCTGTCTCATTCTCTCTACCATTCAAATGTTAGAAGAAAAGGTGAGGTGCCCAGTGCCCACACATATACAACTTGCCCCATTCGTCCTGTCTCACTCAACCCATAAATTGCAATCCCATCTCGGCATGTGATACATTTTTCCTACAGTTTCTGCCTAAACATCTTCTATCTCCCATTAACCTTGCGCCAGTCTTTAGCCAAACATAAACCTGCCCAAGGCATGCTGTTTAATTTACGTTGCCCTGCACCGTCACTTACTTGCCCCATAGCCAAGTGAAAAGGTTTTTAGAGCATTATTATGGGTGTTGAGTGAAGTGTGGAACTCATTCTGGAGTCATACCAAGGGCTGGACTCAGAAGTGAGTATGATGAATAAGAGCAGGGCCATAGGAATTTATGGTGACACATCACTAGTTAATCCAAAAAATACACGTTGCCCCTCCAGAATATCTCCATTTATGGTGCACGTTATAGTAAAGTATATTGTGCGGCATTAATTTCATGTGTCATATTCCTCAATGGCAACATATTTTTATATTTGGCAGCTCATTCGTTATTTACCAGATATTAAATGTGCGTTGCAGGTGTTACCACATGAAATCATTTAAACTTTTCATCCTTTTTTGTAACAGAATCCATTTTTGATTATGGTGTTTACCATGGAATAATTCATATCAGACATTGTTAATGCATTATGAGTAGTATGCTTGGGAACAAATTTTCCCCCTGAGCAACAAACACAACAAAAAATGTCCAATGGCCCTAGGGAACAGCAATGTTGTGGCTAAAATACAATGTATCTCTATACAAATGGATAGAGGCAATGCACTTCCGCACCTAACAACCAAATAAGGAGGGTAAATTATTACTCTATATGTGGTGCATTGGACCAGGAGTACATCCCCTCTCTACTCCAAATTGAAAACAACTTTCAAAACAACATTTTTCACAGGTGGTCCAGCACCCACAATCTTATTAGCAGTGTGTCCAGTTATTTGGAGTCCGGCATATAATCATCAAAGATTTATACTAAAAGCATTTCCAAGAGTATGATACATGACGTAAATCACTGCATCTGACGACAATTTCTCAGTTCAAATTTTCTTTATTCATGTTCTCCATTAAAAAACGCCATTGTGTAGTGATTACAGTATACAATGTGTTGGGTATTACAATTCATGTTCTTCCTTTTTTTTTTTCGAATCATCTAGATACTCCTGCAAGAGCATCTGCCCCAGAGGCCCACTCCCGGCAGACACAGTTGCTAAGCTGCACCTCCTGAAAATGGAGGCAATTGCGATGAAGTACTGCTGGGTGGTGGTATTCGAGGAAGAGGAATAGAAAGCAGCCATCGCTGGCTTGGGCCACTAGCTGGAGGAACACTGACAACAACATTGCCAACAGCGCAGGCAGCTGAGGTCCACAGCCACCCAAGCAACTCCCCAATCCACTACCACCATCATCACACTATGGACTCTGCTCTCCTGCAACAAATTGCGTGAGACTGAAGCAGACAAAGCTTGGCTAGCAGCACCTTTTGTTCTGAGTGGAGGCTGTGGGATCAGACTTTTTATAAAGAGGGGTGGAACTTGTTGTGGGAGGTGAGTGTAAGAAGCACAGTTTGGGACAAGGTTGTCTTGGGGGTTTTTTGGTTTGGGTGAGATGGTGGACATGTTGTGGGAGGAGAGGGTAGAAAGCACAGTTGGGGACAGGGTTTCTGGGTTTAGGAGAGGGCGTTAGTGTTAGAAATGGGGTTTCTGGCTGGCAGAGTATGTACCCTGTCCAAGCAGGAGCCACAGCACAACCTAAATTATTCAATGCTCACCCATGGGTAACCAGGCACAGAGCAGTTAGGCTTAACATAAGAGGCATTGTGTAAATTATTTGTGCAACACTTAAACAGTAAAACAGTGAAAACGCCACAAAAAGACTCCACAACAGTTTAGAAAGATAAAGTATGACTTTCTGAATAAAACAAGGCAAAAACGATAAAAATCCAATATGTAAGATTTGAGATATGAATTTTGAAGAAATTAATGTCAAAGTAGCGCTTAGAAGCAAATAGTGCTTAAAGGGTTACCTAGTTGTGCTGGGCCCGGGACACAGCCAAGAGTTCAGGCCGACCACACGGGAGCGAGGGCCGGATACAGGGAACCACTTAGGCCCGCTGAACAAAAGTACTTTGATCCTAGGTTCACGAAGACAGAGGTGGGGTCCCAGGATGCTTGTTTCTGGTCCAGGATGGACCTGGATTGGTAGTTCGGGCTGGACTGTTTCCATGAGGAGTAGGGTCAAGACTGATTTGTATATGGCTGGGTCCAAACTTGGGTGGAATGGTGAGGAAAAAAAACCAATGGATTAAACCCAGACCCAGACTGGGGGTGAATGCTTGCATTGTTCAGCATTCTGCCCATCATTTGTTCTTTTTGCTCTTGTGGCCTTAAGTGGGAAGGGTATGCCCAGACGTGGGGCCCGTGCTCACTATGCCACTGGATTCAAGCTAGCCTGGATGATGAGGGGTGATACCTCGAAACTGGCCCCAGGATGCTTGTTTCCAGTCTAGAGAGGACCTGGCTGGGCAGTTCGGGCTGGACTGTTCCCATGAGGAGCAGGGTCAAGACTGATTTGCATATGGCTGGATCCAAACTGGGGTGGCATGGTAAGCAAAAAAAATGATAGATTAAACCCAGATAGATCTGTGACTGGGGGTGAATGTTTGCATTGTTCAGTATTCCGTCCATCATCTGTTTTTTTTGCTTTTGTCGCCCTAAGTGGGAAGAGTATGCCCAGACGTGGACCCCATGCTCACTGTGCTACTGGATTCAAGCTAGCCTGGCTGATGAGAGGTGACACCCCAAAACTGGTCCCAGGATGCTTGTTTCGGGTCCAGGGAGGACTTCACTTGGCAGTTCGGGCTGGACTGTTCCCATGTGGAGCAGGGTCAAGAATGATTTGTTTATGGCTGGGTCCAAGCTGGGGTGGTAGTAGTGAGCAAAAAAACAATGGATTACACCCAGATCTGTGACTGGGGGTGAATGTTTGCATTGTTTAGCATTCTTCCCATCATCTTGTTAGCCTAAGTGGGAAGGGTATGCCCACATGTGAGTCCCGTTCTCACTGTGTCATTGGATTCAAGCTAGCCTTGCTAGTGAGGGGTGATACCCTAACACCGATCCCAGGATACTTGTTTGTGGTCCAGGGAGGACCTTGCTTGGCAGTTTGGGCCAGACTGTTCTCATGAGGAGCAGGGTCAAGACTGATTAGCTGGCAAGACGAGAGATATGTGGGCTTTGGAAATCTGCTAGTGCCCCACTTTTTATTGATATTGACTGTGTCAAAAACATCAAGCATATAAGTCAGATGGATATAGCTAGTGACCCCCCAAAACCTGTAAAGGGTCTGGGTACATTACGCAAACTGCCAATAAACTAGCGGGTCCAATGATTAAGCCATGTCTGCTGGGCTCCCCTGTTTTCTTCTCTCTCTCTTTGTGTTTGGGGTAGATCTGCATGGAACAGCAATATCTTTGCTTGGGCAGACCATCCTCTCCTTTTAGGAGATGAGAGCTACGTCAGCAAGAAAGGGATGGCGGGATGAGGATAATAAAAAAAAAAAAGACTGATTTGCATATGGCTGGGTCCAAACTGGGGTGGCGTGGTGAGCAAAAAAACAATGGATTAAACCCAGATCTGTGACTCAGGGTGAATGTTTGCATTGTTCAGCATTCCATCTATCATCTATTCTTTTTACTTTTGTTGCCTTAAGTAGGAAGGGCATGCATAGACTTGGGTCCTGTGCCCACTGTGTCACTGGGTTCAAACTAGACTGTTAGTTGAGGGGGGAAAATTCCCCAAAACTGGTCCCAGGATGCTTGTTTCTGGTCCAGGGAGGACCTTGTTTGGCAGTTCGGACTGGACTGTTCCCATGAAGATCTGGGTCAAAACTGATTTGCATATGGCGAGGCCCAAACTGCGGTGGCATGGTGAGCAAAAAATTATGGATTAAACCCAGATCTGTAACTGGGGGTGAATGTTTGCATTGATCAGCATTCCGTTAATCATCTGTTCTTATCACTTTCTAAAAGTGGCATTTCTAAAATAGTAATGTTAAATCCAACTTTACCATTAAAGAGGATTTATCATTTTCATTCCAAAGATATAAATCATAATGCAGCTGTTCATTTCTGATCAGGAATTACACCTTAAAGTGCGTTAAGAAATTCCCAATTACAGTATTGAAAATGAATTGAGCCGTTTGTCAATACCAGGACATGTAAAACTTAAGAGTACTTTTCCTACCCTTTACTTGGGTCTTTGGGCTACCTAGGGCCTACCTTAATTAGGTGTAATAAAAGGGGAATTTAAGGCTGGGCAAGTAGCTTTAAATGACAAGTCGAAGTGGCAGTGAACTGCATGCACACACAGGCCCTGCAATGGCAGGCCTAAAACATGGTTAAGTGGCTACTTATGTGGGTGGGACAATCAGTGCTGCAGGTCCACTAGAGAATTTAATTTACAGGCCCAGAGCAAATGTAGAGCACTTTACTAGAGACTTATAAGTAATTTAAACATGCCAATGGGGATAAACCAATATTACTTTGTTTAGGGGCGAGAACACAAGCACTTTAGCACAGTTTAGCAGTAGAAAAGTGAGCAGAGTCCTAAAGCCATCAAAAGCGAGTCAGAAAATTGGAGGGAGGCTGGCAAAAAGTTGGGGGAAGACAACCCTAAGACTGTCAGGTCTAATATATGTCCCTGAGCTGAAAATGGGGAGAGCTACCCAACCCCTTGGGAGTTCTCTTCACTAAGGCAGAAAAAACTAAAGAGGCTATTATCAGCATTGGCGTGGTCAGTCCCCAGGCTATGTTCCACCATAAATTTTGTTCCCTGTAGGGAGATGGACCACCTCAACAGTTTGGGATTTTCACCCCTCATCTGCTTGAGCCATCTGAGGGGTCTGTGGTCTGTCTGAATCAGGAAGTAAGTCCTGAATAGGCATGGTCTCAACTTCTTCAGTGCCCAGACCACAGCAAAAGCTTCTCTTTCAATGGCTCCACCTCCGTTCCAGTGGAAGTATCTTCCTGCTAATGAAGGCCACCAGTTGGTCTAGGCCCTCCTCATTCAGTTGGGCTAGCACTGCCCCTATGCCATGCTGTGAAGCATCTGTCTGCTGGATGAATGCTTTGGTGAAGTCAGGGGCCCTGAGCACAGGTGCTGTACGCATGTCTTCCATTAGAGAGTCAAACGCTTTCTGACTAGTCTCTGTCCAGATCACCAATCTGGGCTGCTTCTTCGAAGTCCGCTTAGTTAAGGGGGCAACCATGGGGTCATAGCCATTAGCAAATCAGCTGTGATGCCTCGGAAGGCTCTCACCTTTGTTTGGGTTTTAGGCGGTTGCCAGGCCATGATAGTTTCAGTCTTGGCCTGGAGGGGCTGCACCTTGCCTCCACCTATCAGGTGTCCCAAATACACCATGGAACCCTGCCCATTCTGGCACTTTCTGGCCTTGATTGTCCTGCCTGCCTGGTGCAGGGCCTGAAGCCCCTCATGGAGGTGATGCAGGCATTCCTCCCAGCTGGAACTGTAGACTGCAATGTCGTCTAATTAGGCAGCACAGAAAGCCTCCTTGCCAGCCAAGACCCTGTTGACCACCTGTTGGAAGGTAGCAGTGCATTCTTGAAACCAAAGGCCATCACCCGGAATTGGTAATAACCCTCAGGGGTTGAATATGCTGACCTCTCTTTGACCCCCTCAGTCAAGGCGATTTGTCAGTACCCTAATGTCAATTCAAAGGTATTGACGAATTTGGCAACGCCCAATCGATCAATGAGCTCATCAGCTCAGGGGCATGGGGTGTGAGTTAGTCTTGGTGACAGAATTAAGGGCTCTGTAGTCCATACGGAACAAGAGTAATTGTTTGGCTCCGGGTGGTGCCGCCTTTGGTACCAACATCACAGGACTGGACCAGGGACAGTTAGAGGGCTCAATCATACCTAAGGCTAACATCATCCCCCTGGATGCTAGCTATCACCCTGTCTGATAACCTGTACATTTTGTTCTTACCAAGGAGGGATGCCTCCAGTGTCAACATCATGGATGCACAGATGGGTGAGTTCAGGGGTGAGTGAGACCAGTGAGACAAACTGTCCCATTAACTGGGGTCAGGGTGGTAGAGATGTTGACACCTTCCACTGACCCCTCATGTTCCTCCTCTGAGAGGAGATCAGGGAGAGGTTGACTCTCCTCTTCTACTCCATCATCTGTCACTAGGAGCATGCTCACTTCATACCTCTCGAAGTAAGGCTTCTGTAGTTGTCTGGTCTGGCCTGGAGGTCCACCAGGTAGGTGACCTCCCCCTTCCACTCCTTGATCCCATATGGACCTGTCCAGCAGTCCTGGAGAGCTCTGGGCTCTACTGGTTCCATGACCCATACCTTTTGGCCAGGCTGAAACTCCACCAGTGTGGCCTTCTGGTCTTACCAGAGTTTCATCACCTCTTGACTGTCCTCTAGGTTGCTTTTAGCCTTCTTTCAGAAGTGGTGCATCTGGCTGCGGGGGGCCAGCATGTAGCTGACCACATCCTGGGGGGATTTCTGGAAGCTTGCACTCACCCCTCCTTGACAAGGCTCAGAGGTCCCCTAACAGGGTGTCCATAGAGGAGTACAAAGGGGCTAACGCCAACTCCTTTCTGTGGCACCTCCCTGTAGGCAAAGAGAAAGCATGGCAAGAGGATGTCCCACTTACGCCCCATGAGCTCAGACAGGCCCATAATCATTCCCTTCAAGGTCTTGTTGAATCTCTCAACCTGACCATTTGTTTGGAGGTGATAGGGTATGGTGAACTTGTAAGTTAATACAAAAAATTGGTCTCCCCAGCACACGCTAATGTCAACATGTATTACATAAATAACAGATATCAGCAATTCTTGTCTTTCTTTGTATTTGTTAGGTTAAGTCACATATGTTCTTGTTTAGTTCTTTTCTTAGCTTCTTTTTAGCCAACACGTGTTTCGTCGCCCATGGCAGGTGGGCGCGACTTCCTCAGGGCTGTTTCGTCGGTATGGTTAGTGTTATCTTTTAACCGGTTGTAATTCCGTCACGGTTTCCCCAAATTGTTCCTTGTCTTCATTAGTTTCTCTCCCAATCGTATCAGTAGTATCCCTTATTATTTGTTGTCATCCCTTTACTGCCTTCCGAGTGTTTGCTCGTGCATCCTTCCGTCGTCCCAGCGAGTAACGAAGTCAAGGAACTATTTGGGGAAACCGGGACGGAATTACAACCGGTTAAAAGATCACACTGCTGAACAAATGCATGTTGATGCTAAGTTCGCATCAACAGAGGTGGTGTACAGCTAAGCGATGCTTCAGTGATCCCCAATGCAGCAGCAGTGATGCGATGTGGGCCGTAAGCAAAGCATAGGTCTTGGAGTGCAGTGGGTCTGAGTGTGATGGGACGGCTCCAGTGTGATCCACCGATCCGATTCCAGTGACAGTAGACTATACGTCGATAACACTGCAGCAGACCCCTAAGTCCATGTCTACGGGTCCAGGACTGGGTTTGCATCTCTTGGCAGGACAGACTCACCAGAAGATGAGCCCAAGGGTTTGAAAAGGAGAGTTCTAACTCTTTTCTGTCCCTAATGCTTAGGCAACAGGAGGCAAGCCGGCAAGCCCTTGGAGTCACTCTGGGCTCAAGTGATGCAGGTCCAGTCTTTCTTACCCAGGCAGATAGAGAGCGGCAGCAACAGGGCATCACAGCAAGGCAAGAGTTCAACAGACAGCAGATCCAGCAGAGTGGCAGTCCTTTAGCTGCGCAGCAGTTCCTCTTCTTTCTGGCAGAGTGGTCAGAGGTCCAGAAATGTGATCCTTTGGTAGGGTCAGAGATTCAGTGCTTGTACCCAAATGTGCCTTTGAATGGGGGGTGAGTTCAAAGAAGGGTCTTTGAAGTGCACAAGGTTCTTCCTTCCCGGTCTAACCGCCAGACTATCAGCAGGGGGTAATCAGCACTTTGTGTGGAGTTAGGCCACTACCTATTGAAGTGCGTGTCAGCCCTTCCCTCCCTTCCTGCCTGGGAAGAGCCATCAGAATGCAGTTGTATTAGATGGGTACTCAGTCACACCTAACCTTTCTGTGTTTGGGTCTGTCTGGAGGGAATGCACGAAGTGTAGCTATCACCCACCCCAGAAGTGTATTGGAAGCAGGCTGCAAGGCACACAAAGCTAAGAGCAGAGAAATGCCCACTTTATAAAAGTGGCATTACTAAAATAGTAATGTTAAATCCGACTTTGGGTGCGTAAGCCACGTGCTTCTTAGGATACACTTTATAAAAGTGGCATTACTAAAATAGTAATGTTAAATCCAACTTTACCAGTAAAGAGGATTTTTTATTACCATTCCAAAGCTATAAAACATAATGCAGCTATTCCTTTCTGATAAGGAATTGCAGCTTAAAAGTGCATTTTTTTTTTGCAGGGTTTTATATAGCGCGAACTTGACACGAATCGGGTATCAGAGCGCTTTACATAGCACCAGTTACGTTACATTAGGACACACATTCATTTTTGTTAGGCACGGGGACATTAAGTGATTTGCCCAGAATCATAGGATGTTCAGCGTCATTGCCGAGACTTGAACCCAGTTCCCCAGGTTCGGGCTCGGTCGCCCTAGCTGTTAGGCCAACTCCTCTCCCCATTAAGGAATTCCCAGTGTTAACCTATGAGAGGAGTAGGCCTCACAATAGTAAAAAAGGAATTGAGTCATTTGTCACTACCAGGACATGTAAAACTTAACATTACCTGTCCTACCTTTTACATACACGACACCCTTCCCTTAGAAAAGCAGACATATGAGGTGAGAAAATTGAGTGTCGCTGGTGTTATGCGTCACTCTATGCCTGCAAGGGTATTGTTTTGATTTATACTGGGTTTTCCCTTGTGTCTGGACAAAGCTAAACCTCTCGGAAGAGCTGTAATGACAGCGAAACATGTGTCAGCTCGCATGGATAGCACTGTGCTAATCCTATGCTTAAATACTTTGTTCCCTTTCTATCTCGGCGTGGATAGCTCTGTGCTAATCCTAGGCTTAAAAACGTTGATAGAAAAGCAGACATTTAAGGTGAGGAAATTTAGAGTGTCGCTGGTGTTGAGGGTGCTCTACCAATAAATACAAGGGGACCCCTGACGTTAAATGTAGGCAGAGGAGCAGGGGAAAAGACAGCCAAAATATACCACGAAAAGACTCTACCTATATCAATTTAAAGAGTGCTATACGTCACCTGTTTTCATTGACCACTCTTGCTATACCATCGTAATCATTGACAGCATTCAAAAAAATGAAGTCATTGCTTGATTTATTATTTTTTGGCTTTTCTGTGCAAATACATTAATACATTCATGATAACACATCGTAACTAAAAAGATTTAGAAAAATTCATCAGATCCCATTAGACACCTCTCATTCGTAAACATACAATCGCTTTCATACCTAGAACATACTCACGCGAAACCACAAATACATACATCACATATATACCAAAGCAGCATAATACACACCAAGTCCCCTCACACTACGTATCCGTGTACAAAAACAGTTATCTCAAATGGGGAATACAATAGTTCCCAAAAATTTTTTTTGATTTAACCATTAGTTTGGTGTCATAAAAGAAAAAAACTTTATAAATTGACTATATTCAGGCAAAAACACAATTTCCAAATCAATAAAGAATTTTTTGACATAATAGTTCAGTTTTCAAAAATGAATGAAAAGAGGGGACTAATTCAGAGCGCCGACGCGCGTTTCGGTGGAACCCTTTTTCCTTTTGGGGTATCACCTTCCTCAGGGCGCATATAAGAAATTTTCAATAAAAAAGGCAATGGGACCTGTCAAATAAAAATAGAAATTACATAATATCTTCACAATGCATTTTTTAATGAAACAATATGATAATCCAAGCTTAAATACAGATTGAATAGTAAATAAATTACAATGGAAAGCAATAGCGCAGAGGGTCAAAATAATACAGTTTACAAAAAAGTCATCTAGATCTAAAGGAGACAAATGCATATGAGAAATGCAGAGAGAAATATATATATATACAAGTGAGAAATACGGATAATGAGAAAAAGATTTTGTCATTGGGAAATCTCAGATACAGACCTGTAGAGCTCAACTAAGAAAATGTTGATATAACTGAAATTCTCCTGATCACGGAGGCAGCTATAAATGTTGAAGAAAACAGGCGTGACCTAAAAAGGTAAGTGAATATATGATGACATAAAGGGGCCTAATTGCATAAATGGTCAAATGTTATTGTCCAATGGAATCAAAACCTTACCGAGATAATGTGGATGAAGTTCTAAAGTCAGTGTATAATCTGATAATGAAGAGACGCAGAGCCGCGGGACAAATTGATGACGAAATTCACTAAGAATGCAATTGCGATGAAAAAGGGAAGACTCTCCAAATGAAGTTGGCAAAGGTCGCCCAGACTAAGTTCTGCAAAAATAATAACAACACGGTATAACAAGCTAGTCCTGTTCAAAGGTCGTATGAACACAGGTGCACGTGAACCGTGCTGCCTAAACTGTCTGAGGAACAATCATTTAACTTTCTTGTATCATCCGGCAGTGGTGTTCAAACGGGGGGGGGGCTCTTATGAGGGAGATATCGGCTGTGTTTGGCAAACAAACATCAATCACTCCCCTTCCCCATCCATTTTGAAAAGATAGGCATATCCGTGACACAGAAGCAAACAACTGTATCGATGTAATCAACTCACAGGCAGTATAAGATCTACAGAGCATTTAAAAACGCTACTGACGAAGAAACAGTTGCTCACCTCCCTTCTATCGCACAGTTAAAGAGTGCTGGCAGTATTCTGTGTGGGGGTGTTTGTAAATCTGGTGCTATAAGAAAACAAGGAAGATATTTTAACCAAATACCTAATGTGTCAAAGGATGCAACCCGTTAAATGCCAATATAAAGTACCTCGCATAAGCAGCTTCACGAGGCAGACTCTCGCTCCATCCTGTGGATGTTTACACAAACGGCTACCGACGATTCCCTGTACAAAATAAAGGACATGGGACATAAGGAAGTTGCTTAACAAAGTCTGCCTGTGGTTTTATAATTAAATTAGCAAAACGGACAGCCCTCTATGTGGGAGTTAAATTACCTTGATGCGCGGATGAAAGTAGCCAACGTCTGTGGTGCAGTAAAGCGTCCCGCTGGTTACAAGAAAACGCCCAGAGAGAAGACTGGCTAATTGGGGCATTTAAATAGCCCAATGGCCTCAAGCGTCGGCGTTTCCAATGCTGCGCTGAACGTAGAGCTGCATAGGTGGACGTCGGTTCGTGTCCTAAGTGGATTCTTAAAGGCGAAAACTCTCCCACGGACACACACACATTAAGTGCACGCGGGATTTCACTTAAGCTCGCTCGATCCATGCGCCAAACATAGGCACAGGCGCCACTTTTTCTATTGTTTCAGGGCTTTCATTGCAAAATCCATAGATAGAAATATGGAAGGCTCAATTCAAAGAATGGAAATTAGGAGACCATGAAAGAGCCAACAATTAAGATCAAGAGGGAGATAATCCAATAAATGAAACAATCCCGTGGGATATACTAAAATAATTATAAATGCAGCCTTCCACCTAAACTTGGGAACTACTCAGAGTTCTCTGCTTTTTTTGCATGTATATATATATATATATATATATATATATATATATATATATATATATATATATATATATTCCATGTGCGAAATCACGCTACCTTCGCAGCACAAATTCAAGCCCATCCAAACGAGAGAGTCAAGTTGATTTATTCAAACAGGCAGCTCAGTAATAGCAGCATGACGCGTTTCAACTGTACTCGGTTTTAATCATATGCATGTGAGGAGCGGATAGGTCTGAATTTAAATACACTGCATTTGAAAACAGTGAAGAAGGACGATGACATGCAGTTCTCTGGTTTTAAAGGGGCACTGGTCACAATTTGTTCATTTGCTGTCCTGGGGCAAAACCATAACTTCCTTACACAGTACTCTTATTTATTACATTGGCAGTGCATTGTTTTTAGTCAGTGTCCGAGTTTGTATGGTTGTAGTCCCAGTTTTGCCAATTCCCACACTACAGTGCCGAGCATGCATTGCAATGGTAATCAAGTATGCAGCATCACATCCTTCCTTATTTGAAATCATTTTCGTTTTCTTGCCATGATAAACTGTTCAAAAAAGAGGTTGTAACATGCCCACCTTTGTGCTTTATCCGGAATAATTTCCATGTTGTGCAGGGGGCAGATACTAGGCCTGGGCGGAAAACTATGTTACGCTCGCGTAGTTTGCGTAGTTTGCGCAACTACGCGCTACGCGAATTGCATGTAGCACAGTGCAAAAACGCGTAGCGTAGCGTGGCGGGCATTTTTTGCTTGCTCGCAGTCCTCAACGTCAAGTTGGCGACCGCAAGCGAGCAAAATGACATCCCGGTAAGACTTTTTCCTCGTTCGCGATCAGCAACATCAAGTTGCCGATCGCGAGCGTGGAAAATAAACCTCCCGGCGAGATTCTCAACGCGGGGAGGTCAGGTTTCTCATTGCGAGTGGTCGCGTATGCTCGCGACCGCTCGCGATGATAAACTACCAGTCCGCATTGAGAAAACTGCTGCTCGAGTACAAATCTACTCGAGCGGCAGAAAACGACCGCTTGCACTGTGCAAGATGCCGTTTGCAATGATTGCACATTGCGGACAAGCATCCGGCACTGTGCAATCATTGCGAACAGCATTTCCTACCGCATTACGCAGTTCGCGTAGTGCTACGCGTAGCTCGCATAGTGCGAAGTGCACTTCGCATAGCTACGAGCAGCGCTACTACGCGAACTACGCCCAGGGTTAACAGATACACGTATTTCCTCAGTTCGTCTCAGGGCATTGGTCCTCATTTTAAAAGATGTAAAATGATCTCTTTGCCTGGCTGCCTGTTTTTGTTTCCTTTCATACTCTCGAAGTGCAGAGAAACTCTGCAAACCCTGGCTGCTACCAGTGTGTATAAAGTCTTTAGCCAGCAGGCCTGCCATCGAGATAGTGGCAGGGCCTCCTATTTCAGTGGTGGCCCTATAGGACTCTGTCCTTTCGTTTACAGTGAGCGCAGCCGGCGGGCATCCTTTCCATTTAATTCCATATGAACTTTGACGAAGTGGATGCCCTTCCAAACGGGTCGGGGCTTGCTGGCGTCGTCACCTCCTACATATTCCATATGCAAAATCCTGCTACCTTCGCAGCACAAATTCAAGCCCATCCAAACGAGAGAGTCAAGTTGATTTATTCAAACAGGCAGTTCAGTAATAGCAGCATGACGTGTTTCAACCGTACTCGGTTTTAATCATATGCATGTGAGGAGCGGATAGCTCTGAATTTGAATACACTGCATTTGAAAACAGTGAAGAAGAATGATGACATGCAGTTCTCTGGTTTTAAAGGGGCACTGGTCACAATTTGTTCATTTGCTGTCCTGGCGCAATAGCATAACTTCCTTACACAGTACTCTTATTTATTACATTGGCAGTGCAGTGTTTTTAGTCAGTGTCCGAGTTTGTATGGTTATAGTCCCAGTTTTGCCAATTCCCGCACTACCTTCTTCACTGTTTTCAAATGCAGTGTATTTAAATTCAGAGCTATCCGCTCAGGTAGCGTGATTTTTCATATGGAATATGTAGGCGGTGACGACGCCAGCAAGCCCCGACCCGTTTGGAAGGGCTTCCACTTCGTCAAAGTTCATATGAAATATATATATATATATATTCTTCACCAAACGCCCGAAAGCATTGAGGACGCACTCGACAGTAAACCACCATCCGGTTTATTCTTGCAACAACCCACTACAGCACTCCAGAAGTTACTTTCTTTATTCGCCTGACGCGTTTCAAGGCCAACACCTTTTACTCATAGGCTGCTTCAGTCACAGATGAATCATGGAGGGCTCTTTTTTATCCATTTCTGGCATGTCGACCCCCAGTGGGTCTCGCTTTGTGCTTGTTAGTCCTTCACTGCATGCTGGGACTTGTAGTCCTGAAAGAGCAAGAAATCAACCCTTTAGCAGGTTCCATGGAAACATCCGCATATCTTAAGACATTTTTTGCTCCCTAAGTAGGCTCCAGAGTGCTGAGGCGGGCAGACTAATGCCGCTTACTGTGCCGCACAACTGGCCTGGACCCAGTTCCAAGCCGCAGCCTCTCCTCACTGCGGATATGGTGCCGTCCTCCACGGCAGGGCAGCCGTGTCCATCAATTCTTCACCAAACGCTCGAAAGCATTGAGGACGCACTCAACAGTAAACCACCATCCGGTTTATTCTTGCAACAACCCACTACAGCACTCCAGAAGTTACTTTCTTTATTCGCCTGACGCGTTTCGAGGCCAACGCCTTACTCATAGGCTGCTTCAGTCACAGATGAATCATGGAGGGCTCTTTTTATCCATTTCCGGCATGCCGACTCCCAGTGGGTCTCGCTTCATGCTTGTTAGTCCTTCACTGCATGCTGGGACTTGTAGTCCTGAAAGAGCAGGAAATCAACCCTTTAGTAGGTTCCATGGAAACATCTGCATATCTTAAGACATTTTTTGCTCCCTAAGTAAAAAATGCATTCGGGCATTTGGTGAAGAATATATATATATATATATATATTCACTGAAAAAACCATAGGTTTCAGGGGCGTTATAGTTAGTTGGACATTTCACTCGTACAAAACCATAGAAATTCCCCCGTTATAGTTAGTTCAGCTAACTATAACTCGTGCGCCTGCAATGCACTGCTGATGACGTCACACATTACATCACTCATGACATGGTCAGTGACATCACTCATGACATCACTGATGACATCTCAAATGACATCACTGATGACATCACTGATGACATCATCCTTGTGATAGAGTGGCAGACCTCCTCTCACCCTAATATAACCTTTGATACACACACTCAAAAATACAAACTAACATTTTCAAAACAATGGACATACCAATACCAGTTACAACACACCTATTCAGTAATTCCAAGATCTACACACACATCCACTCATTCACCAACAGTCCCTATACAGTCACTCATACATGTACTCACTCATCATATGTACTCATACACCTATACATCCTGTTACACACCGCCACTCATCCATAGAGTTACTCACACACATAGTCACACATGCAAACAAAGCATCAAACATCCATTTACTTGCATATACAGTTATACACACACTACCACACTTACTTCTACAGAAACTTACACATACTTACTCTCTTAAACAATCACTTACAGAAACACCTACTTATTTGTACAGGAACTCTTCCAAACTCTCACTCTCACAAATACTCACTTATATACACCAATACTCACATATACTAGTTTAAAACATATGTAGTTACTCATAAAGACACTATTGAGACAGTCATTCACTCACTAACACACCCATACACATACTCATCCACCTATATAGTCCTGCACACATGCTGCCTTCAACACATACAAACAGTGAGTCACTCATTCATGCATCTATGCACTAAGTAATACCCCCCACTGAACCATACAGACACTCAGACACTCATACTGATACTCAAAAAACCAACTAATAACCCATATAGACACTCATGTAGCTACTCACCAACCCATGCAGCCACTTATACACAAAGTGAGAGACTGATACAGATATTTTCATATTTAAACATTACTCACTAACCCATGTATTCACTAAGATACACTTAGTCAGTTATACAATCAATTTTACAAAAAAATCATCCATTTAGACACTTATATACCCATTTATTCTTCCATCGACCTTGAGATATACATATATAAAACATGTTTAATTTTCAGAAAAACACACATTCACTGGATGATGTCATCAGTGATGTCATGAGTGATGTCACTGACCATGTCATGAGTGATGTAATATGTGACGTCAACAGCAGTGCATTGCGGGCGCGCGAGTTATAGTTAGCTGAACTGTGCTGGGGGTAGTGTTTTAGGGTTTATGTTAGTGCAGTGGTGTTTGGGTAGTGTAGGGGGTAGTGCTGGGGTGGTGTTTTAGGGTTTAGGGTAGTGCAGTGGCGTTTGTGTAGTGTAGGGGTCATGCTGGGGGTAGTGTTTTATGGTTTAGGGTAGTGCAGTGGTGTTTGGGTAGTGTAGGGGTCGTGCTGGGGGTAGAATTAGGGTTTAGGGTAGTGCAGTGGTGTTTGGATAGTGTAGGGAGTCGTGCTGGGGGTAGTGTTTTAGGGTTTAGGGTAGTGCAGTGGTGTTTGTGTAGTGTAGGGGTTGTGCTGGGGTAGTGTTTTAGGGTTTATGTTAGTGCAGTGGTGTTTGGGTAGTGTAGGGGGTAGTGCTGGGGTAGTGTTCTAGGGTTTAGGGCAGTGCAGTGGTGTTTGTGTAGTGTAGGGGTCGTGTTTTAGGGTATAGGGTAGTGCAGTGGTGTTTGGGTAGTGTAGGGGGTCATGCTGGGGTTAGTGATTTAGGGTTTAGGGTAGTGCAGTGGTGTTTGGGTAGTTTAGGGGGTCGTGCTGGGGGTAGTGTTTTAGGGTTTAGGGTAGTGCAGTGGTGTTTGTGTAGTGTGGGAGGTCATGCTGGGGGTATATTTAGGGTTTAGTGTAGTGCAGTGGTGTTTGGGTAGTGTAGGGAGTCGTGCTGGGGGTATTGTTTTAGGGTTTAGGGTAGTGCAGTTATGCTTGGGTAGTGTAGGGTGTCGTGCTGGGGGTAGTGTTTTATGGTTTAGGGTAGTTCAGTGATGTTTGGGTAGTGGAGGGGGTAGTGTTTTAGGGTTTAGGGTAGTGCGCCCAACCAGCCACAATATCCGTGGACAAAGGGGATCCTGACTCTTTGGAACGCTCCGTCAATTGAATAATTTGGGTCAAGGGCCCTACCACGTCCAAGACCTGTCAATTCCTTTCTTGGGATCCCTCATGTACTTGGAGAAAAAGGTACATAGTTTCTCATCAATTTCAGGAGTGTGTGCCACCTTCCCCTTCAGTGAGGGCCTGGGGCATTCTCCCCTCATCCTATTCCTGACCTCCCTTTCAAGGGGTTGATGGATTTTCCCCACCACATACTCTGCCACTTTGGCGTCAGGTGTCCACTCTGCCGACCTAGAATGGTAAATTTGGGTAGGCTCGAACATGTCCGAGTGGACCCCGTCCCCAACCGGGGACTGAGAGGAGTGGAACTCTGGACGCAAGGGATGCCCTGAGTCCTTATCCTCATCGGAGGAGAAATCGTCCTCCGATACACCCTCTCCCTCTAAGGGAAACCCGCCGTCAGGGTCTACAATAGTGGTGACAGTGTCGCAATTTTCTCCAGGCCCCTCCTACTCCTTGCAGGGTGCATGTTTTAGCGTTCGCGCACTCTTGAGGAAGGTCTCCGTAAGTTTATCAAATCCTTCCAAGTGCCCCGCGTTATGCTTAATGGCCCTTTTATTCCCCATCTGGGAGCGACTTGGACCCGCCACCACCAGATCTGGGTCACTGAACACCCCAGGGATGCTTTTCGCCAGCTTATCAACCTGATCCCTAAGAGGAGCCAGCGCCCTAGAAATAGCCAGAGAGAGGGCTTGGTCCACTGCTGGAGGGAAAAGTTGGGGGGCCATTCCTCCTCCACTTCCTGGTAGGAGGGGTAAAAATGGTCTTCTGGAGAAGACATGATAGCAGAGGGTGTGAGCACAGAACAAATGCCCTTAAAATCCTTAAGACAGCCCCCTCGCCGGTGCTCCAACAGCTGGGCTTTCCCAGAAGCTGTTATAAGAATAGACTGAGGCGCAATACCAATTACCACCACCAGGTGGCGATGGTCACTAACGTGGCCGTGTGGGGAAATCACCGCGTAGCGGTGTCAAAATTAGGCGAGGGTTGGTCGGGAATCAAGCGGACACTAAAGGAGTGACCGGATTCCCAAACGCGCATAAAGACCAGCGGGAGCGCTCGACGGAGCTGCCTCGCTCGGACCAGACGCGCCTGACAGGATCTCACCACGTGCAGAGTACACAGCGGGAGAAACTGCGAGGGGGAGAACACGGTCGGGCAAGAGCCTGCTGCGCAGGGAATATGAAACAATACCAAGGCAATAATGCTAATAACGTGCACAAGAAACCGCTATACAAACAGCAACAACGTCAGATTAAGCCAAGAATGTAAGGAATGCACTTAACTGACGAGCAGTGAAGAAAGAGGAAGCGGAAGGGACGTCACAATATTATATATGATGGACTGTGATATGATTGGACTATAGTTGCCTTGGAGACTACCCGCCTAATGGTTCATGGGTTGTGTAGTCTTTTGTTTAATGATTGTTGTGTTACGTTTTCTTTGAACTTCTATGCAAATAAAGTGAGGAAAGATATGCATAATCCTCGCCTCCGTCCTGCCATAGAATTCATTAAACTTTATTTGATCTGATTTAGAAACATAGATCATAAAAGTGTACATAAAAACAGTAAATCCTCTTTCCTAATACAATACAGTGAGAATTAATTAAAACCAGTAGGTAAAAACGGGTGTTACAAAGCCCGGTTCAGAGCAACTTCAGGTTAACAGAATCGTAAAGTTCAATGTTTCGCAAGATCAATCTCATGTACTTCGTGCAAAATACACAATAAGGGGTACAAGTAAGATGTAACGCTCCAATACATGACCAGTTTGCACTATATAAAACTGCAGAAAAACTAAAAATAAAAAGTGTTTTGCACACTTCTGTCATTGGGCTATATGTGGGCTACATCTGGGTGATATTTGTGCTACATTTGGGCTCTTTTTTCTCTGGTGGCCATCTTGGGAGACTTATTTGTTATGAAGTTTCCTAATTTCGTCATTTACTGCAGTCTCCTCAGTAGGAAATGCTTTCAGTTTTTACTTTGATTCCATCAAGAAGGCATTCAGATGTGTCACACATTTTCCATAAATTCAGAATGTTAGCACTCTAGTTGTTCATTAGATCACTGTAGTAAAGCTACTGCTCACCAGGGAGTTAACTGGAAGTCTACTGCTGGTATTGAAAGTGATTGTTTCAGTCTGCATGTCAGAATTTTCTAATGAAATAGAAGAGGATTTGAGTTCTCACTTAAAACATGCCCTAAATTTTCTTTCTGCAGCACTAACCATAATTTCTATGGCAAAATGAACCCCCTCATTTTGTTCCTTTTTAAATTAAATGTTTTAAGTGTTACCAGTTTATTCCAATCAAGATGGCTTCAGGTGTGCCATACTTTTGTCGTAAGTAAGACTGTTAGCGCTCTAGTTGTTCTTTAGAACACTCTGGGAAGCTGCAGTAGAACACAAAGGCATCAACTGACAGGCTGCTCCTGTTGAAATATAACAGGAAGATATTTGAGATCTCACTTAAAACAGGTCCTAATTTTTCTTTCTACAGCACTAACCATAATTTCTATGACAAAATGAACCCCCTCATTTTGTTCCTTTTTAAATTAAATGTTTTAAGAGTTACCAGTTTATTCCAATCAAGATGGCTTCAGGTGTGCCATAATTTTGTGATAAGTAAGACTGTTAGCGCTCTAGTTGTTCTTTAGAACACTCTGGGAAGCTGCAGTAGAACACAAAGGCATCAACTGACAGGCTGCTCCTGTTGAAATATAACAGGAAGATATTTGAGATCACACTTGAAACATGTCCTAATTTTTCTTTCTACAGCACTAACCATAATTTCTATAACAAAATGAACCCCATCATTTTGTTCCTTTTTAAATTAAATGTTTTAAGTGTTACCAGTTTATTCCAATCAAGATGGCTTCAGGTGTGCCATACTTTTGTCATAAGTAAGGCTGTTAGCACTCTAGTTGTTCTTTAGAACACTCTGGGAAGCTGCAGTAGAACACAAAGGAATCAACTGACAGTCTCTGCCCTTGTTGGATGTACATGTTTTACTTAGAATGTCAGACTTCATTCTCACATGACTGAGAAAGATAATGTGAATTTACAGAAAATATGCTCTCATTTTAGCTTCTGGAGCACCTTCCAAAACTGTATGGGACAAGCATGTGAAAATAGTTTTCTCTCAACCATGATTCATGATATCCCAGCAGAAGGTTTTTCACAGGGTAAAATCACCTTAGAACACACCACAATTCCTGAAATTAGTATGGTACCATCAACAAATGAATTCTAATGTAACTAAAGTCTGTTATCACCCTTTATAGTTCTCCTTTTGGTAACCCTCAAAATCTTCGATTCACTACAATGCATTTCAATGGGGTACTATCATTTATATTGGTCCCAAGATGGCTGCCAGCAATTCCAGGATGAAGTGCTGACAGCCAATCAGATCTCACGATGACATGTGTGGTTAGGCTCCTCCCAGATATATATGTGTTTTCTTTTTCAAATTTCTCAGGAACTACTGAACGGATTTACACCATTTAACCAAGAGGCATGACTCTGAACCAAGGGCTACCTTTTTGGGAAATTTGGTGTAATTCCGTTCAGCAGTTCGGGCTGTAGCTGCGATGAAAGGTTCCTATGGAAAATTGCATGGGAAAAACACGTTTTGGGACCCCCCTTTTTCTCGGCCCCCACTTGACGAATCACCCCAAGACTTTCAGGATAGGAGCGGACCGGAGCGCCCCACGAGTTTTAAAAATTTTGCGAAGATTCGTCAACCGGCGCCAAAGTTATTTCAAATAGAATGTTGCGGATTTCCTATGGAAAATAGGTCCTAACTATAACTATCTACTGGCGACCACCAGTAGATAATATATATATATATATATATATATATATATATATATATATATATATATATATATATATATATATATATATATATTCACTGAAAAAACCATAGGTTTCAGGGGCGTTATAGTTAGTTTGACATTTCACTCGTACAAAACCATAGAAATTCCCCCGTTATAGTTAGTTCAGCTAACTATAACTCGCGCGCCCGCAATGCACTGCTGATGACGTCACATATTACATCACTCATGACATGTCAGTGACATCACTCATGACATCACTGATGACATCTCAAATGACATCACTGATGACATCACTGATGATATCATCCTTGTGATAGAGTGGCAGACCTCCTCTCACCCTAATATAACCTTTGATACACACACTCAAAAATACAAACTAACATTTTCAAAACAATGGACATACCAATACCAGTTACAACACACCTATTCAGTAATTCCAAGATCTACACACACATCCACTCATTCACCAACAGTCCCTATACAGTCACTCATACATGTACTCACTCATCATATGTACTCATACACCTATACATCCTGTTACACACCGCCACTGATCCATAGAGTTACTCACACACATAGTCACACGTGCAAACAATGTATCAAACATCCATTTACTTGCATATACAGTTATACACACACTACCACACTTACTTCTACAGAAACTTACACATACTTACTCTCTTAAACAATCACTTATAGAAACACCTACTTATTTGTACAGGAACTCTTCCAATCTCTCACTCTCACATATACTCACTTATATACACCAATACTCACATATACTAGTTTAAAACATATGTAGTTACTCATAAAGACACTATTGAGACAGTCATTCACTCACTAACACACCCATACACATACTCATCCACCTATACAGTCCTGCACACATGCTGTCTTCAACACATACAAACAGTGTCACTTATTCATGCATCTATGCACTAAGTAATACCCCCACCGAACCATACAGACACTCAGACACTCATACTGATACTCAAAAAACCAACTAATAACCCATATAGACACTCATGTAGCTACTCACCAACCCATGCAGCCACTTATACACAAAGTGAGAGACTGATACAGATATTTTCATATTTAAACATTACTCACTAACCCATGTATTCACTAAGATACACTTAGTCAGTTATACAATCAATTTTACAAAAAAATCATCCATTTAGACACTTATATACCCATTTATTCTTCCATTGACCTTGAGATATACATATATAAAACATTTAATTTTCAGAAAAACACACATTCACTGGATGATGTCATCAGTGATGTCAGTGATGTCATTTGAGATGTCATCAGTGATGTCATGAGTGATGTCACTGACCATGTCATGAGTGATGTAATATGTGACGTCATCAGCAGTGCATTGCGGGCGCGCGAGTTATAGTTAGCTGAACTAACTATAACAGGGGAATTTCTATGGTTTTGTACGAGTGAAATGTCCAACTAACTATAACGCCCCTGAAACCTATGGTTTTTTCAGTGAATTTCTAAGGTTTTTTAAATGCTAATTTCTAACGATAACGTGCCTGAAACCTATGGTTCTTTCAGTGAATTTCTAAGGTTTTTTAAATGCTAATTTCTAACTATAACGTGCCTGAAACCTATGGTTTTTTCAGTGAATATATATATATTTATTATACTATGTATACATGTGAAAATGTCTCGGTCCACTGTTTGCCTCGGTGGCACGGAAAAAATGGGTGGAACTGACGTCAGCACGCCGACAAGGTCCTCTTATGGCTCCGATGACGTCATACGGTGTCGCGAGCGGAGCTGTGCTCGTTGACGTGGGAGAGCTAGGAAAGAATTTCTGTGGAATGCTGGTGCAGGGGATATTCACCTAAGTGTTCAGGCTAGTCCTTTGGGAGCAACTGTTTATGTTGCCACTCCAGAAACCGAAACCAGTGATCCGAGGGCAGAGGCCCTGCAGATGGCACACGAGGTGGGGTGCCCAGTCGTGTGCACCGGCGGGGCAGCGAAGTGACAAGCACCACAACCCACAAAAAAGGTAACGAGGGCACTGAATAACACAGGATCTTCTCTTTCTATCTGGCAGGAACAACGAAGTTAAAATGCCCTAGTACCAAAATGTAGAATTAGTGCTACAACGGTCTTCAAGAGGACCTGCGATGCCGCTTCTGCCTCCCGTACCCTGGAGGCGGCACATGGGTCACGCGTTACGGTCATACTGCGGTGGGACGCACACTCGTTGACCTCTCATGGCACTGCTCCACACTTCAGGGAGGACGCTTTCCATCAGCTATGTTTTCTGATGACATGTCGCGCCGGCCCCGTCCAACAACAGAACTCCTTTAGATCCAAACAGACTCTTCCACTCTCTCACCGGAAGTGAAACCAGGCCATGCGGACACTTTCACAATACAACAGCCGGGAATGCACTTTTCGGTAAAAAAACCACATTCCTTCCTCCTAATTAATCAAATAAACGTCTCACTGAAGAACAGGGGCCAGCTTCGATCGGTAAACAGCCGTTACAACGACTTTTTTACTTTGCGATACCATTACAACGCATGCATTACCACGCATGCGTTGTACATCACAAAGTCATTACTACGCATTTTTTTAGAACGCATGGTCATTTACCACGCATGCCTTTACAACGAATTTTGTTGTAAAGGTATGTATGGTAAATGACCATGCGTTCTAAAAAACATGTAGACGATCCATATCGTTGTAAGGAAACAGAGGCTGGTCCGTTTCCTCACAACGACGTGCACCGCCCCTCAGAGATGACATGAAGCAGGAACCACGAGGAGAGAGGAACCATGAGGAGTGAGAGCTAAGGGGGATTGGGCATGGGGTGGGGGTTTCTTTTCTAGGGTTTAGGGTAGTGCAGTGGTGTTTGGGTGGTTGAAGGGGTCGTGCTGGGGGTAGCGTTTTAGGGTTTAGGGTAGTGCAGTGGTGTTTGGGTAGTGTAGGGGGTCATGCTGGGGGTAGTGTTTTACGGTTTAGGGTAGTGCAGTAGTGTAGGGGGTCGTGCTGGGGGTAGTGTTTTAGGGTTTAGGGTAGTGCAGTGGTGTATGGGTAGTGTAGGGGTTCGGTCTGGGGTAGTGTTTTAGGGTTTAGGGTAGTGCAGTGGTGTTTGAGTAGTGTAGGGGTCATGCTGGTGGTAGTGTTTTAGGGTTTAGGGTAGTGCAGTGGTGTTTGTGTAGTGTAGGGAGTAATGCTGGGGGTAGTGTTTTATGGTTTAGGGTAGTGCAGTGGTGTTTGGGTAGTGTAGGGGGTCATGCTGGTGGTAGATTTAGGGTTTAGGGTAGTGCAGTGGTGGTTGGGTAGTGTAGGGGGTCATGCTGGAGGTAGTGTTTTAGGGTTCAGGGTAGTGCAGTGGTGTTTGTG
Source organism: Calotriton arnoldi (assembly GCA_963921515.1). Classification (NCBI taxonomy): domain Eukaryota; kingdom Metazoa; phylum Chordata; class Amphibia; order Caudata; family Salamandridae; genus Calotriton; species Calotriton arnoldi. The sequence goes on along the minus strand of CAWUFW010004395.1, from coordinate 260,400 downwards.
TAGTGTAGGGGGTTGTGCTGGGGGTAGTGTTTTAGGGTTTATGTTAGTGCAGTGGTGTTTGGGTAGTGTATGGGGTAGTGCTGGGGTAGTGTTTTAGGGTTTAGGGCAGTGCAGTGGTGTTTGTGTAGTGAAGGGGGTCATGCTGTGGGTAGTGTTTTAGGGTTTAGGGTAGTGCAGTCGTGTTTGTGTAGTGTAGGGGGTCGTGTTTTAGGGTATAGGGTAGTGCAGTGGTGTTTGGGTAGTGTAGGGGGTCATGCTGGAGTTAGTGTTTTAGGGTTTAGGGTAGTGCAGTGGTGTTTGGGTAGTGTAGGGGGTCGTGCTAGTGGTAGTGTTTTAGGGTTTAGGGTAGTGCAGTGGTGTTTGTGTAGTGTGGGAGGTCATGCTGGGGGTATATTTAGGGTTTAGTGTAGTGCAGTGGTGTTTGGGTAGTGTAGGGAGTCATGCTGGGGGTAGTGTTTTAGGGTTTAGGGTAGTGCAGTGGTGTTTGGGTAGTGTAGGGAGTCGTGCTGGTGGTAGTGTTTTAGGGTTTAGGGTAGTGCAGTTATGTTTGGGTAGTGTAGGGTGTCGTGCTGGGGGTAGTGTTTTAGGGTTTAGGGTAGTGCAGTGGTGTTTGGGTAGTGGAGGGGGTAGTGTTTTAGGGTTTAGGGTAGTGCGCCCAACCAGCCACAATATCCGTGGACAAAGGGGATCCTGACTCTTTGGAACGCTCCGTCAATTGAATAATTTGGGTCAAAGGCCCTACCACGTCCAAGACCTATCAATTCCTTTCTTTGGATCCCTCATATACTTGGAGAAAAAGGTACATAGTTTCTCATCAATTTCAGGCGTGTGTGCCACCTTCCCCTTCAGTGAGGGCCTGGGGCATTCTCCCTCATCCTATTCCTGACCTCCCTTTCAAGGGGTTGATGGATTTTCCCCACCACATACTCTGCCACTTTGGCGTCAGGTGTCCACTCTGCCGACCTAGAATGGTAAATTTGGGTAGGCTCGAACATGTCCGAGTGGACCCCGTCCCCAACCGGGGACTGAGAGGAGTGGGACTCTGGACGCCAGGGACGCCCCGAGTCCTTATCCTCATCAGAGGAGAAATCGTCCTCCGATACACCCTCTCCCTCTAAGGGAAACCCGCCGTCGGGGTCTACAATAGTGGTGACAGTGTCGCAATTTTCTCCGGGCTGCTCCTCCTCCCGGCAGGGTGCATGTTTTAGCGTTCGCGCACTCTTGAGGAAGGTCTCCGTAAGTTTATCAAATCCTTCCAAGTGCCCCGCGTTATGCTTAACGGCCCTTTTATTCCCCATCTGGGAGCTACTTGGACCCGCCACCACCAAATCTGGGTCACTGAACACCCCAGGGATGCTTTTCGCCAGCTTATCAACCTGATCCCTAAGAGGAGCCAGCGCCCTAGAAATAGCCAGAGAGAGGGCTTGGTCAATCAATCAATCAATCAGGGGTTTGTTAAAGCGCGACTACTCACCCGTAAGGGGCTCAAGGCGCTGGGGGGGGTGTGCAGGTTCCATCCATCAAGGAGGGGGTCTGTCGAAGAGCCAGGTTTTGAGGTTTCTTGCGAAGATGGGGAGCGAGGTTGTCTATCTGAGGTGGAGCGGAAGGGCGTTCCATGCTTTGGCCGCGAGGAAGGAGAAGGAGCGGCCTCCCGATCTGGTCTTTCTGGTGCGGGGGACCACGGCGTAGGAGAGCTGGGCTGATCGTAGGGTCCTTTGGGGTGCGTGGAATTTGAGTCGGCTGTTCAGGTATGCTGGTCCGGTGCCATGGAGGGCCTTGTGTGCGTGGGTGAGCATCTTGAAGGTGATTCTCGCCTCGACAGGGAGCCAGTGGAGTGTGCGCAGGTGCTGGGAGATGTGGCAGTGTTTTGGCAGGTTGAGGACCAGTCTTGCGGCGGCGTTCTGGATGTTCTGTAGCTTGCGGGTGAGGTTTTTGTTTATTCCGGCGTAGAGTGCGTTGCCGTAGTCGAGTCCGCTGGTGACCAGGGCGTCAGTGACGGTCTTTCGGTGTTCGAGGGGGATCCATTTGAAGGTCTTACGAAGGAGGCGGAGGGTGTGGAAGAAGGAAGACGAGACAGAGTTGATCTGGCGGTCCATTTTGAGCTCGGAGTCCAGGATGATTCCCAGGTTGCGTGCATGGTCTGTGGGGGTTGGCGGGTTTCCGAGGGCGGGGGGCCACCAGGTGTCGCTCCAGGCATCGGGGTTTGGGCCCATGATGAGTACTTCTGTTTTGTTGGTGTTTAGTTGTAGGCAGCTGTTTTTCATCCATTTGGCGACGGCTTCCATGCCTTCTCGAAAGTTGCGTCTGGCGGTGTTGGGCTCGTTGGATAGGGAGAGGATGAGCTGGGTGTCGTCTGCGTATGACACGATGTTGAGTCCGTAGGTTCTGACGATGGGGGCGAGTGGAGCCATGTAGATGTTGAAGAGCGTCGGGCTGAGGGAGGAGCCCTGGGGGACTCCGCAGGTGGTAGGTGTGGGGTCCGAGAGGAAAGGGGGGAGTCTGACCCACTGTGTCCTGCCAGAGAGGAAGGAGCGGATCCAGTCGAGGGCCTTGTCCTGGATTCCTGCGTCGTAGAGTCTGCGTATTAGGGTGCGGTGGGAGACTGTGTCGAACGCCGCTGATAGGTCGAGGAGGATGAGGGCTACTGTTTCTCCTTTGTCCAGTAGGGTGCGGATGTCGTCTGTTGCGGCGAGGAGGGCGGTTTCCGTACTGTGGTTTTTTCTGAAGCCGGATTGGGAGGAGTCGAGGATGTTGTGTTCTTCAATGAATGTGGCGAGTTGGCTGTTGATGGCTTTCTCGATGACCTTCGCTGGGAACGGGAGCAGGGAGATGGGTCTGTAGTTTTTGAGGTCGGTGGGGTCCGCTGAGGGTTTCTTTAGGAGGGGGTTGACCTCGGCGTGTTTCCAGTCATCGGGGAACGAGGCGGTCGCCAGGGAGCGGTTGATGGTATGGCGGAGCATGGGTGCGATGGTGTCGGCGGCTCTGTTGAAGATGTGGTGGGGGCAGGGGTCCGTGGGGGCCCCTGAGTGGATTGACTTCATTGTCTTCAGTGTGTCTTCGGTGGTGAGGGCTGTCCAGTCATCAATCGCTGGTTTCCGGGTGTCGGGGGTGGTTGGTGAGGGTTCAGTGTGTTGGTTGTCTTCGTCGAAGTTGTCGTAGATGCTCTTGATTTTGTGGTGGAAAAGGTACTGAGTTTGTCGCAGAGGTCTTGTGAGGGAGGGATGTCGGTAGACTCGCTAGTGGGTTGGGCGAACTCCTTGATGATGCTGAAGAGTTCCTTGCTGTTGTGTGCGTGGGTGGAGATTGGTCCACTGCTGGAGGTTGAAGTTGGGGGGCCATTCCTTCTCCACTTCCTGGTAGGAGGAGTAAAAATGGTCTTCTGGAGAAGACATGATAGCAGAGGGTGTGAGCACAGAACAAATGCCCTTAAAATCCTTAAGACAGCCCCCTCGCCAGTGCTCCAACAGCTGGGCTTTCCCCGAAGCTGTTATAAGAATAGACTGAGGCGCAATACCAATTACCACCACCAGGTGGCGCTGGTCACTAACGTGGCCGTGTGGGGAGATCACCGCGTAGCGGTGTCAAAATTAGGCGAGGGTTGGTCGGGAATCAAGCGGACACTAAAGGAGTGACCGGATTCCCAAACGTGCGTAAAGACCAGCGGGAGCGCTCGACGGAGCTGCCTCGCTCGAACCAGACGCGCCTGACAGGATCTCACCGAGCGCAGAGCACACAGCGGGAGAAACTGCGAGGGGGAGAACGTGCTCGGGCAAGAGCCTGCTGCGCAGGGAATATGAAACAATGCCAAGGCAATAATGCTAATAACGTGCACAAGAAACCGCTATACAAACAGCAACAACGTCAGATTAAGACAAGAATGTAAGGAATGCACTTACCTGACGAGCAGTGAAGAAAGAGGAAGCGGAAGTGACGTCACAATATTATATACGATGGACTGTGATATGATTGGACTATAGTTGCCTTGGAGACTACCCCCCTAATGGTCATGGGTTGTGTAGTCTTTTGTTTAATGATTGTTGCGTTACGTTTTCTTTGAACTGCTATGCAAATAAAGTGAGGAAAGATATGCATAATCCTCGCCTCCGTCCTGCCATAGAATTCATTAAACTTTATTTGATCTGATTTAGAAACATAGATCATAAAAGTGTACATAAAAACAGTAAATCCTCTTTCCTAAGACAATACAGTGAGAATTAATTAAAACCAGTAGGTAAAAACGGGTGTTACAAAGCCCGGTTCAGAGCAACTTCAGGTTAACAGAATCGTAAAGTTCAATGTTTCGCAAGATCAATCTCATGTACTTCGTGCAAAATACACAATAAGGGGTCCAAGTAAGATGTAACGCTCCAATACCTGACCAGTTTGCACTATATAAAACTGCAGAAAAACTAAAAATAAAAAGTGTTTTGCACACTTCTGTCATTGGGCTATATGTGGGCTACATCTGGGTGATATTTGTGCTACATTTGGGCTCTTTTTCTCTGGTGGCCATCTTGGGAGACTTATTTGTTATGAAGTTTCCTAATTTCGTCATTTACTGCAGTCTCCTCAGTAGGAAATGCTTTCAGTTTTTTACTTTGATTCCATCAAGAAGGCATTCAGATGTGTCACACATTTGCCATAAATTCAGAATGTTAGCACTCTAGTTGTTCATTAGATCACTGTAGTAAAGCTACTGCTCACCAGGGAGTTAACTGGAAGTCTACTGCTGGTATTGAAAGTGATTGTTTCAGTCTGCATGTCAGAATTTTCTAATGAAATAGAAGAGGATTTGAGATCTCATTTAAAACATGCCCTAAATTTTCTTTCTGCAGCACTAACCATAATTTCTATGGCAAAATGAACCCCCTCATTTTGTTCCTTTTAAATTAAATGTTTTAAGTGTTACCAGTTTATTCCAATCAAGATGGCTTCAGGTGTGCCATACTTTTGTCATAAGTAAGACTGTTAGCGCTCTAGTTCTTTAGAACACTCTGGGAAGCTGCAGTAGAACACAAAGGCATCAACTGACAGGCTGCTCCTGTTGAAATATAACAGGAAGATATTTGAGATCTCACTTAAAACATGTCCTAATTTTTCTTTCTACAGCACTAACCATAATTTCTATGACAAAATGAACCCCCTCATTTTGTTCCTTATTAAATTAAATGTTTTAAGAGTTACCAGTTTATTCCAATCAAGTTGGCTTCAGGTGTGCCATAATTTTGTCATAAGTAAGACTGTTAGCGCTCTAGTTGTTCTTTAGAACACTCTGGGATGCTGCAGTAGAACACAAAGGCATCAACTGACAGGCTGCTCCTGTTGAAATATAACAGGAAGATATTTGAGATCACACTTGAAACATGTCCTAATTTTTCTTTCTACAGCACTAACCATAATGTCTATGACAAAATGAACCCAATCATTTTATTCCTTTTTAAATTAAATGATTTAAGTGTTACCAGTTTATTCCAATCAAGATGGCTTCAGGTGTACCATACTTTTGTCATAAGTAAGGCTGTTAGCACTCTAGTTGTTCTTTAGAACACTCTGGGAAGCTGCAGTAGAACACAAAGGCATCAACTGACAGGCTGCTCCTGTTGAAATATAACAGGAAGATATTTGAGATCACACTTGAAACATGTCCTAATTTTTCTTTCTACAGCACTAACCATAATTTCTATGACAAAATGAACCCCCTCATTTTGTTCCTTTTTAAATTAAATGTTTTAAGTGTTACCAGTTTATTTCAATCAGGATGGCTTCAGGTGTGCCATACTTTTGTCATAAGTAAGGCTGTTAGCACTCTAGTTGTTCTTTAGAACACTCTGGGAAGCTGCAGTAGAACACAAAGGAATCAACTGACAGTCTCTGCTCTTGTTGGATGTACATGTTTTACTGAGAATGTCAGACTTCATTCTCACATGACTGAGAAAGATAATGTGAATTTACAGAAAATATGCTCTCATTTTAGCTTCTGGAGCACCTTCCAAAACTATATGGGACAAGCATGTGAAAATAGTTTTCTCTCAAACATGATTCATGATATCCCAGCAGAAGGTTTTTCACAGGGTAAAATCACCTTAGAACACACCACAATTCCTGAAATTAGTATGGTACCATCAACAAATGAATTCTAATGTAACTAAAGTCTGTTATCACCCTTTATAGTTCTCCTTTTGGTAACCCTCAAAATCTTCGATTCACTACAATGCATTTCAATGGGGTACTATCATTTATATTGGTCCCAAGATGGCTGCCAGCAATTCCAGGATGAAGTGCTGACAGCCAATCAGATCTCACGATGACATGTGTGGTTAGGCTCCGCCCATATATATTTGTGTTTTCTTTTTCAAATTTCTCAGGAACTACTGAACGGATTTACACCATTTAACCAAAAGGCACGACTCTGAACCAAGGGCTACCTTTTTGCCAAATCTGGTGTAATTCCGTTCAGCAGTTCGGGCTTTAGCTGCGATGAAAGGTTCCTATGGAAAATTGCATGGGGAAAACACGTTTTGGGACCCCCCTTTTTTCTCGGCCCCCACTTGACGAATCACCCCAAGACTTTCAGGATAGGAGTGGACCGGAGCGCCCCACGAGTTTTGAAAATTTTGCGAAGATTCGTCAACCGGCGCCAAAGTTATTTCAAATAGAATGTTGCGGATTTCCTATGGAAAATAGGTCCTAACTATAACTATCTACTGGCGACTGCCAGTAGATAATATATATATATATATATATTCACTGAAAAAACCATAGGTTTCAGGGGCGTTATAGTTAGTTGGACATTTCACTCGTACAAAACCATAGAAATTCCCCCGTTATAGTTAGTTCAGCTAACTATAACTCGCGCGCCCGCAATGCACTGCTGATGATGTCACATATTACAACACTCATGACATGTCAGTGACATCACTCATGACATCGCTGATGACATCTCAAATGACATCACTGATGACATCACTGATGATATCATCCTTGTGATAGAGTGGCAGACCTCCTCTCACCCTAATATAACCTTTGATACACACACTCAAAAATACAAACTAACATTTTCAAAACAATGGACATACCAATACCAGTTACAACACACCTATTCAGTATTTCCAAGATCTACACACACATCTACTCATTCACCAACAGTCCCTATACAGTCACTCATACATGTACTCACTCATCATATGTACTCATACACCTATACATCCTGTTACACACCGCCACTCATCCATAGAGTTACTCACACACATAGTCACACATGCAAACAAAGTATCAAACATCCATTTACTTGCATATACAGTTATACACACACTACCACACTTACTGCTACAGAAACTTACACATACTTACTCTCTTAAACAATCACTTATAGAAACACCTACTTATTTGTACAGGAACTCTTCCAATCTCTCACTCTCACATATACTCACTTATATACACCAATACTCACATATACTAGTTTAAAACATATGTAGTTACTCATAAAGACACTATTGAGACAGTCATTCACTCACTAACACACCCATACACATACTCATCCACCTATACAGTCCTGCACACATGCTGTCTTCAACACATACAAACAGTGAGTCACTCATTCATGCATGTATGCACTAAGTAATACCCCCCACCGAACCATACAGACACTCAGACACTCATACTGATACTCAAAAACCAACTAATAACCCATATAGACACTCATGTAGCTACTCACCAACCCATGCAGCCACTTATACACAAAGTAAGAGACTGATACAGATATTTTCATTTTTAAACATTACTCACTAACCCATGTATTCACTAAGATACACTTAGTCAGTTATACAATCAATTTTACAAAAAAAATCATTCATTTAGACACTTATATACCCATTTATTCTTCCATTGACCTTGAGATATACATATATAAAACATATTTAATTTTCAGAAAAACACACATTCACTGGATGATGTCATCAGTGATGTCAGTGATGTCATTTGAGATGTCATCAGTGATGTCATGAGTGATGTCACTGACCATGTCATGAGTGATGTAATATGTGACGTCATCAGCAGTGCATTGCGGGCGGGCGCGCAAGTTATAGTTAGCTGAACTAACTATAACGGGGGAATTTCTATGATTTTGTAGAGTGAAATGTCCAACTAACTATAATGCCCCTGAAACCTATGGTTTTTTCAGTGAATTTCTAAGGTTTTTTAAATGCTAATTTCTAACGATAACGTGCCTGAAACCTATGGTTTTTTCAGTGAATTTCTAAGGTTTTTTAAATGCTAATTTCTAACTATAACGTGCCTGAAACCTATGGTTTTTTCAGTGAATATTTATATATTTATTATTCTATGTATACATGTGAAAATGTCTCGGTCCCCTGTTTGCCTCGGTGGCACGGAAAAATGGGTGGAACTGACGTCAGCACGCCGACGAGGTCCTCTTATGGCTCCGATGACGTCATACGGTGTCGCGAGCGGAGCCGTGCTCGTTGACGTGGGAGAGCTAGGAAAGAATTTCCATGGAATGCTGGTGCAGGGGATATTCACCTAAGTGTTCAGGCTAGTCCTTTGGGAGCAACTGTTTATGTTGCCACTCCAGAAACCGAAACCAGTTATCCGAGGGCAGAGGCCCTGCAGATGGCACACGAGGTGGGGTGCCCAGTCGTGTGCACCGGCGGGGCAGCGAAGTGACAAGCACCACAACCCACAAAAAAGGTAACGAGGGCACTGAATAACACAGGATCTTCTCTTTCTATCTGGCAGGAACAACGAAGTTAAAATGCCCTAGTACCAAAATGAAGAATTAGTGCTACAGCGGTCTTCAAGAGGACCTGCGATGCCGCTTCTGCCTCCCGTACCCTGGAGGCGGCACATGGGTCACGCGTTATGGTCATACTGCGGTGGGACGCACACTCGTTGACCTCTCATGGTACTGCTCCACACTTCAGGGAGGACGCTTTCCATCAGCTAGGTTTTCTGATGACATGTCGCGCCGGCCCCGTCCAACAACAGAACTCCTTTAGATCCAAACAGACTCTTCCACTCTCTCACCGGAAGTGAAACCAGGTCACGCGGACACTTTCACAATACAACAGCCGGGAATGCACTTTTCGGTAAAAAAACCACATTCCTTCCTCCTAATTAATCAAATAAACGTCTCACTGAAGAACAGGGGCCAGCTTCGATCGGTAAACAGCCGTTAATACGACTTTTTTACTTTGCGATACCATTACAACGCATGCATTACCATGCATGCGTTGTACATCATAAAGTCATTACTACGCATTTTTTAGAACGCATGGTCATTTACCACGCATGCCTTTACAACGAATTTTGTTGTAAAGGTATGTATGGTAAATGACCATGCGTTCTAAAAAACATGTAGACGATCCATATCGTTGTAAGGAAACAGAGGCTGTTCCGTTTCCTCACAACGACGTGCACCGCCCCTCAGAGATGACATGAAGCAGGAACCATGAGGAGAGAGGAACCATGAGGAGTGAGAGCTAAGGGGGATTTGGCATGGGGTGGGGGTTTCTTTTCTAGGGTTTAGGGTAGTGCAGTGGTGTTTGGGTGGTGTAGGGGGTCGTGCTGGGGGTAGCGTTTTAGGGTTTAGGGTAGTGCAGTGGTGTTTGGGTAGTGTAGGGGGTAGTGTTTTAGGGTTTAGGGTAGTGCAGTGGTGTATGGGTAGTGTAGGGGGTCGTGCTGGGGTAGTGTTTTAGGGTTTAGGGTAGTGCAGTGGTGTTTGAGTAGTGTAGGGGTCATGCTGGTGGTAGTGTTTTAGGGTTTAGGGTAGTGCAGTGGTGTTTGTGTAGTGTAGCGGGTCATGCTGGGGGTAGTGTTTTATGGTTTAGGGTAGTGCAGTGGTGTTTGGGTAGTGTAGGGGGTCATGCTGGGGGTAGATTTAGGGTTTAGGGTAGTGCAGTGGTGTTTGGGTATTGTAGGGAGTCATGCTGGGGGTAGTGTTTTAGGGTTTAGGGTAGTGCAGTGGTGTTTGTGTAGTGTAGGGGGTTGTGCTGGGGTAGTGTTTTAGGGTTTATGTTAGTGCAGTGGTGTTTGGGTAGTGTATGGGGTAGTGCTGGGGTAGTGTTTTGGGGTTTAGGGCAGTGCAGTGGTGTTTGTGTAGTGAAGGGGGTCATGCTGTGGGTAGTGTTTTAGGGTTTAGGGTAGTGCAGTCGTGTTTGTGTAGTGTAGGGGGTCGTGTTTTAGGGTATAGGGTAGTGCAGTGGTATTTGGGTAGTGTAGGGGGTCAGGTTAGTGTTTTAGGGTTTAGGGTAGTGCAGTGGTGTTTGGGTAGTGTAGGGGGTCGTGCTGGGGGTAGTGTTTTAGGGTTTAGGGTAGTGCAGTGGTGTTTGTGTAGTGTGGGAGGTCATGCTGGGGGTATATTTAGGGTTTAGTGTAGTGCAGTGGTGTTTGGGTAGTGTAGGGAGTCGTGCTGGGGGTAGTGTTTTAGGGTTTAGGGTAGTGCAGTGGTGTTTGGGTAGTGTAGGGAGTCGTGCTGGTGGTAGTGTTTTAGGGTTTAGGGTAGTGCAGTTATGTTTGGGTAGTGTAGGGTGTCGTGCTGGGTGTAGGGTTTTAGGGTTTAGGGTAGTGCAGTGGTGTTTGGGTAGTGGCAGGGGTAGTGTTTTAGGGTTTAGGGTAGTGCGCCCAACCAGCCACAATATCCGTGGACAAAGGGGATCCTGACTCTTTGGAACGCTCCGTCAATTGAATAATTTGGGTCAAGGGCCCTACCACATCCAAGACCTATCAATTCCTTTCTTGAGATCCCTCATATACTTGGAGAAAAAGGTACATAGTTTCTCATCAATTTCAGGCGTGTGTGCCACCTTTCCCTTCAGTGAGGGCATGGGGCATTCTCCCCTCATCCTATTCCTGACCTCCCTTTCAAGGGGTTGATGGATTTTCCCCACCACAAACTCTGCCACTTTGGCGTCAGATGTCCACTCTGCCGACCTAGGATGGTAAATTTGGGTAGGCTCGAACATGTCCGAGTGGACGCCGTCCCCAACCGGGGACTGAGAGGAGTGGGACTCTGGACGCCAGGGATGCCCCGAGTCCTTATCCTCATCGGAGGAGAAATCGTCCTCCGATACACCCTCTCCCTCTAAGGGAAACCCGCCGTCGGGGTCTACAATAGTGGTGACAGTGTCGCAATTTTCTCCGGGCCGCTCCTCCTCCCGGCAGGGTGCATGTTTTAGCGTTCGCGCACTCTTGAGGAAGGTCTCCGTAAGATTATCAAATCCTTCCAAGTGCCCCGCGTTATGCTTAACGGCCCTTTTATTCCCCATCTGGGAGCTACTTTGACCCGCCACCAGCAAATCTGGGTCACTGAACACCCCAGGGATGCTTTTCGCCAGCTTATCAACCTTATCCCTAAGAAGAGCCAGCGCCCTAGAAATAGCCAGAGAGAGGGCTTGGTCCACTGCTGGAGGGAGAAGTTGGGGGGCCATTCCTCCTCCACTTCCTGGTAGGAGGAGTAAAAATGGTCTTCTGGAGAAGACATGATAGCAGAGGGTGTGAGCACAGAACAAATGCCCTTAAAATCCTTAAGGCAGCCCCCTCGCCGGTGCTCCAACAGCTGGGCTTTCCCCGAAGCTGTTATAAGAATAGACTGAGGTGCAATACCAATTACCACCATCAGGTGGCGCTGGTCACTAACGTGGCCGTGTGGGGAAATCACCGCGTAGCGGTGTTAAAATTAGGCGAGGGTTGGTCGGGAATCAAGCGGACACTAAAGGAGTGACCGGATTCCCAAACGCGCGTAAAGACCAGTGGGAGCGCTCGACGGAGCTGCCTCGCTCGGACCTGACGCGCCTGACAGGATCTCACTGAGAGCAGAGCACACAGCGGGAGAAACTGCGAGGGGGAGAACGTGCTCGGGCAAGAGCCTGCTGCGCAGGGAATATGAAACAATACCAAGGCAATAATGCTAATAACGTGCACAAGAAACCGCTATACAAACAGCAACAATGTCAGATTAAGCCAAGAATGTAAGGAATGCACTTAACTGACGAGCAGTGAAGAAAGAGGAAGCGGAAGTGACGTCACGATATTATATACGATGGACTGTGATATGATTGGACTATAGTTGCCTTGGAGACTACCCCCCTAATGGTTCATGTGTTGTGTAGTCTTTTGTTTAATGATTGTTGTGTTACGTTTTCTTTGAACTGCTATGCAAATAAAGTGAGGAAAGATATGCATAATCCTCACCTCCGTCCTGCCATAGAATTCATTAAACTTTATTTGATCTGATTTAGAAACATAGATCATAAAAGTGTACATAAAAACAGTAAATCCTCTTTCCTAAGACAATACAGTGAGAATTAATTAAAACCAGTAGGTAAAAACGGGTGTTACAAAGCCCGGTTCAGAGCAACTTCAGGTTAACAGAATCATAAAGTTCAATGTTTCGCAAGATCAATCTCATGTACTTCGTGCAAAATACACAATAAGGGGTCCAAGTAAGATGTAACGCTCCAATACCTGACAAGTTTGCACTATATAAAACTGCAGAAAAACTAAAAATAAAAGTGTTTTGCACACTTCTGTCATTGGGCTATATGTGGGCTACATCTGGGTGATATTTGTGCTACATTTGGGCTCTTTTTTCTCTGGTGGCCATCTTGGGAGACTTATTTGTTATGAAGTTTCCTAATTTCGTCATTTACTGCAGTCTCCTCAGTAGGAAATGCTTTCAGTTTTTTACTTTGATTCCATCAAGAAGGCATTCAGATGTGTCACACATTTGCCATAAATTCAGAATGTTAGCACTCTAGTTGTTCATTAGATCACTGTAGTAAAGCTACTGCTCACCAGGGAGTAAACTGGAAGTCTACTGCTGGTATTGAAAGTGATTGTTTCAGTCTGCATGTCAGAATTTTCTAATGAAATAGAAGAGGATTTGAGATCTCACTTAAAACATGCCCTACATTTTCTTTCTGCAGCACTAACCATAATTTCTATGGCAAAATGAACCCCCTCATTTTGTTCCTTTTTAAATTAAATGTTTTAAGTGTTACCAGTTTATTCCAATCAAGAGGGCTTCAGGTGTGCCATACTTTTGTCATAAGTAAGACTGTTAGCGCTCTAGTTGTTCTTTAGAACACTCTGGGAAGCTGCAGTAGAACACAAAGGCATCAACTGACAGGCTGCTCCTGTTGAAATATAACAGGAAGATATTTGAGATCACACTTGAAACATGTCCTAATTTTTCTTTCTACAGCACTAACCATAATTTCTATGACAAAATGAACCCCATCATTTTGTTCCTTTTTAAATTAAATGATTTAAGTGTTACCAGTTTATTCCAATCAAGATGGCTTCAGGTGTACCATACTTTTGTCATAAGTAAGGCTGTTAGCACTCTAGTTGTTCTTTAGAACCCTCTGGGAAGCTGCAGTAGAACACAAAGGCATCAACTGACAGGCTGCTCCTGTTGAAATATAACAGGAAGATATTTGAGATCTCACTTAAAACATGTCCTAATTTTTATTTCTACAGCACTAACCATAATTTCTATGGCAAAATGAACCCCCTCATTTTGTTCCTTTTTAAATTAAATGTTTTAAGTGTTACCAGTTTATTCCAATCAAGATGGCTTCAGGAGTGCCATACGTTTGTCATAAGTAAGACTGTTAGCTCTCTAGTTGTTCTTTAGAACATCTGTGAAGCTGCAGTAGAACACAAAGGCATCAACTGACAGGCTGCTCCTGTTGAAATATAACAGGAAGATATTTGAGATCACACATGAAACATGTCCCAATTTTTCTTTCTACAGCACTAACCATAATTTCTATGACAAAATGAACCCCATAATTGTGTTCCTTTTTAAATTAAATGTTTTAAGTGTTACCAGTTTATTCCAATCAAGATGGCTTCAGGTGTGCCATACTTTTGTCATAAGCAAGGCTGTTATCACTCTAGTTGTTCTTTAGAACACTCTGGGAAGCTGCAGTAGAACACAAAGGAATCAACTGACAGTCTCTGCTCTTGTTGAATGTACATGTTTTACTGAGAATGTCAGACTTCATTCTCACATGACTGAGAAAGATAATGTGAATTTACAGAAAATATGCTCTCATTTTAGCTTCTGGAGCACCTTCCAAAACTGTATGGGACAAGCATGTGAAAATAGTTTTCTCTCAAACATGATTCATGATATCCCAGCAGAAGGTTTTTCACATGGTAAAATCACCTTAGAACACACCACAATTCCTGAAATTAGTATGGTACCATCAACAAATGAATTCTAATGTAACTAAAGTCTGTTATCACCCTTTATAGTTCTCCTTTTGGTAACCCTCAAAATCTTCGATTCACTACAATGCATTTCAATGGGGTACTATCATTTATATTGGTCCCAAGATGGCTGCCAGCAATTCCAGGATGAAGTGCTGACAGCCAATCAGATCTCACGATGACATGTGTGGTTAGGCTCCGCCCAGATATATATGTGCTTTCTTTTCAAATTTCTCAGGAACTACTGAACGGATTTACACCATTTAACCAAAAGGCACGACTCTGAACCAAGGGCTACCTTTTGCCAAATTTGGTGTAATTCCGTTCAGCAGTTCGGGCTGTAGCTGCGATGAAAGGTTCCTATGGAAAATTGCATGGGGAAAACACGATTTGGGACCCCCTTTTTTCTCAGCCCCCACTTGATGAATCACCCCGAGACTTTCAGGATAGGAGCAGACCGGAGCGCCCTACGAGTTCTGAAAATTTCGCGAATATTCGTCAACCAGCGCCAAAGTTATTTCAAATAGAATGTTGCGGATTTCCTATGGAAAATAGGTCCTAACTATAACTATCTACTGGCAACCGCCAGTAGATAATATATATATATATATATATATTACCTACTGGCGGTCGCCAGTAGGTAGTTATAGTTAGGACCACGTTTCCATAGGAAAACCATTTTTTCATCTTTACGAATTTTTCCCAAAAGTTTCTCTTTTTAGATCAGTTCCTATCTTCACAGTTTGGGGGTGATTGGTCAAGGGGGGCTGAGAAAAAAGGGGGTCCCAAAACATGTTTTCTCCATGCAAATTCCATAGGAAACTTTAGACAAGGCTACAGGTCAAACTGCTGAACGGAATTATGCCAAATTTGGCAGGGAGAAAGGTCTTGGTCCAGAAAGCACGCTTTTGTTTAAATGGGGTAAATCCATTCAGTAGGTTTTGAGAAATATCAATTGTTACAGATATCGATATTTGAGAATTCTGATATCTGATTGGCTGAGGGGTTACGAGCACGAGCTTGCGGCTCATTGGCTGTGAACGGTTGAAAGTAGGAAGTGTTGGCAGCCATTTTGTGACTCACTTCAAAGGAGTAGGGGGAAAAAAAGAGAAAAATTGTATAAGAGGGTATAGTAGGAACACTGTGGAGTTACTTTAAGCAGTCTGTACGGTGCAGAGGCAGGGAGTTTGAATGTTGCGTTAGCCGTGGAAATCACGTCCGCAGAACAACGGTGCGCGGTATTGCGGCAAAGTTGGGTAGGCTCTGGAAAGCCCGTCGGGAAAACAATGCGCTGTATTGCGACAAGCAGTGTGTAGGGTGCACACACAGGTAGTGTGAATGTTGCGTAGGCCGTGGAAATCACGTCCGCAAAACTACGATGCGCGGTATTGCAGCAATGTTCAGTAGGCTGTGGAAATCATATCGGGAAAACAACAATGCGCCGTATTGCGGCCTTCCTTTAATCTAATGCAGAGTAATGTTTACTTATAATGTGGTGTTCACTTTTATCACGGATAGTGTCACTTTGTTAGAGGAAATGTAATATTATGTGGGATGGCGTGTTCTCTCCCTGTGCGCGGAACAAAATGAACGTTTAATTGGCTGAGGTGTTGCAACAACGAGCTTAATGTTCATTGGCTGCGAAACATTGAAAGTAGAAGTGTTTCCAGCCATTCCCTTCCCCTCCGCGGAGTAGCAAGGACATCTGATTGGCTCACATGTTCCAAGGAGGACCTTCCAGAGCTTAATGTTCATTGGCTGCGAACCATTGAAAGTAGAAGTGTTGCCAGCCATTCCCTTCCCCTCCGCGGAGTAGGAGGGACATCTGATTGGCTGACGTGTTCGAAGGAGGACCTTCCCAAGCTTAATGTTGATTGGCTGTAAACCATTAAAAGTAGAAGTGTTGCCAGCCATTCCCTTCCCCTCCGCGGAGTATCAGGGACATCTAATTGGCTAACGTGTTCCAAGGAGGACCTTCCCAAGCTTATTGTTCATTGGTTGTGAAGCATTAAAAGTAGAAGTGATGGCAGCCATTCCCTCCCCTTCTGCGGAACACCATGGACATTTTATTGACTAAAGTGTTCCGAGTACAAGTTTGCTCCTTATTGGGTGGGAACGGTTCACTGGTGCCAGCCATTTTGTGACGCACTTCAAAGGAGTACGGGAAAACAAAGTAGTAGAGGGGAGGGTAGGAACACTATTAACTCTGTACAGTGGTCACAAGGTGGTGGACAGGGACTGTGAAGGTAAACTTTTTTTAAATATATTTTAAGGGACATTTATATAATTTGCGTGGGGCCTACAAATCACGTCGGGAAAATAATAGTGTGTTGCGGTCTTCTTTTTATTAAGTCAGCGGGTGGGATACTTCACAGGAGCAGTATTTACTTATAATGTGGTGTTTACTTTTCTGACGGGGAGTGCTACATCTTTGGAGCAAATATTATAATATGGAGGAGGGGGTTGAAAAAGAAAGGGCGCTGTTGCGGTCTTTATTTAAATAAGGTTCTGAGTAAGCTACTTCTCGGGAGCAATGTTTACTTATAATGTATAGTTATAGTGCGGTGCTTACTTCTGTCGCGGGTAGTGCTATTTCCTTGCAGCAAAATAGTAGGTGTGGTTGCGCTGCAAAAAATTAAGTCTAGGTTTGAAACAGTTTTTATTAAGCAATCACAAATATACTTTCTTAGGAAAGTGTAGCTGTATATATCAGAGGGGTGACAAATAAAAATGCAATTCATAAAATATCCCTTAAGCGTGGCCACACCCTCCTTTTTTTTGTCGCCTATAGTTTGTAAAAGTGTTGCCCCATATTCTTGTTAATATAAGAGGGCATCAGTTACTTTTAGATAAAGTAGAAAAGAAGTGCTACACGAAACACTCCCGCACTACATCATCTCAGGTCACAACAACAATAACAAGTAAAAAACAGTTAAACACAAATGACGTCATATTACCTAGAAATGCACGCTTCATCAAAACATTAAATAAAGCAGTATGTATACAATTTTTTTTAGGGACTACTATTTTATAAAATATTAGCAGTGTTACAAACTGTGAGGTAGTAAGTTATCAACGGAAAAAACTGTAGTAAATGTTGTTAATTTCTGGCAGAGATAGATCTCCAACCCCTCTGAACTTCACAGTATTAAAATGTACAGGGTGAGTTTATAGTATTCCACAGGAAAAGAAGAATAAGGAGCACAACAAGAAAAACAACATTTTTACAATCTATTCTGTAGAAGTCGGGAAAGTTTTGTCGTAGTGCTTAGAGGTCGCTCACTGCTCTGCTAACAGATCACGTATTCCTTTAAGAATATATAGGAAAGTAGTAATATATACAATACTATTCCTATATATTCTATAGTGAGAACGAGAATAGGAACCACAACAAAGAAAAAGAGAAAACGAAAATATCAATTAAGAAATGTAGGGTTTATCAAAGGCATTCAGTAAAAAAAGTATTTATGTAAACAATCTTTTTTTAACCTGCAATTTCGAAAAATATTCTCACTGTAAAAATATCTGATCCGGAACTTCGAAATCTTTCTTCTTCACGCCGACGGCTCATAAACTCCTCTCAGATCATAATGACTGTGAATCTTATAATATACATATTCACAGTATATGATCAAAGGGGGGAAGCAGAGTAAGAAGGAGAAGCTGTTCACGTTACATATGAATCTTTAGTCTTCGCGTTGACGGGTCACCAACACCTCTGAAGTTTGCTATACTCTGATTATTACAATGTACATAGTCACAGTATATAACCTCAAAGGAGCCAGAAAAGGAACAGTGTTTCCTCTATTCTGGGTGTTTCTCAATACAAACTGCTGACGTTACATATAAATGGCAAAAACAACCAATAACACTTTTTTCGTAATACTAATCTTTAAATATTCACAAATAGCTACGTATTATACATATCTACTATGCCATAATCAAACAACTTACAACTCCGTAATATGTTTTGTTGTCGCAAAAGAAGAATGCGATGCTAGAAAAGGGAACCTGCATCACAGAATGGACACGCATAAATAACTCGCAAAAACGAAACTAATCGAACAACGGGTGTGGTTTATATACTTTTTGGTTATTGAGTAGTCTATGGAAGGAAGATGCGGCTCCGCCCATTTAGATGTCACGTTTTACAGTTGACACGTGCTCCCGTTTTTACTGTTTCACTTGTGCACGTGTTGGGAAAAGTTACAAAATGTGAAGAGGTAAAGGTTTCACTTTCGATCCTCATAAGTATAAGTTGCTTAATATGTACATACGTTGGAGAGCTTAAAAACTGTTACCCGGCAAACCGTGTCATTTCCTTACTCGTGACTAAAAACATCTATTAATTGCCGTAATTCTAAATAGAAGATATAAAAAAAATATTGTTCAGAATAGAAGAAAAAAAATGTACGTGCTAATATTTCTCATCACTATAGTTTTAAATTAAAAAACATACCAGCATTTGTAAAGCGTACAGGTACCCCCGGAAAGGTGTGACGGCGCTCGGGGGCGTCGGGAAGATTAAGCAAGGTGTTGCCCACAGTGACATAGTGGTGGGCTAACGTGCCGCTGGAGCTGGGAATCGAACTGTGAACGCTGTTGTTCGAAGTCAGGTATCATAGCTGATGCGTCACACTTTTTCCACACTTATATGTTAATTACTGCTAATTAAGTTTTAAACATTGTTAAATTATAACAGACTACTGTTACAGTTAGTTTTTCACTACAAAAAGTATGCATGTCTTTTTAAAATTTACTTAAAAGCAATATATGTTTCAGGGACATTGTAGTTAGAAATTAGCATTTATAAAATCTTTGAAATTCACTGAAAAAAACATAGGTTTTACAGACGTTATAGTTAGAAATTAGCATTTAAAAAACCTTAGAAATTCACTGGAAAAACCATAGGTTTCAGGGACGTTATAGTTAGCTGTACATTTCAATCGTACAAAACCATAGAAATTCCACCGTTATAGTTAGTTTAGCTAACTATAACTCGCGCCCCCGCAATGCACTGCTCATGACATCACATATTACATCATTCATGGGATGGTCAGTGACATCACTGATGACATCACTGATGAGATCACTGATGACATCATCCACGTGAAAATCTGATGCACCTCCTCACAGTCTAATATAACCTTTGATACACCCACTGTAAAATACAGACTACCATTTTTGAAACCATCAAAACACCAATACAGTTACTACATATGCACTCACTGATTCCTAGGTCTTCACACACATCCACTCATTCACCCATACAATCACTTATACATGCAGTCACTCATCAATACAGCACTATCATATGCACTCATACACCTATTCAGACACTCACACACCGCCACTCATCCATGGAGTTACTCACACACCTAGTCAGTCATGTAAAGAATCAATCACACTCCCATTTACTCACCTATACAGTTATACACACACCACCTCACTAATTCATACAGATAGTAACGCATACTTACTCTCTTATATAATCACTGATACAAGTACACACTCATCCATACAGCCACTCTCACAATCACTCACTCTCACATATAGTTATTTATATACACCATCACTCACATATACTGCCTTTTACATATGTAGTTACTCACATATACCACTGAGACATCCATTCACTCACCAACACAGCCATACACACACTCACCCACTCATATAGCTGTTTCCACATGCACTTTTGAACCCATACACCCAGTGAATCAACTACTCACACATCTATGCACAGAGTCACACACCTCCAATCCACCCACACACACACTCAGGCACCCATACAAATACTCAGGCAAACAATCAATAACCTATATAGCCACTCATGTAGCTACTGACCAACCCATGTACCAGCTTACACAACAACAGACAGACTGATACAGACATTCACACAGTTTAGTCACTAACCCATGCATTCAGTAAGACATGTTTAATCAGTCACTTATACAATCAGTCACACACCTCCTAAATCCTCCATCCAGACACTTATACACCCACTTATTCTTCAATACATCTTGGCATATATATAAAACATATTTAAACTTTACAGAAACACACAGTCACTGGATACTGTCATCAGTGATGTCATCAGTGATGTCATTTGAGATTTCATCAGTGATGTCATCAGTGATGTCACTGACCATTCCATGAATGATGCAATATGTGACGTCATGAGCAGTGCATTGTGGGGGCGCGAGTTATAGTTAGCTGAACTAACTATAACGGTGGAATTTCTATGGTTTTGTATGAGTGAAATGTACAGCTAACTATAACGTCCCTGAAACCTATGGTTTTTTCAGTGATATATATATATATATATCCAAAAGAACAGTCCTGTTACCCTTACTGCCACCAAGGGTATCCACAGCACAGGTACGGACCACACAGGCACTCCAATAAATTCTTCGCAAATTTCTTTTATTCCATCATGAACACCACAGAATGTATCGGACCAGTGTCCACCCAGACGCGTTTCGTTGCGCGCGCTGCATCGCATTTGGCGATGCAGCGCACGCAACAAAATTTGTTTTATTTATTTGTTTGTTTACTTACCTCTGTGCGGCCATATTCCATAGTTTACTACCCCCCACCCTGCCCCTCCCCTGCCCCGCGTCACCGCCCGGCAGCACTCCCACCACGGCCCGCTACTGGCAGTGGCGCAAGCCAAAGAGCGATGGTAGAAGCAGCAGCAGCATTGGCTCCTGCAGATACTCCTTTGTACTTTTCAGCACTTCCCCTCCACTGGAGCCCCCAGGCACGAGTGATCCCCCAGCCAGTACAAGTATCACACGAAGCAACGCATGTGAAGGTGGCCTTCATGCCCCTTTCCAGGGAAGGAGCGCCGGGGTAGCAGCTGCTGTGTGGTGCAGCCCCCGGCTGGCAGACGGCCCTTTTCCTGAACCACGGTCTCTGTGTGGACTCTAAATTGCTTCAGAACCATCAGTTCTCCGTGCTACGTACACACGTGGTGTGGTTGTTCTAATGTTGTATGTTTGCGAGGATTCTTTGTTAAATGTACATGAGGGGCCGATGGAGAAGATCGGTTTAATATTGCTCATTTTTGCGCATTTTATATATTTTTAGTGCATGGAAGCTGACTCTCCACCACATAATCACCCCCTCCTTCTGCGGAATAATTGTAGAAAAAAATAACACTGAAAACAAAAAAACAGCAGTACACTGCCATTATTGCATTGCACTGCCAATGGCGCACCGCATCTAATATGTGGCACCCGACCTCCCCTTGGGCATATCCCTGCACCCTAGCCACTCTGTATTCGCACTGCATACCCACCCTCTCACAGAAACTTCTCTCCAGCCGTGTCTACGTTTGCAAAGGCCAGTGGCGGTGCAGGGTGCCTTCACCCCCTCCTCGTTCATCAGACTGGTCATTTTGTCATGTTCATGGTGGCAGTGAGCCCATTACAGTTCCTGAGATATACACAAAAAAGATGAAAAATGCCCGCATTTTAAAGTCTTATACGCATTTAAATAACATGCTGTTGTGTTGGATGGCCTCTAGCTCTAAGAAATAACAAGGGTTAAATTCATACAATGAGATACAATCTTGTTAGGCAAACATGAAGGTGGGCGTGTTATTACAGACCCTTAGCATGATCGCCAAGGGAGGAGCGCATGCTAAATAAATATGCATACATTGCGTATGTGCTTTTAAAACGCGCTTCCCTTTTTGTGATCTAAGAGCGTCTTGTCAAAACGTCGATGGATTTGCATGCATGTTTTGGTCTCGCTCCTGCATTGTGCGGTGTGTCTGAAATTTAAATCTGGTGTCTTGTTTCCAGTCCCACAATGTGCCTACAAATTCGTGTAATACGTCAGTTAGTGGCCATGAATTATTTGATGACTGATCACAATAGCCATCCTGGAGTCAGCGCCGCTGCCAGATCGGATGCAGAAAATTGTAGTCTCTGGGCCTTTTAAGGTCCGTTGGCCCGGTAGGTGCTTGTATTTTCAACGCCAACTGCAGCATGCTGGGGGTCCTCACACAGCAAATTAGGGACTCGTCAACAGTGAAAAACAAATTTTTTTCTGTGATTCTAAAACATTCAATCGTAAAATGCAGCATTTACCATAACATTCCTTGTTGAACAATCCCCAAGCGCCTTCTGTAATGCGGGGTTAAAATTACACGTAGCACTGACCAATGTTTATTGTCTGTTCTGCTGTACAATACACCATTGCAAAGGTTGGCTGGGTGATGCCCCAAAGGCACCTGGCAAAGTGATATTTAAATGATGCCCAACTCTGACATAAGTTGCTGGCCGAATGTGCTTTAAAACACGCTTTTTACCATAATGTTTTCCAGTGACTCCTTCGGGAAAACGTGCTGGCCACAATAATTGCCATGTAACCACCTGTCATGTGAGACACATATCAGTAGCGGCCCGTGGTGGGAGTGCTGCTGGGCGCTAACGTGGGGCGGGGGAGGGGCAGGGTGGGGGGTAGTAAACTACAGATTATGGCCGATTAGAGGTAAGTAAACATATAAATAAATAAAACGAATTTTGTTGCGCGCGCTGCATCGCATTTGGCGATGCAGCGCACGCAACGAAATTCGTTTTATTTATTTATATGTTTACTTACCTCTAATCGGCCGTAATCCGTAGTTTACTACCCCCCACACTGCCCCTCCCCTGCCCCACATCAGCGCCCGGCAACACTCCCACCATGGGCCGCTACTGACACATATACAAATATTTTTTTTAAATGCGGCAGCACATAATGGTCTAGGACTTAATCGTTTTATTATCTCATTATAAGAAATCCTGCTCATTTCTGACCAATATTACCAGTTTGTAACTACTGAAAATGCAGCATTTATCTTAAGATTTCACAGAGCACAACAAGGATGGACTCCATGCTCCCAGTTAAAGAAGCCTTCTGCCCAGTGATTTTTGCTCATATGTTGTAAATGTACTATTTACCACAATATTTACCCAAAATTAATTGTAAGAGTTAAGTGAAGCAGCCTTTAAATCATACTGACTTTCGACTAATGTTAAAAACTCAATGAACTTCAAAATGTACCAAAAAAGAGTCTACATTTCCTTGGGCGAAGATCCCCATAATCCTCCTGTGAACTAATCTTACTTCTGCAATATGTACTTCTTACCCGAGTTTATAGAAATGCACCATTTACCAGAACAGTTCTTAAAAATCCCTCTGGGTAGATGCATGCAAAGAGGCATTTATAGTCATATGACCATTGCTACCGCACTTCTAGTTTAGAAGGCACAAATTAATCAAAACAAAAAGAAACAATTCCTTTGGGGGGGATGTGGGAGGAGGAGGAAGGGTAGTGGATAGGCTGGTTCCATTGTGACCCACTAAAGCTATCTGTAAACCTTACCCAGTTCTTGCTAATGCTACCCTGTACAAGGTGGTTTAAAATGCAATACCCTGCTCAGCACTACCCAAATATTCCTTTCTAGGAAACCGCATAACATCTTAGTGTTTGGAATTGCATGAAAACTGTTTTGAAAACACAGCAATTGCAAACGTCCTATCAGTTAATCTACTGGCATTTTGATTTTCTTATTGTGCCCGTGTTATACATAGCTTGTTCTGCCACTTTTGATGCTTTCAGCCTCACTCTCGTGCTTGCCATTGGTAAGCAAGGATTCACAAAAGTTCTTGACTTGTATTTTTTTCAAGGTCCTTTTTAAGTCTCGCCTTGACAGCACATGCGCTTTTGGTTGGATTCCACATCTTTCAATTCCTTGTTTCTCAGTAGTCAGTACCTCCAGCTTCCCTGTTTCTTCCAGTGTATGTTGGGTTCCATGGAGCATGGACCAAGTACACTTTCCTATTTGTGGCCAGTGTCCTTCAACTGACTGCGTGCTTGCAGAGGTAATTTAAAAAAAAGTATTTTCTTGCAGGCTTTATTGTTTTGCAGGACGTCTCTACCCGGCCCTTCTACCCCACACACATTATATGGTTCCTTATCTTCTGTAAAAAAGTGTGTAGTAATTGTATAGCTCTTCAATCCCTGGCAGCACAGCATCCAGGATAATGTGCTGCATGGCTAAACACTTATAAGGTCCAAAAGGTGAGACCTATTGGCTATGCCAATGCTTGTTTCTATATCTGAGGGCATCTGTGTGCACAGGAACGCAAGGGGTGTAGATTACTATTTTTAAGGGGCATCAGTAAATAACATAACTGAAGGTGTAGTTTGCTTCTTAAGTAAGTTGTGGGCAATTTTAGAAGAAATATTTACTTCCAGGATACTGTCTATTTCTTTAACTCCTCGTGTTCATATAATGAGGGCTTCCTTTTGATAAAACCACGGCTGTTGCTTGAAACATTTGCACCATGCTCTTTCATTTTCAATAAATTTCGATTAACAAAATGTAGCAGGGGAAAGAGACTTAAAAATAAGTATTAACCGCATAGTTGTAAAGCTTTTGAAATCGAACTTGGTCATGGGAAAGTTGCCAGTTTTATGACATCTGTTGTGTGCTACAAAGAATGTCCATGATTAGTGGTACAATTAAGTCTCTATGAAAGATTACATGTAGATAGAAAAATACACTTTTCTGCCTATTGCGAGAGGATGACTTTTTATAGAACTACCAATTGATGTTTATTGTCACAAACGTGTGCGACACACACACACCCACACACACAAACACACATGTCCTGTTTTTACCCATAAGACATTTGGTGACCATAGCTATCGGGCGCTCTGCAATCATAAGTCCCAAAGCTTCTACGCCATCTGCTAGGATGCCTTCCCATTGTACATAAAATGGAAGACGTGAGGTTGTGTGCAGCTGGGGGTCCATAGAAAAAATATCTTTATTTAAAATCCACATTAGGATTGTGGAGGAAATATTAGGAAGGAACAATACCCACGTTCACACCAAAACCAAACCAAAAACCATAAATTTGCAGGTGAAAAAGTGATCAATCGAAAAAGAGAATGTGCGTGCCACCAACGCCTACATGTGCAATGTGGAGTGCTAAACCAACATAAGTGTTCATCTCCTCCTGTGCAGCCCCCTACTACATGGGCCCTAAAACACTCTTTCCTTGAAACTGTTTAACCTACTCAGCAACCTGAGGTCACCTACCGTTGCAATCTTCACACCACAAGGTCTCCCCCGTACTCCCTGTGACCCTCCATCCTCGCCCTGACCTCACCCTTCCATCTCCTACATCCGCCTGTACCTTCCAAGTCCATCTTTTACCCCCTGACACCCACTTGTCTCTACCCTGTAGCCCCAGGCCATGGCACTTACACCAGAGATGTGCTGAAATCTTCATTTTATATCAGCAGTGAGGATATTGTGAAGGGATGTGATGTTTGTTTGCTGTTTCTGGTGGTTCGTGGTAGAGACAGCCTCTTCCAGTGAGGCTTCTTTTTTTGCAAGGCGAGCTGTGCATCAGCTCTTGCACCCTGGCCTGGCCACTATAATTATTTATGAACGATACTTAGCACCTCCATTCATAAAATATAGCAAGCCAATTAGGCACATCTGTGTTCAAGGTGGAAACAATTACCTGTCATTTTAAAAAAAAAAATAGGTTCGGCAAAATGTATGCCTTGGCACAAAATGTGGGGCTGCGATGCTGGAATTACAGGTTGAAAAAGTGAGTGTGAGAGACGAGCTGCCAGGGGTGAAAGGCTGCAGCATGCACTTTCTGCAGGGTGTCTGCAGGGTTCGAGGACACTACCTCGAAGTGTACCTGGCTGCAATAGCGCTAGTGACCGGGCCAATAGCGCAGGTGCACACTGGAACGCTGTGTCGTCCTCTCCATAAACCTGGGAGACCCTGTAGGGTAGAACATGGGATACCAAAGCCTAGTAATGGTCTTCGTCTCTGAAAACAGCTGTGCAATCAATCTGACGATTCCTCTTATGAATCCATTTTTGCTTCTATGACATTGACAATTCCACTTTCTTTAGCATATAAATGAGAAAAAGCTATGAAAGTCACCTACCATATTGTAAACAATATTCATAACAGTCTTTGGTATAGAAATTGTGCACAGTCTAAGAATTATAAACCCCTCCAGTAGAAATAACTATCGGCCTGCCCGGGGGAGCTGGCGGTCCTTGGGACCAAGATTGGCCATGGGCAAGGGGGCCACGTGCGCTCTCTCCCCACAATAAACATAAAAACAAGCCACCAGGACCTGGCCCACCCGCGGACTCTAATACAAACAAGTGCGGGAGGCTGCGCTTGTTTCTTTTTTTAACATTTTTTATGGGGATTAGCAAATCTTCACGATTTTTGCTGTGAAAATTTAGAAAAAATGCTTTTCGGCCCTGGCGGGGTCAGGGTTTTCCTACCTTGCCCCTTTCTTCTGTTTTTTTTCCCATCTTTTTGTTTGAGACTTGGCTGAATCTGAGTCCCAAAATGGCTACCAACACTTCCTGGTTGAAGTGTAGGCACCCAATCAGATCTCTGCACGAGATCGGTTGGATTCACGGAGAATCCATGTCCCTAGAAATACAAATTTGGTTTTCTTTTAATATCTCCAAAACTACTGAATGGATTTTCACCAAATCACATAAAGCACACTTTCTGGACCTAGATCTAGCTTTCTTCCGTTCAGCAATTCGGCCTTTAGTTGTGTCTAAAATCCCTATGGGAAATTGCATAGAGAAAATGCGTTATGGGACCTCCCCTTTTTCTCGTCCCCCACTTGAGGAATCAACCTGAAACTTTCAAGACAAAAGCTGAAGTTAGTGGCAAACTATTTTGAAAACATTCATCAGGATTCGTCAAACAGTGCCAAAGTTATTAGCAAAACAAAAAATGCTTTGCCTATGGAAATTAACTATAACTACCTAGTGGCGAACGCCAGTAGGTAATATATCTATATCTATATATGTAAATTCACTACAAGGCTACAGGGACACTATAGTTAGGCCCAGATTTCACTTGTACCAAACCATTGAAATTAAGCAGTTATAGTTACCTGAGCTAGCTATATTTATGTCCCTGCAATGCACTGCTTATGACCTCTAATATTACATCACTCATGGCATGGTCAGTGACATCACTGATAACATCACTGATGACATCTCAAATGACATCACTGATGATATCACTGATGAAATCATCAAGTGAGTGTAAGTGTTTTAAAGAGTTTATGGTTGTTAAATATATATACGAACCTACTACAAAAGTTAGATTAGTGTCCTAGTTGTACTACTAATGAGTGAAACTATCTGTAGCATGTTTAGTCAAGAGTGGGTGTGTGGCTGTCTATATCATGTGCAATCTGAGTGGGTGTGTGACTGTCTATATCAGTGTGTGATTTGAGGGTGTGAGTGACTGTATGGGTGTATGAGTGCATGCATGAGTGACTGTATGAGTGAGTGAGTAGTTTTCTGACTAGGTCTGTAGGTGTGTGAGAGGGGTGTCAGTGGTTGCATGGTTGTGTGAGTGTGTATCAGTGTGGTTGTATGGGTATGTGAGTGAGTGTGTGAGTGGTTTGTGGGTATGTGCGTGGCTGTATGGGTGTGTGAGTTGGTGTGTGAGTGGATGTATGAGTGTATAAGTAGGTATGTGAGTAGCTGTGTGGGTGAGTGAGTGGGTGTGTGAGTGACTATGTTGCTGAGTAAGTTGGTGTGTTATTGGCTAGATGGGTATGTGAGTGACTGTGTGGATGTGTGAATGACTGTATGAATGAATGACTGGGTATGTAAGTGGCTATATGGATGAGTGAGTGGCTGTTTGAATGAGTGGTTAAGTGAATTGGTGTGTGAATGGTTGTATTGGAGAATGAGTGACTGTATAGGTGAGTGAGCAGATATGTGAGTGCTTATATGGATGTGAGAATGGGTATGTAAGTGGGTGTGTGAGTGTGTAAGTGCTTGTATGGGTGAGTGAGTGGCTGTGTTGAGAGGCTGTATCAGTGTATGAGTGGGTGTGTGAGAGGCTCTATAGGTAAATAAGTCTGTGTGTAAGTAGCTGTATGGGTGAGTGTATGGTTGTGTGAGTGGCTGTGTGGGTGAGTGAATGGTTATATGATTGGCTGTATGAGTGAGTGAGTGGGTGTATGAGTGGCTCTAAGGGAAAGTGAGTGGTTGTGTGAGTACTTGTATGGGGTGTGAGTGGGTGTGTGAGTGGTTCTGTGGATGATGTCATCAGTGATGTCATCAGGGATGTCATTTGAGATCTTATCAGTGATGTCATGAGTGATGTCACTGACCATGTCATGAGTGGTATAATATGTGAGATCATAAGCAGTGCATTGTGGGGACATAAGTTATAGCTAGCTCAGATAACTATAACTGCTGAATTTCAATGGTTTTGTACAAGTGAAATCTGAGCCTCCCCGGGTCCATTTCATCCCCCGGTAATCCATCCCCCAGGGCCCGGCCTATTTGCAATAAGGTAGGGGCCCAGGGACCTTGGTCCCTGGGGCCTCGCAATATCTCCTGGGTGCCCCCAGGGTACCTTTTCTCCACTGGACTCATAGGGGGGCCTGAATGCCCCAGCGATCCATGCTGGCTCCCCACCTCCTTTGGAAGCCAGCAATAATTTCAGATACAGGGAGCTGGTAAACATGTAGCTCCTTGTGTGTGACAGCAATTCATCTGTTTCCCTGCTCGCTCGACAGTGGGCAGAGAAACAGATGAATGCTCCGCTTCCAGCAAGCCAGATCATTTCTCCACTCTTGCTTGCTGGAAGTGTAGTGCTTGCTGTGACTTGGCAGGAGCAGTAAAGCTCCCACCATGCCAAAGCAAACAACTATGTCCCGGAGGTGGGCACCCCGGTACATAGCAGGAGCAAGCCCTGTGGGGTTGCAGTCCCTACAGTCAACTATGGCTCCCAGAGGGGGGGCTATGCATCCCCCATCCTTTCATTTAATAGGGCCTGCCCCAGGGTGGTGGCGGTCCCCGGGGGTGAAAATAGCCCAGGAGGGGGGCCCGCCGCCCCCTCCCACTTTTAAAGTTACTTTTTCCCTGGGGAGGTGGTGGTCCCGAGGACCCAGGGGTCCACCTGGCCCCTATTACATTCAATTTAGCCCTGGGGAGGAGGTGGTCCCAGGGGCAGGGGGGTCCATGCTGCCCCCCAATTCATTTATGCTATTTGGCCCTGAGAGGTGGCGGTCCCCAGAGCCCGGGGGGTCTGAAGGCCCCCACCACAAATAAATTAGCACAGGGAGGTGGTGGTCCCCAGGGCACAGGGCGTCTACTAAGCCCCCATTTCATTTCTATAAGTCCTGGGGAGGTGCGGTCCCTGGGGCATAGGGGGGTAAGTAAGACTCCCATCTATTTACTCAATTTACAGATGCATGTCCACCCAGGAGCTTCATAATACAGAAGCGCGGGAGCCATGCTTTTTTTTCATTTTAATGTTACAAAATACAAGGGAACCCAATATGCAATTGGTCCAGGACCTTGGGTACGTTACTATTTCTAAAGACAATGGTCCCTAGACAGTCAAAATGAGGTGCGAATTAATATAGACCCATTCAGTACTATATTCTTTGTCCAACCGGACAGGTTTTTAATATTACACAGTGAAAATATAACACGAAATAAATGAAAGAAATTCCAAGTGGGACACAGCCTGCGTCCTACTAACATAGACAAACAACATTAGGTGAAAGAGTGAGGCAAAGAAAGACTTGTCTGCATTTAGGTTTGACAAAAATTCAGCAGACAGAATACTGTGAAGACACCATTACAATTTCATCATTATATTATAGTCAATGTATATGGTGTACATTATGTCGACGACGTTTTGATCCCTTAATTAATTAGTGGGATCATCTTCAGGACATTTAGGATGACATGCCAAAACCGGCGGTACCAAAACGAAATGCGTCAAAATTAATTAAGCCGCTGACGGGCCTGATGCGTACCGGGGGCAGCTACAATGGCTTCCGGGACCATTAGTTTAAGATGAATTAATAAAGTAGAACCTTCTCGGTCAACTAGACACAATCAAGGGGGAGCCGCGTGCGCGATCTCCGTAATCGAGAATTCCGAGCTATGCACTGAGGATTCACTCAGATACTCCGCCGGGACCACAAGTATAAGCAAGAAGCCGAGACTTGCTCGGAATTCTCTATTACGGAGATCGCGCACGCGGCTCCCCTTGATTGTGTCTAGTTGACTGAGAAGGTTCTACTTTATTAATTCATCTTAAACTAATGGTTTCACTGTATAATATTAAAAACCTGTCCGGCTGGACAAAGAATATAGTACTGAATGGGTCTATATTAATTCGCACCTCATTTTGACTGTCTAGGGACCATTTGTTTCATTTTAAGACACACACTCACTCATACAGCCACTCATTCACCTTCTTACTCACCATTACAGCCACTTACACACCCACTCACTCACCTGTATAGATAATCGCACAGTCACTTCTTCATACACCCACTCAGTCACTCACCCATACAAAAACTCAAACACCCACTCACTCATGTATACAGTGTCTCACATACCCACTCACTCTTCTATAGACATTTGCACATCCACTCATTTACCCATACATGCGCTGCCACTTACCATAGTATATATGTTTAATACTCTGTAATTTTTAGAAAACACTCACAATCATTGGATGATGTCATCAGTGATGTCACTGACAATGTCATGAGTGATGTAATATGTTAGCTCATAAGCAGTGCATTGCCAGGGCATAAGTTATAGTTTGCTCAGGTAACTATAGTTGCTGAATTTCAGTTGTTTTGTACGAGTGAAATGTGAGCCTAACTATAACGTCCCTGTAACCTTTGTTTTTTTCAGTGAATATCTGAGGTTTTTAAAAGAATATTTTATGAATAAAACTTCCCTGTAATGTGTGGTATTTTTTTGTGAATTACTAAGCTTTTTTTTATTTTTATTTTATAATTTGTATTTTTTTTTATAAATAAATTGCCTAAATATAAGATATGAAACTAATGACCTTTGTAATTTTTCTGGGGGGGAGGAATGTGGGAGTCGCGTACCTGTCGCACACCTTTCGGTGTGGGTGCCTGCACCCAGCGTGTTTTTTGGAGACTGTACACTGTTTTTTTTTAAGATATGTAGTTTACACTATATTAATATTAGTAAACTATTTTTAATGTGGAATTATTTTAAAGGTGGTTGTAATAGCTTTTACGTGTCATGATGCCTCCATGCACCGTTGCACCATATTGTTTGGGTGCGCAATGGGTGCACGACTCCAGCATGCCTTTAGTAAATTAAAATTGGTAGTATATATTATATAGGTTTTGTTTGATATATGTACTTTCATTTAAAACTAACAAAAGCAACATTATCATAAATAATAAACTTTTTAAAGTCGTTGTAATAGGTTTAAGGACACCGTGATGCCTCTGTGCACTGCCATGGCACGTATTTCTGGGTATGCGGTGGGTGCGCGACTTCGACGTAACTTTTATTGCAGGAAAAAAAAAATATCCAAATTTAAATCATTGATCGCAGCAAGAGGTTTACTATAACAGTTGCAAAAATAGTATATTTGCACTTGAAATGCATTTTAAAGGCTGTTCTAATGTATTTTACGGTGCCGTGACGGCGGTGCGACGGATGCACAACCGGTAGGCGAACCCCATGTGACATAAAAAAAACAAAGGATTTTATTGGTTGAACATCTTACCAATTGGAAGAACGAGCCCCATTTCTTTCTTCTTTCTCTTGCCTGTGTTAGGTGAAGACCTTTTTGTATTTTCCCTAACTATTATCTTTGATTTTTTGGTGTTTGTCCTTTTTTTGGGAACTATTGAAAAGTACATCTGCAACACCACCTGCAGAAGAGGTTGAAGATCTGGAGGAAGAAGTACAGCCTCTAAAAAATAGAAAGGAGAGTATTGTCTGGACTTTCTTTTCTATCCCATTAGGTGAAATGAAGATCAATGCGAGAAAGGTGACACACTTTATGTCAGAAGGTGCTTTCTCGTGGATCAGAAAATAAATGCTCATGTGGGACTTCATCAATGCTCAAACAACTGAAAACTATGCACTCCAATTGCCTTATGAGAGATCAGAGAGACCGGTAAAGCAGAGAGCGAGCAGAGAGGAGAGATAGTACTGAACCAAGCATATCATTGGGTTCAATAATTGCATCACAATCACCTCTGACAATTCCAGAGTTTGCTGCACTTGGGCAACACTGTTTAAAATGCAAAACTGCAAATATATGTAGGGGAGCAGTCAATCCCGGTGATTCTTGAATGCAGCAAGAATCACAAATGTTAGATTTTTTACTTTACTGAGTTGCTGCTGCAAGTTCTATTTCCTGTGACAATGCAGCATGTTTGAACATTTTTCAGAATCATTAAAAAAAAATAGTTAAAAATACAAACAACTGCAAAACATAAAAACACCAAAAAAACGGTTCTTCTCTATTTTGTAATTGTTTGTATGACTGACAATATGTGTAAGTCAGCCGGTGCATAGATGACTGAATACCAGAGTGTATTGGTGTTGTTGAGTAGCTCTATCAGTGAGTGAATGGATGGTTGAATAACTGTATAAGTGATGGTTGAATAACTGTATAAGTGATTGTGTTGCTGTATGGGTGAGTGAGTGGATATGTCAGTGCTTGTATTGGTGAGTGACTTGATGTCTGGCTGGCTTTATGTGTTTGTGAGGGGGTCTGTCATGCGCTGTATGAGTAAGTGAGTGGGTGTGTGAACAAGTATATGAGTGAGTAACACAGTAGATGAGTGGAGTATGAGTGAGGTAATGGGTGTGTCAGTGCCTGTATGGGTGAGTGAGTGTGTGTATATGTAGTGTATAAGTGAGTAAGTAGAAGTGTTAGTGGCTGTACAGATGGGTGAGTGGGTGTGACAATGGGTTTATTTATTAGTGAGTGGGTGTGTCACACACTGTATCACTAACTGACAGTGTGTGAATAGACCATGGGTGATTAAGTGAGTGTATAAGCAGATGGTTGAATAAGTAATTGAGTGTGTGAATACTTTTATGAGTTACTGAATGCATGTGTGACTGTATATGTGTGTGAGTGCATCAAGGAGTGTGTGTGTGAGCCAGTGTTTGAGTGGCTGTGTGGATGAGTAAGTGAGTGTGTGAATTAGAATTTGAGTCTCTGACAGGGTCCCTAAGTGGAGTGCTTATGAGTGATTGTATGTTTGAGTAACTGTCTGTGTGAGTGAATCACTGTCAGTAACTCGATAGGTTATTGAGTGGGTGTAAAATGAAGTGTATGGGAGAGTGGGTGAATGTGTCATTTGCTCTATAGGTAGATGAGTGGATGTGTCAGTGGTTCTTCATGTGACTTAGTGGATGTGTGAAAATATCTATAGGTGAGTCAGTGAGCGTGTGAGTGTCTCTATGAGTAAGTGAGAATATGCTTGAATTTAATACGGGTGAGTAAATGGTTGTGTAAGTAGATGTATGGATGAGTGAATGAGTTCATGTATAAATGGTGGATGGGTGAGAAACTATGTGTGTGTACGTTCTTGTAAGGATGAATGAGTAGGTATCAGAGTGAATGTATATGTGAAGGAGTGGATGCATGAAGTGCTGTATCCGTAACTCAAACTATGTCTGAATACACTCTGGGTGAGTGAGTGGGTGTGAGACTGGTTATTTCAGTGAAGGATTGGGGTGTATCTTGTACTAGTATGAGACTAGTTTTTAATTTGACATATAGGTTTGTAACTGCAGATGTGAAAGAATTAAGGTTAATACTATACATCTTAAATTTGAAACACACAGCTGACTGCCAATGGTCTACTTACAGTGTACCTTAGAGGTGGGTTATATGTAGTAGGAGAGGACTTTATAGAGTTAGAAAGATGTGTTAAAGGTCAACTTGTGTAGCACTTACATTGGTGAGATACACTGTCCAGTAGTAGGCCTGAGATATGATAGTGTGTATGGCTCAGTTGTTGCTGTCACATTTTCTGCACATATCTGAATGAATTTGTAGTGGGTCACTATTGTGTGCAATTGTATACTTAAACAAGTATATTGGTGTTAGAATACCTTTAGTAGTAACTCTATGGATCTGTAAACTTGTATGCAAACAGCTGCCTGGATTAGTTACAAGCTATGTTTCAAAGTATTAGCATATGTAAATCTGTGTGCAACTGCCTTCATTATGGCTAGTTACGTAAAAGGTGTGTCAGTCTATAACTGAATGACAGTGTAGTGTTGCAGTCAAGTCTACTTAGGAGTTACACTGCATACACATGCTATCCAGTTGTATGTGTGACACATGATGAAAGGGCAAATACTCTGCATGGCTGACTTCTCAGTGTTAGTTACTTACCACATATGTGTTTGTATGTGTTAGTACTTTGGTTTGATTGTATATTTAAAGAAGAAGAATGGTAGGACACTGCTTTTGTTAGTGACTGTATGACTCTGTAAATGTGTATGGAATCAAGTATATGCATTAGTTACTGGGTATGTTAGAGAGTACCTGGGTATGTAACTCTGTATGCAATTGTCTCCATAAGGCCTAGCTATATAAGACAAGTGTTCGTGTGATAGTGAATGCAGAAGTGCCTCTGTCCATGTGTAAGTGTGTGTTGTAGATGTTTACATCTTTTCTAGATAATTATGTCAGTTGCTCTACAGGTTTGAGACTGGATATATACCTAGGCATATAGGTGTGTAAGAGCAGATGTATGACACTGAAACTTAATAGTATATAACTTATATTTTATGCACATACATCACTACCTATGGACTAGTTACACACTACCTTAGATGTCACTTATATATAGTAGGAGAGGGTTTTATAGAGTTGGAAACAAATTTTAATATCAAGTCTTTGTAGTAGTTATACTGCACATACAGACTCTCTAGTAGCATGTGTGACACACGATAAAAGACGAAATGATCTGCATCACTCGCTTATTAGTGTCAGCTCTTCAGCACATAACTAAATGAATGTGTCAGTAGCAAATTGGGTGTGATTGCATACTTAAACAAGCATACTGGTATGAATCTGTGTTTGTTAGTTGCTCTAAGGGCTTGTAAATGTGCATGGATTAGTTGCTTACTATGTTACAGACTATGGCGGTATGCAAGTGTGCATGCAATTGCCTGCATTATTACATGCTTGATGCAACAGTTCTCTATATGGGTGTTTTGCTGGTGATCGTGCCTCAGCACATATTTAAATGAGTGTCTCAAGTTCCATTTGGGTGTTTGTATATTTAAGGAAGTATGTTGCTATCCGACTAGCACTCTTAGTGTCTCTTTGGCACTGTAAATCTGTATCTATAGGGGTGCATGCACTGCTTTCAGGCTATACTAGTGAGTATAGGGGTGTGCAAGAGTGTTTTTCAGAACTGCCCACAGTAGGCCTCGCTACATATGTTGTATCTATATATCTGAATAAATGGTTAGGAGCTATTGTAAAGTGAGTGGCTGGGTGTAGTAGTGGTTCTATCCTTTTGCACATAGATATGCGAGTTGCAATCTAACTGTCAGACTGGATGTCTAACTGGGCATGGCAGAAGTAAGCCAGTGCAGTTTTTAGTGACTTTAATGTGTAAGTATATGTGTAAGTTTTTGAGCAGATAGATCACTTTCCATGCCCTAGCTACTGCCTATCTGGAGGATGGGTTTTATGCAATAAAGAAGGAGTTTACGGCGTGGCAACCAATTTCTAAAGTCAATTTGGCCTATTATTGAAACTGCACACTCAGGTTCTTCAGAAGTAAGCCTGAGACATGTTTGAAGTGGCAATTGTCTATATGGTTGAGTTGTTAGTGACTCAGTACATTTGTAAATGAGTGTCTCACTCCTTATTTGAGTGTGTGTTTGCATATGTAAGGATGTAAATTTCCATATGACTACTATTGTTAGGGCCAGATGTACAACCCTTTTTTGTGTCCACAAACAGGAGATTGGCCCGTTTGCGAACGCAAAAAAGGTTCCAGGCATGTACAAATGCTATTTTGCTAGTCCCTGACTTGCAAAATAGCATTTGCGACACTCGCTATTAGGAAGGGGCGTCCCTTCCTAATAGCGAGTCACCATACCATGAACTGTTGTTTTGCTACCGCATTTGCAGCCGCAAAACACTTGCAGTTTACCACCTACTTCAAGCAGGTGGTGACCCCTTCCCCTTTGTGAATGGGTGCGTCAATATTTTTTAAAAGCAGGCAGTAATCCCAGGGTTCACTGCTTGCCCTTAAAAATGAAACTGAAAAGTTTCATTTTTCTTTTAAATGCATCCCGTTTTCCTTTAAGGAAAACGAGCTGCATTTAAAAAAAAAAAAACTGCTTTTTTGAAAAAAAGTCCCAGACATGGTGGTCTGCTGACCCCAGCAGACCACCCTCCCTGGGAGTGCTAGCCATTCCCAATGGGGTCGCAAATTGCGACAGCCTCATTAATATTCATGAGGCATGCAATATGCGACCCCATTGGGAATCGCAAACAGTGTCTGAGACACTGTTGTACATTAAGTTTAGCGAGTCGCAAATTGCGAGTCGCAATTTTGCGCAATTTGCGACTTGCTAAACTTAATGGCCGTACATCTGGCCCTTAGTGTCTTTATAATTTTCTAAATGTGTATCTATGGGGCATTTTCCCTACACTCCTTGTCCAGACCAAAGAAACAAAACGGAATATCATCACAAACCTTTTCTACCTCTGCTACTGTATCATGCAAAAGAGCTCTATTAATTTCTCCTAAATATAGTGCAGGGGTTTTAACTTAGTAAAGTCTCCTAACTAACTTCCACATTTCAGAGTGGTGAACAGCTAACATTCTGAAATGATGAAAGATGCTTCAGAAAACTTCCTTTGATAGACACGCTAGTGAATGTCCCTGTTACTGACTATACTTTTCCACTTTCCTCGGACCTAAGCCCTGCAAAATTGCAATTTTCTCCTTCAAACGTCTGCATGAAAACCCACGTAGAAAACATCTAATTATCTCAATAAATTCTTGCCAAACACTACAAATACTGCTACAATTCCACTTATACACAGGGGCCTGTCTACACCTTCGAAGTACCTCTCCAGCTATCACTTCCTCAACATTTCTGGGAACCATTTCCTCTTGTGCAACAGGAATACCATACTTCTCCTCATAACATCGACCAGTTGTTTCAACTGCATGCACTAATGTGTTCTCTTGGAAGTAGCTTTCTTTGTTAAAGAAAGTCTCAGTGCTAGATGTATGCTTTTAATCACCTCTAAATATTTTACAAAAGTAATTTTTATTCTCAAGTCTTTTTTTCTGACTTTTTCTCTTAATACTCAACACTGTTTTGGCCAGTGATTTCATTCTGTTTAATATTAATATAACTAGTTTCTGCTTCAAGACAAAGGCTATATCTGCTACAGTTTCTAGGTGTTGTTTTTGCTTAGAAGTTGCTGATCTTCTCTTATAAAGTTTTATATTTCTTACCAAATTTTGTATTATTCTACCTTTAAACAATCTTCTTCTTATCTATTTGTGCTGTTTTTGCCTTCCTGTTAGATAAGTGCTTTTTCTTTTTTTTTTTGACTGGGTAAAGTTGTTGATTCCAGGCTCGGTGACTGGTTCTACCGGCGGAAGCTGCTCGTTTGTGGTTGAACTGATATGATCTTTATCCGTGGTCACCTGTTGAAAGTTAGGAGTAACCAAACGTTTGTTAAGACAGAGAATATGTTCCAACAAGGTTGGTAAAAAGCTTAGTTTATCTAATATTGGGCCGCAAGCACATGAGGGAGCCTGCGGGGAGTATATAGATTGTACTCTCGGTATTAGATTAGTTAAGTTATCCAATTTCGAATTTATCCCAGCAATGTACGATGCAATAATGTTCATTAAGTCTATTTGAATATCTAATTTGTCTGACTGCAAAATCAGGGTATTTGTTGATGCTTGTAGTGCTTGCAACAGCGGGGAAATGAATTCCATCTGTTTCAGTCTCTTGTCACTTGCCCCATTATTT
This sequence comes from Calotriton arnoldi, assembly GCA_963921515.1. Lineage (NCBI taxonomy): Eukaryota > Metazoa > Chordata > Amphibia > Caudata > Salamandridae > Calotriton > Calotriton arnoldi. The sequence continues at coordinate 222,281 of CAWUFW010004395.1, read as the reverse complement.
GTTGGGAGAGTGAGTCTGTCCTTTTCCTTAGTTTTCGGTGGGGAGTTTATTTCTAGGTTGGAAATTACTGTGGTCTCTGAAGGAGGGCGATCTTGGTTATTGCAATTTTTAGGCAACATTATTTTCTTAACTTGCCCGTTGTTTAGATTTTGGTTATGTTGGGGATCTTCCTTATCATCTCTTAGTGGCACCCCCGGCAGCGCCTCTTGCGAGTTTAGTTTAAAGTTGTTAACGTGCTGGTCATCCTTATGTATTTGTGGTATACGTAGATTTAGCCATGAGGCAAGATGGCGCCCGCTCGGTCGGACGTATAAGCAGCAGCTCCCGGCTCCCCTCCCTCCATAAGTTAATACGGCCCTGAGTAAGTTTTTGTACAATACCTGCTCCTGTGTTCTACTGCCGGGTGTCTTCGGAGGCTTCTGAAGCGGCTGGTGATTATCCCCGTCCTGATTTTAGGAGACCTGACTGGAGTGGTCTCTCGCTCGTGGCTCCGGTGGCTGTTGCCAGTTTCTGGTGGAGGTGTGGCCGCTATATTCTCGGACACGCCCTTTCTCATTATGCCGCTCAAATCGGCCAGAGGAGGAAAATCGCGTGCAGCCTCAGATGTGGCTAGACTAGGCAGAGGTGGCTCCGGCTCGGAGTGCAGACCAATGGGGAAGGAGTCCAAGCCTGTCTGTATTACGAGGGGGACAAGGCAGGGCTGTCCGTGCTCCCCGCTTCTGTTCGCTTTGTATATCAATCCTTTTATAACTATGTTGAAAAGCAGTAATAAGATCAGCTCTGTAATCCGGGTGTTGGCTTATGCGGACGACATAGCGTTGGTGACCTCAGATCCGGGTGCAGCCATCCCTGAGATAGAACGGCTTGCTAATAAATTTGGTACCGTATCAGGGTATAAACTCAACCCGACTAAAACACAGATCACCTGTACCAATAAGGACTATCAAGGTGACCCAAGGGTAACTGATGAGGTTACATACTTGGGGGTTAAAATCAGGGTGTGTCTGAAGGAACTGGCTGGGCCTGATTCACAGAACTAACTTACGTCAAAATCCTAAACTTACAACAATTTTGGTATTCACAGAATGAATTTACACATTTGGGTATTCACAGATTGAACTTACACATATGGGTATTCACAGAATGAACTTACACATATGGGTATTCACAGAATGAACTTACACATATGGGTATTCACAGAATGAACTTACACATCCTAACTTTATGTCCGCACCCGGGCCGGAATTTCCGGCCCAGTGACGGAGATTCCGGCACAATGGCGGAATCTCCGCCTCCGGCTCGGAATCTCCGCCTCCGGGCCGGAAACTCCGCCTCCGGGCCGGAAAGCCAGCAATTTCTCCCTTTGAGCATTTCAAGTGCCTACCATCCCCCACCATGCTCCAGCTGAAGTCAATTAAGACCAACTGCAAAACCAGTACCACATAAAAGCAGCACACATCCAGGGCCCAGCTTTGGCCACAGAGAGTTCCTGTTTGCTTTGCTGTTCATCGCCACTGCAAAATGTACATTCAGAGGAGGAAGAAGAACTTCACAACTGAGGAGACCACCATGATTGTGGAGTTTGTTGTGAGGCACCACAAACGCCTATATGGCCTCCCACCTTACTGCACCAGTGGCACACAGAAAGCAGCTCTCTGGCAGCAGTTAGCCACCGCTGTCACAGCATTGGGGGAGGATGTGCGCACAGTCCGTGACATAAAGAGGAAGTGGCAGGATGAAAAGATCAGTGCAAAGGAGAAGTACTCCAGGATCCAGCTGAACAGAGTTCTCCCTGCCTCACACTCTCGATCCCGCCTCCGTCTCACCCCACAAGAGGAGGATATCCTCACTACAATCCACCCCTACATGCTCCATGGGATGCCTGTGAGTGATGTCCGCAACGTGGCACCAGGTAAGTGGGATGACAAGAACAAGTATACAAAATGTATGTCTGTGTCGCACTGCCATTGTGAGTAAGGAAGTTGTCCAAATTCCATATACAAATATAGTCAGTCAGAGGCTCATGTGTTTCTCTCAGTATGTTGCACCACAAGTCCCAGAATCCTTTGTATTAGAAATGGCAAATACCTTTCACACTATGAAATACAAAGGCCCAGGCCTGAAGCCGTATATACCGAACAGTGCTAAGTAGCAATTGTCAAAGTGCCCCTTCCACTAATCCAGACACGGCTGAGTCAGTCAAGAACGTAAGGGGGTGGGGGTGCAGTGCAGAGGCAAATCAACACACAACGGAATGGAGAAAATAAGTCCAAATAAACATAAAAACAACTCACCCTGGCCCTTCCAAAATCACAAAACAGAAGGTGAGGGAATCCTTATTTAAAAATGTCAGTCCCAGAATCCATTGTTTAATTCCCACCCTGCCATGCCATTACATCACCAACACCCCACCGCTCCTACCTGCACCGGCCGTGGCAGTACTTCACAATACTGTTAGCATGCAGAAGATACGAGAAAATGCCTGACAAGTGCAACATGTACATTTTCCATGTGTTGATGTGTATCTCTTCTCACCCATTTACACATTCAGCCAGAGTACAGACAGCCACAGTAGCAGAGGTCCCAGCATCTTCTGGGAGGAGACCTCATCCAGAGCAACGCAGACCACCCTCACTAAATGGTAAGTCAAACGTGGCAGGAGATGGTCAAAATGCATATATAGGCAGCAGAGAACAGAGGGCGAAACATAGTGTCTGCATCTCAAAGGCAACTGGAGAGGAAAAACTAGCCTTTCTGGAGGAACAAGGAGGGAGTGAGATACATACCCCCTGCCCCAGTGCATTGCCCACCGTGGTTTTGGCTGCATTGGCAGCAAAAGGGCCAGTGGAAGGCCCCAGTACAAGCCCTGACATTATGGACAAAGGGCATTGGGCCCCCTAGAAAGGGCAGTTGGCCTGGGTTCAGCTTTATGGTGGTGATAGGGCGCAAGGCCCTAAGGAGATGTATGCACCTGGGGAGTGTCACTAAGGTGCCCTCCTAATTGTGAGTTATTGCATAATATGTTTATGCTTATGATGCCTATTGCATAGTGTGTTTATGCCTACAGAGGTTGCGTAATGTGATTATGCATATGAGTTTGATGCCTAATGTGATGCAGACATAATGCGTTTATGTTGCTAGAGATATTGCCAAGTACAGTATTTTACCAGTAGTCACTGGTTGTGTTTGATGTGTGCTACTAGTGCTTTCTAAAGGTTCTGACAGTGGCCCGATTGGCCCTGTCCTGTATATAATCCCCTGTAAATATTGCCTAGTGCCAGTTGGCACAGTGTATATGTGTGATTATGACTCTAATGTGTTTTGGATAATAGAAAGGCTATTTCCATATAACCTTGTGTGGAGTTTCTTTTGTGGTGTGCCTAGTGTGTTGCTGCTGTATGTGTGTGTTGCGCAAACGATTTACACATTGCCTCTGGGATAAGCCTGACTGCTCGTGCCAAGCTACCGAGGGGGTCAGCAGGGGTTATCTTCAGTGTGTAACTCCCTTGCCCAGACTAGAGTGGTGGTTTCTGCCTGGCTTAGGCGCAAGCTCTAGCCAACCAGAAATCCCATTTCTAACATTAGTTGTGAGCGGTGAGGATAGGACTTGCGTTTACGCAGTACCACAGCGACAACTGGTTGCACTACAAACTCTGCATTTAGAGAAATCACATGTTTAGGGATTATTTTTCCTGAGTTTTATTTCTTCTTAAAAGTGTAATTTTTGAATTGTGTATTCCTGCTTCAGCTCAGACGCCTAGGTCTCTAGTGTTGCACTGTGGTTGTGTATTCCGCCAAGATGGGAGTAATCTATAATGAGGATGACCTTTGGGAGTACACCCGGGAGGAGTTAGAGGAATTCTGCAGAGAGAGGGGGATACCAATAGTGGGTAACATCCTCAGAAAGCTTTTCCTTTATGAAGCACTTCTTAGGGGAGAACCCTTAGCGTGTGGTGGGGACCTGTCTGATTATCCCTCTGCATACCAAAGTGGTGGTTTTGAGATAGAGCCTGAAGAGTCTGAAGAGGAGGAAGAAAATGACAGGGCAGGGACGCCAGTAGAGAGTGAGGACCCCATAGAAAGGGAGTCCCTTGCTGGGTCCGGTGCCAGGGGAGTGCCACATCCCTTTCTCTGTCCCCAGAGGAGTGGGTAGATAGGAGGGAAGAAGGGGAGCATCAGCTGGCTTTAGAGAAGCTCCAGAAGGAGAGCCATGAGAACATGGAGGCTCAGAAATTGGAGTTGGAGAATAGGAAGTTAGCCTTAGAGGAGGAAAAGGCCTTGTTGGCCCAGGAGTTGAGTCTCAAGGCGTTGGGCCTTGAAGAGAAAAAGCTAGAGACTGAGAGGGTCTTAGCGCAGGAGAGGATGGCGGAGGCAGAGAGGGCCTTCATCAGGGAGAAACTAGCTCTGGAGGGTAGATTATCCCCTGAGTACAGTTTTAGTTGTCTGGATTCACCAGTGAGGGTGGGGTCCAGTGGTGGCAGCAATATGGAGTCCAGTGCAGGATGTCCCACTCCCAGTTCCCAGAGTATGGTGCCTAGTTCCCAGGAAGAGGGGTACAGGTTGAGGTTCAGGGGCAGTAGAAAACTGTCTCACCAGTCTTGGGGGGAGTTTGTGGATGTGTGTTGTGATGCACTGGAGGATTGGGTGATGGGTAGCATGGCAAATGATTGTGAAGGGCTGTTCAATCTGGTTGTCAGAGAGCACATGTTCAGTAATTGTTTTCTGGGGTTGCGCCAACACCTGTTGGAGTGTGAGTTCTCTGATCCCAGGGAGCTTGCACAGGAGGCAGACCTCTGGGTGGTTACTAGAGGTTCTGAAGAGGCATTGGGGAGTGACCCTAAGAGGAGTGGCTCAGGTATCTTCCAGCCCAGAGTGGTGGAAGAGGTTCAGAGTAGCCCAGCTAGGTCCCGTTGTAGTGGGAGGGTTGTAGGGCCTCACGTCCTGTCTTCGAGGAGAGGGAGTGAGACTGGGATGCGTCCCGATAGTGCCCAACCTCAGTCTCAGGGCCTGGATGGTTCCTTAAGGGAACACCAGGTAGGGAGCCTAAGCTGTACTAGTAGTCCATTTGAGGGGGATCTCCTAGTGTCAGGAGAACGTGGAGTGTCTGTAATCAGGCCTCCATCAGTTCTGGTGTCTGGCAGTGCCACTCCTAAGTGGAGGGTGCAGAAGTCCAGATTGAGGGGTGAGAGGGGGAGAGAGTCCCCAGTGGAAGAACCAGTGGGTCAGGGGCCAGCCAGGAGGGATGAGTCTCCTAGGAGTGACCATGGTGGTCTGCATCTCAAAGGCAACTGGAGAGGTAAAACTAGCCTTACAACTATAGGAATCCTCAAAGGACATTTACCTTCAGCGAAATAGATCTGGGAATAGCAAAATAAAAATTATAACATATCTAGGCTCTTCATGTCTTTGTGTGTTATGAACATTACATGTATTCCACCAACTGCTCCAGGACTGGGAACTCGATTGTGGAATTGAGTGCCAGACCAACTCTGAATGTATCCATCTCTAAATTGCAAAAATATCAGTAGACCAAATTTCAACAAATCCAATGAGAACAAATATGACAATGATGAACAAGAAGTGAGATTCACAAACCAGTAATAGAGTATGCGTCCTCTGTCCAACTTACAAAGTTCCTTTTCCATACATAAATCTGTCAAGTCCAACCAGCTGGTCGTAGATGTCATAATTGTAGGGTATGTCTTCTGGTCCATTAACAAAACATGATTGTGGACCTTACGCCAGGAACTGTTGTTGTGTCAATTTGATAGATGTTGCTACTAGGCAGTGGGGCCATAATAAGTTGAATATGGGATCACTCATTATAATTTGTGGTAGACACGTCTGCAACGGTAGTGCCCACACTGCTTGTGCTCATCCTTTGTGCCTCAAATTGAGTGCTTCACATGTGGCAGCCGGTATGTAAAGTTGCAAACACACTTAGCATTGTAGGTCCAATGATGTTCTCCCAGAGTCCAAGACACACATTGACTCCTGCTACAAGGTTGCCTGTGACATCTGGTCGGGGACCACACACTAGGCAGGTGCGGGCCATGGTAAGGAAACTCAAGAACAATGAACCTGAATGCCCATGCCCATGAATGTGCCTCTAATATCTGCTGTATGTTGTATGTGTATCACATAACTGTTTTCCTGCATCACAATATGCCTCCATATGGCATTGAAACATATACCAGGTCACACCATGGTGGATAGTGAAAGGATGTCACAAAACAAATGACAAGTGAGTGTAGAATGGACATAAAAATAGTATATAGTGTCACATGAAGTGTACTAGACACAACTGGATTGTAAATCAATGATATGATAACTCCGTAGAAGAATTCCAAAGGACAAAAACATTTTGAAATTGGTGTGGATGATGCTTACAATGATGCCAGTTCTGTACATTTGTGATGGATGTATGGGCTGCCAAGGTGAATCATCAGGAAGTCACAGCCCAAGATCTCTTGGCTGAAAGGCCAAAACCAAATCCAGTGTAGGCGTCAACCATGAAAGATTCACAACGTAACCACAATGTGTTATCCTAATCAATTGTTGCACTCTGCTTGCCTCCTCTTCTACTGTGTCCACCTATATAATTGAGTGTATGGTATGTGAGGTAAGGATGTCTGCTGTACAAAACATCATCCGTTGTCAGCTTAGTTCAACCATGATGTAGGAAATGGATAATGGGAACAGATGACACTCAAATGCTGGACATAACAAATGTGTGATCTCTCAAGCCAAAATGAGCTTTGTGAATCCATTGGTAGGGAAGCACAAATGACACACAAAATGTACGTGATTATTGCACATCTCACATATGAACTCTGCTATGCAATGTTTGAACTGATGTGCAAATGTGAAACTGCTCAGCCTGTGGATGTACACTCCTTTCAACTTGTCAACACACAACATCATACTCATTAGACATATTAGTCTTAACGGTGAAGGTGTAAGCATTGCAATATGCTGGCGTCCAGATAATTTTTCCCCTCCCTTCCTATATCAGTAACCTTCTCATATACGTTTGTCTGTTGATGTGTCATCTCATTGATGTCAGTGCTGTGTGCATGTAACAGCTGGCAACTGCTGCATGTCAGCCGGGGCACACATGTAAAGTCCATGAGGTAAACATGCTGCACATTGTCCAGGAATATCCATCAGTGGTCATTGACAATGACATATACATGTTAGCTCATAGCTATTATCTGGTGTACTGAAATATGGAGATGTATGTCTCAACACAGCTTTGGAGAGAATGACGCCAGTGCAGCGTACAACATCATCCCGGGGAATGCATGACATCCTGGCTGCAGCAGTGAAACCCGCTCGCACATGTACATCAGGTAAATGTGGTGTGAAGTGTTACCCTATGTAAACCATGACAAAGATGAAAATCCCCTTCTGCAGATAACCTGCAGTTGTTGTTAACAAAGTTCCATCCATATCATAAGTGTCACATGTGCCTCTTTGTAAATTGGTAATGCAGATGATTGACATTGGTGTCACTTCCCACTACAGCTGCTGGATTGGGGACCACTTTGTCAACAAAACCTACAACAGGGTGGAGCAGAAAAGGACACAAAGTTGTGGATGGAGCTGGTAAGTGTGCTTTTTGAGTGTACATCTACGTTTCACACCTCAGTGCCATTGTGTGAGCTGTCACTTGTAGGGGTACCAAAACCAGGTCACATGTGCATCATCTGTCGATGCAAAGTACAGTAGAACCAACCCTTGTGTTTCACGATATCTCATACTCGGTCAAATACTTATCCTGTTGCTACCTCTGTGTTCCAGGTGATGATGATGATGAAGAGGAAGGACCTTCCACCAGTGTTGGGCGACGGGCAATTAGAGGTGAGAATCCACTGCTCCTCCAGGCAGTGATGTCAGCTGCAAGTCATGTGCAAGAGGAGGAGGAGGAGGAGGAACTACCTGAGGAGGATGAAGTATCGGACAATAGTGAGTGTCTGCGCATCCACTCAGGGGATGGAGAATCTGATGCCATGGACAGTAATTTGCACCGATCTCCCACATTTAGCAAGGTCTCACACCCTCCCCCCAGCAAAGTGTGTCAGCCTCGTGCAATGAAAAAGGTTGCCTGTCCCCAGCATAGAGATAACCAGCCACAGTTCAGCCCCACCCCAACACAGACCTCACTCCCTCACAGCCCTCACATCCGGGACAGACATGGTGGTTACCCTACACACTCCTCCCCAGACAGTGTATCCCAGGCATTATCTGCACCATCTGAGGGAAGTACCAACCCTGCTGTGGTGCAGGCATCCCCTGGGCACCATTCACCTGTCCACAGGCTTCCACATGCCAACATCCCCCCTGCTCTTGGACCTGGTGGACTCATCCATGGCCGGGCCCTGCATGGAGGGCCTGCACATGTCCGTGGTGGCCAGTGGCAGCAGGACTTCTTCCAACAGCAGGCAAATGTGAGGCAGGACATACGTGCCATAGGGGCCACCCTGTCAGACATGTCTGAGGCCCTGTGCCAATTCCCTCAGGTGGTGGAACGACAGACCCATGTTTTGGATAGGTTGGATAGAACCTTGCAAGACATGTCCAGGAATATCAGAGACATGATATCTTTCCAAAGGGAAGAGAGTGTAAGACACCATTCCTTGGCCATGAAGATGATGGACGGCATGATGGCAGTGTTCCAAAGTCTACCTTCACGGGCAATGCAGGGAGGGGAGCCATCACATATGCCTACAGCACATCACACCCACACACCTGTTCCACAAACTGCACAGGACCACAGCATGGGTACACATCCACCACCGCCCCCCATCCAGCCCCCCAACATGCAAATCCACCACCACCCCCTGAACAGGCACTACCACCACCTGCACAACAACACCCTGTCCATGCACATACACCAAGTGTACAGACACAATCCGCCCCTGCACATGGACTTCACCCTGTACAGGCCCATGCCAGAGACCAACCTGCACCTCGGCGTCAACCCAGACTTAATCCCTCACAGCGATCATCACCCCGGAAATTGCGAAGTCAAAAGCACAATCCCCAGTGACCACATCCCAGGAACTTGTTGTCCAGTGTGAATGTTTAAATAAAAAAATATCAGATCCCAAGTAAAATATCTGTTGTGTATCATGTCCTGATAGACTAATGTTCACCAAGTGAGTTGGCGTAGAGATGAGAGGATGTATGTGTGTGTGTGTGTGACACATCTGCAAGTTGAACCCCATCATTGCAGCAAGCCCTCATGTGCAGAGCAGATGAGTACCCAAATACCTTGGCATTTTTTGTACAAGACATTCACAATGAAGCAAAACAAGATAGACAATGTATGAATAAAAATAAGTGTTTAATGGACAAATATGTAAGGATAGAAATAAAACAACAGTCCGTCTGGAAGGGAGAAAGTAAAACAAATGATGTCCTTACTGCAGAAGGAGAAGGGAACTTGGATTGGGGTGGAGCAACATAAATATAACACGTCAGGGAGCGTCAGGGAAACCAGTCTATTTACAAGGGGAAAAGTAAATCATTGTCCAAAAACAGAGTGTCTGTCAAACTGTTCAATTGTCCTTCTGGTCATCCTCTAGGACCACAATGTCCAGATCCTGTGAATCACATGCCTGCTCCTGGCTTGCCGGTGCATGGACAGGCACCACACGGGGTCGGGATACATGAGGAGTTTGGGGGGAAAGAGTGTGGGGCAACGGACAGGGGGAGACATTGACGGTGGTGTGGGAGGGGAGTTGGGACACAACAGAAGACATGACTGCACTCAGGGAAGTGAAACCGGCAGTGAGGGTGGCCAGAGCGCGTACAATTTCCTCTCGCATCAGGCGCACCTCTAGACACAGTTGCAGCAAGATGCGAGAGGACATGTCTGGCTGACCCTCACATGCCCATATCAAGTCCTCTGGTACAGCCGCAGACGGAACAACAGAGGGAGGGTTTTGGGTCGCACGTGGGGGGTGTGGTGCCTCAGGTTTGGAGTCAATGTGGGTGTCGACCTGGCAGCTATGATGAGGGGGACAGATTGCAGAGGATACAGCTGGAGGCCCCCATCGAATGGGGGCCTCAGGAGTTAGGGAGGGGCTGAAGGCAGGACCAGGTTGCATAGTGGCCTGCCCTGTGGACACCTCGGAATAAATATGTTCGGCATGGTCCGTGGGTGAGTGGCTCTCCACCCCAGCCTGGCCAGAGGTGTCCAGTTCATCACCACCCCCCTTCACTGTCCTCAGCCTCCACCCGGTCTGTGGCACCAGAGTTGTCCTCATGGTCAGTCCGGGTGGGCGCAATCCCCTGCCTGCTGATGTTGAGGGTCCCGCCTCATCGTCCTCTTCCTCAGTACTGGAAAGAGGTCGTAGCCGCCGGCGCACCACAGATGTCCTGCTCCGAACCCGGTCCTCTTGGCCAGCTGAGTCCACTGAAATGTGAGACAAATCATTATGTAGTTGGTGTACACATCAGGTTAAGACACATATCAAGCGTAACGACCGCTGTGGCACTAAGAGACCTCAAGATTAATATCTCTGGTCCAAATCTTCTCCCTTAAGCAAAGTGTATCAGGCAAAAGTTATACCACCAATCAGTTATGTAAGCGTAGCTATGCGAGGGAGAGAAACTAAAAATCTGGATCGTACAATAACAAGAGCAATTCAAATGCAATTTTGGCCTACCAGGATACACATCCCCCACACAATGAAGTCTGGAGCTCGGGGTACAAAGGCAAGAGCTTGCCAGCAAAGGGCCATTCATCAAAAGTTGGATCAACTTCAAAAGGGGTCCACCTGACACACTAAACATGCACCTGTGTGAAGAACTGAACAGTAAGGTGGCATGTCCAGCCCAACGCTACTTGGACAACTCACTTAATCAACTGGGACTGCAGGAACTTTGGTAGCTACCAGCGACCATCCACAGCTTAAAAAAATAGTAAATGATGTGATCACAAAAGAATCACTCATACAGGACAAAGCTGCCCTGACAGAGCGCGCTCATGGCTGGGTTACCTTGCAGACTAACAGCAAGGCAGCACCGCAAGCCTATCTTCTTACCAGCTTTTCCAGTGCAACAAATGAGAAATTCCTGAGATTCCGTCTAGTCATACTACCATCTGCATATCACATGCCGCCCTGGCTACGCCCACAGATTCCAGCAATCTGCAGACTCTGCGGGGAGGGGAAGGAGGATATAGTGCACCTGCTGACTATTTGCAAGGCCCTAAAAGGGGAATGACGGATCTTGCTAAGACCCCTCTTCAATACGACATCCATTAGAACTTGCAGACAAGCAGTGTTAGCATTCTTTTCTGGCGAGGATGTTCAACTAACCTGCCGGCTGGTAAAATACCTATCCGATGCAGTAACTACCATAAAAAGGCAGGCCATCCAGTTAGCAGACTGCACTACAGCTGAACGGACTATGGTTCTTTGAAGGAATTCTTATTAGTCACTGCCTGTGCTGCTGCCCTATACGGGAATATTAGCATGTCAAGATTGGTACTTCACGCATCTTAAAGAACTGAGCAGGTGCAGCAAATGGGAACCTTGATTAATGTCAAAGACTGGCACACCATGCACTTTCAGGGTTTTGCACCAGGCAGAAAGCCCTCTTCAACTCCCTTTTATGATGCTCAAATCACCCTCCTCCAACACCCAAAGTCACATTATCCTACTGTAAGTCCTTGTATATATCATAGCATGTATTATCCAACAATCTCCAATTAACGCACTGTTTCCTACCCTACTGTGACATATCTGGAAAACAGTATTCTCAGCACTCATCCAGCACTCAGCACTTTACTCTGCTGCTAGTTAGGCTGAATACTGACGTCCCTCAACAACACATTGCAGATGCGTAGCACTTCCACTTTCTATCTGCACGAAGCAACTTATCCATCTCTGCCCCTCCACTCTAACTCGCTGCCTGGCACTAGACCAACATAGCCAGGCAACCTACGCTGCCTTTTAAAGCATGCACTGCTCCCTTGTCTCTCTCCATAGCAAGTTCACAGCCATAGCCGCCCAGCTCTCAGCTCCCCCAAGCACCCCATGGCCCTACGTGTACATCGCTTTACTACACAGTAAAACCTCAGCAAGCAAGTGACCAGTATTCCTTTATTGCCGTTAGACAAGTAGAACACTATTGACTTTAACAAGAATCAAGCAGAGGCAACAACTGCTGCCTTGCACTCTGCACTTCACTTTATAATTTTCTTTTTCAGCTGTTTTACATCACTTGTGGGCCACATATTATTGACATTTTATGTTGTTTTAATAGTGATCTGTTTTAAGTCATAGAAAATGCCAAATAATGTAATGCATGATTGTAAAGGTGTTAATTAACTGTACAATATAATCAACTTCAACTTCATACACATATCAAGATGAGCCAAGGTCAGACTTTGTTCTCCTCTGATCACACTATCGAGTTGTGTGTGTTTACAAACTTAAATTACGTGCATGTTCACTGTCATCTCCTGATTTGAGTCTGACATGGACACCTCACAAGATCATTGGTGGTTAGCACGTCTGTACTTCCAACCCTCAGTTATGGCATTGTTGTGACCTGTGTGTCCTGTCACTGCGACATGTGCAGGTTCTACAACACTGTCCACTAAAGGAGCTCAGAGAGAGTCCAGATGAAATTGGAAAAAGCCTGTGATATGGAGTGTCTGCACTTTCACGTTTGGACATATGTTATCTGCTGTGTAGTAATGGATGGGACAACACTAAGGCCGATTGGGGGTAACACATCCATTTAGGGTATGGGCAAATATGTTTGTTAAGTTGTGAGTCTGAGCTTATGATATCCTCTCTCACAAGCTGACAATCCACTGCCACATATTGCCTTTGGAGGTTGAGCAGGTAGTGCTGTGTACTGATGAACAGTAGTGGCTCGTTGTTACATCGACCTGTACATGGGAAATGGCATTCAAGCTCCTGGGGGTACGACGTGTGTCTGTGGACACACTTGTCTAGATTTGCAACACTTATGAGTGTGGCAAGGCTCTCAAAGTCTGTCTTGACTCAATGGCACATGATGATCTGTCTCTATCAGAACCCAAACTCAGCAAAAGCAATGTAAGTCACAGCATACAATTCCCATTGGCCTCACAAACACACACTGGGCAGTGTCTGTAACATACATCATCCAATGCACACATCAGTCATGATTCCCTTGTTTCACAGTTAGTGGTGCTGGCAGTGGAACTTTCATCAGTAATCCAAATGTGTGTCTCAAATCCCCAATTGTCATGATGACATCACAAGTCCCAGGATGCACTCAGCCAAGTCCAGAAAATGGGCTGCATTGAGCTTTTTGCTGCATGATGAGTGCTGCATACACACAGATTAGGAGACTGGAGGCATGGGACTCAGAATGGTACAGCTCTGTCTGCCCTTGCATCATACTTCCAGACACATTTAGCCTATAATGCACTTACCATGTCTCTGCTGCTCTTGCTCCTCCAGCTGAGCATGGAGGGTCGGAAGAGCTGCACGCAGGACCCTCCTGTACAGTGGCGAGAGGCGAGGACGATGCACATGGTGCTGGGAAGACTGGCCCAGTAGCTCTTCAGCCTTGATCCGGGCCCAGCGTTTCAGGTCCTCCCAGCGCTTGCGGCATGCCCTCGCATTCCTGGTGTGCACACCCACTGTACTGCAACGTTCACCAATTCTGGCCCACAATCTGGTCCGCGCTGCATTGCTCAGCTGTTCCTCTGGCCCCCCCATATAGCTGAGGATATTTCTCTATCACCCCCTCAGATAGCATGTCCAATTCCCTTTCACTGAAAGGGGGTGCTTTCTCTTCATAACCCTCAGCCATTTTGGGGGAAATGAGGTTGATGAGAGCAGCAGGATGTCACAGGATCTTATCGGTGAGAGAGGATGACTCAGATTGAACACTAAATGTCTGTCATCAACTTTCTGTGATGTATTTCTGTCCCCCACTTCCTGTATGTGATTTCCTATATGAAAATTATGCTTCTGGTCAAATTTCGGAGTTTACGGCCCGAAAACTGACTTTCCGCATGCGCAGAGTACTCTGCGCATGCGCAGAGTACGCAACGCTATCGCAAAGTACTCTGCGCATGCGCACAGTACGCTACGCTATCGCAGATTACGCTGCGCATGCGGAAATTGCGTTTCGGGCCGTAAACTCCGAAAACTACCCAGAACCCAAATTTTCATTTAGGAAATCACATACAGGAAGTGGGAGACAGGAAATACATCACAGGAAGTAGTTGTCAGCCATTTTGTGTTCATTCTGAGTCATCCACAACCACAGAACAAACCCACTGCCATCCTATTATTCTGTAGCAGATAAAAATTTAATGACTGTGTAAGATTAATTCTTACACATGAAACAAAAGGGAGAACAGACCATGTAATGAGATTTGGGCTGGGACAAGGGGGGAGGGGGCTGGCACAACATCACACCCCAGTTTACTTCTCAAATGCTTTGCATTATGGTACATGTAGTCCATATTTAGTGATCAACACAAGAGTTGTCTGTTGTGTTACAGTGTATTAGGGGGTAGCAGTGCTGTACTTCCCAGACACATAGTGGCATATTCAGCCACAACATCATCACTCACGTTGTGGGACCAACATACTTGGTGTATGCTAATCATTTGGGGGACAACTATCACAAATCCTATAGTCATGCACTTTTTACATACAGACTCCCATTGTCAAAAGGTACAGGAGGGTCTCTCAGAACATGTACATCTCATCCTCAGAGTCAATAGACTCCTTGTGAAATCCACTACACTGATTGCTGACATTGGCACATGACCTGAAGCACGGTCAATCTTTTGACTCATGTCAACAGTTGTGGCTGGCATACAGTTAGTGTGGTTTGCAAAGTTGTCTCAGGATGGATTTTTTGGACAGAGTGGTAAATATCCATTTTTCATCATTGACAACAGACAGCAAACCACATCTTGTCCATGACACATCAGGTTGCTCACGTGAAAAACGTGGCAACCAGCTGATCACAGACTTGCATACCCTGACCTTGGTTATGTGCAATGGCCCGGTTGCCCGGATTCAGAGCTAGCCGAGGTTCAAGAGGTATCTGTAAGCCATGTGTTAAAGCAATATTGTGCAACACACAACAGGCCATAATGATCTTGCACACAACTTCAGGGGAGTACGTCAGCACACCCCTGTACGGCTGAGACATCTGAAACGCGACTTCAACAGACCAAAAGTGCGCTCTATGATGGCTCGAGTTCGTATGTGTGCCCGATTGTACCTACGCTGAGGTACAGTGGTTGGATGTCTGTACGGTGTGAGGAGTTGAGGGGAGAGTGCATAGCCAGCATCGCCTAAGGAGGGAAGATAGGGCAATAGGTTACATTTCCAAATGAAATTTGAACAGAACATGATCTTTACTTAGTACATGCAGTGTCTGTTGTGACCGTGTATGTGGCTTGGTGATTCTTATTGTAGAATGGTTGTTGATATAAGGTGGCATTCATTCATTACTGGGCTTCTGACAGGCCCCTTGTGCCACCAGTGCGTCACTTTTCATATGTGATACAGTGACGTACTGGCAGCGCAAGGGTATTGTAACTGAGCCCTTTCATAAGCACACATCACTCTTTTTAGTACTTGGTACTTACCCAGTAACCACATGTTGCCATATTCTCCCGCAGCCAACCGCCGGGCAAGAGGTGACATACGGAATACGAAGCTGTCATGGGTACTGCCTGGAAACGCTGCATGCACATCTGAGAATCTCCCACTGGCATCACAGACAGCCTGCACATTGATGGAATACCATCGGTGTCTGTTGCAGTATATGTGTGCAATGTGGCGAGGTGGCTGAAGGGCCACATGGGTACAGTCAATTGCACCCAGCACACGTGGGAAGCCAGAGATGCCAAAAAATTCCCTAGCTTCCCTTTGTCTGCTGGCCAGTGTATGGGGCATTCGTATGTGAAGGTGGGCTCTAGAATTGATGCAGCGCAGTACCTGATGCAGGCACCGGGACTGGCTAGCCTGGGAGATGCCCACAACATCACTGGTGACCCTTTGGAATGACCCCGTAGCGAAAAAATGGAGGGCAGAAAGGACCTTCAGATAGGCTGGGATGGCATGGGAGCAGCATGTAGGTGAGTCAAGTTCCTCCTCCCAATCACATACCATCTCAAGATGACTTCTGGAGGGAAGCGGTATCTGGCCCTTACTTCTTGAGTGGACATCCCAAATATGTTGATCCTCTGTCTGAAGATCCTCTCTCTCCTCCTCCTCCTCCTCAAGTCTTCTTGCTGCATGGCAAGGGGCAGAGCAACAAATACATTCAGCGACATGTTGAAAGTGTTTATGTGTGTCTGCTCTGCTTTCATATGTGCAGCAGGGCTGGGATTGGCTGCAGTGTGTCAGATGATTCATCATGGGGGATGGTAGGCAGTTGGACAGGTGTATGGAATTGAGGTAATGCTCAAACGGCCGATAGGTGGATATTCCGGCCCGGGAGCGGAGATTCCGGGCCGGAGGCGGAGATTCCGGGCCGGAGGCGGAGATTCTGCCATTGTGCCGGAATCTCCGCCAGTGGGCCGGAAATTCCGGCCCGAGTGCGGACATAAAGTTAGGATGTGTAAGTTCATTCTGTGAATACCCATATGTGTCATTTCATTCTGTGAATACCCATATGTGTAAATTCATTCTGTGAATACCCATATGTGTAAGTTCAATCTGTGAATACCCAAATGTGTAAGTTCATTCTGTGAATACCAAAATTGTTGTAAGTTTAGGATTTTGACGTAAGTTAGTTCTGTGAATCAGGCCCGTTGAGACTAACTTGGGCTCTAACTTGATGGAACTAAGCAGGAATTAGAGTGTGTGGAATGTCTGCATTTGTCTTTGGTGGGGAGGTGTAACATCCTTAAAATGAAGGTTCTATCCAAAATTTTGTATTTCTTTAGAGCAGTTCCGCTCGTGGTAACATGGGTGCAGTTGCAAAGTTTACATTCTCTATGCGCCACATTTATTTTGGGGCAGGGCAAAACCCGCAAAGCATTCAAATATATTGTAGGAGAGTAGGATCTGCTTCACATGGGTACCCCCACTTTTTGCTGATGCTTCACTGTTATTAGTCTGGCTGGGGCCCTGCTAATCAGAACCCCAGCCTAGCTGCTTCCTCTCTAAAATGGTTTCCATGTGCCTTAGGCACATCACTGATTGGGATCTGGAGTGCCCTTATAAGTCCCTAGTATATGGTATACTATGTACCAAGGGCATAGGTACCTCAGAGGCCTGCCAGGGGCTGCAGCATGTATTATGCCACCCCTGGAAGGCCATCCAAACTGACACCACAGGTCTGCTACTGCAGCCTGGGTAAGGTGGTGCATGCACTCTTACTGTGATATAGGTTACCTATATCACGAAATACATACACACATATAAACCTATAAGTCACTCCTAAGGCAGACCTTATCAATCCTAAAGGCAGAGTGCGTGGTTCCTATGTGAGAGGGTGCCCCTGCATGAGCAGGGCCCCTCTGCAGCGTTCGGAGACCATCTCTGATGCTGTTTGTAGTGCAGCCTGACCATATACTCTTAAGCGCATTATATCCTCGCGGTAAAATGCTAACTTTGGAATGGCTGCACCTAAACATGTCGTGTTTGGTGTCAAACATCTTGGAATACTACCCCCGCCAATCCTGGTGGCGGGGTAGCATTCCACCCTTCTAGAGGGAAAGACATGTTAACTCTGACTAGTCCGGTAACTTCTTTCCAGAGCCCTGGCATCACAAAATGGATGCTGCTGCCACAGACACGCAGTCTGGCCTCCTGCTGCTGGACGAAACTCCGGCAGGGGAGGCCTGGACAATAGGTTTCTGTCCCAGGGAGGTGTGACCACCTCCCCAGACAGGATAATGTGTATTGGGGCTGGGCGGGAGCACTTTCGGGTGCTTTGAAGTCCTGCACTGGGGGCACATTTGGTGTCCCTAGGCATACCCCAGTTCAAACCAGATCAGGGGCTTGCAGCCCCTGCTTTGGCGTGAACTGGACAAAGGGAAAGGGGTGTAGCCACCCTCTGCCCTGACCCACCCATAGGTGGGGCCACAGAGTAGTCCAACCCCTATTTTTAGAATAAAGGTAGGAACCCAGTCCTTAGGACTTTAGATTATACCTGGACGAAACTCTGAAACTGAATCCTGGACCTTCGACGCTCTACTCACGATTAGAGGACTGAAGAATCTCCCTTGGGGTCAAGGAGTGACTCCCTGCTTGGCAGGCACCAAAGAAGCATCTGTCCGGTTTGCATTTCTGAAGCTCCCGTCGGACGCCAAAGTCATCGCATCACCAGAGGTGGATTCTCAGACTTCCCCAAGGCTACCCTGAGTCCCCAGCAAAGCTGAGGCCCGTGGCTATCGTGGGTGACTTGAGACTGTGACCCCTGGACACCAAGCACATTTGCAAGTGCATCCTCTTCTGGGTCTCCCAAGAAGTCGTGCTTTGGGCTCCGAGTAGCCCCAGCCTCCAGCACCACCTGCACCGAAGATCAATGGCCCCCACTCCACGAGTGTCCTGTAAGCCAGATCCACGTGCGGCGTCACGAGGCTCCTTCGCGGTCGCTAGCCCGTTGGCTAGTAGCCCTTAACGAAGGCCAATCCTTTTCTTACTGGGCATCCTGGTTGCTCCAGGCCTGTCCTCACTTACCTTCGCTGGGTGAGTTCCACAGACCTTGCTGGTCTGCACCATCGACGATCTACATCTTCACCGAGACTTGCCGTTGCCAAGGCTTGTTGGGTCCAATCCGGTCGCCGACACCTCAGCACTCGACAGACATCGTGTACCAGCCCGAATCCTGCTCCTGGTCGCCGACAACGCCTCCTGGACCTCGTGGCTGAAGAGTCAAGACGACCGTCAACGCACCTGAAGCACTCAACATCGGTGGGCATCTGTCCATCGCCTTCCTGGTCACTGGCTAGTGACCCAGACTCTGTCCCCTCTGCTTTCAGGTTCTTCAGAACTCCAATCCACTCTTGGATCCACCCGGACACTTTTCTCTTGGCCGCCAGCAGCACTTTGCAGCAGATCGCCATTCGAATCGACGACGAAACCCGACCCCGAAAGGCACCTATGCACCCGGCTTCCCTGGGTGAGGTAACACGAGTACTCCGGTGCTCCCGTGGGTAGAGACTCTTCAAAGTCCTAGATCTCAAAGGGTTTTGTCCTAGTCCTCTTTTAAGTGTCCCTTTCTCTATTTTCCCGATCCCGACTTTCATCATAGAAGTCAACGGCGTATCGCGGTTGTGTATTTACACTGCACGCGTCTCCCGTAGGTCCGCTGTGTCACTACCTTGGGTGGTTCCTTGTGGTCCAAGCACTTCTAGAGGCTCTAGGCCTAGTGTCTAGTTCAGTCGTGGTTCGCATACCACTTTATTGGTATATGGTTTGGTACGCCTCTAGGGCCCAAACGTGTATTTGTGCTATTACTGTGATTTAATAACTTATAACTTATGTATTTTCGAACTCTAGCCTCATAAAGAGACTAGAGGGGTGTGTTTAGCAATAAATACATATATTTTGAATATATACCTGGTGTGGTGCTCTTTCATTTGGTCACTCAAGAGATTATAGACTGGTAAAACAAGCTGCTTTACATTCCTTCAAGACTTAGCCTGAAGGCTGCTCTCCATAGCTACCACTAGGATAGCTTTCAATAAGGTTGTCTTTAACCTATCTCCAATAAGGGGTTGTTTGGACTGGTGCAAGGTGCCCACTATAATTAGTGGACTGCATATACCAGGCCAACTTCTCACATATATAAGACTACCTCGTAGGTGTTGGGGGTGGGCACTCCCTAATTTTACATTTTATTATTTCACGTGCATTTCACAAAATATGCGCATTTTGTTAACAGGGGAGGAGGTGGGTAATGATGCTGAAGCACCGTCAATATATCAGATGCTACTCGGGGCAACAGCTAAGAACTGTTTATTTAGGATTTTGGAACCAAGTTATTATAAACAAACCAGGTTTAAAGTTTTGGTAACCGCATTTAAGGTTTGGAAGGCGTTTCAGAGTAGCCTTCATATCAAGGGGATATGTTTTTATACACCTATGGATGCTTCGGCTTTATTACCCGCTGTCTTTTGGAACCTGACAATGGATAGATGGAGATCCAAGGGAATAAAGCGAATTGGTGATTTTTATGATAATGGAGGTCTCTCCTTTTTTTCATCTCTGACTGAAAAACATGCATTGGGAAAAACTGGCTTTTAAAAATATTTACAGGTTAGGGACTTTCTATATAGAAGTCGGAAGCTGAAAGGGGTAGAAGCAAGGGGCATATTAGCAAGACCGGCGATAAAATTATCGCCGTTTTAGCGGCAGGAAACTGCCGCTAAACGGCGATAATGGGCTTGCTAATATGCGTATAGAATTCCAATAGAACCCAGGTTAGATGTGCAGGACATCTAACCTGGGCTTCTATTGAATTCCATAACGCATATTAGCAAGCTCCATTACCGCCGCTTTAGCTGCAGTTTCCTGCCGCTAAAACGGCGATAATTTTATCGCCGGTCTTGCTAATATGCCCCCTAATCCTTTAATTGAGGCTATAAGGTGCATAGCCAAGATAGGTGTATTATACAACTGCTTGTTAGATACACAGCAGGACGATTTAATGGCCCAAAATCTTAAATGGCGCAATCGTCTGGGGTGGCACGGTGTATTTATGGAGCCTGCTATAGATATGGCTGAAAGAATCTTGGTATCCGCCAAGCTGAAAGCACAACATTATAAGACGATATTCAGTCTGTATTATACTCCAGCAAAGATGCTAAAATGGGGGGGTACGAACGATGGGAAATGCTTTAGTTGTGGGGCCGAGGAGGCTGACATAGTACATATCTTCTATGCGTGCACCCACCTAGCACAACTGTTGAGACACATTGAAGGGTTTTTGACGGAGATTACGGGGATTGGTATTAATATTTCATCTGAAGTAATGCTATTAGGGGTTGGGGACACCTCCTTACAGGGGCGGGGGGTCCATAAATACCGGTATTTGATTTTTATGGCCACGGAAGTGGCAAGGTTATGTATTGCTTTAGTTTGGTTACAGAAGGATGCCCCTTCGTTTGAGATGTGGAGAGCTAAATGTTATGCTGTGTATAATCTAGAGAATAACCTCTATTCTTTAAAGGGTGTATGAAGACGGAAATTAGGTTTACAGATATGGGGCCCCATGATTGAGCATATGAATTTGTAATATTAAATGAACTTGTATAGTATTTTTTTTTTTATTCTTATGGGTAATACCGTTTATTTAACTGCTGGCTATTATCAGTACTCTATATTTTGTGTTCCTTATTTGTTTTAAGTATCAATATATATGGTATTATGATACATGTATTGCGGCAAACTTTGTCACAAAGCAAGTGAACTAAGCCCAAGACATACCCCCAGGCACACTTTCTCAGGTTTCAGAACAAGGTCATACGTCTACTTTGCAAACCTCTCAACTGAGCAATGAAGATTTTGAACTTTCATGGCTAGATGAGTGGTTTTTCTGGAATGGTATCCACTTTGAACATGAATTACTGCTTTTCATCTCTGAGTTGTTGGTAAATTTTTATTATTGATGACATTTGTTTCTATATTTTTCATTTTTCTAACTACTGTTGAAAAATTACTTTGCTCTCTTACCATTCTGTCCACTGTGTCCTTTTTGTTCTCAGTCTTCTCCAAGTGGTACTGTTTCTCTTTGTGTTTTTCTCCTCTGTTCCTTTTTGTCATTTTAAATTCTTCTATTTGAACCCAAGAAGATATCTGATAACAAAATAGGGCACACATTTTAGGGTCTATAATTTAAACATCTAAAATTGTACATATATGGTTATTTTACTATTTCATATCATTCTACAAGTAAAATACTTAACAAATATACTCACTATGAAAGCATATGTATTACTTCTAAGTACACAGTACCCTCTTCTATTGCCTGGCTACAGTCTACAGAATGCCTCCTGGGTGTGTTAGTTACTATTGGGTTATTTAACTGAGTATACCACCGCCTCCATTAGTGCTAGATATATAAAAATTATGTCTGTGAGTGTGAGTGTATGTTTACATGCTTCTGACACTTTGTCAGGGGATATATTAGTGGCTCTCTGCTTTCGTATATCCTTATATAAGATGCAAATCAGGGTGGAAGAGTGGATGTATAGCTGAGCATATACTCCTGTAAGTGTGCATATAGCTCAGTGAAATTTCTAACTACACGTGTTAGCTTTTATGCACACAGGAACATATCTTATGGCCTACTTACTGCTTATCTTAGAGATTAGCTGTGTGTGGTAGAACAGCACCTTAAGACTTGTGAAGGGGTTATAAATACCAAGTTGGACTACCAGTACAACTGCATACACAAAGTTAAGTGTACCAGGTTTGAGAGATGTATAAAGGCCTACTTCTCTGGATGGGTAACTTGTTAGTGTCAGTTCTTTAGATCAAATCTGAATTGGTGTCTCAGTCGTTATGTGGGGGTCTGTTTCCATATCTAAGTAAGTTTGTTGGTACATCACTGCCTCTCTTTGTGACTGTATCAGTCTGTTAATGTGTATGTAAGGGGTGACATTGATTGCCTCCTGGGACTGTTAGTTCCTATTGGGTCATTTAAGTAAATGTGCTATCGCCTCCGTTAGTTTTAGATACATAGGAGTTGTGTCTCTTTTTGCCAGTGAATGGTTAGATGCTTCTGACACTGTCTCAAGGGGTATATTAGTGGGTATTTTCATTTTCATCTACTTATATTAGATTTAAATTAGGGTGGCAGAGTAGATATATATATCTGAGCATATAGGCCTGTAAGTGTACATGTACTTCAGTAAAGTTCTAACTATATGCATTACCTTTTAAGCACATAGCAGTGTATCCTATTACCTAACTACAAGCTACCTTAGGGGTGAGTTATATGGGGTAGAAGGCCAGATTAAGGCTTGTAAAGGTGTTTTAAGTACCAAGTTGGCCTAGCAGTAAAACTGCATACACACGCTCAAATATACCAGGCCTGAGACATGTTAAAAGGGCTACTTCTCTGGATGGCTGACTTGGTAGTGTCAGTTCTTTAGTAGATATCTGAAATGGTGTCTCAGTCCCTATCTGGGGGTGTGTTTCTATATGTAACTAACTTTCTTGGTACATCACTGGCTCTTTTTGTCAACGTAAGGATCTGTAAATGTATATGTAAGGAGTAGCATGGATGGGCTTGTGGGTCTGTTAGTTACATTTGGGTTATTTAAGTTAGTGTGCAACTGCCTTGATTACTACTAGATACATAGGAGTTGTGTCTGTGCCTGTCAGTGAATGTTTAGTTGCTTCTGACACTGCCTCAGCGGGTGTATGGCTGGCTCTCTGGTTTTGCATGTGTTTATATAAGATGCAAATCAGAGGTGGAGAGTGGATGTATAACTGAGCATATAGGCCTGTAAGTGTGCATATCGGTCGCTGAGACTTCCAACTACATGTGTTAGGGTCTATGCACATAGGAGTGTACATTATGGCCTAGCTACTGCCTACCTTACAGTTGACTTATATGTGGGGGAAGAGCAGCTTAAGACTTGTAAAGGTGTTTTAAAGTTGGCCTAACAGTAGAACTGCATACACATGCTCAAATGTACCAGGCCTGCGGCATGTTTAAAAGGTTACATCTCTAGATGGGTGACTTTGTAGTGTACATATCTGAATTGGAGTCTCTTTCCCAATGTGGGGGTGTGAATCCATATGTAAATAAGTTTCTTGGTACATCACTGGCTCTTTTTGCCACTGCAAGGATCTGTAAATGTATCTGTAAGGGACTGCATGGATTAGCTCCTGGGTCTATTGGTTACTATTGGGTTATTAAAGTTAGTGTGCAGCCACTTTCATTACTACTAGATACATAGGAGTTGGGTCTGTGCATGTCAGTGAATGGTTAAATGCTTCTGACACTGTCTCAGGGGGTGCAATAGTGATCTCTGCTTTTGCATGTGCTTATTATATAAGATGCAAATAAGAGTGGGAGAGTGGATGTATAACTAAGCATATAGGCATGTAAGTGTGCATATAGCTACCTGAAACATCTAACTACATGTGTTAGCTTTTATGTACATAGGAGTGTACCTTATGGCCCAGCTACAAGCTACCTTAGAGGTGAGTTATATGTAGGAGAAGAGTAGGTTAAGGCTTGTAAAGGCATTTTAAATACTAAGTTGGCCTAGCAGTAAAACTGCATACCTTAGCTCAGATATATGAGGCCTGAGACATGTTAAAAGGTCTACTTCTCTGGATGGGTACCTTGGTAGTGTCAGTTCTTTGGTAGATATGTGAATTGGTGTCTCAGTCCGTATGTTGGGGTGTATTTCCATATGTAACTAACTTTCTTGGTACATCACTGGCTCTTTTTGTCACTTCAAGGATCTGTAAATGTATGTGTAAAGGGTGGCATGGTTTGCCTCCTGGGTCTGTTAGTTCTATTGGGTTACTTAAGTAGTGTGCAACGACCTCCATTACTACTAGATATATAGGAGTTGGGTTGGTGCATATGAGTGAATGTTTAGATGCTTCTGACACTGTCTCAGTGGGTGTTTGAGTGGCTCTCTGCTTTTGTACATACTTATAGAAGATGCATACCAGGGTGGGGGAGTGGATGTATAACTGAGCACATAGGCCTTTAAGGAGTGTGCCTGATGGCTTAGCTACTTACTACCTTATGGATGAGTTATATGTGGGAGAGGAGCAGGCTAAGACTTGTAAAGGTATTTTAAATACCAAGTCGGCCTAGCAGTAGAACTGCATACATAAGCTCAAACATACTAGACCTGAGACATGTTAAAAAGGTTACTTCTCTCGATGGGTGACTTGGTAGTGTGAGTTCTTTAGTAGATATCTGAACTGGTGTTTCAGTCCCTATGTGAGGGTGTATTTCCATATGTAACTAAGTTTCTTGGTACATCACTGACTCTTTTCATCACTGTAAGGATCTGTCAATGCATAGGTAAGGGGCGGCATAAATTGCCTCCTGGGCCTGTTAGTTACTAGTGGGTTATTTAAGTTTGTGTGTAACTACCTCCATTAGTACTAGATAGTTAGTTGGGTGTGTGAGTAAATGTTTAAATGCTTCTGACACTGTCTGAAGAAGTGTATTAGTGGCTCTCTGCTTTTGCACATGTTTATATAGGATGCATATCAGGGTGGGAGAGTGGATGTATAACTTAGCATATAGGCCTGCATGTGTGCATTTAGCTCACTGAAACTTCTAACTACAAGTGTTAGCTTTTATGCACATAGGAGTGTACCTTATGGCCTAGCTACAGCTACCTTAGAGATGAGTTATATGTGGGAGAAGAGCAGATTAAGGCTTGTAAAGGCATTTTATGTACTAAGTCGGCCTAGCAGTAAAACATGCATAGACAAGCTCAAATATATAAGGCCTGAGAGTGAGACATGTTAATAGAGCTACTTCTCTATCTGGGTGACTTGGTAGTATCAGTTCTTTAGTAGATATTTGAATGAGTGTCTCAGTGCTTATGTGGGGGCTTGTGTCAATATGTAAGTAACTTTCTTCGTAAATCACTGCCTTTTGTTTGTTACTGGAAAGGTCTGTACGTTTCTATATAAGGGGCAGCATGGATTGTCTCCTGGGCCTGTTAGTTAATATTGGGTTATGTAAGTGAGTGTGCAACTGCCACCATTAGTGCTAGATACATAGGAGTTGTGTCTATGTGTTTCATTGAATGCACGAATGCTTCTGACACTGCCCGAGGAGGTGTATTAGTGGCTCTCCCCTTTTCTATCTATTATAAATGATTCAAATCAGGGTGAAAGAGTGGATGTATAACTGAGCATATGGCCCTGTAAGTGTGCATGTAGCTCACTGAAACTTTTGACTACATGTGATAGCTTTTATGCACATAGGACTGTACCCTATGGCCTAGCTCCTGCCTACCTTAGGGATGAGTTATTTGTGGGAGAAGAGCAGGTTAAGCTTGTCAAGCACTTGTAAATGCCAAGTCAACCTAGCAGTAGAACTGCATGCACAGGCTAACGTGTACCAGGCCTGAGACGTGTTTAAATAGCTACTTCTC
This sequence comes from Calotriton arnoldi, assembly GCA_963921515.1. Classification (NCBI taxonomy): domain Eukaryota; kingdom Metazoa; phylum Chordata; class Amphibia; order Caudata; family Salamandridae; genus Calotriton; species Calotriton arnoldi. The sequence continues at coordinate 196,189 of CAWUFW010004395.1, read as the reverse complement.
TAGATGGGTGACTTGGTAGTATCAGTTCTATAGTCGTTATCTGAAAGAGTATCTCAGTCCCTATATGGGGGGGTGTTTCAATATATAACTAACTTTTTTGGTACATCAGTGCCTTTCTTTGTTACAGGAAGGGTCTCTAAATTTATATGTAACGGGTGGCATGGATTGTCTCCTGGGTATGTTACTTACTATTGGGTTATTTAAGTGAGTGTGCCACCGCCTCCATTAGAGTTAGGTACATAAAGGTTGTGTCAGTACATCTGAATGAATGTCTAGATGGTTCTGACACTGTCTCAGGGTGTGTATTAGTGTCTCTCTGCTTTCGCACATGGTTATATAAGCTGCAAATCAGGGTGGGAGAGTGGATGCATAATTGAGCATATAGGCCTGTAGGTGTGCATATAGCTTAATGAAACTTCTAAATACATGTTACCTTTTATGCACATAGGAGCATGCATATAGCCTAGGTGCAGCCTACCTTAGGAGTGAGTTACATGTGGTAGATGAGCAGGTTAATGCTTGGCAAGGGGGTTTAAATGCCAAATCAGCCTAGCAGTAAAACTGCATGCACACATTCAAATATACCCATCCTGCAACATGTTTAGAGGGGTACTTGTCTGGATGGGCGACTTGGTAGTATCAGTTCTTTAATAGATATGTGAATTGGTGTCTCAGTCCCGATATGGGGGTGTGTTTCCATGTGTAACTAACTTTCTTGGTACATCACTTGCTGTGTTTGATCTGTAAATGTATATGTAAGGGGTGACATGGATTGCCTCCTGGGTCTGTTAGTTACTTTTGGGTTATTTAAGTTAGTGTGCAACCACCTCCATTAGAGCTAGATACATAGGAGTTGAGTCTGTGTGTGTCAGTGAATGTTTGGATGCTTCTAAAAGTGTCTCAGGGGTTGTATTAGTGGCTCTCTGCCTTTGCATGATCTTATATAAGATGCAAAGCAGGGTGGGAGAGTGGATGTATAATTGAGCATATAGGCCTGTAAGTGTACATATAGCTCACTGAAACATCTAACTACAAGTGCACCACTAAACTAAAATCTTACAAAGTAATTAAATATACCAATTGCAGATAAGGTAGCAAAGTATATTTAGGACAGAACATTTTTTCACTTAACTACCAAAAAAGTATTTGATCATCTAATTCCAAATACCTGATTCAGTGGATTACTTTTTTGGCTACTATTTCATTATGCAAATTCCTTTATATGATACTCTTTACATTTATATATCAATTACTTTTAAAATAGATAATTAGTTCCATAGCCCATTCCTTTCATCAGCAAAAAGAAGATTTGAGGGTCTATACATGTATGTCATTGCTCATAAAATTAATACTCTAAATATACTACATAGAACTGTTACAAATAACTATCTATATATATATACATATACACATCATCAATCTCTTCATTTTTTACATTCCTGTAAATTTACTTTCTTGATCTTCTAATATTAGGACTCTTTCACTTCAAATTTCTCACGGAAAATGATTAGTACCACTCTCTGTAAGAAAGAAACAGTAATGGCAAAGTTTCCTTCTCTTTTTCCAGTGATACTCATAGTCAGCAAATTAAAAAGTTTCCCTCATTTTTTCCATTTCTTACTACAGTTTTTATAGACAATTTTACTAATCCTTTCTTGTTCTCTCATAAGAAGCCCTTTTTGGTTGTAGCTGTGAGTGAATCTACAACCCCTCGTGGCACCCAGCGCTGCCCCCTGTGTAAGTCCACGATGGAGTTTTGACTCCATACGGGAATCCGTTAAAGCACATGCAAAGATATTGCTATGTTTTTTAACTACATTTCAGAACCAACAACAACACTGAATTAGAAAATTAATATTTTGCAAAATATACAATGTCTAAAGTACTTCATTTTCCAGATTGAAAGTACACTGTAATTGGAACCCTTCCCCCACACTGCTTTCTCTCAGTTGCCATAACAACCAGGTTTCAAATACTCTACTGTACCAGTAAGTCAAAAGTTCATACACTTTCTAACCAGAGCATACCAGTTTCAAGTCCAACTGTAGCAGGTGTGATTGATTGTTCAAAAATGTAAGCATATCCACAATAGCGTAACCTGTATGCATTTTATCCACAGCCAATCACAGATGAAGTTACTATAGTAATGAAATCACAACCTCATTTTAGTTATCACATCATTTATACAACCCAATGAAATACATCCTTTTATAAAAGCAGCTCCACTCCTCCATTTTAACTATCTTTAATTCTACCAACTGTCACATTCAGCTGCAGCTTCTCCTGTGTGCTACTGCTCCTTCCTTCAAAATGGTTAGTGTGGATTGTGGGTCACAGCTATATCTACTGGGCTAGAGAGTGTGCTAGAAAGAGTGGTATTGACAGAGACTTGGGTTTGTGTAATGTGGACAACAATTAGATTGGCCAGAGAGGGTTAAAGTAGCCGCAATTGCTGCCTTTGGTTGAAAGTATTGCAGATTCCCAATATCCAGACCTTTTAATTGTGCACTGTGGTGGCAATGACCTGGGCACATTTACTGGGGTTGGTTTGGAAATCACAATGAAGGAGACCCTTGTCCAATTAATGGTACTTTTCCCTCACACTGTCTTGGTATACTCCAACAAATGCCAAAGACAGAAAGGACAGTGGCCAAATCAATTCTGTCTGTCTTCAGATTGGCAAAGCCAGGAAACATGTTAATAAAGGGGAGAGGATGTAGCCTTATGGCTAGAGCGGTCGACCTCGGACCTGGGGAACCAGGTTCGAGTCTCGGCAACGACGCTACACATCCTGTGATTCTGGGCCAAACACTTAATCTCCCCATGCCTAACAAAAATGAATGTGTTCATCTGTAATGAAACTGGTGCTCATGTAAAGCGCTCTGATACCCGATGCCTCGGGTCTAGTTCACACTATATAAAACTAAAAAAAAAGATAAATTAAAAAAAAAACTAAAGGTGTTTATGCATTGCAGAGAGACCATAACATGAGCTCTATCGACAACAACAATCTGCATTTCAATATGCCTGGAATTTATAGAAGTGGTGGAGTTCACTTTACAGATGAAGGCAACAGGGTGTTTCTCAGCAATCTTAAGCTCTACAAAAGTCTAACTTTAGTAGTAGTAAAGTTAGACTTTTGGTCTAAGTTAGACTTTTGGTCCACCTGGCCCCCACGACGCCCGACGCCGCTACGACGCCAACACCATCCACAAACTCAACCCCGCCCGATCATCCACCTGCTTCCAGGCCACCCCGAAGCTCACCCATGGACCCTTCACCTGCCGAAGCTGCAGCTTCACCAGTCAGCAAACACCTGCACGTCCTGCCCCCCCACCAGGGCAGGCCGCAACCATCTCAGGTGCATACTACTCAACACCCGCTCCGTACACAAGCACGCCATCGAACTCTGGGACCTACTCGACTCATCCTCCCCGGACGTTGCCTTCCTGACGGAGACCTGGTTGAACCCCTCCTCGGCGGCCGACATTGCCATAGCCATCCCGGAGGGCTACAAGATCACCCGCAGGGACCGCACCAACAGACCAGGAGGAGGAATCGCCATCGTCCACAGGAATACCCTCAGAATTTCGACTAGCACCGAAGACACCCTCAGCACTGCCGAAAACCTGCACTTCCAGATCCACGTCAATCCCAACACCACCCTCAGAGGAACCCTCATTTACAGACCCCCCCGGACCCCGACCACAATTCAGCGACTCCATCACCGACGTCGTCAGCACGCACGCCCTTGCCTCCACAGACTACATCCTCCTCGGAGACCTGAACTTCCACCACGAGAATGCCAACGACAGCAACTCCACCACCCTGGTTGACAACCTCGCCAACCTCGGACTCAAACAGCTCGTCACAACACCCACCCACTCCGCCGGACACACGCTCGACCCAATCTTTACCGCAAGCAACCACGTCACCTTCAGCCACACCACCGAACTCCACTGGACCGACCACCACTGCATCCACTTCTACTTCGAGAAACGCACTGCGCACAACCACACGCAACGAATCCCGCACCGCAGCTGGAACAAGGCCAGCTAATCACCACCCTCGCCCGAGACCCACCAACCGACCCCACCAACACCGACACAGCTGCCCGCAACTTCAGACGCTGGATCGACGACTGCGCCAACACTCTCGCCCTGATCAAGAAACCCTCTAACAGACGCACCGACAGGTGGGCCATCTGGTTCACCACCGACCTTCAGGCATCCAAGCAGACCTGCCGCAGACTCGAGAAGAAATGACGCCACGAGCGGACACCGGACAACCACACTGCCCTTATAAATGCCAGCCGCAAGCACCACCAACTCATTCGAACCGCCAAAAAGACCTCCTTCAAGGAACGCATCAACAACAACACGCACAACAGCAAAGAGCTCTTCAACATCGTGAAGGAACTCGCCACCCCCAGCTCCAGCTCCAACGACATCCCGCCAGCACAAGACCTCTGCGACTCCCTAGCCACCTTCTTCCACCGCAAGATAGCAGACATCCACGACAGCTTCAACACCCAGACCCCCCCGACAGCCACCGACACCCCACACTCACCGCCCTCCAGCCTCACCGGCCCCCTGCTCTCCTGGGACCACGTCAACGACGACGACACCATCAAAATCATGAAGACCATCCACTCCGGCTCACCGTCCGACCCCTGCCCTCACCACGTCTTCAACAAAGCGAGCTCCGTCATCGCCCCCCAACTCCGGAAGATAGTCAATAGCTCCTTCAACACTGCCACCTTCCCAGAGAGCTGGAAACACGCCGAGATCAACGCCCTACTCAAGAAACCCAAGGCGGACCCAAAGGACCTCAAGAACTTCCGGCCCATCTCCCTGCTCCTGTTCCCGGCGAAGGTCATCGAGAAGATTGTTAACAGGCAACTGACCCGCTTCCTTGAGGAGAACAACACCTTGGACTTGTCCCAATCCGGATTCCGCAGCAACCACAGCACCGAAACCGCCCTCCTCGCCGCCACCGACGACATCAGAGCCATGCTGGACAATGGCGAAACCGCGGCCCTCATCCTCCTGGATCTCTCGCCGCCTTTGACAACGTCTGCCTACACACCCTACGCACACGCCTCCATGACACAGGGATCCATGACGGAACCCTGGACTGGATCACCTCCTTCCTCACCGGCAGAACGCAGAGAGTCCGCCTCCCTCCATTCCGATCCGAAGCCACCAAGATCACCTGCGGCGTACCCCAAGGATCATCCCTCAGCCTGACCCTTTTCAACGTCTACATGGCACCACTAGCCAACATTGTCCGATCACACGACCTCAACATCGTCTCATACGCCGACGACACCCAGCTGATCCTCTCCCTCACCAAGGACCCTGCCACCGCCAAAGCCAACCTCCACGAAGGAATGAAGGCCGTCGCCGAATGGATGAAAAACAGTCACCTGAAAATGTACTCTGACAAGACGGAGGTCCTCATCCTTGGCTCCACCCCCTCCGCCTGGGACGACTCCTGGTGGCCGGCCACGCTAGGAGCTGCACCGACTCCAACCAACCATGCACGCAACCTGGGGTTCATCCTGGACTTATCACTTTCAATGACCCAGCAAGTCAATGCCGTCTCCTCCTCCTGCTTCAACACCCTCCGCATGCTTCGCAAGATCTACAGATGGATCCCCACCGGAACCAGAAGGACGGTCACCCAGGCCCTCGTCAGCAGCAGACTGGACTACGGTGACGCCCTCTACGCAGGAACCACGGCCAAACTACAGAAAAGACTTCAACGTATACAGAACGCCTCCGCGCGCCTTATCCTCGACATCCCCCGCCACAGCCACATCACTGCCCACCTGAGAGACCTGCACTGGCTCCCCGTCAACAAGAGGATCCTCACCCACGCTCACAAAGCTCTCCACAACGCTGGACCAACATATCTCAACAAACAACTCACCTTCTACAGCCCGAACTGCCAGCTTCGGTCCGCGAACCTCGCCCTCGCCGCTGTTCCACGCATCCACCGAACAACCACCGGCGGCAGATCTTTCTCCCACCTCGCAGACAAGACATGGAACACCCTCCCCATCCACCTGCGTCAGACCCAGGACCTGCTCACCTTCAGGAGACTTCTCAAGACCTGGCTGTTCGAGCAGTAGCAGCACCACCACCCCCCCCCCTCAGCACCTTGAGACCCTCACGGGTGAGTAGTGTGCTCTACAAATGTTTGATTAATTGATTGATTGTGGGTACATATACCAGTTCCTGAGTGAATGTGAGAGTGAGGGCAAGAGTTTCTAAGTGGGTCTCAGAATGACTGCATCAGTGTCTGAGTGGGTCTGTGAGGGGATGCATGAGTCTCTGAGTGGGTCTCTGAGTCTGTGACTGTGTGCATGAGTTTCTGAGTGGGTCTGTGACTGGGTGCATGAGTGGGTCTGTGAGTGGGTGCATCAGTCTCTGAGTGGATCTGTGAGAGGGTGCTTGAGTGTCTGAGTGGGTCTATCAGTGGGTTCATCAGTCTCTGAGTGGGTCTGTGAGTGGGTGCGTGAGTCTCTGAGTGGCACTAAAAGTAGGTGCACAAGTCTCTGACTAGGTCTGTGAGTGGGTGCGTGAGTATCTGAGTGGATCTGTGAGTGGGTGCGTGAACCTTTGGGTAGGCCTACAAGTGGGTGCATGAGTCTGAGTGGCTCTGCAAGTGGGTGCATGAGTCTCTGAGGGGGTCTGTGAGTGGGTTCGTGAATATCTGAGTGGGTCACTGAGTGGGTCTGTGAGTCTCTGAGTGGGTCTGTGAGTGGGTGCATGAGTCTCTGAGTTGGTCTGTAAAAGGGAACATGAGCATCTGAGTGGGTCTGTGAGTAGGTAGATGAGTGTCTGAGTAGGTCAGTGAGAGCGTGTGGCAGTCTCTGAGTGTGTCGGTGAGTGGGTGTGTGAGTGTCTGAGTGGATCTGTGAGTGGGTGCGTGAGTGTCTCAGTGGGTTTGTGAGCAACTGAGTGGGTCTATATAGCTCTAACTTGACCCAAAGGTATCAGAGCACTTTACATAGATGGGAACATAATAGTTGCATAAGTTACACATGTGTAGATACAAATAAATAGGTAAGGGATGAATACAAAACAACAACATACAGTTGGCCAGAGATGGATTATATATACAAATGTTGTAATGAAGGGATTACAAGAGAAAAACACAGATACACGTAACGGTGTACACAAAGAGTAGTGGAGGATGGGGAATTGAGCCTGTAGCTGGATTCATTTAGGTCCTGCAGACCAGCCACCAATAGGATAGCACCAGGGGTCAGTCAAGCCAACCGGGCCGGAACAAAGGCAGTCCTTTTCAAGTCATGTGGCAAACCCTTAATCGGGTCGGGGTTGTGGTATTGCAGCACCAGGGGCCAGTTTTGCTTTCAGAGCTGAAGTAAGCTGGCCGCGGAGAGGGCCAGTAGATGGGGACAAAATGGCTGCCTCGCACATACCATCCTTACCGATAAGATGCAGGTGAGGTTCCCGATGGGGGAGTCAGTCATGAGGCGTAGATCAGGCTACCGACCCTTGACAAAGACATGCTGCATGCGGCATTCCTGCTTAAGATTTTCACCGCCAAAATGGAGGACTCCGTCCGTGGTCCCAGTCCCATAGACCTCTATCATTAAATGGTGGAGTGCAGATCCTGTAGACCCCAACCACTAATCATGAGAGGAAGCCAACTTCTGGGTGCTGGATTGCAGGAGGGGCAGTCACGGGGTGGTAGATGGGAACTCATTGCTCTCTCCCGTTTCGTTTGGGAATTGCTCGGGGATACAAGGGTGGCAGGATCTCGGTGTTCTTTCCCTGCTTTGTCTGGGGAAAACGTCTCAGGCACCAAAGCAGCTGCCACGGGAAGCGTAGTGAGAGACAGTCATACTGGGATGCAGAGTAACAGTGGCAGAGCCCGGAAGGTAAGTGACAGCTGTGGATTTACACCGGAAGGGTGATCCGAAGCCCGTCTCCTCTCAGCTGCTTTTTAGCAGCTCAACTGTGCATTCGGCCATCTTACTAGGTTTCCACTGGTGACAGTCTTTCTTGATTTTGTTTGCTGATGTAGTAGGCTTCCTCTCTGTCGGTGATAGCATCGAAGCAGCCCTGGAGGATGGCGGGATCGTAGCCTTCAGATCCCATGGGGTGGTGGTGGCTTGATGGGGGTCTTTTCTCAGGGATTTTTCACCATAATGCGATCCCTAGCCTAGAAAACTCCCGGTCGGAGCTCCTTACCCATCGGCCATCTTGAAAGAATGCCTGTCTGAATGGGTCTGTGAGTAGGTAGATGAGTGTCTGAGTAGGTCAGTGAGAGCATGTACCAGTCTCTGAGTAGGTGTGTGAGTGTCTGAGTAGATATGTGAGTGGGTGCATGAGTGTCTCAGTGGGTTTGTGAGTGATTTAGGATTTCTTACAGAGACTTGGCTCAAACAGGCCTCCACTCCCTCCATTGCCCTGGCTCTCCCTGAGAACTACCACATTTTAAGGTTGGACAGGGAGGACAGATCAGGCGGAGGCATCGCCATAATCTATAAAGAGTCCTTAAACATTTTTATAATTGAGAAGAGCTCTGATGAAAAGCTTGAGATTTGTATCTTTACAATCAGGCTCACACCTCAGGACTGCTGAAAAGGTGCTCTGGTGCATCGCCCACCAGGGCCACTTTCAGATTTTACTGCTAAACTGATGGAACGAATAGCTATTCATGTTATTTCCTCCAAACAGTTTAAGCTTTTAGGCGATTTTAACATTCACTGCGAAAATAGTTCTAATTTAAACATTGCTCAGTTCCTCACAGATTTAGCTTCTCTAGGACTGGAAATGACTAATACAGGCCCTACCTATTTAGAGGGCCATACACTGGATCTTATTTTGACCAACTCTCCCCGCATACATACAGAAGCTCCCTGCACTGTTGTATGGTCTGATCACTCCTTGATTAATTTTCAGATCCTTGATACTAATGTAACCCCTACCCTAAATAAGTCCTCTCACAGTGTTAGGAGACAATGGTATAAAATTGCCCAAGATACCTTTATGCAGGAATTTAAGGCCCCTACTATGGGAGAGTCAGGAGATATCAACTCTAGATTAGATGAACTGCATGGAACTATAAAAGCAGCTATAGATACTCTTGCCCCTTTAAAACAACAACACAAAGACAGGCAGAGGTCTCATGCAGCCTGGTACTCACCTGAACTGCGTAAAGAGAAAGCAAGGTGGAAAAAACTAGAGAAATCTTGGCGACAGTCTCATAAACTAGACAAGAAGGACATTTTTTAAAATGCACTAGTATTTTATCATTAGAATATAAAAAAGGCCCGGAAAGCCCATATCGCCGTCCAAATAATCCAGGCAGGTAATTCCACTAAAGAACTTTATAAAGTCTTTAAATCCTTTACCCATCCCACCGCCAACACCATCCCCCTTCTCAAGTATTATGTGATAACATTGCTGACCATTTTGAAGAACAAATTAACAAAATATATGATAAATTCCCTAAGGCCACAGATACTCCGAAAGCCACACCCAGTTCCACCTCATCTTTTACCAGGAATACTTCTCTTTTGGAAAATGTTATCCCTATCCAGACACATATGATGACGGAAATGCTAAAAGTGGCTAAATCTGGGTCACCTCTCGATATTTTACTAGCAAAGATATTTGCGCTGGTAGCTACGCAACTAGTCCCATCCATCTGTGCTATTTTAAATCAATCTCTGAACAAAGGATATCTTTCATGCGTATGAAAAGCGGCACAGATACTTTCGATCTGCAAAAAGGCTGGCCTCCCTCCATCTGATCTGTCAAATTATCAACCAATTTCTCTTCTCCCACTAACGAGTAAACTCCTATAAGGATATATTAATAAAATACTTATGAAACATATAGAGTCCTGAGGCTGCCTGGACCCTTCTCAGTCCGGTTTCAGACCCAAGCATAGTACCGAATCTGCACTTAGAGCAGTGACAGATTACATCAGGCTTTCCGGGGATAACAATCAGGCTGCAATATTGGTACTATTAGATCTATCGGCAGCCTTTGACACTGTGTCACATCAGAGATTACTCCATAGATTGGAAGAGATAGGAATCGCCGGGCGTGCGCTACAGTGGTTTTCCAGTTTTTTAAGTCAGCGCACGCAGACCATTAATTTTGGTCCCTTCCACTCTTGCACAATTGAGCTCACCAAGGAAGTACCACAGGGCTTTTGTCTCAGCCCCACCCTGTTCAAAGTGTATGTGGCTCCCCTTGCTAATACTGTTAAAGAATTTGGGTTTACCCCCTTTTCGTATGCAGAAGACACTCAACTTCTTCCATCCTTCGACAACAGTGACATTTCTACTAAATCCCGCTTTATGGCAGGCATTAAAGCGGTCTCAGATAAGATGACAGAAAATGTCCTCCAACTAAATGCCGAAAAGACAGAGATTATGCTTTTTGGCAGTGCCCAAAAGCTCTGGTCTGCAGAGTGGTGGCCTTCTACTATAGGCACAGCTCCGGTTCCCAAGATGCTGGTTAAAAATGTAGGTGTCAGATCGGATCAGCGTCTCACAATGAAAGATCAAGTAAGAGCCACTGTGTTTTCACACGATGAGTCTTTTGCGGAGAGTATTCCAGTTCCTTCCACTGGAGGTACGGAAAACATTGATTCAGGCGCTAATCATAAGTCGCCTGGACTATTGTAATACACTATTAGCGGCCACAAACGAAGCTTTCATGAATAAACTTCAAGTGGTCCAGAATACTGCAACCCGTTTGGTACAGAATATGCCACCCAGAACATCCTCACGGCCTATTTTGCGACAGCTACACTGGCTCCCAATACATCAAAGAATTAAGTTTAAGATCTGCTGCATTGCATATAAAGCACTAAACGACAAAGAACCAAGCTATTTAATAGAAAAACTCCTCCCTTATCAACTGTGCAGATCCTTATGCTCAGGAGACAAATCCCTCCTCATTACCCCCCGTTTTAGGAAGTCTCACACCAGGGGCAAGACTTTTTCCTATTTGGCTCCCCTATATTGGAACTCCTTACCTCCCTATCTCCGCGAGTACACTGATCTCCTTACTTTTAGAAAACTTCTGAAAACTGAAATTTTCCGCAACTGATACACTGGACTAATGCTACTGAAGGAAGTGGCCCTTACGGGCCACCCGGGTTTTTTACAACCACCTGCTATTCCTTCCCAAGTAATGAAGAGTCGGTCAGACAGTAGAGAATACAAACAGGCATTTATTAGCAATACTCTGCAGAGGAGTCCAATCTGACCTGCACCCTAAGATGTCTGCCAAGGGACTGGCTCCCCAACAGTCTGCAACACCTAATCATTCCTCCAAGAACCTCCAACCACGCCCACAGTGGAAAATTAACAGCTTAGGCCAGACATGAACAAAGGAGGCACATGAGGATGGCTACCACCTGCCAGATGGGTACAGGCTTATCACAAATTCAAGGTTACCGTGCTGGGTCTCAGCGTCTCCTAACGTGGGAGCAGAATTACACACTCGGATAGGTATGTGAGGGCAGAATGGTCTATTCATTAGTAAACCGGGAAGCAGCCTTGAACAGAGAAGAAAATAATAACTAAATACAGTGTTCTGCTGAGGCAAGCAATACAAATAATGAGGCCTAGTTCAGGCACAGCCTAATAGGGATTACGAAATACAAAATGGAGTCACACTCGCTAACTAAAGCTTGCACGTTGCAGGGATAACTCAGTGGGTTGCATAACGTGAATACAAATGGTGTTTATTTAGCCACACACTGCTAACCTAATATAACATGAAACGAGTGTATAGCAAGAATGGGGTTTTAAAACCTAACAGACCCTCCTTTTAGCATGGGTGGCTAAATGCTTTATTAAGGCTATCCGGTAGGGTCTTTACAATTCTAAGTGGGGATAAAGAAAATGCATAGTCACTCAAATTGCAAAGGGAAACAAGGCAGCACGAGTATATCAAAATCCCTTTAGTATTCAAAAATACCTACATGTATCAACAACATATCCTGTATCTTTTGCATCATCATAGTAGAGACTTTATTATCACGTAAATATTTTAAATATTCGGTCACATTGAATCTCTGAAAATCCAACTTTTTATTTTGTAGCTAGGTGGCATTCTGATTACCCTTGTAAACACTCATACAATCTGGATGTAAGGTACCCTCCTTTCCATCTGATCCAGGTGTATACCCCTGGTGTACTACTATATACTCCAACACTGCGTCATAATCAGACTGTATCAGAACTATTCATATGTTCGTTATTAAGCAAGGAAACTATAAGAGACATGTTGACCTAAAAGATATCTACATCAACACTCATCGACCCTTCTATCTCCTTCTGAAACATGATCTTAGCATTTGTATTGCATGGATGTCCTTTCCTTAACAGTTAATGTACTTACGCAGTAGATGCAACGAACTTGTAGACAGTGCATGCAACGGCCTATTTGTCGTGTCACATATTTTCACATTGTACCTGAGGGTAGGTGCAATACGTAGATGGGGCGACAAATACAGTGGGGAAAAGAGAAAAGAAAAACAGCATTTGCAAACCATCCCCTCGGATGCTAGGTATGAACTTGTGATCCACAGGTGAAACGAACATTATGAGGCGGGATCTAGGACGGGCCTATTGTCATGATCAGTCTGTAAATGAAGTCATATGTTCTCACCCATCTTAATCTCCCCCGCCCCTGGATACGAAAAAGAACTGTCATATTAACTGTCATGACAGGCATCTGCCTAATGTACACATTCTTTTGGAGTGCGCAAATCACTAAATGCGTTATCTAGGACTGGAGAACGGAATTGAAGGTACACCAATCTGAGCACTTGTATTATCACTTTATGTCCTCCAGTGCTCCCCTGTGCGAGGAGCCAAAGTAATAAACATGTTCACAAGAGAAACTGGTGCTGTATGAACTTGGGAGTGCACAGGATACTTCTCATTCAGGGAGTAGGATGTTCCTAACACTATTATTAGCACAATAACAACTATGGATGCAACTTGTACTTTCTATGTACTGACCCCGCTCTGAACAGGGAGGTGCAAAAAGGGTTATTTTCCTCATCAATTGGGTAACCAAATGGATACATGGTGCTTGGCAGAGAAATGTAACACAATGGAATTGGTGACCAGGGAACAGGAGGATGGGCAAAACTCTTCTTTCCAGTGTCTTTCAGAGAGTCATCACTGGCAGGCTCCTATTGTTCATCTGGCGTAGGCGCTGTTGAGCACCGGCAGTGAAGCTACTTGTCTAGATCTTTCTGGAAAAATACTCTTCACTCAGGATAGGGCACTCTCCCTCCTGGGAGGACACCCTCAACTAATCCTGTCCAGTGTCCAGGCCAGTACACCAATCTCTTTTTCCCTACTCTATCGCTGGTACCTTAGACCAGGTACCTGCACCCTATTCTTCATCCATGAAGTCCATCCCTACTCATTCAACTTTCCCTCTGGTGCACTGTCCTTCTGTCTGGGTGCAAATTGTGCCTCAATACTCCGGGCACAGGGGGGGTCAAGGAAAAATGGGGCCAGACTCAAGAGGACCAGGGGGCAGAGACTCAAACACAGGGAGCCCACAAGCTGGGCTCAATGGGCTAGGACTCAAGCACAGGTGGAACAACAGGCTGGGGCTCCTGGATAGCCCCTCTCTCTGTGTTGTTTTTCGGTGGTACTGCCTCGTCCAGCACTTCTTTGCTCTGCAGCTCCGCCTCAATCATATTCATGGATGTTCCATAACAAGCAGCCAGGCTGTGCATCACGTCCGGGGCCCCTCTTTCAATGACTGCAGGGTGTCCCGGACCTATTAGTGGGTAGAATGCAGAGTTTTAATTAACTGGCAAGGATAAAACTTTATACAATTTATTTTTCTCTCCCAACACCAAGTAATGGGGTAAGCCTTAATTAATTTACAAAGCTCTGAAAGAGTAAGTCGGACATACTTTGGATCGTTGCATCTGTCCATTCCTATATTATTCGTCTGAAGAACCTCAAAAAAGAAAATGTGTGGTGCGAAATTATTGGGGGGCATACAGGTACCCTTCCTAGTAATGTGCATCATGTGCACCATACAGTACACGGGCTGAGCAATGTCTCATCCTGACAATGTGCCATACTTTCAACTAGACATCCTGACTTCAGTAGCCACCCAGCAGGGCCTGCTACAAACATTCTCTTATTTCATGTTAATTATTTTCTGCAAATGCATTATTCCTTTCCACATCATCTGTTGCAACCCAGTTACTCAGGCTAACTAATAAAGGATTTGTGATGTCTCTACAACTGTATGTAGTGTTGCGATATCATAAGCAATAATGGTGGTGCCACCTGGGTATTCATACGAAAACCACCGACATATAGTTCCCCTTAAGGATCAGATAAGGGAACATCAGTCTAGTCTACCCGTCCTTTCATCTCCATCTCAATTCCATATTCCATCAATTTATAGAAAGGAGGGGCAGTAACATGGCGGGCTTCAAGGTGACACATTTTCCTAATCATGACAATTTTTTCAAACAATGTTATTTTATAGCCAATTAGACGTGCACTGGTGAGGTGCTGTGTCTCTGTTTATTCAAAAGCATGTTCACAGCATCCTGTGACATGAGTGGCTAAAGCGAGCCCAACAGATTGTCTTATGGAAATGGCCACCAACATGACCGTTCCTAGACAGCTCGGGCAGGCTCAAAAGACAGAAAGCGCACAACAAGCCATCTTGCGTACTTACAACACAAAACAGCATACAACAATATATGTACCACGCACAGAAGCTGAAGAAGAAAAACGCAGTTTCAAGTGTTAGGCATTCAGAGTTAAGGCTCATGCACCCCATCCACCCCATGCACCTCATTTAATATGTTAGTCGCCAATAAGCTAATCTCCTACCCCCCTTCGACAGTAGGTGACCTAAACAGGTGACCTCCTGTCGACAATACTTACCCCTTTTAAAAAGCAGATTTCCTAGCCATTCAGAGCTAAACACAAGAACAATTTGTTAGAAATTGTGGTCTCTAGTTGGCAGAGGTAAGTACCTCTGTCCAAACAGGGACCCTTCACTCCAGTCAGGGTAAGGGAAATACACACTTTAGATAACCCCTATTCACCCCCTTAGGAGCTTGGCATGGGCAGACAAGCTCATCCGAAAGCATTTGTACCAACACTCACAGTAACACAGTGAAGACACCACAAAAGGGCACTACACCAAATGCACATCCTCTTCTTCTGTCACACTGAAACAAGACAATCAATCTACAAAAAGACAGAAATGCACGGAAAAGTTGGACAAGAAAATATCTGCTTCCTAAAAGTGCTGTTGTCAAAACAGACTTTAAAAACCATACTTACTAAAAGATGTATTATCAAATTCTGAGCTCATTCCTATTTTCTATCTTATCCCTATGAAGGATATACTCGTAAAATGTTACAAATATTCCCCATTCCGTCCTATCAGCAGGACAGCCCTTCAATAGTGAAAAAGGAAAATGGTATCTTTTCACCACCAGGACATGCCACATACACCAGCACACATCAGCACATATCCCACTCCTCACATACACCCGCCCCACCCAGGGGGGGGCCCTGGGCCCACCATAGGGGTGCCCTATGGACAAACTGCACGCAGGCACTGCGGTGGCAGGCCCGAGACGTCTTTTCCGGGAAACTCATGTGGATGGCACAATCAGCGCTGCAAGCCTACTAGTAGCTATTTATTTACCAGCCATGGCACAATCAGTGCACTTCACTAGGGATCTACTAGTAAAACCAATATGCCAATCAGGGAGAACCAAGCACAATATCAATTTACACAGAAAGCACTCGCACTGTGACACTGATCAGCAGTGGCAAAATACCCAAAGCATCTGAACCAGCAAAAACAAAATCTAGCACAGCATCAAAAACATAGGAGGTAGAGGCAAAAAGTCAGGGAAAACCACGCCAAGGATGCCATGTCTAACACTATGTAACTGTACTGTCCCTACAACTTTGCTGTGTGTCTGAAACAATGAGCAAGCAACTATCCCTTTTAAACCTGTTTATGGATGCTCCGTCCTTCTTCATAGTCCTAAGAAGCGCAGCAGAACCTATGACTCCTACCAGTCTATGTGAAATCCGGACAAAGACCTATTATTGAAATAAATAGTACCGCCAAAGAATGTATTTTAGATCGGTGATAGAAAAACATTGAGCAGCAGAAGGAACCATTAGCAAAGGCATAGCAATGGCTAGAACAGCAGGATATAGGAAAGCCACTTTTTCATGAACTTCACACCAACCAATCACAGAATTGTAAACACAATCAAAAGAATGGGACTATTACTATCTACCAGCCGTCTCTTCACCAACACCTTTCTCAACCAAATCCTGTACCATACACAACAAGGCTCGTTAAATCTGTATGAATCCCAGCTCTACATTGCCTGTTGCCCACAAAGTGGATGGCACATTCGCAAAACTCAGGGAGAGCAAACACCATTCACTACTTACATTGTAAAGTAAAGTAAGTCCATTTTTATATAGCGCAGCTACTCACCCTTACGGGTCTCAAGGCGCTGGGGGCCTAGTGGAAATTAAGTGAGCTATTGCCCAGAGTCACATGGTGCTGAGCTGAGCTGCCGCTGGAGCCGGGGAACGAACCGTGAACCCTGTGCTCCGAAGTCAGCTGCCCTGGCCGCTGCACCACACCTCTCCACATTGAGGCCCGTCATCACACATTCACCTGCTTGAGAGCAGTAATAGTAGGATGCCACACCCATCACATGCTCACCACAATTAGACATTAACTAAAACAGAAATCCACTGTAAAAAGGACCAATAATCAGAGCAAGAAAGAGCAAAACATGTGCTACAACCAATGTGTCTGAAGCACCCACCAAAACACTCATAGCACTGTGCTATGTTAAATACGTAACAGAAAGAGGCAATCTATTCCTTTTAATTCACAAAACAAATCTTTTCCTGTCAGGCCTGAGTCACAAACAACAAATAGGTAATCTTTCTCATATGAACCTGCAACCCTCTCTATAACTTATTTTGTAATTGCTCCTTTTAAAACCCAACAATTTTGATATTGCACCTTGTATTTCTGCTCCTGAAACAACACATTGTAACTCTCTTTCACTCCCTGCAAACACCTTTTCTAAGCAAACCTTTCTAAATCCGTCTGCCGTTCAAACTTTTTTTCCCTTCGTGTCTCATGGCTCTGTCTGCTGCTTTGCATGTCCCACTGAAAACAGCTCAAACCAGATGAGGCTGTATATTCCTGCCAGCTAGAGAAATTCCATTCTTATCTTCAAGGCCAAACAGCAAACCTTACGTTAATGAGTCATGAGCGTGTATTTCATTCCTCCTACTGCACTTTGAAAATGCGTGTCTCTTCAATCCACCTCCAACATACACAAATCAATCAAGAATTAATTAATTAATTGAGTAGCATCAGACTGAAACATCCCAACAAGCCCACATTCCTTTCCATCCTATTTCGCCTTTGTGAACCTCCTTCAGCTACGTTAAAAAAAAAGAAATCTAACATAGACTGCCTCTCCCATTTTTCTACGTCTCTGTCTGCTTCTCCGCAGTTCCCTGCACACTGAGCCCCCTCCTTGGGAATTTCTCTCCTATCTGAAAAGGCCGCAGCCAGCCTGCCAGAACAAACTGAATTCAAGAGCTATGTTTTCCAACCTTGAAAATCCTTTTCATTCAGACAAAAATACACGCTGCCTGGAGTTCTTGAAACACCTTTTCCAAATTAAATACACGTTATATTGCGATGTCAGTTCCTCACTAAACACATCGGCATCTGCGCAAGGCTCATTCATTCAGCCTTTACTTTCATGTACCAAACTTTAAAAATACAACTTTCATGTCTATAGCTCAGATCAACTTTCGCCATTTCACAATGTCCAAAGCTAAACATGAGATCTGGGCGCCATCAACGCACCCCTTCTTTTCTCTCTTTTTTGTTTTGTTTTATTTATTACGTCATGCTCTCTAACTGTCTCACTTCACTTTCTCTCCCATTGCACATTCCTTCATCCTTTCTCACACCACTCATCCTATGTAAAGGAAAAAAAGAAAACAAACAGATATATATATATACATAAACACACATTATCACTATATATACATACATATATATATATATACATGTATACACACTATCACCATATTTCTTTCTTTCAATTGTTCAAAACGAGGCGCCGGCTGAGGACAAATTAAGCTCATTCCAAGTATTTTCAAGAAAGGGTCCAAATGAATTATTTTGCCTGGCAAAGGAATTACAAGTACTTTTCTTCAAAAGACAGTCCGCAGACCGTACCAAAACAAACTGATGGTGCACCATATTCACAAAACACACTCACAGACAAAAAAAAGAAAGCTCTCAAGAGCAGTCCTCAGACTGTGCCATGGCAAGTCAGTCCTCAGACTGAACCAAAACAAGTCAGGCTCTAGCCTGAACCAAACAAGTCAGTCCTCAGACTGCACCAAGACAAGACAGTCCAAAGACTGTATCAAGACAAGAAGACAGGCTCTAGCCCCAGACCTTTTCAAGAGTAGACCAAATTTCCAGTTGGGCTGGCAGATTGTTCGCAAACAGTCCCAGACCTTTTCAAAAGTGGGCCAAATTTCCAGTTGGCCTGGTAGGCTGTTCACAAACACTCTGTGTCTTTTAAAAAGGGTCCGCAAACCCACCAAGTTCAAACCAATACAGCCCGAAGACCATACCCAGACACAGCCTGTTGGCTCGTGCCGTTCAAGCAAGGCAGTCCAAAAACTGCACCAAGACAGTCCGGAGACTGTACCAAGACACAGCCCGTAGGCTTGTGCTGTTCAAGAATGGCGCCATTTTTTCAAGAGTCAAATCACTCACCTGGTGCACACAGGTCGAGTCAAGTTATTCTCCACTGCCGACTCTTTAGACCAAATGGTCAACTCCAAGGTTTCGCATTCTCAGGACCCCAGCCGGTGACCACTAGACAAGGAGTCGCCCGATCAGACGGGCGGGGCAGCTGCGAGAACCAAGCTCGATCGTGTGGGTTACCCCGATCCGCCCGACCAATCGGACGCAACCCCGACCCTGCAACCCGATTACGGGCGAGCTGGATCACCTTGCGGGGTCCCTGTTTGGGCGCCATCTGAAGGAAGTGGCCCTTAGGGGCCACCCGGGTTATTTACAACCACCTGCTATGCCTTCCCAAGTAATGAAGAGTCGGTCAGACAGTAGAGAATACAAACAGGCATTTATTAGCAATACTCTGCAGAGGAGTCCAATCTGACCTGCACCCTAAGATGTCTGCCAAGGGACTGGCTCCCCAACAGTATGCAACACCTAATCATTCCTCCAAGAACCTCCAACCACGCCCACAGTGGAAAGTTACCAGCTTAGGCCAGACATGAACAAAGGAGGCACAGAAGGATGGCTACCACCTGCCATATGGGTGCAGGCTTATCACAAATTCAAGGTTACTGTGCTGGGTCTCAGCGTCTCCTAACATGGGAGCAGAACTACACACTCAAATAGGTATGTGAGGGCAGAATGGTCTATTCATTAGTAAGCCGGGAAGCAGCCTTGAACAGAGAAGAAAATAATAACTAAATACAGTGTTCTGCTGAGGCAAGCAATACAAATAATGAGGCCTAGTTCAGGCACAGCCTAATAGGGATTACGAAATACAAGATGGAGTCACACTCGCTAACTAAAGCTTGCACGTTGCAGGGATAACTCAGTGGGTTGCATAACGTGAATATAAATGGTGTCTATTTAGCCACACACTGCTAACCCAATATAACATGAAACGAGTGTATAGCAAGAATGGGGTTTTAAAACCTAACACTACATAGCGCAGAGATACCCCTGCGGGGGTGATTCAGGCACTTTACAAATTCTTCATTCATTCAGTGGGTGCGTAATTATCTGAGTGGATCTGTGAGCATGTGTGTGAGTCGCTGAGTGGGTCTTTGAATGGGAACATAAGCATCTGAGTGGGTCTGTGATTAGGTAGATGAGTGTCTGAGTAGGTCAGTGAGAGTGTGTGGCAGTCTCTGAGTGGGTGCAGAAGTGTTTCAGTGGGTTTGTTAGTGAGTTTCTGAGTATCTGAGTGGGTCTGTGAGTAGATGCATCAGTCTCTGAGTAGGTATGTGAGTGGGTGCGTGAGTCTCTCAGTGGGTCTATAAGTGGGTGCATGAGTGCCTGAGTGGGTCTGTGATAGGCGTTAAATTCCGCTCCGCTCGAGGAATTTGCGTAATTTAGGCAATTTCGCGTTCCGCAGAGAACACGAAATTGCCAAAAATTCCGCGATCCGCGGCGTAGCAGAATTATTTTCTTGTTCGTGCTTTAAAAATGCGTTCTAGCGCGCGTGATAGCGACTTACCGGGATCCCTGCATTCGCCAACGCGTTTTCCTATCCGTTCGCGTGCTCCACGAGATTTTGGTAGCCGGCCGCGCGATCCCGTGAGAGTGTGCGATCACGAACACGTCATTCGCCGCGCCATCGGACACCGCGAGAGTGTGCGATCACAAACACGTCATTCGCCGCGCCATCATGCACCGCGAGAGAGATTGCGATCACGAACACGTCATTCGGATGCGCCATCGGACATCTGGCGGAATGTTGGTGAAGCTCGCGATCCCGAACACGCAAAATTTTCAATCTGGAGAAGAATAATATCTCGAACAGCATAAAACCTTCTATAAAATGATGATTTGGATGAAAAAAACTCCTCAGATTGACATTTGGCTGTCCTTTTTTGTCACATTTTTTTTGGGTGGGAGGAAGGAAGTGCCACAGAGTCTCCAACTTCCTGTTCCTGTCCAGCAGGCTCCTCCCAGTGCTTTGTCCATCTCCTGTTCATTTTTCATTTGGATTTGAGCTGGAAGGATCACTCTTGTGTCTGCTGCATCATTATCATTGGATTTGAGACTTTAGGATTTGAGATTTTACAAGTAAGTTGGTGTTGTTTTTTGTTTGATTGGGGCATTGCAGTTGCTGCAACTACAATTTTGGTACTTTTCATAATTTAAAAAAAAAAATAGTTGTGGGTAGCCAGTAGGCCCAGAGCTAGTCATGGGTGGGTGCATGATGAAACAACTGTTCCTTTGCTGTGTGTTGTATTTATTTATTTCAAACATCATTTAGGGCATGGATGGCATTGGATTGAATTGCAAAATGTGTATCTTTGGGTGTATTTCATTTTTTGGGTGTGTGTTAAATAAATGCCTTTGTTGTGTGTGGTGTGTTGCAGAACTTGTTTAGCCCTGTGGATTTTCGTTTTTGCATTTTGTTGCATTACAGCCAAAGCAGTGTGGTTTAGCATGCATCCTTTGCCTGGCTATTATAGGCCTGTTTTCAGTACATTGTTTTCCAGGCCTCCTGCTTGTTGCTTGTGATTTGTGAGTGTCCATGTGGCTGGTGGCCATTTCTGGTGGGAGTTATAAGTGTGCTGCTTTTGCCATATAGGCCTGCATGTGTTTCCTTTGTGGCCTAGGCTTCTTGTTGTTGTGGGCGTGGCCATGAGGCTGGCGGCCATTTTGAAGCCAGGAAGTGTGCTTTTTGCCATAGGCCTGCATAGTCTGTCTTCAGTTTCTTGTAGTTGTGGGCCTGGCCATGAGGCTGGCGGCCATTTTGAAGCCAGGCAGTGTGCTTTTGCCATAGGCCTGCATTGTCTGTCTTCAGTTTCTTGTTGTTGTGGGCCTGGCCATGTGGCTGGTGGCCATTTTGAAGCCCGGTAGTGTGCTTTTATCCATAGGCCTGCAAGCTTGTGGCCTAGTCTGCCAACAGGCCTTTCATCCAGTAGGCTCAGAGGTAGTCATGGGTGCATGAAACAACTGTTTCTGTGTGTTCTGTTGAATGTAAACATCATTTAGGGCATGGATGGCATTGGATTGAATTGCAAAATGTGTATTTTTGGGTGTATTTCAGTTTTTGGGTGTGTGTTAAATAAATGTCTTTGTTGTGTGTGGTGTGTTGTGTACCTTGCAGACCTTGTTTAGCCCTGTGGATTTTCGTTTTTTCATTTTATTGCATTACAGGCAAAGCAGTGTGGTTTAGCATGCAGCCTTTGCCTGGCTATTATAGGCCTGTTTTCAATACATTGTTTTCCAGGCCTCCTGCTTGTTGCTTGTGATTTGTGAGTGTCCATGTGGCTGGTGGCCATTTCTGGTAGGAGTTATAAAGTGTCTTTCCTATCCTTCCTGAGAGTGTACACAGTATACCATGAAAGCCCTTGTTGACAAAGTCTCACAAATGGCTACACTAAGTTATACATTTTATTTGTTTGTTTGTACTAGTAGTAATTGAACCACAACAACAAATGCAACATTTCACTGATGTTCTTCTCCTGGCTTCTTTCCTTTTAGGTGCACAAAAAGACAGAGGAGGAGGTGTCATCATCACCCGTTGTACTGCCAGACAGAAGTCCTGCTGCGCACCACGTCACATCCACATGTGACCACAGACATCTCTGCAACTTGTGCACCTGTGTCCTGCTGACATCTGAAGAAGATGGCCCCAAAGAAAGGTACCAGGTCCTCCAGTACCAAGAAAGTTGCCAGTGAGAAGAAGGAACAGAAGAAGGAAGTGGCACTTTCCAAGACTGGTGTGCCGCCCGAGTTGTTTTTTAGGGAAAAAAAACTTACGCCTGCAGCAGTGGTGTCCGGCGGGGCCCAAGCTGGGAGCAGTACCTCCGCATCAGCGGGCCCAGCCCACCAACCTAGGCCCAAGGCCATGAGTGTGGCAGAGGTAGCCAGTCTACTAACGAGCAGTGATGTTGAAATGTCATTATCGCAAAGTAGAACCCAATCAACGCACTCGCAGGTGGAAACTCAGCAGATAAGTGGGCAAAAACAGCCGCAACAACAGCCGCAACCACAGCCGCAACCACAGCCGCAACCACAGCCGGAACCACAGCCGGAACCACAGCCGCAACCACAGCTGGAACCACAGCCGCAACCACAGTCGCAACGACAGCCGCAACCACAGCCGGAACCACAGCCGCAACCACAGCCGCAACCAGAGCCCCAACCACTGCCGGAACCACAGCCGGAACCACAGCCGCAACAACAGCCGCAACAACAGCCGCAACAACAGCCCACAATAGTAGTTGTTCCTCCTGAAGTAGGGGCAGTTCAGGAAATCGAGCTTTTTGCAGATGAAGAGGAGCAAGCCACTGTTTCTGAAGATCCATTGTCTTCCAGACCCCCAGCAAGGAAAAGGAGGGTTAGTCCATCAACTTCTTCTTCAAGCACCGCTTCTGAAGATCGAGATGCCACTTGGAAGCCACCAGCTGAGTCTGAGAGTGATGCACGCCACAAGACAAGGCTAGTGAAAAGGAAGGTTCCAGAAAGCCTTAGAGTTATGGAGGTAGATGTAGAAGAGGGGGGTGATGATGACGATCCAGTCATCATGAACATCACTCCCGGCCTAGAGGAGACGGAGACCAACATTATTAGACTATCCAAAATTGCTGCGAGGGATGTAGCACAGATACCACCAACACAGGTAACACCAACACGACCTCTAGCTTCCATATTTGCATTTGCAAAGGCCCGGCAGCGACCTACATCCAGCTCAACCACCATCTCAGTAGGTAGTGGTACTGTAACTTCACAGAGTCAAATTCCAGGACACCCTCCAGTTCATCTGGTATTGAAAGTGGCACCTCCAGCAGCACCAGAAAGTTCTGCTCCCCAGTTTGGGACTTCTTTTCGGTTAGCAGTAAGGAGGAGAACATTGCTATATGCTCAATTTGTCGACAAGCTGTTAGGCGGGGTAAGCTTGGTACAAACTATGGTACCGGAGGCCAAACAAGTCATCTCAAAAAACACCACATCATCCAGTGGGAGGCTCACCTACTTCGCTTACAAAAAAGTAAAACTGCACCCATTGCTGTTGGTGGGGATGAAGAAATAGAAGAAGATATGTTCGCGGTGGAAGGTCAACAAGAGGGATACATTTCTAACCCTGTCCCCAGCACTGTAGTGGTACCGCCCACATCCTCAGCAACATCTCAGTGGCACCGTAGTAAGAGTCAGACTGAGACACCAAGGCAACCGAGTACTGCAATGAAAAGCAGTGCGTCATTGAGCATAACTGGGTTCAAGAAGACAGCTGCACCACAAAGGAAAATAATCCAGCCTACCATTGACAGCATGCTTAGGTCGGAGGGGCAGTACCAACGCAACCACCCAACGGCACGGTTGTACAATGCGAACCTGGCTAAAATGTTAGCGCTGGACCTTCTCCCTTTTTCATTTGTGGAAGGGGTGGGTTTCCTTGAATTTCTGTCAGCCATCTGCCCTAAATGGAAGGTTCCCAGTTGGTCCTATTTCGCCAGAGTTGCTGTTCCAGCACTACATCACGATGTGCTGGAATTGGTTGGACAAGCTTTGCAGCAGAGTGCTGTTCACAATATCCACCTGACAACAGACATGTGGACCAGTTGCCAAGCCATGCACACTGGGTCTCTTTTGTGGGGGTTAGAGAAAAGCTATCTGAAGTAGGTGCTGTTGACACAGCTAACATTTTTAATGCTACTCGGAAACATGCAACTGTAGCCATGTTCGCCATGGAGAAATCTCATACTGCTGCAAACATTTTGGAAGAGTTTAACAGCAAGGTCTTTGAATGGCTGCGCCCAAGAGGGCTTAAGATAGGTTTTGTTGCCACGGATAATGGCAGTAATGTACTTAAGGCCATGGAGGTTGGTGCCTATTTTAGGGTCCCGTGTTTGGCACACTGCATTAACATTATAGTTCAAGACTTTCTGAAAAAAGAAGCCATAGTCAGCAACTTACTGACCACCTGCCGCAGAATATGCACTCATTTCAGCCATCCTTTTAAAGCCCGGAAGCAGCTGAGGGTCATTCAACGTGACTATAGAATGCCAGTCAAAGCACTCATCCAGGA
Organism: Calotriton arnoldi; assembly: GCA_963921515.1. NCBI lineage: Eukaryota > Metazoa > Chordata > Amphibia > Caudata > Salamandridae > Calotriton > Calotriton arnoldi. The sequence continues at coordinate 171,280 of CAWUFW010004395.1, read as the reverse complement.
GGTGGCAACACGTTGGAACTCAACGTATTACATGCTTGACCGTCTGTTTGAGCAGTACAGACCAATCAATGAATATGTCATGCAAAGGGTGGATGCTACCGTGAAAGGCATGACCCTTCAGATGGACCAATGGTGCCTAGTTAAATGCCTGACAGAGATGCTTCTTCCTTTCGAGGTCTTCACACGTGAAGTCAGCAAGGAGGACTGTACTATGGGCCAAGCTATCCCATTGTTGCACATGCTAGAGCAACAGCTGAAGGAGGTGTCTGAAGCGTACATAGGTGTGGAGGAAAAAAAAGAAGCATATGAGTTGGTGGAGAGCTTATCCTGTCGCTTAACTGAAAATGCAAGGGTGCAAACTAAGATTTTGTCACAAGAACATTACATTTGTGCCACAATTCTGGATCCACGGTACAAATCGGCACTAAATAGTAAGACATTACTTCCTTTTTCAGAAGTGGATGTTGCCCGGTACAAAACCTGGATAGCTGAGGCAGCCAGTAAATTGGAAAATGAACGGCTGGTAATTAAAGGCCCGCTACTCAAACCCACAACAAGTACTGCAGCAGGGCATCCGGCATCAAGTTTAACTTCAGAGCCTGAGGGCAGTGCGTTTGGCTCACAGCTGTCACCAACACCAACACTATCGACAACAGCAAGAACCAGATCATCAGCCCCAGTAAAAACGGCACAGGATTGGTATTTACAGCAAGGACTTGCTAGGTCCAGTGCTGATGCAAAGAAGACAAAAGAGGCCGAACAAAGTGTAGCACCCCTGAACATTGAGCGGATGGTCCAGGCCTATCTGGATGACCCAACAGAGGTCTACATTGATCAAAACCCATTGCGGTATTGGTATGGCAAAAGGGGCCAATGGCCAGTGCTCAGCAGGCTGGCGATAAACTATCTGGCTTGCCCTGTCGCAAGTGTCTCTTCTGAACGTGTTTTCAGTGCTGCTGGTTCCATTGTAACAGTGAAAAGGACGAGTCTCTCGCCCAAAACGTGGAGAGGTTAACCATGATCAAAATGAATCAGCAATTTATACCACCGAATTACACAATACATGAATCAACGCAGGAAGATGAGGACAGCGGCTCAGGTGACGGAAGTAGCGTGTTAGATGATGATTACCTACTTCTGATTGAACCCCCAGAGTTTGAGGACGAGCTATACTTCCCTGACAACTAGGCTTCCACTTCTTACTGTCTTCCTCCCTTATTTACTTTTATTTGTGTGTCTGTCTTTCTGGTTGGGAAACTTCGAATCACAACAAATCCATCACCACCATCTTCTAGTCTTTTATTGCCATATATGAGTTTCAGCTGTCTGCATTTCAGTCCACTCCTCCGAGTCCTGCTCCTCCATCCTCCTGAATCGCCCTAAATCTATTTCCCTCAAGCCAGATGATGATTGGATGTAGCATATTAGAAGAAAAAAGAAAATCTTGCCTCATTGAGTCCCTCCAAAAGAAGTGGAACATGATGATGACTACTATAGCTATCCTCCTTTCCAAGCCGAGAGAGACTGCCCGTTAACTGAAGATGAGAAGGAACAGGTAATGAATGATGCCATGCATTGGACGCTGACTGAGTGATTTGTGTTGTTGTTGTTTGTTATGCATGAAGTTAATTCATTGTGTACTATTATCTAATCTACACACTAAAAGTAACTCAAGGCAATGTTTGTTTCCCTTCTTGTTTTTTAATAACAAATTTGTACTTCTACTGCAGGCCGATCCATTGCATTTTGAATATGGAAAGGGGACTCAATCTGTACACTGCACACTGAGTTGGACAACACCATGATGATGACCATAGTGACATAATATCTTCGCAATCACTCAGTAGGATCCGAGATGATTGATGGAATAAGTCAGGGCATTTCATCAGTGGCATAAAAGGTAAACAAGTCAACAACAACCACTGCAGGCCTACATGTCTGTGTAGTGGTAGAGTCGAGTGTGGTGGTATGCCTGACAGCGGTGCATTGATTTAGTCACTTAATTTGTAAAATGCTATGTTGCTGTATATGTGCTTTGTCTGCCTCTGTCAAAAAATGTACGCTAAATGGAGGATGGGTCACGGGTGCCGTGGGCCTGCTCAGTCCTGTTGTTGTTGGAGGTTAATGCTGGAAACAGACTAGAGTAGACATGATGTATCCATGCCACCTCTGAAAGTGTTCTTGTTGCACTCCACCGTAATTTATGCATTTTTTTTCTACTTGATTTTTCAATATCCCTTTTGTTTTTCCATCTACAATTACAGGCCGGCCCTTACCCTGTGCTATACTGGGAAAAACAACTCACATTTACCTTACCAATGAATCTACATTTGCCAGGCAGGCAGTGGCGTAACCCAAGATTGATGGCCGGAGCGTCCATGGAAGGGAGGACCAAGAGGAATGCCGAGCTGCAACTCCCCATTTTGACCAGGATAACATACAGTAAAAGTATCAACTTTCATCATCTTTTAAATAATTTCATTCATTTTTGTCTTCAATCATTACTACTGTGTGTTGTTGTTATTATTATGTTTGCTCTCTGCTTATAATTCAAATTCATCCCTACAGCTATTTTTGAATTTTCTTTGCTATGCTTAAAAGTAAGCCCGGTACAACAGAACAGAAACTGTATGTAATTCGGGTCTCTCTGAGGGCAGACAGGCAAGGCAAATTGCATAATATACTGCTGCCCTGTACTGTCTAATTGTCTAGTAGCAGATAGTAAGTACTACTTATCATTTACCATCAAGTTATCATCATCATGCATGCATTTCCTTTTTCTCGCTTAACAGATTTATGGATATGGTCGGCTGCCAAGATTGTGTTTTGTTGTTTGTCCATGCATACTGTTTTTCTTTGTCAAACCTTTCCCTAAACCCCCCTTCCCAACCATTCATCAAACCCTAACCCTCTTCCCCCGGGCTGTGTGATTTATTGAGGTGTGACTAAATTAAATGTTCACCAATAATTGATCACACGCTTGCTGGGGCAGATGTGGCGAAAGCAACACTAATTCAATTTCAAGGCAGGGCAAGGATCTTCTTCTGCTTGCCCACCCATGAGCAGTATATTTGCGAGGTAATTTTTTTACCAAAGGAACCTAATCCATCAGCATTAATTGCCGGCATCGATTGGATTTGTCATCCTACTACACACAGCACTAAAGGTTACGTTTCTGTCGAGTGTAGGCCTAGTCGAGTGACTCAAAACAACTACAGTTTGTAACTTGTTGTACTAGGCTATCCCCGCCATCATTATGTTTTATTTACTTCGTTCTACTACTCCTCCCAGAGTCTCAGGCGACTGACTGTCTCATTTTCTTTTTTTGCAAATGCTACTGCCAGTGTCTACTACTACCACCACAGCCATGGCATCTCCATTCTCTTGGGAAACAAAACCATCATCGCCATGCACCCATCGCTGTGCCTAACATAAACATCAATCCCAGGTAAGATAAGAAGTTTGGGGAGGTATAATAATGGACTAGGAGGAGAGACTGACAGTACTAGTAGGACAAGTCATTCAGTGAGGGGTACCGCATCTATCTGTTTGTGTGTTACAAAATCGGCAGATTATTAAATCCAACACTGGGTGCGGCCCTGCAGCAGCAAGGAAACCATGTTTGTGACGTAAAACAGTAACCCCCCACACAAAACATTAACAACGTATTGCTATGTTTAAGTAGAAATATAATTTAATACCCTTACAAAAATAAACTATGTAAAAAATCTCACAACACCCGACCCACCCCTCTCCCTAACCCCAACCAATGTCCAAAACAATAAAGTCCAACCAATGTCCAAAATGCCTATAAACCCCAACGCAACGCCCAATTCCCACCCACCAAAAAAAAGGATTAAAAAAGGGGCAATGCAACAGGATCAAGTTATTGGCGGGATCTTCGGCTTGGCTTCTCCAGGACCTTTAGCCTCTTCTTCACCTCCTCTAACTGCTCCTCTAGACGCGCATTCTGGAGGAGCATGCAGCGTGCATATGCCCTGCAGTTGCATCCACAGGGGGGGGCAGCAGTGCTGGATATTGAAGGGCGGTGGCGGGCGGCTGCCTGACCGTGGCGCCGTACCACTCGAGGGGCCTGGCTGAGGCCCGGGGCATTGGAGGAAGCTGCAGCTGCCACCGCCTCCTCCTCCTCCTCCGCCAGAGCCACCAGCCTCCGGTATTCCTGGCAGATGGCCTCCAGCTTCTGGCGCCGGGCCATGGCTGCCAACTCCTTCCTGGATGGTTTTGCTTGTGAAGGAGTAGCTATATCAAGAAAGAAAAAAAAACTATTAACCAATTCTCTTAGCAAAACAGTAACACAAATTAATTCAACACATAGTGGCAGAGTAGCACTAGCAAGCACAGTACATAACATTTGTGGTATGCATCTATCCTCCCACTTCCTCGGCCTCTAACATTTGTGGGAGTTTCTGGCATTATACTAGCACTATGTATGGACTCGAGTACACAGTACACCAGTTTTCTTCTTCTCTCTTGTTTTGCCAAATTAACTTAACTTTGTTGTAGCCGGCATGCCAGCTCAGTCAGCCTGCGCCCAAGACAAACATACTAGAGTCATGATGACGCAGACTCACATTAGTTTTATTTACTACTGTCTGCAGGTGGGGAAGCTCGTATTTGTCTATTACGGGCTGCACTGGCCATACTCTGTTACATCAAGGGCAACTGCTTAATTTCACTTTCACCCTGCCCTGACTACTAGAAAAAGGCAGATGATATCTGATCCAATGATCATTGCTTATATGGGGCAACATGAGGTACTTTGTTTTGACTGATTGTGTAACCAGCCGATAGGCCACCCATGGCAGGCTGGCTGACCCAGTCGAAAAAAAATTAACATAGGTAGGGAGTTGTCCTCTGAGTCGGAGGAAGGCACTTGATGATAACTACATACATACACAATATATATGCTGTGCTTGCAAACTACTGTGAGTCAAGGGAGTATTCTGAAAATACAACTTATATTCTCCTCAGCTTTGCTACTCTGGCATGGTTTCTTTCACATTCTCTTCAAACTAAGACTCTTCATCGAGTGACAGTCCCTACTCTCTACCTATGCTATCTATGATGAATACCATCCAGGCATCCATCCATTCAAAGTAAACGTCTATCATTCTTCTTAATCTCTCAACAAACCTTAGTTTGTTTCAACAACAACAAACATTTATTCTTTTTTTTTTTTTAAACCACCATCCATGCGTCCTTTCCTTCCTTGCTTGCCTTGGCTTTGAGTTTGACCCAAACACCACTGAGGAGTCTTGCTATCCTCCACCCATACAGTTTCACCCACCCAGGCAGGCATCTTTTCTTTCACCTTACACCCATCCTTCAACCACCCATGCATCTGATTCCTATCAGCCACCTATGCATGCATCCCACGTATCCTTCTCTGCCAGTCATAAATATTACATCTCGCCCATCCTTCCTCCTTCCACCCTTCTTTCCCTTTTCGTTCAACACAACCATCAAGGTCATCTGATCTGACTTTTAGTCTTCTCCATAAAACTTTCACAGCTGATTTGAAGTCAGATAGAAGAGGCCATTGGTTACTCAACTCCCGCCGCTAATGCTATTGCTAATGCTAAGTAAAGGGTGTCTTCTTCAACCGTAGTTCACAACAACAACTTCTTACTAAGTCTCAACCGTACAGTGTACACCCTTCCAGCGAGTGTAATGTCAATAAGTAAGGAATATAACTTACCACCGCCAGCCACTGCTGCTGGCTCACCCCCTGCAGCTCCTGCAACCACCTGTGCCGCATCTCCTGCTCCCTCCGAAATGGCAGCGTCGCCATCGCCGCTGGCCCCGGCACTGGTGGTCGATAGTACGCCTAGAAAAAACATTACACATTTTTTTAGATGCCATATACACCTCCCCTATTTCTTTTTTTCACTAGCAAGATTGAAAAAAGTTAATACATACATATACAACATACATCACTAGTACAAATCAGGTACTAGAGTACAGTAGACACTAGTAGTGTTATATCATGGTCCCTAGGGTCATTCCAGTCTTTGCTAAGTTAGCCTGAGCCATGCAACCATTTTAGCTTTGTGTCTTTTTTTTACGCATGTTACCTCGTAGCTTGTTGTGTAAGACGCCTTTGAGCCCACATGAGCTCATACTGCTACTGTCTGAGAGCTGCGTACAAGGTCAAAAAACAAGCCACTTTGTTATAGAGTTCTGGTGGTCAGTCCGTATTGCTTAGCCATAACATGCTACACTTTTTGGCACGACTGAGAAATGCTTGCAAATTACTAACGTGCACCATTTTTCTCATAACAGACGGAAGATTCCCTTCTACGAACCAGAGCTTTGCAGAGCTTATGATGTAACCAGTACTTCTAGGACGCTTCTTCTAAGGTGAGGGGTCCCCCAGAATTCGCTCAGAGATCTTCATTTATAATTTTATATAAACTATATTCCTGCCAAGGGGAGGGTGGTTCTTCCACCACTGTTCAGTTATCATCATGATTGATTTCCCCTTTTGTCTTCTATGGACTTGTAGTGGTAACAATGTTTATTGTTTTAATCTTATGCATTTTACTGTTGGTGCTGGCTAGAGCTTGTTAGTTGAAAATAAACCTTTTGAACTTACATAGACTGTGATATTTGGTGTGGACTTACACGAGTGAGTGAGCAACAGGGTGTGCATTGCTTCCATGACTCTGAGAGGTCAGGAGTGTAGTGACTGTTGTGTTCTGGGTTGTCTAATCATTGGGTATCTTCGGGGGGTTCGGGGAGCTAATGAGACACTATAGCTAGTCGGTCAGGGGATTGTGGGTGAGGTGTGAGGAAGGTCCAACCGCCTAGCAACAACGTCCTATTTTCTTGTGCATAGTTCTGTATGTGCAGAACCCCTACAACAGTAGTAGTATCTCCTATCCTATCAAAAATAGTAAAATATCTGGTTGGGCATTTTGTTGGTGGGAATTGTCGAAAAGCCTCAAGATTAAGAAGACTAGAAGAGGACAACCCAAAGGACGGGACTCAGTGGCTAGAGCGATTGGTGAATCTGAGTTTTATTTAAAACCTTTTAAATAAAGAGTGGCCAACTGGGCAAGCTTAGCTACAGACAGACTAGTAGTAGTTGTACAGAGAGTCATAGCGGAGGCAGATAGAGGCAGGGATAACAAGAATTTAGAAACAGATTGTGTAGATCGAAGAAGATTTTGTAAAATATAGATTTAGGAAATCTAAATAATAGTTCGGAAAAAATAAGGTGCAGTAAAAGTTAGGGAAGTATAATTATTAATATTAACAACAGGAGGACTTACTGGGGCCAGCAGCAGAGCCCTCGGTAGAGGAGCGGTCCTGGCCATCAGCTGCTCCCGCCGACTCCGACGACCCTGTCTTCTTGCCCCTGGGTGCTGATCATGAAAGATGTAAGAAAGAAAGAGACAAACATGGATGATTGGTGTGAAACAAATAAAATATTTTAAAAAACGCTCAAACATTTATGGAAACAACAATTGCAATAAAATTGACCTATCTAATCTTGTCGACTAGTATTGCGGGATTCGCGGACTGTCTAGTTATTCTTTATGAACACTAATCCAGTGTTCCATTCTGATTCCAGAATACTAACTAAGCCTAAGTACCACCTGACCGAGCCTACCTAGTCCAGAAGGGCCAATTGTTCACTAAGTCTGAATTTCCATTTATTTTAGTCCTCAAAAATGCATAGATGGAGGACACATGCATACATTTTTGCATACACCAAATTGCTGGTTGGTTGCTGCTGATGTTCTGCTAGTGATAAGCCTAGGCTATTACCACTCACTAAAGAAACTACAAAAGGTTCTACTAAGGACTGGGGTAAGCAGCACTCAGAAACACGTGACGTGACAGAGGATGCGTCACAAAGACCACTAAAAAATTACCTACTAATAATAAGTAACTAAACCTATCAATCCACCACTAACTCTTCTTAGTGGCAGGAGGACAAAGGAAGGACTAGAGTCTCTCTAGCATTACCTAACTTAAGTTCTCTAAAGTAAACTCTTACATAATCAGGCCAAGCGAGCGCAAAGTTGCAAACAAGTAAGATTAGTAACGCCGAGCACCTGTGTCATAACAATCACAGAAGATTTTTAAACGTAATTTACCTGCAATGTGAGCAGCAGCATTCTTGCTGTTCGGAAAAAAAATATATTTGCAATATATAACACAGCGCAGAAGAACACAAAGTAGTAATATTAAATAGCTACTCACCAAGCCCCGGGACCTCCGCTCGTAGCAGGTCCAGCAGGTCCTGCTCCCGGTCCAGGATATCGGACCACCGGTGCCTCAGCTGGGTATCGGTGCGCCGGACACCAGAGCAGCGAAACACTGCCCTGCGCACCTTTCCCCACCGCTGGCTACGCTCCCGGAGCCCGTACCCGGACCCAGGCCTGGCGCCTGCTGCTAGGGTTAAGGGGAGGTGGCACTGCACAAAAAAACAAGTGCGGCCACCTCCGCCTGACCAAATAAGGCCCGTTCCTGCACCCCTTTTGGGCGCCGCCTTCCGCAGGGAAGGCGGTCGCGGCTGCGGCTACGGGCAGCCTTGCCCTTTCCCTTGCTGCCCCCGCTCTCTCCCTTGGGCATGGTTCTGGGACTCGGGGGTGGAAAATAAAAGGGAGAAATTAGAAAAGTAAGTAAAAGAAATGAAAAAAGCAAGTTATAGAAAAAGAGTGAAAACGTAGTAGAAAAAGTAAAAAAAGTTAAAAAACATCAAAATATAGATTCAGGAAAATAGAGAGATAGATAATAAATAAAAAAGATTAAAAAAAGTGTACAGAAACAAAGGATTGCAAAGATAGAGGGAGGATAGAAAAGCAGGCCCAGAACCATAGCAATAGACTGAAAAACAAGATGGCCGCACCCATTGCGACCGCATGGGCAAGTTCGCGCAATATTTCCCCCCGAGCATGCAAAAAGCATTGCGAACACGTAATCACGTTCCCGAGCAGGAAATACTCATCACGAACGGGCGGGAGCACGCAATATGCGACCCGGAACAGGAAATAAGCATCACGAGCGGGCGGGACAAGTGAAAAACAAGATGGCCGCGCCCATTAGCGACCGCATGGGCAAGTTAGCGATAGAATTCCCCGCGAGCCCGCAAAAACACATCGCGAACGTGCGGGACAAGCAATTCCGCTTGTTCGCGGAATTTCCGCTTGCTCACGGAGATTTTTTACAATTTCGCGAGAATTTGCGTAGTGCGACTACGCAGATTCCGCCCACCCCTAGTGAGTGGGTGCTTGAGTCTCTGAGAGGCTCTGCAAGTGTTTGCATAAGTCTCTGACTAGATCTGTGAGTGGGTGCATGAGTATCTGAGTAGGTCATTGACTGGGTGCACGAATATCTGAGTGGGTCTGTGAAGGGGTGTGTGTGAGTCTTGGAGTGGGTCTTTTAATGGGAACATAAGCATCTGAGTGGGTCCGTGAGCAGGTAGATGAGTGTCTGAGTGGGTCAGTGAGAGCGTGACAGTCTCCGAAGGGGTCTGTGAGTGGGTGCATGAGTGTCTCAGTGGTTTTGTCCATTTGTGCATGAGTATCTGAATGGGTCTGTGAGTGGGTGATGAGTCTCTGAGTGGACATGTGAGTGGGTGCATGAGTCTCTGAATGTGTCTGTGAATGGGAACATGAGCATCTGAGTGGGTCTGTGAGTAGGTAAAACAGTGTCTGAGTGGGTCAGTGAGATCATATGAGAGCCTCTTAGTGAGTCTGTGAGTGGGTGCATGAGTGCTTGAGTGGATCTGAGAGTGGGTTTGCAAGTGGGTGCATGAGTATCTGAGTGGGTCTGTGAGTGGGTTCATCTCTGAGTGGGTCTGTGAGTGGGAGCGCGAGCCGCTGAGTGAGTCTGTGAATGGGAACATGAGCTTCTGAGTGAGCCTGTGAGTAGGAAGATGGGTGTCTGAGTGGGTCAGTGAGAGTGTTCAAGAGTCTCTGAGTGGGTCTGTGAGTGTGTGCATGAGTGTCTGAGTAGATCTGTGAGTGGGTGCGTGAGTGTCTCAATGAGTTTGTTAGTGTGTGTGTGAGTATCTGAGTGGGTCTGTGAGTAGGTGTGTGAGTCTCTGAGTGGGCCTGTGAGTGGGTGTGGGAGTCTCTGAGTGGGTCTGTAAGTGGGTACGTGAGTATCTGAGTGGGTCTGTGAGTGGGTTCCTCTCTGAGTGGGTCTGTGAGTGGGTACATGAGTCTGAGTGGGTCTGTGAATGGGAACATGAGCGTCTGAGTGAGTAGGAAGAGCAGTGTCTAAGTGGGTCAGTGAAAGCATGCAAGAGTCTCTGAGTGGGTCTTTGAGTGGGTGTGTGGGTGTGTGAGTGTCTGAGTGGATCTGTGAATGGGTTCATGAGTGTCTCAGTGTGTTTGTTAGAGTGTATGTAAGTATCTGAGTGGGTCTGTGAGTAGGTGTGTGAGTCTCTGAGTGGGTCTGTAAGTAGATACTTGAGTGTCTGAGTGGGTCTGTGACTGGGTGTGTGAGTGTATATGTGGGTCTCTGAATGATTGAGTGAGTGTCTCACTGAGTCTGTTTGTGGGAGTAGAGTGTCTCAGTAGATCTGTGAGAGGGTGCATGAGTATCTGAGTGGGTCTGCAAGTGGGTGGATGAGTCTCTGAGGGGGTCTGTGAGTGGGTGCATGAGTGTCTGAGTAGCTCTGTGAGTGGCTGCATGAGTCTCTGAGTGGGTGTAGGAGTGGATACATGAGTGTCCAAGTGTGTCTGTCAGTGGGTACATACGTTTGTGAGTGGGTGCATGAGTTTCTGATTAGATCTGAGAGTGTCTGCATGAGTCTCTCAGTGGATCTGTGATTAGGTGCATGAGCCTTTCAGTTGGTCTGTGACTGTGTGCATGACTCTCTGAATAAGTCTGTGACTGGGTGCATTAGTGTATAAGTGAGTCTGTGACTGGGTGCATGCCTCTAAGAGTGGGTCTGTGAGTAGGTGCATGAGTGGCTGTGTGAATGGGTGCATGAGTGTCAGAGTGGGTATGTGAGTAGGTGAATAAGTGTCTGAGTGGGCCTGTAAATGGGTGTGTGAGATGTCCGAGTGGGTCTGTGGCTGGCTGCATAAATGTCTGAGTGGGTCTGTGAGTGGGTGCCTTATTGTCTGAGTGGGTCTGTGAAAGGGTGTCTGAGTGGGTCTGTAAGTGGGTGCTTGAGTCTCTAAGTAGGTCTGTGAATGGGAACATGAGTGTCTGAGTGAGTCTGTGAGTAGGAATATGACTGTCTGAGTGGGTCAGTGAGAGCGTGCAAGAGTCTGAGTGGGTCTGTGAGTGGGTGCGTGAGAGACTCAGTGGATCTGTGAGTGGGTCCGTGAGTGTCTCCATGAGTTTGTTAGTGTGTGTGTGAGTAGGTATGTGAGTCTCTGAGTGGGCCTGTTAGTGGGTGCTGGAGTCTCTGATTGGCTCTATTAGTGGCTGCATGAGTACCTGAATGGGTGGGCTCCTCTCTGAGTGGGTCTGTGATGAGTAGGTGTATGAGTCTCTGAGTGGGTCTGTGAATGTGAACATGACCATCTGAGTGAGTATGTGAATAGGAAGATGAGTGTCTAAGTGGCTGGGTGAGAGCATGCAAGAGTCTCTGAGTGGGTCTGTGAGTGGGTGTGTGAGTGTCTGAGTGGATATGTGAGTGGGTGCATGAGTGTCTCAGTGAATTTGTTAGTGTGTGTGAGTATCTCAGTGAGTCTGTGAGTAGGTATGTGAGCCTGTGAGTGGGTGCATGAGTCTCTGAGTAGGTCTGTAAGTAGATACATTAGTGTCTGAGTGGGTCTGTGAGTCTCTGTGTGGGTCTGTGAATGGGTGTGTAAGTGGATCTGTGAGTGGGTACATGAGTGTCTGAGTGGGTCTGTAAGTGGGTGCATGTGCCTGAGAGTGGGTCTGTGAGTAGATGTGTAAATGCCTGTGTGACTCAGAGAGTGCATGTATTTCTGTGTGAAAGAGTGTTTGAATGTATATTTTTAAATTTATTTCAGTGAGGTTTGCAACTCTGCCATGATCTTATAGAGGGGAGGTGCGGTGAGCGCGGCCATGAGGTCATGACTACTCGTGCATGAAAAAAACAGTTTAAGCATTTTCTAACTGATAAGGGGCGCTCCAGAAACTTCTACAATACACTCATGGGGTCAGGGTACCACTACCCTGACCCCTTCTATACATTTTAATCCTTAATGTTATTCCCTGGGGCACAGCCCCTGTTTACAAAATGGCTGATGGATTGCGAACCTCCATGTAGGTGTCGCGAGCAGTCCTTGTCGCTACAAAACAAAAGCAAAAATGTAATGCACAACAACACATTTAAGATTTATGTCTTTCTTTCCTTCTATACATGTTACAAACATTTTGTGAGCAATTTTCAGTGTCTAAATGTGTGTATATGTGAGTGCATGTATCTCAGTAGGTGTGTGTCTACATATATGAGTTCCTGAGTGAGTGGGTGTACACGTGTTTCAGTGGATCTGTGTGCGTACATCAGTGTCTGAGTGAGTCTGTAAGTGGATGCATGCGTTTCTGAGTGAGTCTGTGTGTGTATCTGTAAGTTACTGAGTGGGTCTGTGAGTGGATGCATGAGTCTCTGAATGGGTCTGTGACTCCATCAATAAGTGTCTGAACGAGTCTGTGACTTGGTGCATGAGTGTATATGTGGGTCTCTGGATGGGTATGTGAGTGTCTCACTGGGTCTGTGTGTGGGAATGGGAGTATCTCAGTAGATCTGTGAGAGGGCACATGAGTATCTGAGGGGTCTGCAAGTGGGTGCATGAGTCTCTGAGTGGGTCTGTGAGTGAGTGCATGAGTGTCTGAGTAGCTCTGTGAGTGGCTGCATGAGTCTCTGTGTGGGTGTAGGAGTAGATACATGAGTGTCAAAGTGGGTCTGTCAGTGGGTACATAAGTTTGTAAGTTGGTGCATGAGTCTCTAATTAGATCTGAGAGTGTCTGCATGAGTCTCTCAGTGGATTTGTGATTGGGTGTGTGAGCCTCTCAGTTGATCTGTGACTGTGTGCATGACTTTATGAGTAGGTCTGTGACTGGGTGCATGAGTGTATAAGTGAGTCTGTGACTGGGTGCATCCCTCTCTGAGTGGTTCTGGGAGTGGGTGCATGAGTGGCTGTGTGAATGGGTGTATGAGTGTCTGAGTGGGTCTCTGAGTGTGTGCACGAGTGTCTGAGTGGGTGTGTGAGTGGATGCATATGTCTCTGAGTGGGTGTATGAGTGGGTGAATAAGTGTCTGAGTGGGCCTGTGAGTGGGTGTGTGAGTGTCAGAGTGGATCTGTGAGTGGGTGCAGAGTGTCTGAGTGGGTCTGTGAGTGGGTGCTTTAGTGTCTGAGTAGGTCTATAAGAGGGTGTCTGAGTGGGTCTGTAAATGGGTACATGAGTGTCTGAGTGTGTCTGTGAGTGGGTACATGTAGAAAGCTGAATCTCTATACAGTGTACTAAAACAAAGAACACTGTGCAGAGAGTCCAGTTTGTCCCCTATTGGTTTACAGAGGCAAAAGTAGATAATGCTGATACTCTATTTATGGTAGTGTGTGCAAGCAGCTAGGCTTATCAGAGGGTAGTGCTAAGCACTGTTGAACTCACAGAGGCAATAAATGAGACACACACTCAAGAATACATCTGAGACCAATTTGCAAAATTAGTATTGATTTCTATATAATTTTTCAGACCAAGAACTGCATTTTACAGTAATCAATCAAATTTGTGCGCAATTACGCACCAATGAAATCAATGGGAAAAAGGACAAAAATGCATATAAAATTGTACAGTCGACTTTCAAGGTTCACCTCTTGTATCACTGTAGTTAGTGAGGCCAGGTCCAGGGTTCCACCAGTGGACTCTCGGGAGAGCCCTGTATTCGGCTGGGAGCATGGTGCTGAGGTCATTGGTAGCTGGTGTGCTACGGTAGAGGACCACTTGAAAACACACTGCACAAAGGGACTTACAGGTAAGTCCGAGGGGGCCCACTCAAGGGAGCAGGTCACAGGGGCCTCAGGACCATGGGAGCATAGCTGTATCATCATTACTGGGGCCAGTCTGGCTGGGTGCAGAGCAGATAGGTCAGCCAGGCAGCGTGTGTCAAGATGTCATCATGGTCAGGAGCAGACAACCTGGAGAGGCGATTTCAGGACAGCTGGGCCACTCACGATGTGGTTCTCAGGGGTCTTGATGTCCCTTGATGGGTGCATACTTCCTGGGCAGTTGGAGTCTGGAGGGGACTCTTTGCCTCAGTGCAGGTTGCAGGGAGTCCTGTACCATGGGTATTGGTGCGGCACGGCTCCGGTAGGGCCTGGTGTCCTCCAACTAGATGGGGGAAAGATATGACCCTTTAGAGCTGGTGTACCACTTTTGGTCTGGTTGCTGCGTTGGAGTCAACAGGGAACAGCAAGTCGGTAAGTCTGGAGTCTGTGGTTCTGTGCCTGCTGTCACAGGGGAGCAGAGCATCTGCTCCAAGGGAGGTTCTTTGCCATTTTGTCGAAGATTGGAGCTGCTCTGGGGTTCTTGGAGTCCTCATGGTGGCAAGCCAAGGTAGCACCAAGGATGGTTGAGTCCCTAAGGCAGCAGGCAGTGTTCGGCACCAATGTCTCTGCAGCAGGGTTTTAATTCTTGGGCAGCAGCTCTTCTTGGTCTGTTTCTTCTTTGTGTCCATCAAATTTAAAGTTCAAGGTCCAGGGATGCCACCTGATTACTAGAATTAGGGGCATTAAATGAGAAGACAGGTAGTAACCAATGGGCTACCTGCCTTTAGGGTGTCTACACCCTCTAAGTGGCCCCTTCCTGTCAGAAGGGGCACTACCCTAGCCCTGATAGGTTATTTTCCCACCACCTCAAGATGGTGGATTTGCAAAAGGAGGGGCATATTAACAACCAGGCGATAGTCAATTATCGCTGCTTTAGCGTCCGTTTTCGGACGGAAAGCGGCGATAATTCTATCGCCTAATCAGCAAGGTCACGCTATCGCGTGAATCCCTGCACTATCGCCCTTTCCCCAACGCCCATCCTTGCATCTCTAATGAGATGCAAAGTGGGCGTTACTGGGCGTACTCCCAGATGGGCTACGTTGTAAATATCGCCGATGTGCACATCGCGATATTTACAAGGCAGCCCACAGGATGATAGCAGACGTTAGATTTTGGCGAAAACGGCCGTTTTCGCCAAAATCTAACGTCTGCTATTATCCCGACTTAGCCATCCCTAACATAGGGGTGTATTGTGCTGATACGACCACAGGGTCGTATCAGCAAGGTTATCGCCATTTTGCAGGGAACATCGCTGGAAAACCAGCGATGTTCCCTGAAAACGGCGATAACCTCGCTATCTCTGGAATTTTTATCGCCCTGGAGAAGCGTGTTGTTAATAACGCGCTACCAGGGCGATAATTTCCGGAGATAGCCAGTGATAAGTAATCTATTGCTAAGCACGGCCAGCGATAATTATCGCTGGCCGTTGATAATATGACCCGTAGTGTCTACATCAACTGCCACAGCATAGGTGAAGTGCTGCACGAAACTGGACATTCCTTTTCATCTAACTAATTTTCCTGCCTGTCCTCCCACCAAATGTGGAGTAGGACAGGGGGGGTTGGTATCCCTCACTATCTGGGAAAGCCAAGGTTGCACTTCAAAGACAACACCGCCTTTGAAACTACCCGCTCTGGAAGACCATTTCGGACTGGAAGGTGGAGGAGGTGTAAAGCTCCCCAGCAGAGACAAGCAGGCTTTGTTTTGGGCATCTGAAAGTGCTGGCTCTCACCCCATGAGGTCAGAAACATGTCTGGTGGTGGCAGGCTGGCTATGACTAGTCAGAGACCACACCAGTACTTGGTAGGTTTTCAGTGGACCCTCTAAAGGGTCTCCCATGTGCATTTATTAATAAATCTAACACAGGTATCATTGAGGATTTATTAAGACAAGGCATTTGGTACCAAATATCTTAGGGTACAGTGAAGCCATCATGGAGCTAGGAAACTTGTAATGACAAGTATCCAGCCCATGTACTATTTATGGCCTCCCTGTGCACTTACAAAATCCAAAAATGGTTCAGATACTGCAGGGCCATATCTGCTCATGCAGATATGTTCACATATGGGTTATTGTGCACCCTGCCTTAAGGCTGTAAGGCCTGCAGTAGGGGTGATGTACCTATACCTCATGCAGTGAAGGGGGGCATGGCACACACAGTTGTGTGCCATGCTGACTCTTTGGTTTTCTCTGCACCAAGACACGCAGCCTGTAATTGCAGTCTGCATAGTCTTGGGGAGGGGTCTATGGGGTGGCACATTTGGTGCTGCAGCTCCAAAGGACCCTTTCAGTCCCAATGCCCTAGGTACCAGGGGTACCATTTACAAGGGACTTATAGGGGTTACTGAAGTTGTGCCAATTGTAGGACCGTTTTGGGAAAGAGATCTGGCATTGGGATTCTAGATAGCAGGGGCCAAGTGCACTTACAGTTCAAAATCACATCAAGCAAAAAGTGCGGGTTAACCATGTAAAAAGAGGCACTTTCCTATATGATACCCCCAAATGAAAAAGGATGAGATTAACCTTTCCCTAGAGAGTCTTCATCGTCTAAGTGGAAGAACCTGGAAAGGCCATCTGCATTGACATGGTCAGTCCCAGGTCTGTGTTCCACTGTAAAGTTCATTCCCTGTAGGGATATGGACCGCCTTAACAATTTGGGGTATTCTCCTTTCATCTGCATGAGCCATCTGAGAGGTCTGTGGTCAGTTTGGACAAGGAAGTGATAACTAAACTGAAATGGCCTCAGCTTCTTCAGGGACCAAACCACAGCAACGTCTTCCCTCTAAATGGCACATCAACGCTGCTCTCTGGGGAGAAGCTTCCAGCTAATAAAAGCAACAGGTTGGTCATGGACATCATCATTGGTCTGGGATAGGACTGCTCCTATCCCATGTTCTTAGGGATCTGTCTGCACTATGAACTGCTTGGTATAATCTGTAGCTTTCGGAATGGGTGCTGAGCACCTTGCTTCCTTCAGGGAGTCAAAAGCCTTTTGACAGCTCACTGTCCGGTTAAACATTTTGGGCATTTTCTTGGAGGTCAGCTCTGTGAGGGGGGTCACAATGGACAATCCTCCTGTAGTACCCAGTCAAGCAAAATAATGCCCTTACTTGAGTCTGGGTGGTTGGAGCTTCCCAATCCAGAATGGTTTGGAGTTTGGGCTGTAGGAGTTGAACTTGGTCTCCACCCACAAGGTGGCCCAAGTATACAACCTTGCCCTGCCCTATCTAGCACTTTCTTGCCTTGATAGTGAGTCCTGAACTCTGCAGAGGCTTCAGGACCTTGCCAAAGTGAATTAGGTGATCCTGCAAGGTGGAGCTAAAGACAGCAATATCATCCAGATATGCTGCACTAAAGGATTCCAATTCAGCAAGGACCTTATTCACCAACCTCTGAAAGGTGGCAGGGGCATTCTTCAATCCAAAGGGCATCACAGTAAACTGGAAGTGCCCATATGGGGTTGAGAATGCTGACTTATCTTTTGATCCAGGGGTCAGACCTATCTGCCATTACCCTGATGTAAGATAAAAAATACTCAGATATTTGGCTGCCACCAAGCTGTCAAATAATTCAACAGCCCTAGGAATTGGATGTGCACAAAAAACTCATTTCTTTCTTTTCACCCTGGGATTGATGCTTGGGGACTAAAACAACTGGGCTGGCCCAAGGGTTCTCAGAGGGTTGTATAGCTTGGCGAGTGGGCGTATGGGTGTATGAGTGCCTTAGTGGATGTGTCAGTGCCTATATGTGTAAATGAGTGACTGGCTGAGTGTCTGTATTGATGTGGCAATAATGAAACCACTAGTCTCAGACACTGCAGAACAGATTCCACTCCAATAGATTAACAATGTATTAATATTCATAATCCCGGCCCCTGATATGCTTCCATAAAAAATTGTTGTCCAGAGATTTTCATTCTTGATTTGGGTTTTTGGATCAATAGAGAAATAATTTAGCTTGGGTAGACATTGCTGATCTGGCTTGAATTTTTCTGCATGACATTTTTGAAAATGGCACATGTGTTGCAGTGATGATGCAATATTTCAGGAACATAGGTTTTGGGGGTCAAGTAGTCTTATAGAAAAAGAAAATTAACCCTCAGAGCAACCCTTCTGCCATTTCCCAAAATGGCAACTATAATAGAGGAAGAAGAGACATATATGGAAATGAAACAAATAATAATGGTTTTTAATCCTTGTATGTATACACCTAACAATGTTTATGATCTGAATATGAAAAAAAAAAATGTTCACTCCCGTTTTAGAAACATTTTCATAGTTCACTTTATTTATTTGTTTCAGCAATTGCTCGAAGTACATTTGTAGAATCTTGAACATTTGAGAAGAGCATATCAACAGGAACATGTTTTTGTAGCACAGGTTTCGCAAGTGCATGTGCATGTAAGTTCTGGGGTAGAAGCTTTAGAAATTTTGTAAGTTTTAGCACCCCATCAATAGTTTCCCAACCAAATTCACACAAATCTTTCTCTACATATGCATGATCCAAAAGATTTACACATCTTCTGATCAAGTAGAACGCTCTTTTAATGTATCCATACACAGAATATAAAGTCTGTGGAAGGTCACTTAGCGGGACTGATCTCTTTAACTCACTGTACCGAAGATCATCAAATGTGTGAGTCAGAACTCATTTTCCACACATGCACAAGGTATTTTCCTACGTCTTTAAAGTCACATTCTTCTTCTGTCTCAGCAAATCCTTTTAGAAAATTCACAGATTCAGCAGTTAAAGCTCCAAGCTTTGTTCCAATTTTGCTCATAGTTTCATCACCCATAAAATATGTGCCTTGATAAGAACACTGTTCATCTCTGGGTCAAGTTTCTTGTACAGAAAATGAAGCAGTATTAAGTGTCTTTTCTCCCCTTTTCCATAACGCATCCATAACTCTGACAATACTTGACTTA
Source organism: Calotriton arnoldi (assembly GCA_963921515.1). Lineage (NCBI taxonomy): Eukaryota > Metazoa > Chordata > Amphibia > Caudata > Salamandridae > Calotriton > Calotriton arnoldi. The sequence goes on along the minus strand of CAWUFW010004395.1, from coordinate 152,343 downwards.
CGAACATTGCAACAAATATAAGTAGTACAATAATTACATCTGTGTCATTTGACAGTACAATGACTTGATTGGAACCATTTCGAACAGCCCACTCAACATGTGGCACAACATGAAGGTCAGCTTCCTCCAATTTGCTGTTAAGTTCTTGAACAATATGGCCCGTACCTTTTGAATATATTTCTGCAGGAACCAACTCCTCATTGACAATCATTCCACTTGCAATAATTGGAAATTCAATGTTCACTGAAGCATCAGCAATGTTTTGTCCAGTTAACATTTCCAAGTTCATCTTGATGTTAATGACCAGAATATAATAATTTGCACAGGTATAGGTGTTGTTATTTTGATGCAGGAAAGGTCAATTGTTCTACTTGTAGACATTTGCCTGATTCTCTTACATTCTTTGACAGATAGTTCAAGATAACTGTCAATGACAATGTGCAGTTCTTGCAAGGTGCACACTGACTTTGATATCTGTAAAACAGTCTGAATGACCTCTCCGAAGTTTTGCATGGATGAAATCTTGACCATTCGAAACTGTAACATATAGTCCACAACAACAGCAATTTTCAATGAGGACACCTTTTTGAATTGAAATTTTTCAAGTGAAAGTTTTTTTTCAAACTCTTGGATGAGTCTGTGCTTCACTGGTTTGGTTGCAGCATCTCCATCAAATAATGCGTTTGTTGGAAGAAGATCATACGACAGAATGTTCTTGATAAATTCACCCCTTTCTTTTGCTACATTGAGCTCTCTATGTGCTTGCGAAAGTTGTTTTTTTGCAAACTATTTTGTAGTGGCTGGTTGGATGAAACTCTTACTATGGCAATTAAGGCATGGAAGTATAGCTTTAGTGATTATGTCAAACAGCTTTTTCTCTTTCAATACAAATCTCTCTTGATTCAGTTCTATGTATAGTTTTGAGCCATGTTCCAGGACATCTAGTAGACGTTTCTTTATATTGTTATCCACATATCGTTTGGTCATGAAGTTGTGAAGTCGCACAGGCTCAGTCATTTCAAAGGCGTTTCCTTGCTGCTGCACGAAATGAAGAAGGCTGTCATCATGTTTATTAAAACATTCCCCTCTCTTTCCCACAAGTGAGGAACAGTTTCACAATGGTCCATTAATTTTGAATTTGTCATCTCTCTGATAACATTGAAAATACAAAGGACTTCATGGTAAGCTAGCTGCCATTGAGCAATATATTCACTTTTATGTGGCTGACCAACAACTCCCATGGAGCTTTTCTGTGATCTCTGGATCATCTGTTCCAATTTCATATCTGGAGCCACAGCATTGAACCTTCCTTCCCTGTCTTTCATCACAAAATGTATTTGGATGAATTTTCTGTAGAGGTATGGTTTTCCACCTCTATCTTCTTCACTTTTTCCAAATACCAGGACCCATATCTCAGGTAGTTTATGCAATTGAATTAGTAAAACACAGTAATCAGTGACTCCACAGTATTCACGTGCAGCTCCCAATCACCTTCCCTATCAGCATGTGCCACGTTTTTCACTAGAGCTACAATGTGTAAAAAATGTCCCCAGTACTTGCAAAGTTCTGATTTTTCTTCACATTCTTTGACAAACTCTACAAACTTGGTTTTCTGATTTTGAACTGAGTGTATTGAACATTGCCTGGCTTTGCATTATGTCTTTTGAATAAAGTGAACCCTGTGCCTTGTTCACTTGTGAGATAAGATATGCAAAATCTAATTAGTCATTCTTGTTCCAAAAAGCATTCCAACGCAATGTTTCTATAGCCTCAGATATGATGGGCATACCTTGTAAGAAACAAACATAATGAGTTCCGCTCAATACTGACTGGACAGTTTTGTTTCTTTCAGCTTCAATAAGTGCATCGTCTATGCCACACCCGCTGAAATAACTTCCTGCACACCGCAACGCAAGTTTTGTCATGTGGAAAATGCCCATCATTGGATAAAGATCATCAAATTCTACTGGATTGCTCATAAAAACGTCAGCTACAATACCGAAAACACCTTCATCACTGAAAATTGGCAGGATAGTCTGATCTTCAAGCTGAGCAAGCACATTTTGGAAATTTTTTAGAGCTGTGTATACTATTGTGTAGTTTGTGACTGGAGATGATATTACTGGTAAAAACTCAACCTTCTTCAGTTGGACGGTATTCTGGGAGTTCAGAGCATGAATTCCAGTCCACCGAGGAACTGGCTTTTCTTCATCCTTTAGTCCGCACCGAATAAGCGATATGATAAATTCAGTTAAATCAGCTTTGCTGGCCGCAGCATCTAGTAGAAGAAGATCCATGTCCTCAGCCCCTTTGAAACTTTCTGGTAGACTGGGACATGTTGATGGCTTGCAGTGATTTTGAACACATTCGCAAAGGCAGTTGGGTTATAAGTTTACAGCTTCGTTTGTTTATACCTACAGATGACACAGCTTGTTTTCCAGCAGCTACTTCATTGGTACAGTCTTGAAAAAGCACCATGGAAGTATCATGTGTGCTGGATGTTCCAAACAAAGGAGAGCTGTCTTCAAAATCTAAATTATCAAGGGCAGCAATTGTAAATCCTTTCCTGGTAAAGGGATTTGGAAGTGGTGTGCTGTTGGATTCACAGGATTTTACAGCATGGGCTGCTAAGAAGTTCCTGCTCTGCACTATGTCATCATAACTTGCTAATACACCAATCTTATTCATTGAAGTGATTAGCTCTTTACTTTTGCACTTGTCATAGATTGTGTGGGCAGTCATCATGTGTAGCTGAGTTTCTTTTTGTCGTGATGTAATTTATAAAACATGATTTGGAAAAGACAGTACATTTGCACAGCAAAAGCCTGTCAGTTCATGGGATTGTCTTTCACTTCTTCACTTATATCTTTAAAGCCATCATCAATGTTGTCGTCTTCAGTTCCAAACTCAAAAACTTTAGTTTGTAACCGTTTTGCTTTGCTGATATTAAACAATGATATCAAAAATGTTAAGACAACATCAGGCATTCTTGTTGAGTCCCATGATTTGGGGAGCTCTTGGTCCATCACAAAATGTGTCATTAAGGCCAAAATCTAAATCTTTCAGGAAGTTTCTTAAAATGATTCCTGCTATTTTTACTGCAGGACTGTGACCTTATTTTGGCAGCAAGAACTTCAGGAGTGAAATCAGCTGAGAACACCGGAAGTGGCTCAGTCTTTTTGTTAGATTGACAAAAACAAATTCTGTCATTGATCATTTTCACCAGAAGAAAATCTAAATGTCATTATTATGGATCAATACAGTTTCATCAATGTTCACCATTATTTCTCTGATCTCACTGAGTGTGAAAAAATAGTCAGCACTCAAGAGTGACTTTAAAACTTCATTTGCTTTTTCAAAGAGTGTAAACTTAACTGAAGGCTGACGGTTACGTTGCTGCTGGGAGCTCATTGTACATTCATATTTTTTAATGTATGCACTCATGCAGTTCGGGTGGGCATACGAATCCGCTGCAAATGCATTCACCTCACTGTTTAGATCAGCTGCTCGGCTGAAAACTTCATCTTGGAAGAAAGAACATGTTTGCCCTTTGAGACTCACATACTCTGTACTTTGTTCTTTCGTCAATCCCTTTGACCCTTGTTCTCGCTAAACCAAAGAAAACACATTGAAGATCCTCTGCTTTCTGATCAGTTGTTGGAGGTGGATGAGGGGTGGCCATCGATCTTCTAAGTGGATGGGCATCGGGTTTAGCTGTGGTCGTTTTCACAGAAGACTCAGATTATTGTTGTCATTCACTGGTTTCTGTTATTTTTTGATGAATTTTTCTCCAGGCTTTTTGCCATTGTATACAACTTGTAGCACTTGTTGTAAAAATATTTGATCCTCTTCACCCATTAGTTTAAATCTTTTGTGAGCTTTGTCTTTCCATATTTCTGCAGCATCTTGAAGTGTCCTCTGTCCAGCCACAGTTGATGTTAGCTTTTCTTTTGGATTACTTTGGCATATAACACATTTTTCTTTGTTGAAGGAGTCCTCAGATTTTGTAGTTAGAAACACTCTGTCAGGAGGGAAAGATCTTCTGCTACCACCTGCTTCACTCATGTTTATAAATTTGAATCAATGGAAAACCTGAAACAAAATCAATACTAAAATAAATTACCAATGTGATGGCTGGAAAATCGCAGGCAGGAGGACAATGATATTCATGCCATGAGCGGGAGCAAAGAACCAGGATGATCCCGCCGTGCAGGAGCAAAGAAGAGAAGGCATTTGGCACCCGCCCCAAGGAGTAGGGTGCCTGAGGAGTCGGTCGAGGATGCAAGTGCCTTGTGGCTCTCCCCACGGCCCTCGCTGAAAGAAATCTGCTATGGGGTGTCTGGGTGGGACCCGGCACCCCACCTAAAGAAAAGGAAAAAAAAGGGAGTGCGGCCCTAGGGTGGGAGGGATGTTTCACTTTGTGTGCAGAATTGGTGGAATTTGGTGACTCCGCGTTACTCTTGTAATGCCAAGTTCAAGCAATATTCTGCCAATCACCACGCGCCAGACTTTTTTACCCACAAGGCTCCAGAAATGCAAGCAAGATTTGGCATCTCCTAGCATGATTTTCCAACATGGGCAGTCGCGGTGAGAGGGATGCTTCATGAGTAGATTTGCTGCCACCTGAGAAGGTTTTCTACTGGAGTGGCAGCAAAATCAACTCAAATGGCAAAACGCTCCTGCACACTGCATGTGCCAATAGTGCTGATTTTTCAGCTCTGCTTGTGCTACTGGCGTTAAATTGCATACGAGCTGCGTGACATGCATATGTACACTCATTGGCAGAACTCCAAATCAGTTGGTGTCCCAACCTTAATTTTAACTCAAATCAATAGTTTCCTGTTGGGGCTATCCACAATATCAATTTAATCCAATGCACTACAAAGGAAAGCTCTAGATGGTACAGCTCTTATGTTTACAAACACCCTCATTACAACCTAATGTTTGGGACCATGCATGATGTTTATGTTTAAACTTAGTGCTCTGTGGCACTGCTATGTTAAAAATGCACAATCCAGGTTCCCAGGCACACATACACGCAGATTTATCAAGGCTTTACCGTGGTTCAAGGTCACAGAAAGTGACGAGAAAAAGTATTCATCTTATTCAATTTCTAGCACAAATCATTTTTTGCGTTGCAAAGTTGTCTAAAAGTAATACAAATAGAGTTTTGCACTGTTTAACATTACTTTGCATCAAGGAGGCATTCCATGTATGGTAACTGGGATTTCCCGTGGTACTACCCATAGTTTTTGATGCCAGGTTCTTTCTCCTAACATTTGCAGACAGGGCTGTGTGCCAGAAAATGCCTTTTGAGGCAGGAGAAAAGTATGATACATTTGTTTTTCTCCAAACTTTTCAAACTTTGCATGCATGCTGCACTGTACAAGAAACTTACAAAGTGGGAAAAGTATTAAAGTATGTCTTATAGTACAAAATCCATGCTAGACATCACATACACACCTATGGCACAAATGTGTGTGTGTGTCAAAGGCAGCCTGAAAATGCAGAAGTGTTTGGGAAGAGAGCAGCAGTGCCACATCTTAGTAGATATGGCTCTGGCCTGCTCTCTCCCTTTCATGCAACACAGTGCATCAAATTTGGTTGCTGGGCTGTGTTGTGTGAAATAATATTAATTCTGTTGCATCGTATTTCATGATTTGGCCATTACACTGCCATTATATTCACTGAGCAGGCTACCATATGGTAGACTTGACACAATCCCTTAAATCCCATTATTAACCAGAAGTCCAAGTCCAAACATGTTCGCAGTGAAACAAAGATGTCATTCTCCAGTTAGTACAATACAACGTTGAATTTTGAAGAACGTTGAGGAACGTTGTCTTGTTATCATGTCATCTCCACTTAAGCAACAGAATATGCAAATCAATCCTACTTGCTAAGCGAGGCCACGCATCCAGATGTTATTTTTGTTGTTGTTACTGCTGTCTCCTTGCTTTCGGCAGTGGTGACAGACAGAACGTGGGAAGAGTCAGGCTCTGTGCAGGACTTCTCTATTCTAGACTCCCGTCCACTGGAGGCCAGCCGCATACTTAGGATTCATTTCGACTTTCAATGTCGTTGGCCCCTCCAGCAGTCCTCTGCACCAATGACAGCACCTGCCCTAGATTCTGTGAATGTCTACCGGAGGCTTTCATGCCTGACACCGAGGCTCTGGGGTGCATGGCAAAGCGGACAGTCGCACAAGAAATTACACTTCAGGAGCCTACGTATTACATTTCCCATTTGCTGGCATAGGCAGTACTGCAATCTGTACTCCGTACCAATGAGTGCTGTATACTTGGCTCTGAGTCAGGGAATCACACACTGCCAAGACTGGTTTGTTGCAGCCCTGGACAGAAATGGAGAACACATGCAGTGGTGCGAAGGAGTCCCTGCTCGGTCCATGCCTGTTGTTTTTCTGTTTTTATACTTTAGTCATTATAAAAAGAAAACTATGAGATTTAATGATATAATGATATCTGTATTTTAGAGGCTACTCTGCCAGAATGCCCACTGGCTTATCTATGAACCCGGGTAAAAGATTTGATAAATTATACTCAAGCATGTATTTAATCCTGTATGGATCAGTTTACATGAATAGCTTAAAAATCACCACAGTGTTTTATTTTATTTGCTCCCAAAAAAAAACATTTATGTTTCCACCCTTGTGGTAGCGTCCTGATGAAGACCCCGGCTGCTATGCATGAAGACTAACTTTGACACCTTTGAATAGTTGTCAGACAAATATTCTCAATGCATAAAATTAGGCATCATTAAATATTATACTTCTATTGACGATTAAATAGAGGGAGACAGCAGTGTTTAAACTTTAGCCTGTTATTTCTTTGGATGGAAAATGGGTCATGAATATGAAGTGTACATCATCAATGTGAATTGCAAGTTGAAGTGTTTATGCAGGAGAACAGAAGCTGGTTTAGTCAACATTTTGTAATTACTCTTGCTATGCTCATCATAACGTTATTCACAAAGTAAAGTGATATTCTAATTACATGATCATATTAAGGGCTCTAGCTCATCTGGGATACCTACTATTTCACATTAATACCCAGAATCATGGACTTCTCACAGAGCCCTATGCCCCTTACGTATTGTTCTATTGCTGCTACCGCTGATACATTTGGATGTTTGAAATATAATAATAATTCCCGAAGTGCAGCTGATAAATGCTCATAAAAGAGCAGCATGATTACATACATGATTTATAATACAAAAAATGAATTACCAATCTACGTCCTTCTAGTGCCCAGTGAAGGCCTCCTGGTAAGTGCTCGCCAGGAAAGAAGACTAGTCTCTGATGCTCATACCAGTTGTTTCTAATGTAGTTGGTCGTTATCACTGTAAAATACAAACACTCCTGAGCTATCTTTCCTGACTTAAAATACTGCCTCGTTATGTATGGGAAGACGTACCCCAAACCAGATCTTTGTCTCACTTTCATTCCGCTACATTCAAACATTTCAGTATTGAAGTGGACTCTGGAATGTATTTCCTATTGTCTGGCTCTTTTGCTACCTGTTTTCTTTATCTTACTTTGGGGGATATTCTCAAGAACGTGCAATAAACATCACCAAAATAGGTTAACGCAAGTTTACATATCGCCGTCTATCGCGGGAAAATAACCCTGTGTTAACGTGGCATTCACAACACGGCTGTAACATCCGATAGTACCCCGATAACGCGTCAAATGTCCGCGATAACACTACCGGGACGGCGATGAAAATCCAAACCTGGACGCGAAAAAAGTTGCGATGGGCCCAACCGCGATAAGACAATCAGCGAAAAGCAGCGCCAGGCCTGCAAATCACACACGTCAGGCAGGAAAAATCACTACAAAAGCAGAAAAAAATAAACAAACAAAAACCGAACTTCAGCGAAGCACAATGGAGGCAGTCGGAGCAGGTACAGAGGACGGCCAGAACCCCACAAGCCCCACGGAGGACCAGCCTGGGACCTCGGGGACAGGGAAGGGCAAGGACAAGAAGAAGAGGAAGACAAGGTTCAGTCCACAGGAAAACAGGATCCTGATCGCTCCCCATCTTCGCAAGAAACCTCAAAACCTGGCTCTTCGACAGACCCCCTCCTTGATGGATGGAACCTGCACCCCGCCCCCCCCTAGCGCCTTGAGACCCTTACGGGTGAGTAGTCGCGCTTTAACAAACCCCTGATTGATTGATTGATCACGGAGTTGGTAGAACACCATCAACAACTGTTCGTCACCTCCACTGTGTCATTGGCAACAAAAAATGGAATATGGCAGTCCATCCTGGACAAGGTGAATGCAGTCGGAGTGCTGAGGAGGACAATGGAAGAGCTCAAGAGGTGCTGGAATGATGTGAAGCGCAAGACCAAGCTGAAACTCGGCAACAACCAGAAGGCAGCAATGCAGACTGGAGGTGGGAGTCCAGTGCCACAGGAGGAGCTGGATGAGATGGAGGAAATGGTGTCCACAGTCATCAGTGTGGAGACGGTGGCAGGAGTTGGGGCACCGGACCCTGCTCAACATGACCTGACACAACAGCAACAGGGTGAGTAACCACCAGGGACTGGGGGGACGGGGAGAGATGGGCACAATGGAACACATGCACAATCAAGTATAGCACAGTGCACACCCACAATGACTCTGGATCATGTCCCTGATCTCCTTGGCATACTGCAGCGCACATAAAAACAGCAAGTAGGCCCCGTCAACAATGTGCACAGAGGGGGCTCTCCCCACACATCACTAATCTCACAACAAACCCATGCACATGTGCTGAACCCAGCAAAGCGGCGTGTCTGTGAGCCACACTGACAATGCAAGTGACACTGCATGACGAATAGCATGGCTGCAGTCAATATATCATGACATGTTGCACGCCACTACACTGAGGTGGCTGAGTGTGAACCACATCCGTAAAGGAGCAGGTCACACTCTGACACATCCACGTGCACAAACAACCCCTGACCTCAACAACACAACTGCGGACAAACCATGCCCCAGAGTCCCAAGTCCCACCAAGAGCCCAATTTCCCTAAGAATGCAACATCTCAGCACTGTAGAAGCACAGAAGTCAAAGGCACACCGCCTGAAAGGGATAAGGGCCAGCCAAATCAGAGCTGCAGGGGCGACTCTCCCAAAATTCAGCACACACACATAACATTCAGAGCACATCAACATTGACAACAAAGTGGTATAAACTGCAACACGTTCACAACAGAACAGAGGACACAACTGGTGCCGCTTGTGTGTAGAAACTGGTCAATCACATTTGGCATAGCAGGGAAATGTGAGATGATAATGTACAAGTACAAACACACATCCGTGATGTTGTCGAAATGTCCACTGTCACGCATCAAATAGGCAGCTCCTCCCAAACAGTCACAATGTACATTGTCATGCAGTTTGTATGTAAACCTGTACAATGCGTCAACATACATGTGAACACAATGTTAAACTGCATCTCCCCATCACATTGCAGAGGGAGAACCAACACCTCCTGCAGAGCAGACCCAACAGCTCTTCACTGATGACGAAGAGGACCTCCACACCTTCGACACCGACGCCCTCCAAGAATTCATGGACAGCTACGGCACCTCACCTCCAGGAGCAGGGCAGCCCAGCTGCATCGAGGGGACCCCACCCCCTGCACAGACCACACAGCAGGAAGCACCCACCACCACGGCTGTCTCCCAGGACCCCCACGACCAACACATGGCCTTTCAACGCCCTGTGTTAGAGGTCCAGAAGAAGATGGCTGATCAGGTGCGGGTGGGGTTCGACCTCATGGTAGCCAAACTTGATGCCATACATGGGTGTCTGAGTACCATCAGGGCCCACTTACAGTCCCTAACGGACACCCACAGTCTGCTCCATGCTCTCCAACGATCCATGGCTGACATCGCTGGAGTCATGATACTGAGACAAGAACAACTGTCCAGTCAGAGTGGCTCCAGCGATGTCAGCCGGGAGTTGGGACAGATGCGGGGGCTCATGGAGAACATGGAGCGGATGACGGTGGAAAGAATGGCTGCCACGGCTGCACACAAGCAAGATGTGGCTGGGACCTTCCATGCCCTGCAGCACATCGTCATGGCATTGCTGCCTCAAAGCCTTGCGCAGATGAATGCTGCTGCTGCTTCTACATCCACATCTCCGCCCCCTGATGTGTCAGTGCCTCACAGTGTGGCATGCAATCCACCACCACCCACGTGTGAGGCACATGTGACATCAGAGGACGAAGATGCGGGTGAATCAACCTTACTGGTAAGGAGGAGGCAGTAGCATTCATCTCCACCATATGGCCTGTTTCTGCTTGGTTCTGCCATTTGCATCATCACCTTCCACTGTCCCCCGATACACTCTATGACACTCACCTTGGACCTCGACATGGACTGCCATTTTCTGTTTGGTTACCAATGACACAGCGATCAGACTACGGACTGAACTCTTCCCCTTCCAATGTACTTGTCATTCCCTGAAGGACTCTGGCTGGCCCTCCACGGGCCAATAATGTGAAGTGGGGTTTGCATGGCCCTGTACTGCTCCAGCTGCAACACTCCACTGGATGTGAATTAAACATTCAGAATCGCACAGATGTGTCATGCCTTTGATCATTCAAGTATGAGAGTATGGATGAATGTAGAGTCAGTGATTCCCCCTTACGTCCATGTTGCTCATGTCGTGGGACTTGAGTCACAGGGTGCAACAGTGCCGATTGCGGTCCGGGTGGCGTAGACACTACAACAGAGACACAAGCATCAGTTACTTCCATGTCCAGCCCAGAACTGAAGCACGCCCAGAGCCCCGGGCTCATTGTTCCTACCCCTACACTGGCCTGCCATACGCCAGGCCAGTCCACTCCGCTTACGCTCAGGGGGGGAACGACAAAGCTACATGTCCCAGGTTTTCCCTGTAGTGATCTGCTGATCACTGGTCTAGTCGTCAGCATGCCACAGACACTCCCTGAGGGCTGGTTCACACCCACACCACACCCATCCTGCACAGGCGTCACAGGACATGTGACCCTGCCAATAAAAGGGGCCTAGCATGTCACATACCCCACTGCTGGAGATGACATGATGGCATCTGCACCACGCGGCCCAATCATGAAGGGTCCATGACTTGTGGCACACTGAGTTGGTGGCACCCACTGCACTGCAGCCCGCATGGGCCTGCCGCCACGTGACGATGACTTGCGTTGCACAGGGTTAGTGGCACCCACTGCACTACGGCTGGCAGAGGCCTACCACCACGTGACGATGACTTGCATTGCACAGGGTTAGTGGCACCTGAAGAGCTGAGCGGATGTGCAGCCTGCGATGATGCGTTGGCCTCGATACGGCCTCCAGCGAATCAAGACTCAAATTGAACAGTATGCCCTGCTGGACTGCAGTGTACACACAGGCAGCAGTCAGCACACACATGACTCTGCGGTGCGGTGCCGCAGGGTGAGCTGGGGGCCTGTGGCGTGGAATCCAGCGATCGGCTGAGGAGGATGCACCGGCACGTGGTGGGCCCTCTTGGAGACACGCCAGTGGCGGCAGGTGAGCATTGAGGCACGGGTGCGCAGTGGCGGGCAGTCATCGCTGGGCAGAGGACCGGTCTGGGGACCTGGGCTGGGGTGCATCAGGTGCACAGGATCGCGCAGGCACCACCGGTCACAGCGGCGGACTCTTGGCTGGGTGGGGGGCGCAGCCCATGCTGACACGGCCTTGCATGCGATGTTCGTGATGTGCGTGGGTTGGTTTGTGACGTAGCCACCTCGTCTCCAGTGTGAATGTGCCCGTTGAAGGTGGTCGGCCACGTGTGTGTAGGCCTATGGGCAGGTTGTGGCGGAGACTGAGACACACGCAGTAGTCACTTTGGTGGTGGATTGGTGACGTGTGCATTCCCACAGTTGTGAGTTGGGGGATTGTGGAGTTGAGGTGTGTGGTGTGTTCAGTTGGTGCTTGCCGATGGGCAGTGCATTTCCATGGGGGCCATCCTCAAAGCGCTGGTTGGTGGCGGACTTGTGGACATGTGAGGATCATGCACACTGCCTGGGGTATTTGCGACGGCATTGGTGGACAGGCCACGGTGGTCCACTTTTGTATGCACAGTGATGGCATGCGTGTGGTTGCTGTTGCGGTGATTGTGTGCAGTGTCGGCAGGGGGCACAAGTCATACACGTGTGCTGTGAATTGCCCCCAACACTTGCGTGACGCCAGCTATGGCGTAGTTCCCTTGCGTGGTCTCAAGATGTTCCTGCGCAGTGTGGGTGGTGTGAGGGGCAGGGGTATCGAGCTGACACACACCGTGATGCTTTCAAGTGTGATGAGTCCTGCATGATGTGACTGTAACAACAGTTCGTGTGGTCGTTACCTTCCTCTTCATTCCTACGACGGTTACGGCCACACGTAGTTCTGTTACGGTCTTCTCATGCATGGTTTATCTGGCCTGTGAGCATTCCGGTTTGTGCAAGTGCAGTACACTGTACCAGATTAGGCATGTGACTATACGGAAGTTTGACCACTGTCACCATTTCTCCCACAGGTTTCTGAAGGCACGTTGCCCTGTTGGAGTTCCCCATTGGGAATGGAACGCGTTGGCTGAGCTTTTCGTTTTGTTGATTTATGTATTTGTAATAAAGTTCTGTTTTTCCACTACCGTTGACTACTGGACTTCATGACCTTGGGGGGAGGGTCCGGGGGGGGTGCATGCGGGTGGTGGCGGTGGGTGTTGTGGCCCTCTTGGGTCTCCGAGCTGCATGATCAGTGTCTCCATGACATCTGTTGGTCTTCAGATGTGGCTCTGGGCTGGGATCCCTTTCTACAGCAGTTGGTCGTCCTGCTTAACACCAGTAAGAGGCAGGTGTTAAATCCCTGCTGCTAACGCGCCTTATCGCCTGTTCTTGGTTCGCATCGCAGATCTGACTGGTCGTTGTGAATCTCGCAAAGTGGTGTTTTTGCGTGTTTTTGCACGGGAACGCCTACTCTGCATATCATTAGCGTTAGTTGTCGCACTCATCTGTGGCGATGTTTTTTGCGGCAGCTATCGCTGGTAAATTGGCGATATCTGCAGTTTGCACCAGCTTGAGAATAGGGCGATAAATCTATTGCCACTTTTGCGGCGCTAAAGTGCTGATAAATTGGCGATGAGTCCTTGAGAATATGCCCCTTTCTGTATTGCTGGTTCAAGCTTTGTTTAAGAACATCTGCTAACAAGTCAGTGAGGTATTATTTTACTCTGGAGACTGAGGGGAACGCTGTGGGGTATGACATTTGTGCCGGCACGGTGATTCAACACATAAATATGTGGAAAATTTGTTTTTTCCAGCTAAATTTGAGGTTTGCAGGCGATTCTGGGTAGGAAAACGTCGGGGGATCCATGCAAGCCATACCTCGCTGGACTGCCCCGGGTGTCTAGTTTTCAGAAATGTGTGGGTTTGGTAGTTTCCCAAGATGGTCGCCGAGCCCGGGGCCAAAAACCCAGGTGACCCCCCTTGCAAAACCAGGTTGTTTTGTGGTAGGTAATTTTGATGTCTCCTCAATACGTTTTGGGCCCTTGCCTGTCGCGGGTACTTAACCCACCCATGCGAGTGAGGTACCATTTGTATCAGGAGACCTGGGTAGCACTGGGTGGTAGGAAATTTATGGATCCATGCAGATTCCAGAACAGTCCCACACAGAAATTTGAGAAAAATTTGATTTTTTCAGCTAAATTTGAGGTTTGCAGGGTATTCTGGGTAGGAAAACGTTGGGGAATCCATGCAAGCCATACCTCGCTGAACTGCCCCGCGTGTCTAGTTTTCACAAATGTGTGGGTTTGGTAGTTTCCCAAGATGGCCGCCGAGCCCCGGGCCAAAAACCCAGGTGACCACCCCTTGCAAAACCAGGTTGTTTTGTGATAGGTAATTTTGATGTCTCCTCAATACGTTTTGGGCCCTTGCCTGTCGCGGGTACTTGACCCACCCATGTGAGTGAGGTACCATTTTTATCGGGAGACCCGGGGGAACGCTGGGTGGTAGGAAATTTGTGGATCCACACAGATTCCAGAACAGTCCCACACAGAAATTTGAGAAAAATTTGATTTTTTCAGCTAAATTTGAGGTCTGCAGGGAATTCTGGGAGGAAAACGTTAGGGGATCCACGCAAACCATACCTCGCTGGACTCCCTAGTCTGTCTAGTTTTCAGAAATGTGTGGGTTTAGTAGTTTCCCAAGGTGGCCACTGAGCCCAGGGCCAAAAACCCAGGTGACCCCCCCTTGCAAAACCAGGTTGTTTTGTGATAGGTAATTTTGATGTCTCCTCAATACGTTTTGGGCCCTTGCCTGTCGCGGGTACTTGACCCAACCACGCGAGTGAGGTACCATTTTTATCGGGAAACCTGGGGGAATGCTGGGTGGTAGAAAATTTGTTTCAGCCCGGTGATCCTACAACTTTCCCACACAGAACTTTGAGAAAAATTTGATTTTTTCATCAAAATTTTAGGTTTGCAGGGGATTCAGGGTAGGGAAACATTGGGGGATCCACGCAGGCCATATCTCTCTGGACTCCCCGGGGTCTCTAGTTTTCAGAAATGTGTGGTTTTGGTAGGTTTCCCTAGATGGCCACCAAGCTCTGGACCAAAAACTCATGTGACCCCCCCTTGCAAAAGCAGATCGTTTTGTGATAGGTAATTTTGATGTCTCCACAATACGTTTTGGGCCCTTGCCTGTCATGGGTACTTGACCCACTCACAAGAGTGAGGTACCATTTTTATCGGGAGACCTGGGGGAACGCTGGTGGTAGGAAATTTGTGTCAGCCCGGTGATCCTACAACTTTCCCACACAGAAATTTGAGAATTTGATTTTTTCATCAAAATTTGAGGTTTGCAGGGGTTTCTGGGTAGGGAGACGTTGGGGGATCCACGCAAGCCACACCTCCCTGGACTCCCCCTGGTCTCTAGTTTTTGGAAATGTGTGGGTTTGGTAGGTTTCCCTAGATGTCTGCCAATCCCAGGACTAAAAACGCAGATGCCCCCTATTTATCCGAATATGACCTGGTTTTGCAAGGGGGGGTCACATGAGTTTTTGGTCCCGGGCTTGGCGGACATCTAGGGAAACCTACCAAACCCACACATTTCTGAAAACTAGAGACCGGGGGGGAGTCAAGGGAGGTGTGGCTTGCGTGGATCCCCCAACGTTTCCATACCCAGAATCCCCTGCAAACCTCAAATTTTGATGAAAAAATCAACTTTTTCTCAAATTTCTGTGTGGGAAAGTTGTAGGATCACCGGGCTAACACAAATTTCCTACCACCCAGCGTGCCCCCAGGTCTCCCAATAAAAATGGTACCTCACTCTTGTGGGTGGGTAAAGAACCTGCGACAGCCAAGGGCCCAAAACCTATTGTGGAGACATCAAATTTACCTATCACAAAACGATCTGCTTTTGCAAGGGGGTCACATGACTTTTTGGTCCAGGGCTTGGCGGCCATCTAGGGAAACCTACCAAACCCACACATTTCTGAAAACTAGAGACCAGGGGGAGTCCAGGGAGGTATGGCTTGCGTGGATCCCCCAATGTTTCCCTACCCAGAATCCCCTGCAAACCTCAAATTTTGATGCAAAAATCAAATTTTTCTCAAATTTCTGTGTGGGATAGTTCTGGAATCTGCATGGATCCACAAATTTCCTACCACCCAGCGTTCCCTCAGGTCTCCCTATAAAAATGGTACCTCACTTGCGTGGGTGGGTCAAGTACCCGTGACAGGCAAGGGCCCAAAACGTATTGATGAGACATCAAAATTACCTATCACAAAGCAACCTGGTTTTGCGAGAGGTCACCTGGGTTTTGGCCCGGGCTCGGTGGCCATCTTGGGAAACCACCAAACCTACACATTTCTGAAAACTAGACACTCGAGGAGTCCAGCGAGGTATGGCTTGCGTGGGTCCCTAAAGTTTTCCTACCCAGAATCCCTGCAAACCTCAAATTTAGCTGAAAAACCACATTTTCCACATATTTATGTGTGGAATCACTGTGGCGGTACAAATGTCCTTCCCCACACTGTTCCCCTCAGTCTCCTGAGTAAAATTATACGTCACTTGTGTGGGTGGGGAAAGGGCCTGTGACTGGGAAGAGCCAAAAACTTAGGGATTAAGGGTATAGCACTGAGAATTTGAAGCGCTAAATTTTTTTAAAAATAAGTTTTTAGCCCATTCTGCATTAGACACCCATACAAGTGACGTATCATTTTACTCGGGAGACTGAGGGGGACGCTGTAGGGTAGGACATTTGTGCCGGCATGGTGATTCCACTAAAAATATGTGGAAAATGTGGTTTTTCCAGCTAAATTTGAGGTCTGCAGGGAATTCTGGGTAGGAAAACGTTGGGGGATGCACGCAAACCATACCTCGCTGGACTCCCTAGTCTGTCTAGTTTTCAGAAATGTGTGGGTTTAGTAGTTTCCCAAGGTGGCCACTGAGCCCAGGGCCAAAAACCCAGGTGACCCCCCCTTGCAAAACCAGGTTGTTTTGTGATAGGTAATTTTGATGTCTCCTCAATACGTTTTGGGCCCTTGCCTGTCGCGGGTACTTGACCCACCCACGCGAGTGAGGTACCATTTTTATCGGGATACCTGGGAAACGCTGGGTGGTAGGAAATTTGTGGATCCATGGAGATTCCTCAACTTTCCCACACAGAAATTTCAGAAATATTTAATTTTTTCATCTAAATGTGAGGTTTGCAGGGGATTCTGGGTAGGAAAACGTTGTTGGGTCCACGCAAACCATACCTGGCTGGACTCCCCCGGATGTCTAGTTTTCAGAGATGTGTGGGTTTAGTAGGTTGCCTGTTGAAAAGTGGGTTATTAGTAGGGGCAAATGTATATCTGCCACTGGCAATAAGGCCACTAACACATGATAGGACTCAGCATAGGTCTTAGAAAATTATTCCCATGCTCAACCCTTGGTAGCTTGGCTGCGAGTAGGCAGGCTTAACTTCAAAGACAGGTATGTAAAGCATTTACAAACACCAATACAGTAAATAATTAAGACACAATGAACAATAAAAATCCAACACCAATTTATAAAAATAGGAAATATCTTTATCTTTAAAATGACACCAAAACGACAAGAATCCAATGTAGGGAACCGGAGATATGAATTTTTAAAGATTTATCACTTTATTGCACTTAGAAACCTATAGCACCATATTGGGACATCTGGTCGTGCTAGACCGGCTCAAAGTCAAAGTTTCAGGCCAACCACGATGGAGCCCTGAGCGGCTTCCCCTCGCGGTAGTCCCCGGTCACAGTTTTTACCTTCGGACTTAGAAACTTTTCTGGAGCTTTTTCTCGAGGGGTCCCTCTATGCTCTTCAACTGGCCGGATTCGGTGAGGGTTCGCCGGCCTCAGATTTCTTCTACTCCCGGTCAAACCCTGGAAGTAGGACCTACGGAGCTTTCAGCGAGACGAACCTGGATGGCTTGGCCGGCTCGTGGTTGAAGGCAGGCGGCTTGGCTGACCAGGTTGAGTCGGTCCCCCTATGGAGCTTTTTTCCAAAGTTGCTCCAAAGTTCTCCAAACTCCTGGAACTTCTTCCTGAAGTTCCCCAAAGGGTCCCAAAGTGTCTCAAACTCACTCCAAGGGTCTGGAAGCTCCAAGATGGTCCTTGAAAGTTGAGTACTTCAGTTCCCACAATCCACTTGGACAAAACCCTTACAAATCCACTGGTAGTTTTCCAGGTTGCGGAGTCTTGGTGGTGATGATCCAGGTGAGCCCTGTTAACCTGTAGCTTGCAGGGAGTCCACTCTTTACTCTTTTTCACAGCAAGTTAGTCCACAGGGCTGTAGTTTCAAATGGTGCAGTCCTCAGAGGGCAGGCCTTAGCAATTGCACATCCAACTTCTCAGCAGGGCACAACGCCTTGCTTTCTTAAGTTTCAAGCAGCAGATCTGTGGGGCTCTGCCCTTCTCAGATACTTATTCCAAGTTCTCTGGGTCAAGCAGGTGGTCACTCCTGACCAATGCGGGCAGGGTAACTCCCCAAAGATATGACCACATCCTGTAGAGTGTGGCATTATTTTGTCCCAGAGTGCATCAAATCTTCCAAGTTCATAATAGCTGATTTTCCAGCAGAGAGTTAAGAGCTGGCTAAACACACCCCTAGGATGGCTATTTACATAGTCTCTCCCCCTTGCATCTGCTCATTCCTCCCTTAACCTAGCATCTGGCTTGGGGTCAAAAGTTTAGAGTTGTAAATGACACTGGTTGCTTCCCTCCCCTTTGAAGACCATGGTTTACGACTCCTCCCAATGCCCTGGCATTCCTGTGGAACAGCACAATGCCCTCCCAGAAGAGCTGGGTAACCCCAGGGCTCTTTATCACCTCTTCAAAGCGTCCTGGCTAATCCACTTAACTCTGACCAATCAGGACAGACCCCTGGAAGGCTGAATCTGGACCTACAAACAAGAAAGTCTTATAACTTCTTGTCTGTACATTTTAGGAGAAATTCAACAATATCATATTGTTGGATTTATCACTACCATTCTGGGAAGTCTTTGAATGGAAGTTCTATCATTCTCCTATCAGGAGTTATTAGTTAATAACTTCTTGCCATGTTAACCTATGTGGCATGGGATTTGCAATGGGAAAAATGACTTGGGCCATTTTTCCAGCACCAGGACTTACAAAAACATATTTTATAAGTACTCCGCCTATATCCACAGGACCCTCACCCCCTGGATCACTTTACATTTTTACTTAGGGGAGATTTTAGGGGTTCTGAATCTTTAGAAATATTGCAGATCCTCCCTCCACAGTGCTCCTAACATCAAAGTTGAATTTGGGCAGCACTTTATCACAATGTGGGGAGTGAAATGTAAAATTTCACTTAACCTAGGGCATATAGAACTCATTTTATAAGGGTCCACGTTATAAATACCTGACGCCCCACCCCTGGGACACCTAGGGGAGACCCTGGGGGTCCCTAATATGCCAAAACATTGTAGGTTATCCATTTTAAGGGCCCCAAACACCAAAGTCGAGTTTGGACACAATTTACTTTTTAAAAGCAGTCATGGAACCCAGGGCTGCTTTTAAACTGACCTCAGGCTTCAGCAGTGCACACATGCAAGTGCAGAAATGGCTGCTGGCCTGTAAACTGCCATGGCCTACTATATTCTTGGGACTGATAGGTAGTTTCAATCCCCCTGCCCTATTATGTACTAGGGTCTTATAGGGTAGGTCATGCCAATCACAGGGGTACCCCAACCCATAGTGTACCCTCGTGTATGTAGGTGTTTTCACTGTATCCTAAATGTGTCTCTTTCAGCATAGCACTGGCCCTGGGCCTGGTTAGGCAGAGCCCAGGGTCAGTCAGAGTCAGTTACCACCAGTACCAGTCAGCAAAAGGTGGGGGGGCATAGGATGACTTTGCAACATAGCCCCCCCAACAAAAGGTGATGGGTTACTAACCTACACCCTGGTAGTCCTCATCAGCTAAGTGGAAAAACCTGGAAAGTCCATCTGCATTTGCATGGCCAACCCCATGTCTGTGTTCCACTGTAAAGTCCATTCCCTGTAGGGAAATGGACCACCTTAACAGCTTGGGATTTCCCCCTCTCATCTGCATGAGCCATCTGAGAGGCCTGTGGTCAGTTTGAACACGGAAGTGAGTCCCAAACAAATATGGTCTCAACTTTTTCAGGGACCAAACCACAGCAAAAGCCTTTCTCTCAATGGCACTCCACCTCTGCTCTGTGGGAAGAAGTTTCCTGCTAATAAAGGCAACTGGCTGATCAAGGCCCTCTTCATTTAGCTGTGACAACACTGCCCCAATCCCTTGCTCTGAAGCATCTGTTTGAACCACAAATTATTTTGTGTAATCAGGGGCCAGCAGCACTGGTGCTGAACACATAGCAGCTTTCAGAGTGTCAAAAGCCTTCTGACACTCTGGGGTCCATTCCACCTTTTTGGGCCTATTCTTAGAAGTGAGTTCTGTTAGGGGCCCCACAATGGTCCCATAATTTTGAACTAACCTTCTATAATACCCTGTCAGTCCAAGGAATGCCCTGACCTGAGTCTGGGTAACAGGAGCTGTTCAATCCAAAAGAGTTTAGATTTTAGCTTGGAGAGGCTGTACATGGCCCCCACCTACCAGGTGGCCCAGGTACACCACAGAACTCTGCCCTATTTGGCACTTACTTGCCTTAATAGTCAGGCCTGCCTGCTGCATGGCCTGAAGCACTTCCCTTAGGTGGCTTAAGTGATCCCCCCCAGGTAGAACTGTATACAGCTATATCATCCAGATAAGCTGCACTGAACTGTTCCAACCCAGACAAGACCCTGTTCCAACCTTTGGAAGGTGTCAAGTGCATTCTTTAAGCCAAAGGGCATTACCTTGAACTGATAATGTCCCTCTGGTGTGGAAAATGCTGACCTCTCCTTTGCTCCATCAGTGAGGGCAATCTGCCAGTAACCTGAAGTCAAATCAAATGTACTCAGGTACTTAGCAGCCCCTAACCTGTCAATGAGCTCATCAGCTCTAGGTATAGGGTGAGCATCAGTCTTTGTGACTGCATTCAATCTTCTGTAGTCCACACAGAACCTTAACTCCTTGGGTCCCCCCTGAGGATTAGGTTTCGGTACCAGCACCACTGGACTGGCCCAGGGACTCTCAGACGGTTCAATTACCCCCAATTCCAGCCTCTTAGCAACCTCAGCTTTAATGCTGGCTCTGACATGGTCAGACAACCTGTACAGTTTACTTTTGACAGGTAAGCTGTCACCCCCAGGAACCATCAATGAGGGTTCCTGGGGGTGCCAAGGTCAACCAAATAGGTAACCTCACCCTTCTTTTCTAAAATTGGATAGGGCCCACTCCACTTGTCATGGAGGGCCCTGGGAGCCACAGGCTCCAACACCCACACCAGTTGTCCTGGAGGATACTCAGGCATAGTAGCCTTCTGATCATACCAGTGCTTCATGAGCTCCTGGCTGGCCTCCAGTTTCCTATTTGCCTTATACATGTACTCTGCCATTCTAGATCTCAGGCCTAGCACATAGTCAAGCAAATTGTCCTTTGATTCTTTAAGAGGCTTCTCTAAAGACTCTCTCAGCAGGCTCAATGGCCCCCTCACAGGGTGTCCAAACAACAACAACTCAAAGGGACTGAAACCAACCCCTTTCTGTGGCACCTCCCTGTAGACAAACAGTAAGCATGGGAGGAGAACATCCCATCTCCTCCTGAGTTTCTCTGACAACCCATTAATCATGCCCTTCAAGGTTTTGTTGAATCTCTCAACAAGACCATTTGCTTGTGGGTGATAGGAGGTGGTGAACTTGTAGTTGACACCACACTCATCCCACATCGCAGTCAGATAGCTGGACAGGAAGTTTGTGCCCCTATCTGATACCACCTCTTTTGGAAAACCCACTCTGGTGAACACACCAAGCAGTGCTCTAGCCACTGCAGGAGCATCAATGGTTCTAAGAGGGATTGCTTCAGGGTACCTAGTGGCATGGTCCACTACCACTAAGATATACCTATTCCCTGATGCAGTAGGTGGGTCCAGGGACCAACAATGTCCATCCCCACCCTTTCAAAAGGGACCCCAACCACTGGCAGTGGTATTAGGGGAGCCTTTGTCTTGCCCCCTGCCTTGCAACTGGCCTGACAGGTGACACAGGAGCTGCAAAACTCCTTTACCTTTTCAGACATATGGGGCCAGTAGAAATGGTTCACCAACCGGTTCTATGTCTTTGTCTGTCCCAAATGTCCTGCCAAGGGGATATCATGACCCAAAGTCAGGATGAACTCTCTGTACTTCTGGGGCACCACCAACCTCCTGGTGGCCCCCTCCTTGAGGTTTCTGGCCTCAGTATAAAGCAGTCCATCTTCCCAGTAGATTCTATGAAATCCACTGTCATCCCCCTCCTCTTGCTCAGAAGCAATCTGCCTCATGCTCTCAAGGGTAGGACAGTCTCGCTGACCCTTACTGAACTCCTCTCTGGAAGGTCCACCTGCTACTGTCAGTTCTGCCAAATCGGACAGCTCTGGCAGGGATGGAGTCCTTCCCTCAGAGGCTAGGTCCGCCCCATCAGGGTTAGATTCTTCCTGCACCTCTGGAGTTCCCTGGGCTGGCTCACCAGGCCCAGTACCCTTGTCCTTGGATGCTTGGCCCTTTGTTCCAGGGTCCAAGTGTCAAGCCCCTCCCTTCTGGCTAGTCTGTGACCTAGTCACCGCACATACCCACTCAGGGAGCTCCAATATTTTCATATGGAGTCCTCTCTCCACCTCTGACAACACAGAGGCTTCAAGATCATTGCCCAGTAAACACTGGACTGGAAGCACCTTTGACCCAGCTACCTTCATAGGGCCTGTCACACCTCCCCATTCCAAATCCACCACAGCCATAGGATGGAGTTTGGTAGTGCTGTCTGCATAAGTCACCTGGTGAAACTCACCAGGTAACAACCTCTCTGGAGGCACCAGCTCATCCAGGACCATAGTTACACTAGCCCCAGTGTCTCTGATAGCCTCAACCTCAGTCCCATTCACTTTAGGCCTCTGCTTGTACTTGTCCATGTTTGGAGGCAAGGGAGCAAGGGTTGCAATATTCACCCCTCCCAGGGACACTAAGGTTGCTTCCACCACCTGACTACCCCTCTCTGGGGCACCACTCTCCACCCCTACACTTACACTGGCAATCCCTGTGGATGGCCCCTTAGGGGGGAGCTTCTTGGTGCAGACAGCATCTCCCTGTTTGTGCCCTGGCTGGTTACAGTCAAAGCACTTACCCACCTTTGAGGGATCAAAGAACCTACCATTCTTTCCATGATACCCCCTCCCTTTGAATTTGGGTTGGCTTGGGGCCCCCTCCTTGTTCAGGTTTTTGTGGGTCTTTGGAGGACTCCTTCTGGTTTTGACCTGCTTTCCCTTGGGCTTTCCCTTGGGGAGGGACCTGTCCTCCTTTCTTCTGGTCACTCCCCTGGTGCTGAATGGAAACCCGGGTTCTCACCCACTCATCAGCTGCTTCCCCCAGCTCTCTGGGGTCTGTCAGCTTAGAGTCCACTAGATACTGGCGTAACTTTTCTTCTGCACAATGAGTCAAAATATGTTCTTTCAAAAACAAATTATACAATCCCTCATATGTGTCAACTTTGTTACCAACAATCCAGCCTTCCAGTGCCTTCACTGAAACGTCCACAAAGTCTACCCAAGACTTTGAACTCAATTTCTGGGTGCCTCTAAACTTCACCCTGTACTGCTCTGGAGTCAGACCAAATCTCTTGACTAAGCATGCCTTCATCTGCTGGTATGATTCTGCATCCTCTCCCTTCAGGGTCAGGAGCCTATCCCTCCCAGCTACTGGAATCAACTCCCACAGGAGTGCACCCCAATACTTAGAGTGGACCCTACTCATTCTAAGGGCCCTCTCAAAAGCTGCTAGCCACTTGTCAATGTCATCCCCCTCTGTGTACTTGGGCACTATACCCTTGGGAAGTTTGGGATCAAATCCACCCCCCCTGGACATCTCAAAATCTTCATCATTTTCACTGCCACCATTTCTTTTGAACGCCTCCTCCCTCTCCCATTTCTTCTTAGCCAATTCCAATTTCTCCTTCTCCAAGGCAATCAAAGCTAATTGAGCCTCAAGCTGTCTCTCTGCAAGGGACAGTGGTGGTTCCTGAGTAAGGGACCCTTCCCCACTCGCACCATCTGGAATGATATGGCTAACACTAGATAAAATGGAAGAGGCATCATCCTCACCCTCCTCTTGGATGAGGTTGGGGGGGACCCTCTATCCCCCCTTGACTCTCCTCAGCTATCCCAGCCCAGGCATTTAGGGATTCAAGCAACCCTGCCTTCCTAAGCTTCTTGGAAGCAGGCAGCCCCCTAAGCCTACACTGTTCCCTAAGATCAGCCATCTTGAACTGGGATAGTTTAGCCAGGTCCAGCTCCATGGTTCCCTAATTTTGGGTCACAACAACTAGGTACAACAGACTTAGAACAATTTGGAAAAATCAAAACAATGGATTACAAAACAGCTTAGTCCAAATTCCAAAAATCAAACTCAAAAGTTTAGTTCTAAGGCAATTTAGAGGATTTTTATAATCTTAATTCACTTTACTGAAAGGTGTACTTTTTAAACACAAGTCCTCATTCACACCACTGAGCACCAAATGTTGGAGAGTGGGTTATTAGTAGGGGCAAATGTATATCTGCCACTGGCAATAAGGCCACTAACACATGATAGGACTCAGCATAGGTCTTAGAAAATTATTCCCATGCTCACCTACGGAGCTTTCAGCGGGATGAACCTGGATGGCTTGGCCGGCTCGTGGTTGAAGGCAGGCGGCTTGGCTGACCAGGTTGAGTCGGTCCCCCTATGGAGCTTTTTTCCAAAGCTGCTCCAAAGTTCTCCAAACTCCTGGAACCTCTTCCTGAAGTTCCCCAAAGGGTCCCAAAGTGTCTCAAACTCACTCCAAGGGTCTGGAAGCTCCAAGATGGTCCTTGAAAGTTGAGAACTTCAGTTCCCACAATCCACTTGGACAAAACCCTTACAAATCCACTGGTAGTTTTCCAGGTTGCAGAGTCTTGGTGGTGATGATCCAGGTGAGCTCTGTTAACCTGTAGCTTGCAGGGAGTCCACTCTTTACTCTTTTTCACAGCAAGGTAGTCCACAGGGCTGTAGTTTCAGATGTTGCAGTCCTCAGAGGGCAGGCCTTAGTAATTGCACATCCAACTTCTCAGCAGGGCACAACGCCTTGCTTTCTTAAGTTTCAAGCAGCAGATCTGAGGGGCTCTGCACCTCTCAGGTACTTATTCCAAGTTTTCTGGGTCAAGCAGGAGGTCACTCCTGACCAATGAGGCCAGGGTAACTCCCCAAAGATATGACCACATCCTGTAGAGTGTGGCATTATTTTGTCCCAGAGTGCATCAAATCTTCCAAATCATAATGGCTGATTTTCCAACAGAGAGTTAAGAGCTGGCTAAACACACCCCTAGGATGGCTATTTCCATAGTCTCTCCCCCTTGCATCTGCTCATTCTTTCCTTAACCTAGCATCTGGCTTGGGGTCAAAAGTTTAGAGTTGTAAATGACACTGGTTGCTTCCCTCCCCTTTGAATACCATGGTTTACGACTCCTCCCACTGCCCCAGCATTCCTGTGGAACAGCACACTGCCCTCCCAGAAGAGCTGGGTAACCCCAGGGCTCTTTATCACCTCTTCAAAGCGGCCTGGCTAATCCACTTAACTCTGACCAATCAGGACAGATCCCTGGAAGGCTGAATCTGGACCTACAAACAAGAAAGTCTTATAACTTCTTATCTGTACATTCTAGGAGAAATTCAACAATATAATTGTTGGATTTATCACTACCATTCTGGGAAGTCTTTGAATGGAAGTTCTATCATTCTCCTATCAGGAGTTATTAGTTAATAACTTCTTGCCATGTTAATCTATGTAAAAGAAACAATTGATGGACGGAATGCTGGACAATGCAAACATTCACCCCCAGTCACAAGGATCTGGGTTAAATCCATCATTCTTTTGCTCACCACACCACCCCAGTTTGGACCCAGCCATATGCAAATCAGTCTTGACCCTGTTCCTTGTGGGAACAGTCCAGCCCGAACTGCCAAGCCAGGTCCTCCCTGGACCGGAAACAAGCATCCTAGGACCGGTTTCAGGGCATCACCCTTCTTCAGCCAGGCTAGCTTGAATCCAGTGGTGTAGTGAGCACGGGACCCACGTCTGGGCATACCCTTCCCACTTAGGGCGACAAATGCAAAAGAAACAATTGATGGACGGAATGCTGGACAATGCAAACATTCACCCCCAGTCACAAGGATCTGGGTTAAATCCATCATTCTTTTGCTCACCACACCACCCCAGTTTGGACCCAGCCATATGCAAATCAGTCTTGACCCTGTTCCTTGTGGGAACAGTCCAGCCCGAACTGCCAAGCCAGGTCCTCCCTGGACCGGAAACAAGCATCCTAGGACCGGTTTCAGGGCATCACCCTTCTTCAGCCAGGCTAGCTTGAATCCAGTGGTGTAGTGAGCACGGGACCCACGTCTGGGCATACCCTTCCCACTTAGGGCGACAAATGCAAAAGAAACAATTGATGGACGGAATG
Source organism: Calotriton arnoldi (assembly GCA_963921515.1). Classification (NCBI taxonomy): domain Eukaryota; kingdom Metazoa; phylum Chordata; class Amphibia; order Caudata; family Salamandridae; genus Calotriton; species Calotriton arnoldi. The sequence goes on along the minus strand of CAWUFW010004395.1, from coordinate 126,239 downwards.
CTGGACAATGCAAACATTCACCCCCAGTCACAAGGATCTGGGTTAAATCCATCATTCTTTTGCTCACCACACCACCCCAGTTTGGACCCAGCCATATGCAAATCAGTCTTGACCCTGTTCCTTGTGGGAACAGTCCAGCCCGAACTGCCAAGCCAGGTCCTCCCTGGACCGGAAACAAGCATCCTAGGACCGGTTTCAGGGCATCACCCTTCTTCAGCCAGGCTAGCTTGAATCCAGTGGTGTAGTGAGCACGGGACCCACGTCTGGGCATACCCTTCCCACTTAGGGCGACAAATGCAAAAGAAACAATTGATGGACGGAATGCTGGACAATGCAAACATTCACCCCCAGTCACAAGGATCTGGGTTAAATCCATCATTCTTTTGCTCACCACACCACCCCAGTTTGGACCCAGCCATATGCAAATCAGCCTTGACCCTGTTCCTTGTGGGAACAGTCCAGCTCGAACTGCCAAGCCAGGTCCTCCCTGGACCGGAAACAACCATCCTAGGACCGGTTTCAGGGCATCACCCTTCTTCAGCCAGGCTAGCTTGAATCCAGTGGTGTAGTGAGCACTGGACCCACGTCTGGGCATAACCTTCCCTCTTAGGGCGACAAATGCAAAAGAAACAATTGATGGACGGAATGCTGGACAATGCAAACATTCACCCCCAGTCACAAGGATCTGGGTTAAATCCATCATTCTTTTGCTCACCACACCACCCCAGTTTGGACCCAGCCATATGCAAATCAGTCTTGACCCTGTTCCTTGTGGGAACAGTCCAGCCCGAACTGCCAAGCCAGGTCCTCCCTGGACCGGAAACAAGCATCCTAGGACCGGTTTCAGGGCATCACCCTTCTTCAGCCAGGCTAGCTTGAATCCAGTGGTGTAGTGAGCACGGGACCCACGTCTGGGCATACCCTTCCCACTTAGGGCGACAAATGCAAAAGAAACAATTGATGGACGGAATGCTGGACAATGCAAACATTCACCCCCAGTCACAAGGATCTGGGTTAAATCCATCATTCTTTTGCTCACCACACCACCCCAGTTTGGATCCAGCCATATGCAAATCAGTCTTGACCCTGTTCCTTGTGGGAACAGTCCAGCCCGAACTGCCAAGCCAGGTCCTCCCTGGACCGGAAACAAGCATCCTAGGACCGGTTTCACGGCATTACCCTTCTTCAGCCAGGCTAGCTTGAATCCAGTGGTGTAGTGAGCACGGGACCCACGTCTGGGCATACCCTTCCCACTTAGGGCGACAAATGCAAAAGAAACAATTGATGGACGGAATGCTGGACAATGCAAACATTCACCCCAAGTCACAAGGATCTGGGTTAAATCCATCATTCTTTTGCTCACCACACCACCCCAGTTTGGACCCAGCCATATGCAAATCAGTCTTGACCCTGTTCCTTGTGGGAATAGTCCAGCCCGAACTGCCAAGCCAGGTCCTCCCTGGACCGGAAACAAGCATCCTAGGACCGGTTTCAGGGCATCACCCTTCTTCAGCCAGGCTAGCTTGAATCCAGTGGTGTAGTGAGCACGGGACCCACGTCTGGGCATACCCTTCCCACTTAGGGCGACAAATGCAAAAGAAACAATTGATGGACGGAATGCTGGACAATGCAAACATTCACCCCCAGTCACAAGGATCTGGGTTAAATCCATCATTCTTTTGCTCACCACACCACCCCAGTTTGGACCCAGCCATATGCAAATCAGTCTTGACCCTATTCCTTGTGGGAACAGTCCAGCCCGAACTGCCAAGCCAGGTCCTCCCTGGACCGGAAACAAGCATCCTAGGACCGGTTTCAGGGCATCACCCTTCTTCAGCCAGGCTAGCTTGAATCCAGTAGTGTAGTGAGCACGGGACCCACGTCTGGGCATACCCTTCCCACTTAGGGCGACAAATGCAAAAGAAACAATTGATGGACGGAATGCTGGACAATGCAAACATTCACCCCCAGTCACAAGGATCTGGGTTAAATCCATCATTCTTTTGCTCACCACACCACCCCAGTTTGGACCCAGCCATATGCAAATCAGTCTTGACCCTGTTCCTTGTGGGAACAGTCCAGCCCGAACTGCCAAGCCAGGTCCTCCCTGGACCGGAAACAAGCATCCTAGGACCGGTTTCAGGGCATCACCCTTCTTCAGCCAGGCTAGCTTGAATCCAGTGGTGTAGTGAGCACGGGACCCACGTCTGGGCATACCCTTCCCACTTAGGGCGACAAATGCAAAAGAAACAATTGATGGACGGAATGCTGGACAATGCAAACATTCACCCCCAGTCACAAGGATCTGGGTTAAATCCATCATTCTTTTGCTCACCACACCACCCCAGTTTGGATCCAGCCATATGCAAATCAGTCTTGACCCTGTTCCTTGTGGGAACAGTCCAGCCCGAACTGCCAAGCCAGGTCCTCCCTGGACCGGAAACAAGCATCCTAGGACCGGTTTCACGGCATCACCCTTCTTCAGCCAGGCTAGCTTGAATCCAGTGGTGTAGTGAGCACGGGACCCACGTCTGGTCATACCCTTCCCACTTAGGGCGACAAATGCAAAAGAAACAATTGATGGACGGAATGCTGGACAATGCAAACATTCACCCCCAGTCACAAGGATCTGGGTTAAATCCATCATTCTTTTGCTCACCACACCACCCCAGTTTGGACCCAGCCATATGCAAATCAGTCTTGACCCTGTTCCTTGTGGGAATAGTCCAGCCCGAACTGCCAAGCCAGGTCCTCCCTGGACCGGAAACAAGCATCCTAGGACCGGTTTCAGGGCATCACCCTTCTTCAGCCAGGCTAGCTTGAATCCAGTGGTGTAGTGAGCACGGGACCCACGTCTGGGCATACCCTTCCCACTTAGGGCGACAAATGCAAAAGAAACAATTGATGGACGGAATGCTGGACAATGCAAACATTCACCCCCAGTCACAAGGATCTGGGTTAAATCCATCATTCTTTTGCTCACCACACCACCCCAGTTTGGACCCAGCCATATGCAAATCAGTCTTGACCCTATTCCTTGTGGGAACAGTCCAGCCCGAACTGCCAAGCCAGGTCCTCCCTGGACCGGAAACAAGCATCCTAGGACCGGTTTCAGGGCATCACCCTTCTTCAGCCAGGCTAGCTTGAATCCAGTAGTGTAGTGAGCATGGGACCCACGTCTGGGCATACCCTTCCCACTTAGGGCGACAAATGCAAAAGAAACAATTGATGGACGGAATGCTGGACAATGCAAACATTCACCCCCAGTCACAAGGATCTGGGTTAAATCCATCATTCTTTTGCTCACCACACCACCCCAGTTTGGACCCAGCCATATGCAAATCAGTCTTGACCCTGTTCCTTGTGGGAACAGTCCAGCCCGAACTGCCAAGCCAGGTCCTCCCTGGACCGGAAACAAGCATCCTAGGACCGGTTTCAGGGCATCACCCTTCTTCAGCCAGGCTAGCTTGAATCCAGTGGTGTAGTGAGCACGGGACCCACGTCTGGGCATACCCTTCCCACTTAGGGCGACAAATGCAAAAGAAACAATTGATGGACGGAATGCTGGACAATGCAAACATTCACCCCCAGTCACAAGGATCTGGGTTAAATCCATCATTCTTTTGCTCACCACACCACCCCAGTTTGGACCCAGCCATATGCAAATCAGTCTTGACCCTGTTCCTTGTGGGAACAGTCCAGCCCGAACTGCCAAGCCAGGTCCTCCCTGGACCGGAAACAAGCATCCTAGGACCGGTTTCAGGGCATCACCTTCTTCAGCCAGGCTAGCTTGAATCCAGTGGTGTAGTGAGCACGGGACCCACGTCTGGGCATACCCTTCCCACTTAGGGCGACAAATGCAAAAGAAACAATTGATGGACGGAATGCTGGACAATGCAAACATTCACCCCCAGTCACAAGGATCTGGGTTAAATCCATCATTCTTTTGCTCACCACACCACCCCAGTTTGGACCCAGCCATATGCAAATCAGTCTTGACCCTGTTCCTTGTGGGAACAGTCCAGCCCGAACTGCCAAGCCAGGTCCTCCCTGGACCGGAAACAAGCATCCTAGGACCGGTTTCAGGGCATCACCCTTCTTCAGCCAGGCTAGCTTGAATCCAGTGGCTGGGTTCAAACTGGAATGGCATGGTGAGCAAAAAAACGATGGATTCAGGCCCAGATCTCTGTACTGGGGTGAATGTATGACATTGTTCTGCATTCTGTCCATCAATTGTTGTTTTTGCATTTGTCACCCCGAGTGGGACGGGTATGCCCAGACGTGGGTCCCGTGCTCTCCATGCCACTGGAATCAAGCTATCCTGGCTGAAGAGGGGTGAAACCCCGAAACCGGTCCTAGGATGCCTGTTTCCAGTCCAGGGAGGACCTGGCTTGGCAGTTCGGGCTGGACTGTTCCCATGAGGCACAGGGTCAAGACTGATTTGCATATGGCTGGGTTCAAACTGGAATGGCATGGTGAGCAAAAAAACGATGGATTCAGGCCCAGATCTCTGTACTGGGGTGAATGTATGACATTGTTCTGCATTCTGTCCATCAATTGTTGTTTTTGCATATGTTAATGTATGTGGCATGGGATTTGCAATTGGAAAAATGACTTGGGCCATTTTTCCAGCACCAGGACTTACAAAAACATATTTTATAAGTACTCCGCCTATATCCACAGGACCCCCACCCCCTGGATCACTTTACATTTTTACTTAGGGGATATTTTAGTGGTTCTGAATCTGTAGAAATATTGCAGATCCTCCCTCCACAGTGCTCATAGCATCAAAGTCGAATTTGGGCAGCACTTTATCACAATGTGGGGAGTGAAATGTAAAATATTACTTAACCCAGGGCATATAGAACTCATTTTATAAGGGTCCACCTTATAAATACCTGACCCCCCACCCCTGGGACACCTAGGGGAGACCCTGGGGGTTCCTAATATGCCAAAACATTGTAGGTTATCCATTTTTAAGGGCCCCAAACACCAAAGTTGAGTTTGGACACAATTTACTTTTTAAAAGCAGTCATGGAACCCAGGGCTGCTTTTAAACTGACCTCAGGCTTCAGCAGTGCACACATGCAAGTGCAGAAAAGGCTGCTGACCTGTAAACTGACATGCCCTACTATATACTAGGGACTGATAGGTAGTTTCAATCCCCCTGCCCTATTATGTACTAGGGTCTTATAGGGTAGGTCATGCCAATCACAGGGGTACCCCAACCCATAGTGTACCCTAGTGTATGTAGGTGTTTTCACTGTATCCTAAATGTGTCTCTTTCAGCATAGCACTGGCCCTGGGCCTGGTTAGGCAGAGCTCAGGGTCGGTCAGAGTCAGTTACCACCAGTACCAGTCAGCAAAAAGTTGGGGGGTGCCCAGGGCACAGGATGACTTTGCAACATTTCCCAAGATGGCCGCCGAGCTCGGGTCCGAAAACTAAGCCTGGGCGTAGTTCGCGTTGTCGCGCTACGCGAAGACGTCGGAGCGCTACGCGAGCTACGCGTAGCTTCGCGAGCGTGCGTAGCTGCTTGCCGCGCCCGTTCGCGATGCGTTTTTCTTGCTCGGGAACGCGTTGTGGTTGTTCGGGACGCTGTTTGCGTGCTCGGGGGCGCGAACTTACCCAAGCGGTCGCCTATGGGCGCGGCCATTTTGTTTTTCACTTGTCCCGCCCGTTTGCGATCCCTTATTTCCTGTTCCGGGTCGCGTATAGCGTGCTCGCAATGCGCATTCCTTGTTCGGGAACGCGTTGTATGTGTTTGCGATGTTTTTTGCGTGCTCGGGGACAAATATCGCGCGAACTTACCCACGCGGTCGCGATGGGCGCGGCCATCTTGTTTTACCACTCTATGCTATGGTTCTGGGCCTGCTTTTCTATCCTCCCTCAATCTCTGCAATCCTTAGTTTTTTACACTGTTTTTCAATTTTTCTTTATTTCTTATCTATCTCACTCTCTGCTTAAGTCTATATTTTGCATTTTTTTCTACTTTTTACTGTGTTTTTTTTACTTTTCGACTGTTTTATATAACTTTCTTCTTTAAGCTCCTACTTCTTCCCCTAACTTTATTTTTCCCTTCTAACTTTTCTTTTTCACCTCCTCCCACCCCAGAACCATGGCGAAGGGTAGCAGCAGCGGCTCAAAGGGCAAGGCGCGTGCGCCCAATCGCCGCCTGTCTTGCGGCATACTGCGCACTGCAGGGGTGCAAGCCCGCCAGCTGTTTAATGAGGCGGAGGTGGCCGCCCTTGTTTTTTTTATTCAGCGCCACCTCCCCTTGACCTTGGCGGCAGGCCAGGCTCCGGGTACCCGACCCAGGAGCGTCACCGCCGGTGGGCGAAGGTGCGTCGGGCAGTGTTTCGCTGCTCCGAGGTCCGGCGCACCCATAACCAGCTGGCCCACCGGTGGTCAGACATCCTTGACCGGGAGCAGGACCTGTTGGACCTGCTAGGTGTCGAGGTCGTGGGGCTTGGTGAGTAGCCAATATATATATAGTAGTATAAGTATTGTGATTTGTGTATACATTTTTTACAAATAACAAGAATACTGCTGCTTACATTGCAGGTAAATTACGTTTCAAAATCTTCTGTGATTGTAGGACACAGGTGCTGGGCGGTACTCTTACTTTTTGCAACTTTGCGCTCGCTTGTCATTATGTAAGAGTTTACTTTAGAGAACTTCAGTTAGGTAATGCTATTGCTAGAGAGACTGTAGTCCTTCCTTTGTCCTCCTGTCAAATAGTGGTGGATGCATTTGATACTAGGTTTAGTTACTATTAGTTGATAATTTTTGAGCGGTCTGCGTGACGCATCCTCTGTCACTGAGTGCTGCTTACCCCAGTCCTTAGAACCTTTTGTAGTTTGTTTAGTGAGTGGTACTGGTAAGCTTAGCTTAGCAGTGTCAGTCAGCTGCAGAACATCAGGCGCAACCAACCAACAATTTGGTGTATGCATTATGCACTTTATGCATGTGTCCTCCTTCTCATCTATGCATTTTTGATGTCAATAAAAATGGAAATGCAGGCTTAATGAACAATTGGCCCGCCTGGAATAGGTGGGCTAGGTCAGGTGGTACTTAGGCTTAGTTAGTGTTCTGGATTTTATTTGAATCAATCAGAATGGAACACTGAATTAGTGTTCCCAAATAAGTAGACTGTCCGTGAATCCCGCAAGGCAGTAGTTGATCGGATTAGATAGGTCAATTTTATTGCAATTTTTGTTTCCTAAAACGTTTTTTTTAGATAATTTATTTGTTTCACAGCAATCATTAATGTTTGTGTCTTTCTTTTTCTTTATTATATCTTACATGATCACTGATGTGCAGCACCCAGGGGCAAGAAGACGGGGTCCGATTCGGCGGGACAACCACCAGAGGACCGCTCCTCTACCGAGGGCCCTGCTGCTGGTCCCAGTAAGTCCTCCAGTGGTTAATATTAACAATTATATTGCCCTAACTTTTACTGCACCTTATTTTTTCATAAGTATTAATTCTGGCTCCACTCCCTAATTCTATTTTTTACAAAAGATTCTTTGATCTTGACTTGACTATCTGTTTCTAAATTCTGGTTATCCCTGCCTCTAAGTTCTAACTGCCTCTGCTATGAATGTCTGTACTCTGTACTACTAATATTAGTTTGCCCAGTTTGCATTGCCACTCTTTATTGTACGGTTTTGAATAAAACTCAGATTGACCAATACTAATAGCTCTAGCCACTGAGTCCAGTCCTTTCGGTTGTCCTCTTCTAGGCTTCTTAATCTTGAGGCTTTGACAATTACCACAAACAAAATGCCCAACCAGATATTTTGACTATTTTTGATAGGATATAGTACATACTACTTGGATTCTGCACAGCCCCATGCAGAACTATGCACAATGAAATAGGATGTTGGTGATGCGAGTTTGGAACTTGGACGTTCCTCACACCTCAGTCAGAAGTGAACCCACAATCCCCTGAACGACTAGCTATAGTGTCTCATTAGGTCCCCGAACCCCCACCCGAAGATACCCAATGATTATGATTACACAACCCAGAACATAACACCCTTTCGCTCACTCACTCGTGTAAGTCCACCACCACCACACAAAAATACCACAGAGTCTATGTGTAAGTTCAAAAGGTTTATTTTCAACTAACAAGCTCTGTATGTATGTTGTTCTATAAAATTCAGTGTACTCCAGCCAGCTCCAACAGCAAAATGCATAAGATTAAAACAATAAACAGTGTTGCAACAAGTGCATGATCATTGATGATATATAAGACAAAAGATCTGTGCGAATTCTGGGCGACTCCTCACCGTAGAACGTAGAATTACTGGTTACATGCATCATTCATAAGCTCTGCAAATCTCTGGTTCGTAGAAGGGAATCCTCTGCCTGAGAAAAATGGTGCGTGTTATATAGTATAATGCAAGCATTTCTCAGTCCTGCCCAAAAAGTGTAACATGTTACCTATGGCTAAGCAATACGGACTAACCGAACTCCATAACAAAGTGGCTTGTTTTTCGACCTCTTGTACGCAACGCTCAGACAGTAGCTGTATGTGCTCATGTGGGCTCAAAAAGGCGTCTTACTGTTACTGCGCAACAAGCTGCGAGGTAACATGCGCAAAAGACATGAAGCGGAAAATGGTTGCATGGCTCAGGCTAACTTTGCAAAGAGTAGAGTATAGTATAATAATGACCCTAGGGACCATAACACTACTAGTGTCTACTGACTGTACTCTAGTACCCGATTTGGACTATTGAATGTGATTTATAATAATATGTATGTATTAACTTTTTTTTCAATCTTGCTAATGAAAAAGAATAAATAGGGGGAGGTGTACAGGCATCTAAAAATGTGTCATGTTTTTATCTAGGCGGACTAGCAACCACCAGTGGCGGCGGGGCCAGCGGCGATTCGAGCCTTCCGGAGGGGGCAGGAGAAGATGCGGCACCTGCAGGAGCTACAGGGGGGGAGCCAGCAGCGGTGGCGGGCAGTGGTAAGTTATATTCATGACTTATTGACATTGCACTAGCTGGAAGGGTGTGTGGACTTCACTCACTGTACTGTTGTTGAGACTTATTAGGTATGAAGTTGTAGTGAACATTATACAACGGTTAAAGAAGACACCCTTTACTTAGCATGAGCAATGCAGTAGCAATAGCATTACCAGCGTGACTTGATTAACCAATGGCCTCTTATATCTGACTCCAACTCAGCTGTGAAAGTTTTATGGAGGAGACTAAAAGTCAGATCAGATGACCTTGATGGATGTGTTGAACAAAAAGGGAAAGAAGGGTTGAAGGAGGAAGGGCGGGCGAGATTTAATATGATGACTGGCAGAGAAGGATACGTTGGAAGCATGGATAGGTGGCTGATAGGAATCAGATGCATGTGTTGTTGAAGGATGGGTGGAAGGTGAAAGAAGAATGGATGCCTGCCTGGGTGGGCGACACAGTATGGGTGGATACTGTGGATAGCAAGAATCATCAGCGGTGTTTGGGTGAAACTCAAAGCCAAGGCAAGCAACGGAGTGAGTGGACGCATGCGTTGTTGTTGGTGAAACAAAGTAAGGTTGGTGGAGAGATTAAGAAGAATGATTGACATTTACTTAGAATGGATGGATGCCTGTATGTATTCATCATAGACAGCATAGGTGGAGACTGTCACGGGATGCACAGTTTTAGGGAATGTAAAAGAAACCGTGCCAGAGTAGCAAAGCCGATGTGGGGAGGGGCAGGGTGGGGGTAGTAGTAAACAATGTATTACGCGGGCAAATACAGGTAACTTTACTGTAAACATACAAATAAATAAAGCGAATTTCATTGTGCGCACTGCACCGCCAAATGCGATGCAGTGTGCGCAACAAAATTAGTTTCATTTATTTATATGTTTACTTACCTGTAATTGGCCATAATCCATAGTTTACTACCCCCATCCTGCCCCTACCCACGTCACCGCCCGGCCGAACTCCCCGAGTCCCACCACCGACCGCTACTGACCTTATGTCGTTGTCCCATATAAAAGCAACGATCATTGGATCAGATATATAATCTGCCTTTTTGTAGTAGCCAAGGCACTGTGAAATTGAGCAATTGCCGTCCAGGTAACAGAGAGAGTATGGCCAGTGCCACCCGTAATAGAAAAATACGAGCTTCCCCACCTGCAAACAGTAGTAAATCCAACTAACGTGAGTCTGCGTCATGACTCGTATGTTTGTCTTGGGTGCAAGCATAGATGACCGAGCTGGCAATGCCGGCTACAACCAGGTTATGTCATTTCGCTAAACTAGAGAAAAGAAGAACACTGGTGTACTGTGTACTGGTTGGAGTCCATAGTGCTAGAATAATGCCTGAAACTCCCACAAATGTTAGAGGCCGAGGAAGTGGGAGGATAGATAGATTATTACCACAAATGTTATGTACTGTGCTTCTTGCTAGTGCTACTGTGCCATTATGTGTTGAATTAATTTTGTGTTACTGTTTAGCTAAGAGTACTGGTTACAACAATATTTTTTTTCTTTCTTGATATAGATGGTACTCCTTCCCAAGACAAACCATCGTGGAAGGAGTTGGCAGCCAGGGCCCGGCGCCGGAAACTGGAGGCCATATGCCAGGAGTACCGGCGGCTGGTGGCTCAGGCGGAGGAGGAGGAGGCGGCAGCAGCAGCTGCAGCCTCGTCCGATGCCCCGGGCCCCAGCCAGGCCACAACTCCAGCGGTACGGCGCCGCGGTCTGGTAGCCGCCCGCCGCCGCCGCAATTCGCTAGCAGCCAGCACTGCTGTCCCCAACCCTGGATGCCACTGCAGGGCATTTCGCAGGAAGATTCTCCTCCGGATGGCACGTCTAGAGGAGCAAATGGAGGAGCGGGTCAAAATCATGGTGGACAAACACCTCAAAGCTTGCCGAATTTAACATCGAGGACCCTGTTGATTTGCCCCTTTTTATTCCTTGTTTTGGTGGGTGGGAATTGGGCGTTGGGGTTTCGGGACATTCTTTGGACTTTTTTCGTTTTGGACATTTGTTGGGGTTAGGGAGAAGGGTGGGTCAGGTGTGGGATAGTTTATTTTTGTTAGGGTAATAAATTATATTTATACTTAAACATACAATGTTAATGTTTTGTGGGGGGTTACTGTTTTACGAATTAACGTCACATTGGTTTCCTTGCTGCTGCAGGGCCGCAGCCAGTGTTTGATTTAAATAATCTGCCGACGATGATGTAACACAAACAGATAGATGCGGTACCCCTCACTGAGTTATTTGTCCTACTAGTACTGTCAGTCTCTCCTCCTAGTCCATTTATACCTCCCACCAAACTTATCTTACCTGTGATTGATGATTACGTTCGGCACAGCGATGGCTGCATGGTTTCCAGAGAGAATGTAGAAGATGCCATGGTTGTGGTGGTAGTAGTAGAGTAGACACTGGCAGTAGCATTTGCTAAAAAATTAAAAAAGAGACAGTCACTTTCCTGAGAGCGACTGTGGGAGGAGTAGTAGAACGAAGTAAAATACAGTACAGAAGAAGACTGCCAAACAAACAATATTGCAGTTGCAACTGCTAAAGTCAAATTAAACATAATGGTGGCGGGGACAGCCTAGTACAAGAAGTTACAAACTGTAGTTGTGTCGATTGAGTCACTTAACTTAACACAATCGTAATTCGTAACCTTTACTGCTGTGTGGTAGGAGTTTGATGATTAATCCAATTAATGACGGCAATTAATTATGATGTACTACTATTAGCCGGTGACGGCTTGCACATAGACTGAGCATGGGCAGGCAAGCAGAAGAAGCTCCTCGCCCTGCCTTGCAATTGAATTAGTGTTGCTTTCACCACATCTGCCCCAGCAAGCGTGTGATCAATTGGTGTACATTTTATGTAGTCACATCACACCTCAATATAAATCACAGCCCGGGGGAAGAGGGTTAGGGTTTGATGAATGGATGGGAAGGGGGGTTTGGGGAAAGGTTTGAGAATGAAAAACAGTACGCATGGACAACAAAAGCAAAGCGCAATCTTGGCAGACGACCATGATCTTATACAAAAAATCTATAAAGGGAGAAAAGGGAAATGCATGCATGATGATGAAGATAACTTGATGGTTAATGAGTAGTACTTAATAACTCCTACTAGACAATTAGACAGTACAGGGCAGCAGTATATTCTATGCAATTTGCCTTGCCTGTAATATGCCCTCAGAGACCCAAATTCCATCTTGTACTGGGCTTACTTGTAAAGATAGCAAAGACAATTAAAACACAGTTGTAGGGATCAATTAGCAAACAAACAACACACAACACACAGTCCTAATGATTGAAGAGAAAAAAGGATTCAAATTAATTAAAAGATGAATGATGAATGATACTAAAGTTACTGTATTATCATGCTCAAATTGTGGAGTGGAATCTCGTCCTTCCTCTTGGTCCTATCTTCCATGGACGCTCCGCACATCAATCTTGGTGGCCTTCCTGATGCCGATTTGTAAGGTAAATGTGAGTTGTGTCCCCCAGTATAGCAAGCACAGGGTAAAGGCCGGCCTGTAACGTCTAGATGGAAAAACAAAAGGGGTATTGAAAAATCAATGAATAAAAAAAACATCAATTACGGTGGAGTCCAAGAAGAGAAGAGAGAACACTTTCAGAGTGAGGCGGCTTGGATATATCGTGTAGATTCTGTTTACAGCATTAAGCTACAACAACAACAGGACAGAACAGGCCCACCACAGCACCAGCCCGTGACCCAACCTCCATTTACCTTAATTTTTGACATAGCCAGACAAAAGGCATACACAGCAACTTAGCATTTTCCTAATTAAGTGACAAAATCAATGCGCCGCTGTGAGTCATCACTACACTCGACTACACACCACTACATGGACATGTAGGTCTGCTGTGTTTACTTTCTTGTTGAATTGTTGTGTTTATGTTTACCTTATGCCACTTCATGAAATGCAGTTATTCCTTGAATCATCTCCGATCCAACTGAATGACTGCGTGCAAAGATAGTATGGTCATCATCATGGTGTGGTACGTGTTGTCCAACTTCAACTCAGTCTGTAGTGACTCCGATTAAGTCCATATTCCATATTAAAAAATTGCAACAGATATTGGCCTGCACCTGCAGTAGTAGGAGTACAATTTGGTTATTAAACAACAAGAAGGGAAACATTGACTGTCACTGACTTGAGTCACTTTGTAGATTAACTAGTAGAGTAGAGTTCGACTTCATGCACAACATCAACAACAAACAACAGCAATCGCTCAGAGTCTGCAAGCATCCAATGCATTCCATCATTACCTGTCTTGCTCTTCTCTTTGGCTGTCAGATCATCAGATGCCTAGTTCTGACAGTTGTTATTTTTTTTTTACGGGGCAGTGGCCTCATCATTACTCCAGTCCACATTCATTTTGAGTGTTAGTCGCTGTTTCGGTTTTCGTCTTATTCTTCTGTGGCACTTTGTCACAGTTTAAGTTGCTTCCCATGGTCAGCACTGTGATGATGGGCCGCGGCCTGGGTAGCGCTCATTGATGGTCATTTGAGTTTGCACAAATGTCAGCAAGTTTCTTCGAAGAGTCTCTTGTCTTTCTCTGCCAAGAACCTTCTGTCCTGACAGTGAGGACCTTTGGATGCCTGCTGAGGCTGTAGCCTTCGGACACTGATGAGTTTCGGCTCGAAAACAAAACGGAGGATAGCTATAGTCACGTTTCACTTCTTATGGAGGCGGGACTGGTAAAGGCAACATTTCTTGTACTAATGTCTGGCTTGATGGAAATGTACTTGTGCGAGACAGGAAGATGAAGCAGGACTCTGAAGAGTGGACAGTTAAATGCACAGACATCCAACTCCAATAGGGAAATAAAAAGAGAAGACGGTGGTGATGGATTTGTTGTGATTTGAACCAGAAAGACAGATACACAGACACATAAAGGAAGGAAGAAAGTAACAATTTGAAAGCCTAGTTGTCAGGGAAGAGGAGCTCGTCCTCAAACTCTGGTGGTTCGGACAGAAGTAGGTCCTGTAACGCACTATTTACGTCATCCAAGTCGCTCTCCTCTTCCTGCTGTGATTCACGTATTTTGTAATCCGGTGGTATAAAGTGCTGATTCATTTTGATCATGGTTAACCTCTCCACGCTTTGGGCCGAGAGACTGGTCCTTTTCGAAGTTACAATGGCACCAGCAGCACTGAAAACACGCTCAGAAGAGATACTTGCGTCAGGGGAAGCCAGATACTTTATCGCCAGCCTGCTGAGCACTGTCCATTGGCTTCTTTTCCCATACCAATACACCAATGGGTTTCGATCCATGAAGACCTCTGTTGGGTCATCCAGATAGGCCTGGACCATCCGCTCAATGTTCAGGGGTGCTCCGATGTGCTCGGCCTGTTTTGCCTTTGCATCAGCACTGGACTTACCATACCCCTGCTGTAGAAACCAATCAGTTGCACATTGTGCTGTGGATGATCCTGTTCTTGATGTTATTGTTGGTGTAGGTGACTGCTGGGAGGCAAATGCACTGCCCTCAGGCTCCGAAGTAGAACTTGACTGTGGATGCCCTGTAGTACTGGTTATGGCCTGGGGTGGGGGGCCTGTAATTAACAGCCGTTCGCTTTCGAAAATAGTGGCTTCCTTAGCTATCAAAGTTTTGTAGTTGGCAACATCCACTTCCGAAAAGGAATTACTGCCTTGCTGTTCAGAAATACTTTGTACCGTGGATCCAAAATTGTGGCACTAATGTAATGTGGTTGTGACAACATTTTATTTTTAATCCTTGTATTTTCCGATAAGCGAGCGGCTAAGGTCTCCGCCAAATGATATGCGTCTTGTTTGTCATCCACACCTGCGTACGTTTCAGACACATCCTTCAGCTGTTGCTCTAGCATGTGCAACAATGGGATAGCTTGGCCCATAGTACAGTCCTCCCTGCTGACTTCACGTGTGAAGATCTCAAAAGGAAGTAGCATCTCAGTCAGACATTTAATGAGGTCCCATTGAGCCATCTCAACGGTCATGCCTTTCACAGTAGGTTCCCCTAATCTTTGCATGACATAAGCATTGAGTGGTATGTACAGTTCAAACAGATGATCAAGCATGTAATAAGTTGAGTTCCAACGTGTTGGCACCTCCTGGATGAGCGCTTTGACTGGCATTTTATGCTCACGTTGAATGACCCTCAGCTGCTTCCGGGCTTTAAAAGAATGGTTGAAATGTGTGCATATTCTTCTGCAGGTGACCAGTAAGTTGCTGACTTTGGATTCATTTTTCAAAAAGTCTTGAACAACAATGTTAATGCAGTGTGCCAAACACGGGACCCTGAAATAGCCACCATTGCGCATGGCCAAAACTACATTACTGCCGTTGTCCGTGGCAACAAAACCAATCGTAAGCCCTCTTGGGCGCAGCCACTCAAAGACCTTGGTGTTAAACTCTTCCAAAATGTTTGCAGCAGTATGAGATTTCTCCATGGCAAACATGGCTACAGTTGCATGTTTGCGAGTGGCATGAAAAATCTCTGCAGTATCAACACCAGCAGATATCTGTTCTCTAACCCCCGCAAAACAGATCCAGTGTGCAGTGATGCACATGTAATCTGTGGCTTGGCAACTGGTCCACATGTCTGTAGTCAGGTGGATACTGTGACCAGCACTCTGCTTCAAGGCCTTTCCTAGCAATTCCAGCACGTCGTGATGTAGTGCTGGAACTGCAACTCTGGCAAAATAGTAGCGGCTGGGAACATGCCATTTTGGGCAGATGGTTGACACAAATTTCACAAAACCCACCCCTTCAACAAAAGAAAAAGGGAGAAGGTCCAGTGCTAACATTTTAGCCAGCTTCGCATTGTACAAACGTGCTATTGGGTGGTTGCGTTCGTACTGCCCCTCACCCCCAAACATGCTGATAATGGTAGGCTGCATGGTTTTCCTTTCTCTTAGGCTCAACGCACTTTTTGGTAGTGCGGACCTGGTACTTCTTGGTGTCTCCGGCTGACTCTTACTCTTGTGCCACTGAGATGTTGCTGAAGATGTGTGCAACGTTAAGACTGCACTGCTGGGGTCAGGGACACCTTGTGTACCACTACCAGAGAGAATGTCTCCCTGTCCTTCCTCTTCCACCGTGATCGGATCTTCTTCTTCTACTCCTTTATCCCCACCAACACCAATGGTTGCAGTTTTTTTTCTGCCGCGAAGGTGGTCCTCCCAGCTGATCAAGTGGTGTTTTTTCAGATGGGTCATTTGGCCTCCGGTACCATAGTTTGTACCAAGCTTACCACGACTAACAGAGGTATTACAAATGGAGCATATAGCAATGTTCTCCTCCTTTTCGCTAACTGTAAAGAAGTCCCAAACTGGGGAGCTTAACTTTGGCCTCCTGCTGGAGGTGCCACTTCCAATGCCGGATGATCTGTAGGGTGTGTGTTGAATTTGACTCTGTGCTGCTGTACCACTACCTACTCCTACAGAGGTGGTGGTTGTGCTGGATGTAGGTCGCTGCCGGGCCTTTGCTAATGCAAATATGGAAGCTGTAGGTCGTGTTGGTGTTACCTGTGGAGGTATGCGTGCTACATCCCTCGCAGCGATTTTGGATAGGGTAAGAATGTTGGTCTCCATCTCCTCGGGGCCGGGAGTGATGTTCGTGATGACTGGCTCGTCGTCATCATCATCATCTTGCTGTTCTACATCGACCTCCATAAGTGTAAGGCTTTCCGGAACCTTCCTTTTCCCTAGCTTGGTCTTGGAACGTGGCTCCCTCTCAGACTCAGTTTGTAGCTTCCAAGTGGCATCTAGATCATCAGAAGGGGGCTTGGCGAAGAACTTGATGGACTACCCCTCCTTTTCCTTGCTGGGGATTTGGAAGACAATGGATCTTCTGAATGAGTGGCTTCTTCTTCTACCTCTGCATGAGGCTCAATTTCCTGAACTGCCCCTACTTCAGGAGGAACAACAACTACTATTGTGGGCGGTGGTTGCGGCTGTTGTTGTTGACCACTTATCTGCTGTGTTTCCTCCTGCGTTGATTGGGTACTACTTTGAGATAGCGATAAGTTTATCTCAGGCTCAGCATCACTGCTTTCCACCATTAGGCTGGCTACCTCTTCCACACTCATGTGCTTGGGCCTGGGTTGGTGGGTTGGGTCCACTGATGCGGAGGTGCTGCCCCCAGCTTGCCCCCGGACACCGCTGCTGCAGGCGCAATTTTTTTTCCCCAAAAAGGTATTGGCCGGCACACCAGACTTCAGTTCTTCTTCTTCTCAATAGCAACTTTCTTGGTACTGGAGGACCTGGTACCTGCTTTCTTTGGGCCCATCTTCTTCAGATGTCAGCAGCACTCAGTTGCAGAGATGTCTGGTCAGGTCACACGTCACGTTGTGTTGTGTGTACAGCAGCAGGATGTCTGTCTGGAAGTGCAACGGGCAATGATGAGAGACACACCTCCTCCTCAGTCTTTGTGCACCTAAAAGCAAAAAAGCCAGAACATCAGTCAAACATAGCACAAATCAAACAAATAGAATATAGAACTTAGTGTGTGGTGGCCTCAATTATTAAATTTCAGAAACTCTGTGAACAACAACACACAGTCTAGCCATTTATGAGACATTGACAACAAGGCCAGGGCTTTCCTGGCTACTGTGTAGTGCTAGTGTACACTCTGGAAGAATAAGAATAGTAAAGAACAAAAACTAAAATGTACTGGAGCATGTTTGGCCTAAATTTGTGCATCACGTGGGATGTATTATATAGCAGCATCAGGGAGCTGCAGCTGGCAATGGGGATGGATTTGGAAGCAGTAAGACAAGAGGAACAATGGAAAGACACGCAGGCCTATGTGGCAAAAACAGCACACTAATAACTACCACAACAAAATGGCCCCCAGAAACATGGTGACTCACAGGCACGGCAAACAATGAACTCAAGCAGGCCTATATATGGGCAGACAAAGGATGCCTTATAAAACACACACAGCTTTAATGCAAAAACTAAAATCCACATGGCTAAAAACACTTTGGAAAGTTAGACAACCACTACAACAACACAATTATAATTACACAGTACACACGCAAAAAAGGCATTTATTTAACACACCCAAAAAGTGAAATAGTCAGACCCTCCAAAAAAAACCACATTTCGCAATTCAATTGAATCAATTCAATGCCATCCATGGCCTAAATGATGTCAAAATTCCACAGACTACACAGAAACAGTTTTATGCACCCATGGTGACTACCTCTGGGCCTACTGGCATACTGGGCCGCAAGCTTGGAGGCCTATGGCAAAAGCACAGTGGCTGGCTTTACAAAATGGCCACCACCCACATGGCCAGGCCACCCAAAATAACAAAAAAGTGAAGACAAAGGACAGGACCAGGCAGTTGGAGACTCTGGGCAACTTGCTACCTCTTGAAAAAAATTGTAAAACAAAAAAAAGTGACTCCTTGCTCACCAAACTACATCTAAATGACGACCTGAGGAGTTTTTTGTGCAAAATGAACTAAATCAACATTTTCGAGAAGGTTTTATGATGCTCGAGAGATATTCTTCGCCAGATTGTAAATTCTGCGTGTTCGGCATCGCGATCGTCACAAAAAGTCGTTATCGCGCGCGCGAAAACGTACATTGAGCGCGCAAAGAAGATAAAAGTGTAAGTCCGCGTTGTCGCGCAGTGCGGACTTGCCCAAAGTCCGCGAGCTGAACGCCCAGGGTTACCTACTGGCTGAAAAGGCCTATTTATTTAACAAACACCCAAAAAAATAAAATACCACCCCAAAACCCACATTTTGCAAATCAATCCAATGCCATCCATGGCCTAAATTATGTTACAATTCAACAGACAACACAGAAACAGTTTTTATGCACCCATGAGGATGACTACCTCCGGGCCTACTGGCACACTAGGCCGCAAGCTTGGAGGCCTATGGCAAAAGCACAGTGGCTGTTCACACAAAATGGCCGCCAACACATGGCCAGGCCACCCAGAAGAACAAGAAAAGGAACACAAGACAGACAATGCAGGCCTATGGCAAAAGCACAATGCCTGGCTTTACAAAATGGCCGCCACCCACATGGCCAGGCCACCCAAAATAACAAAAAAGTGAAGACAAAGGACAGGACCAGGCAGTTGGAGACTCTGGGCAACTTGCTACCTCTTGAAAAAAATTGTAAAACAAAAAAAAGTGACTCCTTGCTCACCAAACTACATCTAAATGACAACCTGAGGAGTTTTTTGTGCAAAATTAACTAAATCAACATTTTCGAGAAGGTTTTATGATGCTCGAGAGATATTCTTCGCCAGATTGTAAATTCTGCGTGTTCGGCATCGCGATCGTCACAAAAAGTCGTTATTGCGCGCGCGAAAACGTACATTGAGCGCACGAAGAAGATAAAAAGTGTAAGTCCGCGTTGTCGCGCAGTGCGGACTTGCCCAAAGTCCGCGAGCTGAACGCCCAGGGTTACCTACTGGCTGAAAAGGCCTATTTATTTAACAAACACCCAAAAAAATAAAATACCACCCCAAAACCCACATTTTGCAAATCAATCCAATGCCATCCATGGCCTAAATTATGTTACAATTCAACAGACAACACAGAAACAGTTTTTATGCACCCATGAGGATGACTACCTCCGGGCCTACTGGCACACTAGGCCGCAAGCTTGGAGGCCTATGGCAAAAGCACAGTGGCTGTTCACACAAAATGGCCGCCAACACATGGCCAGGCCACCCAGAACAACAAGAAAAGGAACACAAGACAGACAATGCAGGCCTATGGCAAAAGCACAATGCCTGGCTTTACAAAATGGCCGCCACCCACATGGCCAGGCCACCCAAAATAACAAAAAAGTGAAGACAAAGGACAGGACCAGGCAGTTGGAGACTCTGGGCAACTTGCTACCTCTTGAAAAAAATTGTAAAACAAAAAAAAAGTGACTCCTTGCTCACCAAACTACATCTAAATGACAACCTGAGGAGTTTTTTGTGCAAAATGAACTAAATCAACATTTTCGAGAAGGTTTTATGATGCTCGAGAGATATTCTTCGCCAGATTGTAAATTCTGCGTGTTCGGCATCGCGATCGTCACAAAAAGTCGTTATCGCGCGCGCGAAAACGTACATTGAGCGCGCGAAGAAGATAAAAAGTGTAAGTCCGCGTTGTCGCGCAGTGCGGACTTGCCCAAAGTCCGCGAGCTGAACGCCCAGGGTTACCTACTGGCTGAAAAGGCCTATTTATTTAACAAACACCCAAAAAAATAAAATACCACCCCAAAACCCACATTTTGCAAATCAATCCAATGCCATCCATGGCCTAAATTATGTTACAATTCAACAGACAACACAGAAACAGTTTTTATGCACCCATGAGGATGACTACCTCCGGGCCTACTGGCACACTAGGCCGCAAGCTTGGAGGCCTATGGCAAAAGCACAGTGGCTGTTCACACAAAATGGCCGCCAACACATGGCCAGGCCACCCAGAAGAACAAGAAAAGGAACACAAGACAGACAATGCAGGCCTATGGCAAAAGCACAATGCCTGGCTTTACAAAATGGCCGCCACCCACATGGCCAGGCCACCCAAAATAACAAAAAAGTGAAGACAAAGGACAGGACCAGGCAGTTGGAGACTCTGGGCAACTTGCTACCTCTTGAAAAAAATTGTAAAACAAAAAAAAAGTGACTCCTGGCTCACCAAACTACATCTAAATGACAACCTGAGGAGTTTTTTGTGCAAAATTAACTAAATCAACATTTTCGAGAAGGTTTTATGATGCTCGAGAGATATTCTTCGCCAGATTGTAAATTCTGCGTGTTCGGCATCGCGATCGTCACAAAAAGTCATTATCGCGCGGCGAAAACGTACATTGAGCGCGCGAAGAAGATAAAAAGTGTAAGTCCGCGTTGTCGCGCAGTGCGGACTTGCCCAAAGTCCGCGAGCTGAACGCCCAGGGTTACCTACTGGCTGAAAAGAGCCTATTTATTTAACAAACACCCAAAAAATGAAATACACCCCAAAAACCACTTTTACCAATTCAAACCAATGCCATCCATGGATGCCCGGCCTACATGATGTTTAAACTTTAAATTCAACAGACACCACAGAAACATGCACCCATGGGTACCTCTGGCTCTAGTCCGGGCCTACTGGCTGAAATTCCAATCAAAGAAAAACAACTAGGCCCCTGCCGAAACTACAGGCCACAACAATACATTTTAAAAACTATGGAAATCCCCCCAAAAAATGTAGGTACAAACAAGCCCCAATCAAACAAACAAGTACACCAATTCTCCAACTTACTTGTAAAATCTCAAATCCAAGAGTCCTCAAATCCAATCCAATGATATGATGCAGCAGACAGACACAAAAAGTGATCCTTCCAGCTCCAAATCCAAATGAAAGTGAACAGCACATGGACAAAACACTGGGAGGAGCCTGCTGGACAGGAACAGGAAGTTTGAGAATCAGGGGCACTTCCTTCCTCTTGGAAAAAAAGAAAAAGGACTCCTTGCTCACCAAACTACATCTCTAAATGACAACCTGAGGAGTTTTTTGTGCAAAATGAACTAATTCATCATTTTCGAGAAGGTTTTATGATGCTCGAGATATATTCTTCGCCAGATTGTAGTTTCTTCGTGTTCGGGATCGCGATCTTACCAACACTGCCGCCGGAAGTCAGATTGCGCGTCCGAATGACGTGTTCGCGTTCGCACACTCTCGCGGGATCGTGCGGCCGGATTCCAAATCTCGTGGCACCCGCGAACGGATAGGAAGTTGCGTCGGCGAACGCAGATTCACGGTAGGTCGTTACAGCGCGCGCGAGAACGTATATTGAGCGCGCGAAGAAGAAAAACAGCTACGCTACGCCGCAAATTGCGTAGTGCACGGTAACTTCGCGTTCTACGCGAATCGCGAAGTTACAGTAATTTCGCAAATTCCGCGAACGTAGCGTAGTTCACCGCCCAGGGTTACTGAAAACCCAGTTGACCCCCCTTGCAAAACCAGGTTGTTTTATGATAGGAAATTTTGATGTCTCCTCAATACGTTTTTGGCCCTTGCCTGTTGCAGCCACTAGGCCTACCCACACAAGTGAGGTACCATTTTTCTCAGAAGACTTAGGGGAATGCGGGGTGGGTGGAATTTTGTGGATCCATGCAGATTCCAGAACTTTCCACCACAGAAATGTGAGGAAAATGTGTTTTTTTTTTACAAAGTTTGAGGTTTGCAAGGGATTCTGGGTAACAGAACCTGGTGAGAGCCTGACAAGTCACCCCATCCTGTATTCCCCTGTGTGTCTTGTTTTCATAAATGTATATGTTTGCTAGGTTTCCCTAGGAGCCAGCAGAGCTAGGGTTCAAAATCTACAGCTAGGCACTTTGCATAAAAAGGGTCCGTTTCACTGTGAAAATGTGGTGTCCACATTGCGTTTTGGGACGTTTCCTGTCACGGGCACTAGGCCTACCGACACAAGTGAGGTACCATTTTTCTTGGGAGACTTTGGGGAATGCTGGGTGGGTGGAATTGTTTGGATCCACGCAGATTCCAGAAGTTTCCACCACAGAAATGTGAGGAAAATGTGTTTTGTTTTACAAAGTTTGAGGTTTGCAAGGGATTCTGGGTAACAGAACCTGGTGAGAGCCAGAAAAGTCACCCCATCCTGGATTCCCCTGGGTGTCTAGATTTAAAAAATGTATAGGTTTTTCAGGTTTCCCTAGGTGCCGGCAGAGCTAGGGTTCAAAATCTACAGCTAGGCACTTTGCAAAAAAAGGGCCAGTTTTCACTGTAAAAATTAAGTGTGTCCACATTGCGTTTTGAGCCATTTCCTGTTGCGGGCACTAGGCCTACCCACACAAGTGAGGTACCATTTTTATCGGGAGACTTAGGGTAACACAGAATTGTAGAGCAACTGTTATTACCTATTGACTTTTGATGCATTTCTGCCTTCCAAATGAAAGACAATGTGTAAAAAAGTAGTCACTTTGAAAAATGTCCTATAATTCTCATGCTAGTATGGGTACTCACAATTTTGGAAATGTGCAAATAGCTGCTGTTTCTAAACTCTATATTTTGTTCCAATTTCAGAAATACATAGGTGTCTTTCACCCCGATTTTTCAATGTATATATTTTCCCAAATGAATTGCTATATACCCTGGACATAATAAAAAACCTTTGCAAGATGCTGCTCAGTTATTGGCTCTGGGTTCATCGGGTTCTTGGTGAACCTACAAGTCCTATATATCCCCACAACCAGAAAGATCCAGCAAATGTAACAGTATATTGCTTTCAATCATCTGTCATAATTAGAAGAAGTTACAGGTGAAAATGTTGACACAAATGGCTGTTTTTTTCTACTCATTTTCAATTTTTCCTATTTTCAACTGTTAGTTTCTATAAAGAAACCTTGAAGGATCTACACGAATGACCCCTTGCTGAATTCAGAATTTGGTCTACTTTTCTAAAATGTATAGCTTTCCAGGATCCATCATTGCTTTCATACCCATTTCTACCATTAACTGTAAGAAGGTTGAAAGCACAAAAAGTAGCAAAAATAGGCTATGTCCCAGTAAAATGCCAAAACTGTGTAAAAAATGTTGGTTTTCTGACAAAAGTCTGTCAGTCCCTGAAAGCTGGTAAAATGGTGATTTCAGCCCCACAAACCCTTTGTTGATACCATTTGCATGGAAAAAACAGACGCTTTCATTTGCAGCACTTTTTTCCCATTTAAAAAAAAAAAATGTAGCTGTATTTTGGCTAATTTCTGGGTCCCCTCCAGGGGGATCCACAAACCCTGGGTACCTTTTGAATTCCCATGATGTTGGAAGAAAAGGACGCAAATTTGGCATGGATACCTTATGTGGTCAAAAAGTTACAGGGGCCTAAGCGCGATCTACCCCAAATAGCCAAAAAAAGGCTTAGCACAGAGGGGGAAAAGACCTAGCAGCGAAAGGGTTAAAAAAAACGGGCTGCATTTAAAAAAAAAAGAGTTTTATTTAAAAAGTAGTCACAGATATGGTGGTCTTCTGACCCCAGCAGGCCACCATCCCTGTCAGTGCTGGCCATTCCCAATGGGTCGCAAATTGTGACCTGCCTCATGAATATTGATGATATTGATGAGGCAGGTCATTTGCGACCCCATTAGGAATCGCAAACAGTGTCTGAGATACTGTTGTACATTCCATTTTGCGAGTCGCAAAACGACACAATTTGCGACTCGCAAATTGGAAGGGTCATACATCTGCCCCCATATCTTTTCAGTAGGGGTGGGTGGCAAACTCCGCTCCGCTGGCAGAGTTTGCGGAGTTTTGCAACTCTGCGCTCTGCTTAGAAAAGCGAAGTTTGGCAAAAAACTTCACCGACTGCCGGCGAACTGGAGTTTACTCGCGTGCCAGCACTCACCCCTGCCTGAGAGCAAGTTCACTACATTAAACCATCTCCACTGACGAATGCGGTGATCTGAAGGTCAGTAGTTCGCCCTGAGTGATTTAGTCCTTCATCAGAATTGCGCTTAGAAACAGTGGAGCACCACTCAGAAGCGCTGTGCAAGAATATAGCCTTAAAAACCAGTCGCTCTCAACGCTTCATTGCCTCTCATGACGTGCACTGCACATCACAGAAATCCGTTGTCCCAAAAACACAGAAAGTCAACAAAACTAGGTCATGGAAGCTCCGGCGGCGACAAGACACTTACCAATGACAGTGTACACTGCAGGCTGCAACCTCCGGCAGCCAGAGTTGCCCTCATCATGACTCAAGAGTGCGTCGCTTTCTGTTGCAATGCGACTGCAGTGCTCAGCTGAGGTGACAGAGACCAGACGCCATCAGAGCGGAGCCTGCAGAGAGAACTCGGAGTGGAAGATGGAGGAGGGCCGCTCGAGTTGGCGGAGGCTGCAGCCTGCAGTGCACACCATCATTTGTAAGTGTGTTGCCGGAGCCTAAAAGAGTGACATAGCTACACAGGGTGAAGAGGTTAATTATGTCTGTGACCTTACTCAGCCTGCTTGCAGAATTCCACATAGCACAGCAGGGTTTTTGGGTCACTTCACAGAGCTTCGTGGAACGCGACTCCACGAACTCCGCCCAGCGTACTTTTCAGCTCCTGGATGACATGCTGATATGTGTGGGATGCTCTTAAGGGGTGCCAGTTTTGAGCTAGAAACATATACAGCAGAGCATTACCACCACCCAGATGAAAGAGTATGAGAACTTAAAGATCAGTTATGAAGCCACTTCCTGGGAAAAAATGGTTTCATTTTCTTTAGAAGAGAAAACTAGTACCAGGCTAGCTTTGTTTTTTAGGCAATGTCCTCCCTGAAGGAGAGGGCTGGGTCCAGTGTGAATTGAAGTGACTCACCATTCATTGAAAGTTGGAGTTCAAAGCCATCAATCATCAGGCTGTTGAGCCTGCTTTGCATTATTCCTCGCTTGTTGTTCTTGGAAAATAACAGGAATTCGGCCTTCATTGGATTGACATTCAGGTAGGTGCAGGACATCCAGGTCTGGATGAGGAGAAGGCAGGGTTTGTGTAGTTGAATGCACGGAGCAGAGGAGACTTTCAAGTAGAGATGACTATCATCGGCATGTTGGTGAATCTTGATGCTGTTATCAGTGAGTAGATGCCCAATGGGCTGCATGTTGAGGTTGAAGATGACAGGTGACAGTATGGAACCATGAGGGACTCCACACATGAAAGGGAGTTTTTGGGCATCTGGAGGTGCCCATGTAAAAAAGCTGGTTAAAGGACATTGCCAGTGAGGTAAATTGTCAGTGAAGAAAGCGAATCCCGTTTGAGATGCCAGGTTGTGGATGAGGGTGCAATGGTTGACTGTGTCAAATCAGCAGAGAGTCCCAGCAATATCAGGAGGCAGGGTTTATTTTCATCTGTGCTCAGAAGGGTGTTACCTAAAATTTGTAAGGTTGTAGTATATATTCTGCAGCATTATTTAAAGCCAGATTGGTAGCTACTTTTTTGATGATCTTGCCAGTGAAGGATCTGTGAGGGATGGGCCAGTAGTTGGCTAGATTATCAGGGTCTAGTGTATATGTCTTTAGGAGTAGGAGGATCTGACATGATTTGAAAGCTTCTGGGAAAATGCCTTGCGTGAGGGAGGAATTGACAATTGGGAGTGGTGGTGGGAGAAATTGCCTTCAGAGACCTTTGATGAAGTGAGAGAATAAGACATAATTTTCAGAGGAAATGACTTTGAGTGAGTTGAGTATGTTGGGGAGATCTGCACACAAGAAGGTTTTGAAGGATGACCATTGTGGGATGGTACAAGAAGCAGTAAGTGTAAGAGGAGAAGCAGGCTTGGTGTTATTGATGTGCTGTCAGAACTTCAACAATTTTTCACTGAAGAGGTTTATAACATTACATTTGCATGCAGAGTGTGGGATATGTGGTCCAGACATGGAGGTGATGCAGTGCTTGACTGTCTTGAAAAGCATTCTGCTTCCATTGGTGACTTGATTGATGGTGTTGGTATAGTACTTTGCATTTGCTGACATGATGAGCTGTCTGTGTGTTGTGCGGAGGAACGTCAGCATTATGAGATCATTGTGAATTCTGTTTTTCTTCCAGCAAATAATAAAACATCAGATAAAACATTGCCTCAAACATTATCAGCAATCTCCGATATGTAGTATGAATACTGGATAGTCCAGTGAGTGATACATAGTCTTGTAATATGTATCCAGAGTGTTACATTGAGTGAATTGAAAAGTCAATACTCTTTTGGTCCCATTTTGTTTACACTGATCAATATATGCACCAATGTTACTCACCTCTTGATTACTCACAAATTGCCCTTCTTCTTTTTTAACATCTTTAACTTTTCCTTCATACAAAGAGATAGTAATTGCTTGAAAAATGAATTTTTAAGTAAGTTGTCAGTAGCTTTTGCTTTGAAACTGTGGTAACATGTAGATAGGTTTTGCATTTTCTTATCATGAACTCCTTCAGGGCAACAAATACATGTACTGCCATAAACATATTCTTCGTAGCTATTGGCTGTGTAGGTTCATGGACAGGGAGTTTACAAGAACAACTGTAAAGCAACTGATCCATTTCATTGTATAAAATACAGTTCTTATTCTTCTCTGCGACCTGCCTTTCAAGCAGCCAGCTGGCTCTGACAAGAGGCAGTCTGACTTTATACCTTAGCTGTGGCAACTGATAACAGTAGAAAAGCAATGTTTTTTTCTTATGACGATTGTATAGTGATATCACAATTAGCTAGTAATAGGAAAATTGAAGACATACTTTGTATACAGTTACTGCAGGTTTTCCAGTATTATATAAGGGATAAAGTACCTGCTGCCATACATTATGAGGATATTGCAAGTCACCAAGGAGTTCAGTAACCATATACAGGAACGAGGCTGAGTTCCTTCATAGGGCTATGGAACTCCGAGATGACTTAAAATATCCTTATAATGTATGCACAGGGGTACTTTATCCCATGTAATACCATCACCTTTCCAACAAACCACTTAAAACCTTGGTGCAAGCTCTTTCATATGAAAGAGCAAGCATATTTGCAAACATGAAGAATAAAAATAAAACCTCTAGTGCAAAGTTAAATACATCAAAAACCTGTTAGATACTTGTTGCAAATAGATATTACAAACAGTTCAATACAAATCTGTTTTTTTAAAAAGCTGCATTAGCTTAGAATGTGTAGAAACAAGCAGAATGATTCGAGTTTTCCTCTAGCTAAGGAGTGCAAAAAAATTCATGTTCTCTCTGCTTATCATTGTAAGCTATTAAAATAGAGCAGAAGATGAAAGGTAAAGGTTGGTTTGTTGTTTTAGCAGCTGCTTTGTTCTCCATGACCTGGACCAGGGCCGGACTGGCTACCGGCGTTTTGGCATGCTGCCGAGCTGGGGGCTGATTTCGTTGATGGGGACCTGCGTGTGCTGAACGAAATTCGTTTTGCTTTGTTTATTTTGTAGCACACGCAGGTCTCCATGAACGAAATTAGCCCCCACGGCAGTGACATCAGCCCCAGCTCGGCAGCATTCCAAAACGCCCGGTAGCCAGTCCGGCCCTGCCTGCCTTTCACCTTGGCAGCTGGTTCTGGCAGGAGGCGTTGTGACATCAGTACATGACTATAATAACCTTATAATAGTCGAGTTCTGACTCTTTTCTTTAAAATAGGCGACTTGGTGCGTCACAAGTTGCCGGTTATAATGAAATTAGTGACTGCCATTATAACGAGTTTACATCTGGCAAGGATGCCTTATACTAGCACTCCACCAAAATGGGCATCAGAATATTACTCCTTATTGGTCACATCAAGACTTTCCCAGCTATAACTTCTAAACTTCTCAACTCATTTGACTCAATGGTGACATCACAGGAAGTACCGTCTCATCATATGATACCCTGAAATGCCCCCAAAAATTCCCTAGAGACGAAAAAGAAAAGGTAATGAAGTTAATCCATAAACATTTTATTTTTCATCAACCCATCCTGAACCAAGTGGCAGGATGGGGCGGGCCGGCTTAGTGGCAGCAGTGGTGGCTTAGAGGCAGCACTAGTTTATAGTGCTCATGTCACTTTGGCCGGCCATCTTGAGATGGCCAGCCTGATATGAGCACTCTAAACCTCTCAACCCAGCTGCCTTAGACATCTGGGTTGAAAGCCTGCAGAAGTCTACAGTGTCCTCTGGAGCGCCGAGAGAGGCCCCTCCCTCCAATACTGCTCCTTCTCTCATGCTGGTTAATAGCATGAGAGCAGCACCAGGATTGGTTAAGTAGGTTAGCTGGGGCCCTGGACGTGGCATCAGGAAAAGAAGAGAACTGGAGCAAGGAGGACGTGACGTTTTATTTATTTTTATTTTTTTTAGCTATTTATTTTACGCACCCACCTCTCCACTGCCATAGTTGCCAGCCGCCACTGATACTATGACAAGTCATCTAACCGTTTTACTTGTTGTTCAATTACACATTGACGTGAGTAAAATGCGTCAAGGAGCTCTTTAGAAAAATAATGAATGGAGTAAAATATATTTTAACAAACTGAAATGTTGGAAAACGCCAATTTGTCAGCACTTGTAAGTGAAAAATATTTACTTTCGGCGTAGAAAGAAAAAATAACCCTGTACAGCTGACTCATTTCCTGACCTTATTTTTCTTCAACGCTAACAAGACATAGTTGAATTACTTCTTCTCAGCTCTGGAAGCTAGGAAAACAATACAGCTTCAGATACAGAAAGAAATATTGATTTTGCACAATGTGATGCCTGGAGAAGATGCTCTTTCCTAGGGCGTGCAGTTCATGTGTCCTACCTCTACACGAAGGCTGACTTTGATTGCACTTTAAATCAATCACTGCGCTCCTCATTTGCAATAAATGTCTTTAGGAATCTTCCTGTTTCGCTGAGCACCAGATATGCCCACAGCAATTAAAAAAATGCTAAAAGCAATCGTCCAGAAGAAAATCGCCCTTCAAATTAAAAGAGAGATCTTTCCTTTGTGCTGTGATGAGCTTCCAGCTCTGGCTCCTCCTTTAGAATTAAGAGTGTTCTTTAAAATGTTCTGAGGTGATAGCAGGTGTGCCTTTTATTGCTGAAATATCGGAGGTTCAAATTATTTCATTCAAGATTAGTGACTTTTTTTAGAAAGTGCACGTTTATCTTAAGGGTTATGTTAATCTAGCTGGCCCTTGGCACGTGTCCCATCTGCTACAGCAGATGCCGCATTCCAACATGAATACTAAACACATTTTGAAGGGAATTTACATAATTGCAAGAAACGTTCCCAAAATGAGAAGATGATACTTTTCGTCATTGGGAGTATTCTCTGTACACATCTCGAAGAACTGAAATAGATTGCTAACAAAAAGTATTATTTGGATAATCATTTGCTGAACGAGACATTTTAAATACTTCTGTGAAACAAAGCCTCGTTCAAAATATTAAGGGGCATATTATGTGCTTAGCGACAAATTTCCTATCGCAGGCTATCTCTGGAATTTATCGCCCTGGTAGCGTGTTATTAACAACGCGTTTCTCCAGGGCGATAAAAATTCCAGAGATAGAAGGTTATCGCCATTTTGCAGGGAACATCGCTGGTTTTCCAGCCATGTTCCCTGCAAAGCGGCGATAACCTTGCTGATACTGACCCTGTGGTCGTATCAGCATAATCCACCCCTATGTCAAACATAGGTATGTCAGGATTTTAGCAGACGTTAGATTTTGGCAAAAACGGCCGTTTTCACCAAAATCTAACGTATGCTAAAATCCTGTGGAGCTACCTTGTAAATATCGCGATGTGAACATCAGCGATATTTGCAAAGTAGTCCATCCGAGGTACGCCCAGTGACGAACACTTTGCATCTCATTAGAGATGCAAAGGGAGGCGTTGGGAAAAAGGGTGCTAACATGCGATTATGCATGTTTGCACCCTCTTGTAAATAGGGCGATAGTTTTATCTCCGCTTTTTTGGCTTTTTAAGCCAAAAAAGCGGAGATAAAGCCCTTGTAGATATGCCCCTAAAATCGTGGGGCATATTACCAAGGAATAGCGATAAATATCGCTAACTGCGCTTAGCGCGACTTTGGTTAACGCCGCCTATCGCTGGAAAATATCGCTGAGATAACACCCTATTAACAAGGTTTATCTCCATAGCGATATAATTTCCAGCGATAGCGGCAAAAATGTGAGAATATCGCTGGAAAAGCAGCGATATTCTCGCATTACTCGCTAAGGTGGATTCAGCATTAGAATCCACCTCCTATACTTTAAACAGGTAAGTCATCCTCACTAGCAGGTGATAAAATATAGCGATAAACGCGCTTAGCGCAAATTATTTTATCGCTTTGCCTGCCTTGCTAATAGGGGTAGTGGGATTAGCGACTGTTTTCAGTCGCTTTTAGTAGGGAACGCCTTCCTTGCATGTCATTAGCGATAATTATCGCTGACATGCAAGCGATGGAATACGCGGCCTCTAACGCCTGAAAGCTGTCGCTAACGCCTGTTAGCGACAGCTTGCTAATAGGGCGATAAAATTATCGCCGCTTTAGCGGCAAAAGTGCCGCTAAAGCGGCGATAAAGCCCTTGATAATATGCCCCCGTATTTTTAACGTTTAATTTCTTCGCCCAAGTGGCCTCATGGTTGAAAATATTAATTTACTCATAGCAGCCCGTGGCTGATTGTCACGTCTCTCTCCCTATGCCACTCCCAACTTTCTATCCACGTTAAACCACGGTGCTTTCTGACACTGGCATTTTCTCGTTCTCTCTTAAGTGTAGGGGTATATAAATGATAAATTACAAAACTTGCTAAAGGAGTCGTGCATGAGTTTCTTGGCAGCTGTGTACAATGTAAAACTCTGCCTACGCGTACAGTGACGTAGCTAGACCCTTTGCCGCCCATGGCGGTCAATGTGGCGGCCACCCAGCAGCAGCCGTATATAAGAGCGGAGGGGTTTGAGGGTGCTCGCGATTCCTGCGGCAACCGCCCCGCCACGGCTACAGGTAAGAGGGGGGGGCGCCGCCACCAAAAATCATGACGCCCAGGGCGGACCGCACCCCCCCCCCTCCTTGCTATGCCACTGTACACGTAGGACTTGGAAGGAAAGTACAGCTTCATCCCTTTAAATTAACTATCAGAGTTTATGTACCTAAAATATTTCTTAGTGTGATGAATGGTGTGGTGTCTTGGGCCCTAGGCCCACATGCTGGGTAAAGGACCACATGGACGGTTGTGCAATACTGGAACTGGCCCCAGGCACGTGCGCCGGGCCCCTTTTTATTCGCGGGGTCACCTGACCGGTGACGCCTGTGATGGGTGGGTGTTAGTGTGGGTGTAATACAGGGTGAAACACTAGAACGTGTCCAGCAGGACACTACATCCCTCCCAAACTTTAATGAAAAGAAACAAACAAAAGTCCAACCTATAGGTAAACAAATAAACAATACACAGCACCAAGTGAGTCTCTTCAGGCCATCTGCCAGGCAGCGCTGGACCTTTGGACCGCATGGTCAGGATGCTTTAGTCCGCCTTGGCGATGTATTTCAGACCGGCCTGGTCTCGCGGTGTTGGAGTCTATTTACAAAGTTCAAAATAGCGGTGCATCTGGAGCAGTGGTGGAGTCCACTTTAGAGATCTTGCAGGCGCTCAGGTTCCGGTGGATGACAAATCTACAGCCATTGAGGAGACTCTTGGTGGATGATGCCTTTCTGTGGAGGCGACGTACTTGATGATCTTTCCAGTTCCCGATAGCCAAGCAGCTTCAGACTTGTCTCTCCTGCCTGGACTCCCCTCTCACAGGAGTTTCCTGGAGCGCCTTCCTGTCGGGCTGCCATGGGACTGTGTGGACTGTGAGGGCTTCGTGTAGGCCGCGCGAAGGCGTCGCTGAGGAACTGCCAACAGGACCACAGCCAAGTCGCTCATGTAGCTGCACAGGGTGGTGTCTCAGTCTGGGTGTTCTCGCCGCCAGGACTCGGGTTCTATGCCTTCCTCAGATGGTCTTTGGGTGACCAGTCTTCATCTGTGACCTCCATGCTTCCCGGTGCCAGTCGTGGAGCTGCTGCAGACTCATCTCTCCAGTTTGGATTCCCCTCTCACAGGAACTTCATTGAGGCCCTTGCCCCTGGATTGCCACATGACCGGGTGGGCTATGCAGGCCTTTCGTAGGCCGCGCTGAGGGGTCGCTGCGGAACTCCCAACAGGGCCACGGCCAAGCCTCGTGTAACCCCAAGGGTGGATGGTCCAATGGTCTGGCATGCTCTTCTTCAGCAGGCTTCAGGTTTACGGGGGCACACAGAGGATTCCTGGGTGGCTAGCGTCCCACAGCACCAGAAATGCCTCGTTGAACTCCGGCTGTCTCAAGTGGTTGGATCCACTCTGGTGGTACGATGCTCCTTTGATGTTCTTGGTGATGATGCACCTGGGTGATGGACATGATGATATTTATTTCAGTTGGGCAACAGGGGGTGATCTCTTGCTGGAGGTGATCTTGTGAATTGAGGAGGACTGGAGGGACTTCGTGGCCACTTGCAGTTGTCTTCCAGCAGGTGCACTTGCTAGGCGTGGTGCTATCGATGCCAAGCAGCCGGTGACAAATGAGAGGACGGTCGAACTGCGAAGCGTGGGGCCTGGACGCAGATCGCGCTTGCTAGCGGCTTACGGTTGGTCCTCCCTCGAAGCTGTCTCCAGTGACGTTTCTGCACCCCGGTGCCTGGCTTGTGCTGATGAACACCTTCTCCATTGCTGGCACGAGTCCTCTATCCTGTCACTCTTCTCCTTTCCTTCTTGCGCCCCTGCGGTGGTTGTTTGCCCTGTAGCGTCGTGCCACTCTCCTTTCCTTCTTCGCGGAGTGGCATCCTGCCAGGCTCTTCTCCTTCCGACCAGGTTCCTTGCTCGGATGTGGCATCCTGCCACATGTCTCATGTTTGCGCCACATGGACATCCCACTGGTCGTGTCTGGTTCTTAGGACTTTGTTCGATTTGCTGCGGACCTGTCGCAGGTCTGTCCTGTTGGTAGGACGTTTTTCTTCTCTTTGAGGACCTCTTGCAGGCCCCTTACCCTCCCCAGGGGTTTTTGCGATGCTCCTCTGCTCTTCACTCGAGGGCGTTGTGCTTGCGCCTCAAGTCTGTGCTGTTGTGGTGCTTGATCCTGCCTCCGTTCAGGCATGCTTGACAGGGTTGGTCACTTCGAGTGACGTGCTCCATGCTTGCGGTACGAATGTGGCATCTGGCCACGTGTTGCGTGTCCTTGGAGCACATGTTGCAGTGGCAGCTTGCCACGTGGAGTGTGTGACTCTCCTCTTGCCTGTCTTGGATCACTGGCGACTATCT
Source organism: Calotriton arnoldi (assembly GCA_963921515.1). NCBI lineage: Eukaryota > Metazoa > Chordata > Amphibia > Caudata > Salamandridae > Calotriton > Calotriton arnoldi. Next base: position 92,473 of record CAWUFW010004395.1, on the reverse strand, counting down.
TGAGGCAGTGTGAGGGAGGACACTGTGCTGTCTTTTGGCCCACTGCGGGGCTTCGCTGGGGCGGCGGAGATGTGGAGGCACTGTGCTGTCTTTAGCATTCCTGCCCTTCAGGGAGGTCTCTCTCTCCTGGGCTGCTGCCCATGCTTTCAGGTTTGATGGTGCGGCCCTGTGCGCGCCTCTGACTTTGCGTTTGCGGTTCTCCATCATGGGTGCCGTCGGCTGGCGCTTGACGGCTTTTGCGATGCTCCTCTGCTCTTCACTCGAGGGCGTTGTGCTTGCGCCTCAAGTCTGTGCTGTTGTGGCGCTGTTGTGGCATCTGGCCACGTGTTGCGTGTCCTTGGAGCACATGTTGCAGTGGCAGCTTGCCACGTGGAGTGTGTGACTCTCCTCTTGCCTGTCTTGGATCACTGGCGACTATCTTGAGGCAGTGTGAGGGAGGACACTGTGCTGTCTTTTGGCCCACTGCGGGGCTTCGCTGGTGCGGCGGAGATGTGGAGGCACTGTGCTGTCTTTAGCATTCCTGCCCTTCGGGGAGGTCTCTCTCTCCTGGGCTGCTGCCCATGCTTTCAGGTTTGATGGTGCGGCCCTCTGCGCGCCTCTGACTTTGCGTTTGCGGTTCTCCATCATGGGTGCCGTCGGCTGGCACTTGACTTGCCCTCTTCTAGCTTGTGGTGTTGTGCGCTCACCACTGGGGCATGTGGCGCACTCTTCTTGCTTGCGGTGGCAGTAGTGCACCACTGAGGGTGAGTGGTGCAATCTTCTTGCATGCAATGGCGCCAGAGCCACTAGGGGTTGCATGCTCTGTGCACATTCTTCTCGTGCTTCATGTGGGGCTTGCTGCCTTCTTAGCTGCTTGATACTTCTCTGCGCTAGGGCAGCTTTGGGCCTCTTGGCACTCTCTCAGCAGAGGTTCACAGAATCTTCTGTTTTGTGTCCACTAGGCAGTCCGCAGAGGCGAGCTGCACTCTCTTCTACTGGTCTTTTGGGTGTGGATGCCTTGACTGCCGTCTGTAGCGTCCTGTGGGGCCTCTCTTCCTTCTACTGGCTGCTGCTCGGGCACATGGCAGCTGCACGTGCAGGCACTTCTGTAAGGACATCATATTACTCACTCATGATGTACAGAAAACGACCGGTGAATCTTTCACCACCGTAGCAGTTTCCTAGTGAGCAGGGGCTGGCTCGGTGTACCACATTAACTCCGGCTGGGCTGTGCAGGCGCTGCTGCTTTAACTTTGGGGCCCTCTGCAGCCTTCCTTGACGCAGCAGGGTCATGCCGCCTGTGCAGGAGCTGTGTAAACAGGTATATGAGGAGTGTCCCTCAGAGCAGGTGTAGTCCCGGGCCTCACCTTACTCTTCTCAGCTGCGGGCCGGACGCTGTGGCCATTCGTTGGCAGCCTCTCGCCGGGCCACTGCACGGTCTTTCCTCGCGGTGCTCAGGCAGTGTGTGTGCTTTGGAAACTTGTTCTCCTGGGCGGATTACCCTTTTGAACATGTTAGAGGCATGTGCCTGATGCCCGCGTTCCCCTTCCAGGTCAAGTCAGAGCCCACCGAGGATCAGTTCAGCAGTGGGACTCGTGCGAGGGCCAATGTGGGGACAGCACCTTCCTGCCGGTGCGGCCTCTGACATCGCCTCCTTCAGGGTAAGTGCTGCCCCTTTTTCTATGCTGCAGGGAGGGTGCAGGCCAGCATGGGCAACCTGCTGGAGTACTGTGGACGGGAAGGGAGGTACGGCGGAAGGAGGACGCTTTACTGTTTACCCCAATCTGTTGCCGGTAACCCCGTACCACGTAGCTGACCAGGTCTCGCTGGAAGGCAATGGGGGCGCGCACTGCAGGCACGGCCTGTTCTTTCATGCCTCAGGGAATTTATGCGGGGCACTTGCCTGAGTTGCCTTTCTCTGCATAACCCCTCACTGTTGCCACGGCGGCCTTGCGTGGACAGGGGCGACTTCGGTAGTGCTCAAAAGTGGTGCGGACGGGTCCCTCTTCCTTGCTGGGACACAGACGCAGGTACATGTGGTTGGGCGCCTCACATGGGGCCGCACTACCAGTCGGGTATGCACGGTGCAACGCCGAGGGGCATCAGCAGGGCTGGGCTCATCAGCCGGATTAGGCTGGGTGTAAAGTTGTTTCCTTCCTACCTCAATGGCGGCAGGAGGTGCGGAGTGCCTCGGGCTGTACTCCCATTACGAGGAATGGTGAGGCAGCTGCTACCTCGCACACTGGATAAGACCCGCTCATCGCCATTGTGGTGTCTTGGGCCCTAGGCCCACATGCTGGGTAAAGGACCACACGGACACTGTTGTGCAATACTGGAACTGGCCCCGGGCACGTGCGCCCGGCCCCTTTTTATTCGTAGGGTCACCTGACAGGTGACGCCTGTGATGGGTGGATGTTAGTGTGGGTGTAATACAGGGTGAAACACTAGAACGTGTTCAGCAGGACACTACAAATGGGATGACGTCGTTATGTAGGTCATATGACTACTGGTCTACAACATCTGAGAGCTATTCACCTCAATGTTGCTATTTCCCTCATTCCTTCTAGGCGTTTGCCCGAATGGAAGCTACAGCCTGAGGGCAAAGTCTGAGCCATTTATTCTCTGTTCTTAGTTCAGGCTGTTAAGATTCAGGTGTTGGCGCTCCCGAGGACACTGTAGACTTGTGCAGGCTCTCAACCCAGATGTCTAAGGCAGCTGGGTTGAGAGGTTTAGAGTGTGCATATCAGGCTGGCCATCTCAAGATGGCCGGCCAAAGTGACATGCGCACTATAAACTAGTGCACAGGCAGCCCACCACTGCTGCCACTAAGCTGGCCCCACCCCATCCTGCCACTCAGTTCAGGATGGGTTGATGACAAATAAAATGTTAATGGATTAACTTCATTACCTTTTCTTTTTCGTCTCTAGGGCCTTTTTGGGGACATTTCAGGGTATCATATGACGAGACGGTATTTCCTGTGATGTCACCATTGAGTCAAAGTTCATTTTGATGTGTTCTGTTGATGTTGTCATTATGGCAGTCAATGGTGTTCAAACATAAAAAAGCCCTAACTCTTTTTGATCACAAAATGTTGGCAAGTATGTTTTAAACATGGGCCACCATTCAGTCAAAAGGCACGTTTGTCCTTTTCACTAATTAAGCTTCGCTCGGCTATGTTCTTCCCTGTTGATATAATGACTGTCACAAGGATCGCAGAAACTGAGCCAGGGTAACAAAGGGCAAGCCAGGAGTCGCAATCACAAACCCTGGTGATGTATAATTGAAATTCATGGCTGCCTGTGTAGTTGCCACTTTTAACAAGAGCGAGCATGTGTGTGTGTGAGCATGTTTGTGTGTCTAGGTCAGTGTAATCTTGTTTACCCAATCTAGATCACCAGATATATGATCATGTGCTGCAGTCTGCTGTTTGCTGGCAAGGACTTAGTCACTTTATTGTCACTAAAGTTCTGCTCCTTTCACAAAGAAGCCTGTTGTTAGCATTTTACCGATGTTACACTTTGACTAATATCAATCAATCAATCAATCACGGCATTTATAGAGCGCGCTACTCACCCGGGAGGGTCTCAAGGCGCTGGGGGAGGGGGTAAGTTACTGCTCGAACAGCCAGGTCTTGAGCTGCTTCCTGAAGGCGAGATGGTCCTGGGTTCGCCGAAGGTGAGTGGGGAGGAGTTCCAGGTCTTGGCCACCAGGTAGGAGAAGGATCTTCCTCCGGCGGTGGTCTCTGCGGATGCGTGGTACGGTGGCGAGGCGTGGCTGGTTGATCGTAGCTGGCGTGTGGGCGTGTAGAAGGACATGCGGTCGTTGAGGTACTTTGGGCCCAGGTCGTGGAGGGCCTTGTGTGCGTGGGTGAGGAGTCTGAGACGTGATTCTCTTGCTGACGGGGAGCCAGTGCAGGTCTTTCAGGTGTACGGTGATGTGGCTGTGTCGGGGGATGTCCAGGATGAGTCGTGCGGAGGCGTTCTGGATGCGCTGGAGTCTCTTTTGAAGTTTGGCTGTGGTTCCGGCGTAGAGGGTGTTCCCATAGTCCAGTCGGCTGGTGACGAGTGCCTGGGTGACGGTCTTCCTGGTTTCAGTGGGGATCCATCTGAAGATCTTGCGGAGCATGCGCAGGGTGTTGAAGCATGAAGATGAGACGGCGTTGACTTGTTTGGTCATCGATAGGGAGGAGTCCAGGATGAAGCCCAGGTTGCGTGCGTGGTCCGTTGGCTTGGGTGCGGTGCCCAGGGCCGGGGGCCACCAGGAGTCGTCCCAGGCGGAGGGTGATGAGCCCAGGATGAGGACTTCCGTCTTGTCTGAGTTCAGTTTAAGGCGGCTGTTCCTCATCCAGTCGGCGACGTCTCTCATCCCGTCGTGCAGGTTGGCTCTGGCGGTAGTGGGGTCGTTGGTGAGGGAGAGGATTAGCTGGGTGTCGTCGGCGTAGGAGATGATGTTGAGGTTGTGTCGGCGTGCGATGGCTGCGAGGGGCTCATGTAGACGTTGAAGAGGGTCGGGCTGAGTGAGGATCCTTGTGGAACGCCGCAGATGACTTCGGTGGCTTCGGATCTGAACGGGGAGAGGCGGACTCTCTGGGTTCTTCCGGCGAGGAACGAGATGATCCATTCCAGTGCTTTCTCTCGGATTCCGATGTTGCTGAGGCGCTTCACTAGGGTGCGGTGGCAGACGGTGTCGAACGCCGCGGAGAGGTCCAGGAGGATGAGGGCAGCTGTTTCCCCGTTGTCGGTTAGGGTTCTGATGTCGTCGGTGGCTGCGATAAGGGCGGTCTCGGTGCTGTGGTTGGCCCGAAACCCGGACTGCGAGGGGTCGAGGATCCATTCGTCTCGAGGAAGGCGGCAAGCTGTCTGTTGACGGTCTTCTCGATGACTTTGGCCGGAAACGGGAGGAGCGAGATGGGGCGGTAGTTCTTGAGGTCGGTGGGGTCCGCCGTTGGTTTCTTAAGGAGGGCGGTAAGCTCGGCGTGCTTCCAGCTCTCCGGGAAGGTGGCGGTGCGGAAGGAGGAGTTGATGATGTCCCGGAGATGGGGTGCGATGGTGGCGTCGGCTTTGTTGAAGACGTGGTGTGGGCAGGGGTCGGTTGGTGATCCGGAGTGGATGGAGTTCATCGTGCGGGTGGTGTCTTCGGAGTTGATCGGGGTCCAGTTGCAGAGGGTGGTGGTGGCGGGCATTGGTTCGGCGGTAGGGTGCGTTGTTTGTGCGTTGAAGCTGTTGTGTATGTCGGTGATCTTGCGGTGGAAGAACGCGGAGAGTGAGTTGCAGAGGTCTTGCGAGGGTGATGTCGTTGTTTCCGGCGCTGGGGTTGGAGAACTCTTTGACGATGCTGAAAAGTTCCTTGCTGTCATGGGCGTTGTTGTCCAGTCGTTCTTTGAGTGCCGACTTCTTGGTGGCACGGATCAGCTGGTGGTGTTTGCGGGTGGCGTGCTTGAGGGCGGTCCTGTTGTCTGTGGTCTGGTCGAGTCGCCAGGTTTTCTCGAGAGTGCGGCAGTTCTTCTTGGATTCCTTGAGTTCGTTGGTGAACCAAGGGGTTTTCTTGCTTCCGGGTCTGCTGGGAGGGTTTTTAGTGGTGCGAGGTCGTCGGCGCAGGCGGTCAGCCACTTGGCGAGGTTGCTGGCTGCTTCGTTTGGGTCCGTTGTGTCGGTGGGTGTGTTCTGGCTGAGGGAGGCGGTGAGCTGCTCGGCGGTGATCTTGCTCCAGCTCCGGCGGGGAGCCTGTTGCGGGTGGTGGTGGGTCGCAGTCTTTCTGAAGCTGAAGTGGACGCAGCTGTGGTCGGTCCAGTGGAGTCCGGTGGCGTGGCTGAAGGAGATGTGCTTGCTGGACGAGAAAGACGGGGTCAAGCGTGTGGCCGGCGTAGTGGGTGGGCGTGTTCACCAGTTGCTTGAGTCCGAGGTTGGCGAGGTTGTCCAGCAGGGCGGTGGTGTTTCTGTCGTTGTTGTTCTCCAGGTGGAAGTTGAGGTCCCCTAGGAGGATGTAGTCGGCGGAGGGCATGGCGTGCGGGCTGATGAAGTCTGCGATGTCTTCGCTGAATAGTGTGCGTGGTCCCGGGGGTCTGTAGATGAGGGTGCCTCGGAGGGTGGTCTTGGGGTCAGTGTGTATCTGGAAGTGTAGGTGTTCGGCGGCGGTGAAGGTCTCGTCGGAGTTAGTCGAGATGCGGATGGTGTTCTTGTGTACGATGGCGATGCCTCCTCCCGTCTGGTTGACGCGGTCCTTCCGGGTGATCTTGTATCCATCCGGGATGGCTATGGCGATGTCAGGCGCTGAGGAGGCGTTCATCCAGGTTTCGGTGAGGAAGGCGATGTCCGGTGCTGTTGCGTCTAGGCTGACACTTGGAGGTGTAAAACACTAATACGTAGTAGATTGTAATTTCACTGCAGTTCTCCAGTTCATGTCATGTGATCACTAAGGTTAGGAGGATGTTGATTAAAATATATTTGGTGGTTAGATTATTATTCCTCAATAGATTACATTCATGGAAATTAATTAATGGCATAACTTTTATGTAAAAACAACAGATAGCATGCCTGGGTAGCTCAGTGGACTAATGCATCCACTGCTGACGTCATTGTTTGGCCTCAGAGTCAATTGCTCGAATTTTGATGGCACCTAGACAGCCTCAAATTCTTATAAGGTAAATAAAATGAATACCATTATATGCTTATGATGTGGACACAGGTCACAACAAGAAACGTTTTTTTTACTTTTAAAATGGCATGTAATTTGTGTCATATTGTGACTACAAAGAGGTCAGTATTGCACATTACATGTCAATATTCTGTAAAAAAATAATTTCTTATTATTTTCTCTTTTCCTTGGAATGTATTAGAGCAAAAAGATTAATTAATGCCTGATGTAACATCATACATAGAAAGTGCTCACAATTTTATGATTCATATGTATATACTGTTTTGTACTACATCACTATTCTTGAAGAATTAAAAGTATGCCAAATAGTACACAGATTTGCAGTATATTATAAAGGTGTCTGCATTACACTATGGAACATCATTGCCTACCCACACTATAAGACACGAAAAAAAGGAACTAACTATACAACTTAGGGGTATATTCACAAGAACGTGTGATAACTACCGCAAGAGTAGCGTAACGCAACTTTCAATATCGTAGCCTATCTCGGGAAAATAACCCCGTGTCAACGTGGAATTCACAACAAGGCGGTACCATGCGATAGTCACCAGATAACGCGTCAAATGTCAGCGTGAAAATCAATGCCACGCCGAAAAAATGCGAAACGCGAGAAATCATGCGATGAGGCCAATCGCGGTAATAAAATCTGCGAAAAGCAGCCACAGGCCCGCAAATCCCACGCGTCTGGCGGGAAATTGCACCATAAAAACCACAGAAACAACACACCAGAAACAAGCCAAAGCACGTAGCAACATGGATGCACCCTGACTCAGCGCAGAGGTCAACGCAAACCCCACAACCCCCACAGACGTCCAGCAAGGAACAACTGGGTCGGGGAAGGCCAAGGAGAAAAGGGAGAGGAAGACGGGGTGCAGACCGCAGGAAAACAAGACCAGCGTCACGGAGGTGACAAAACACTACCAGCAACTGACCCACAAGCAGACCACCTGGAATGCAGTCGGAGTGCTGAGGAGGCCAATCCAAGAGGCCAAGAGGCTCAGCCAGGGCGTGACAACCTAAACCAAGCACAAACCTGCTGCCAACAGGAAGGCAGCAACGGCGACAGGAGGTGGCAGTCCAGCACCACAGGAGGAGCTGGAGGAAACCCAGGCCACAGTCATCAGTGTGGAGCCGGTGCAAGGAGTAGGGAGTACGGACACAGCTCGACAGGACCTGACACAACAACAACAGGGTGAGGATCCAACAGGGACTGGGGGGACGGTGGGTGATGGGCACAATGGCACACATGCACAATGAGGTGTAGCACACTGCACACCCACAATTACCCAGGGACATGTCCCCCATCCCCGTGGCACACTGCAGCACACACACATAGCAATCACAGCACATACCATGACAATGTGGCACAAAGTGCAACACCCACACTGCAGAACAGGGGACACAACTGGGTCCGCCCAGGCGCAGAAACAGAACAATCACATTGGACAGAGCAGGGAACTGTGAGATGCATATCTACGGCTACAACCCCACATCAGCCATGTAGGCCAAATGTACACTGTCCCAACTCAAATAGCCACCACCGGCCAAATAGTCACAATGTACATTGTCACACAGTCTGCATGTCGACAAGAACAAGGCGCCAACACAATGCCAACATGCACCTCCCCTTCACAATGCAGAGGGACAAACAACACATCCAGCAGGTCAGAACAGACAACCCATCAGTGATGCTGGAGACGAACACCACACCTTCGACATCGACGCCCTACAACAGCCCATGGACATCCCACACAACCCACCACCAGGACCAGGACAGACAAGCTACTCAGAGGAGAACCCAGCCCCTGCAACAGACCACACAGCATGAAGCACCCGCAATCACGGCTGGCTCACAACACTTCACCCACCCACACATGGCACCCCAATGCCAGGTGTCAGAACGCCAAAAGGAGGTGGCCCAACAGGTGCAGGTGTTGCCCAACCCATGGAATGCGAACTAGAAAACATACGTGGGTGTCCAATACCCTTCAGGGACCACCACACCCCACAAAGGAGACCCACACTGCCATAGAGACACATGCAGATGCACATACCCAGTACAGAACCACGCCCAGGGGCACGCACATATCAGTCACACACCCACGTTGGCTCAGCGTATGACGGCACAGTCCACTCCCCTCACGAATTGAGTGGGTGACGACAAAGCTACATGTCCAGGTTCTAGCCTGCTGCCTGCGGTGACATGTCTGCATCCGCTGTACACAGCACAATGTAATGTCGTAGGGCCCAGGGCCCCCATGCATACAACAAGACTACAGGGACACATGCACATATCATGTTGAACTGGCTACGGGCCCGTGCGCCCGGCCCCTTTATTGGCAGGGCCACATGTACAGTGACGCCTGTGCTGGATGTGTGTGGGGTGAGTATAAGCCAGCTTGGTGCTGGCAACAACCTGAACAGTGGACACCAGTGTAATGGAAACAGAAAACACCAGCATAACAGAGTCAACTGCAGAGCAACATGGAGGGATCCGGAGTAAGGACAGAGGTCACCCAATATTCAGTCAGGAGGTTCCGTGAGTTGCAGTGCACTGAGGTAGGGGCACTAGAGAAGAGCGCGCTCATGTGACGAAATTGCTAGGTTTGTGTCCCTTCCGGTTAGTCCTGATGCACATGCTGTGGGGTGTGTTACACCTGCATCAACTTCCTCATCAACGTCCCAGGTCCCCCACACTGCCTGAGGTGACAGTTGCGTCCACAGTCCACAGCGCAATACCCAGTAATAGATCCGGGTGTGTAGCTTGACTACCACCACCAGTCTGCATTCCTACCTAGGGGCTGTTGCCTCCTGCCCTCCCATTGTCTGTGCCTTCTCCCGTCCGCACACTTGACACATCCTCCTCATCATAGTCCCAGATCTTCCCCACTGCATGGGGAGAAATTACTGCGCAACCTCACAACAGCTCAAAACTCAATCAGTAACGGACAATGGCTTGCGGTGCACTGAGTCCCTGGAGTGCTGAGCAGGGTAGCAGGCCGATGATGGCATCCACTACAGGTCTGAGCAACTCTGTAGGTCTGTCAGGACCACCCTTTCGACTCTGGCAGATGGCGGTTGGAGGTGGTCCTTGCGGTGGTGGCGTGTGCCTCCTGCGGTGATGCGACGTCCGGGCCGGTCAAGACTCAATGCCATGTGTGGGCCCTGGTGGCCCACAGTTGGGACCGGAGGAGGCGGACAGCACAGGGCCACAGACACATGGCGTTGATGACCCCAAGTCCATCGCTACAGAGGCCATTCAATGTCTCAGAAGAAGGGGTCCCAGGCCTGAGCAGCACAGAGTTAGTGGCCCCTGATGCACTGCGGCCGGCACAGGCACCCAGCCACGGGACGGTGACTTACGGTACAGTCAGATGGGCCATGCGACCTGAGCGGGTCCCCATCAATGTCCGAGGTGTATGTTGCGGAGGGTTGCGGGGGACAGTGGAAGATGTCCTCCAGGGCATGATGCGGAAGGTCTGATGTTATCTGGAAGCAGCAAATGGAGGAATGGAAAGCGCAACCCTTGTTTGCACCAACAATTCGGGATCAGCTACATGAGGATGAAAACTAGCCCCTAGTCCATAGACTCAAACGCCACCAATGTACGACCAGTGAGTGTCCATGAATGTCGGGGAACAAACTTAGTGGCACAGGTGCTGTGAGGGGATGCAGTCTGCGATGATGCCGGTACACATATGTGAACTCCAAGAATGCCAAATCAAGGCTCTGTGACCTACTGGACCACAGTGTAGGCCGGAGGCAGCGGTCAGCAGTGGCCCACAGCCACGGGTCATTGGCTCGCGAGGCACAGAGTTAGTGACACAGTGGCAGTTGTCGGTAGTGTTCAATCACCTCTGTGACACTGATCCTGTTCCCTCCAGACTGCAGCGTGTCATCCTCTTACGCCCCTCCGTGCATGCGAAGAAATGTATTCTGCCTTTTGAATTACCAAATCTGTGATCCCACTCGTGCGCAGTGTAGGCCGAGGGCAGTGGTCCGCGTAGGCCCACAGACACGTGTGGTTGTGATGCCATGCACAGACTTGTTGCCACCACATCGGAGGGTGTATAGTGAGTTGTTCTCTGCCTTAAATAATGTTCACTGCCATGGTGTAATCAAGACTCAGTTCCAAATGTGTGACCTACCTGACCGTGGGGTAGGCCTGAGGCAGCAGTCAGCACGGCCCATTCACCGTGTGTCGCCGGCATAGGTTGGATGGCCCCACCAGCCTGCGTAGTTCAGGTTCAGTGGCACCACGTTTTAAGGTGACCTCCGTGTATGTGACACGGCATTTGTCCAGACTGAGCCGCATCTTCCTCTTACACCTCTCTGTGCGACCACTGGTGTGGACTCCGCCATTCGTGCTTTGCGACTAGGTGCTGGATGTGTGACCTACTGGTCAGCAGGGTAGTCCTCGTCCCTCATCCACGTGTAGCCGGCTGGCGTTGAACAGGGTTAGTGGCACCACGTGTAGCCGGCTGACGTTGAACAGGGTTAGTGGCACCAAGTGTAGCCGGCTGACGTTGAACAGGGTTAGTGGCACCACGTGTAGCCGGCTGACGTTGAACAGGGTTAGTGGCACCACGTGTAGCCGGCTGACGTTGAACAGGGTTAGTGGCACCACGTGTAGCCGGCTGACGTTGAACAGGGTTAGTGGCACCACGTGTAGCTGGCTGACATTGAACAGGGTTAGTGGCACCACGTGTAGCCGGCTGACGTTGAACAAGGTTAGTGGCACCACGTGTAGCCGGCTGACGTTGAACAGGGTTAGTGGCACCACGTGTCGCAAGATGCCCATATGGAACTATGCCTCACTGATCGGGGGGGGTCTGGTGCTGTGGCCGCTGGCCCAGATTTGGGGTCACTGCCATTCATGACTCAGGACACAGTTTCACATATGGGACCTACTGGTCCGAGGAGTAGGCCGGGGGTGGCAGTAGAGTACGTCAATGAAAAAGGAATAAAGCTTGCCTGTGTCGTGGAGGCTGTGATGGTCTGAGGTGGCTGCCAAGGTCACGGGCCTCGGGCTTGGGGCTTGCGCCGGCACGTGGTGGGCCCTCCTTGACACACGCCGGTGTCGGAAGGTGATCAGTGTGGCCTGGCTGCGCAGGGGCTGGCCTGACGGGTTTGTGGTCCAGCGTGCCAGGGTCCGGCAGGCGCACAGCATCGCAGGCAACTCCGCTCACGAGGATGGCATCGGCCTCATGGCGGTGTGGGAGGCGCCGCCCTGGCAGAGACGTGGGTCTTTCTGGAAGAGGACCACGCCCAGGCCTACGTGCTTTTTATTCACTCCCCTACGCTGGAGTGGCGTACGCCGGGCCATCCCACTACACTGACGCTTAGGGGGGGGCGTAACAGGCAACATTTCCGCGAGGTCCCCCACTGGCTGGGGTGACATGGTGGCGTCCACTGTCCACTACACTCCATACACAAGCGGTATATGTCGCCATGGATATGGGTGTGTTCTGCATACTGCGAGGTGTCCAGCACATCTCCGGCACTCTTGGCATTGTGTACTTTCCCAATCATGGTTCTACTGCATCCTTCACACATGCCTGGTTGCCACCTCTCCCCACATTCGGCTATTATGTGGCTGAGGTGCCATGCCGTTGCTGGCTCATGTTCAGGGCTTGCCCATGTGGACATTGTAAGTTGTTCTGTCGTGTCTGGTGGGTGGGCATGTTGTTGTGCCTGTTGTATGTGATTTTGTGACGTGTGCATTGCCAGCGTTGTGAGTTGCATGGTTGTGGAGTTGAGGTGTGTGGGGTGTTCATTTGGATATTGCCAAGGAGCTGTGCATTTGCCTTGTTGCCATCCTGGGAACGCTGGTTTATGATGGACTGTCGGAGGATGAAGGTATCATGCACACTGGCTGTGTATTTGAAGGCGACATTGTTGGGTGTTCCACGGTGTTCTGTTGTTGCCTGCACATTGATGTGAGATGTGTGCTTCCTGTTGCAGTGATTGTGTGCTGTGTCACCTGGCGGCACAAGTAGTACATGTGTGCTGTGTATTGCCCCCAACACGTGCGTGCATCCTGCTTGGGCGTATGGTCCTTGCTTGGTCTCCAGCGGATCCTGCGCATTGTGTTGTACGTATGGGGACTGGGGTACCAGGGTGATGGTGATGTCCAGGACAGGTGTGGGGGACTTGGATGTGGCTGGCTGTGAGACTCCTCCGACTCTGGTGGGTGTTGGTTGGGGGGTCCCAGGGGCCAACAGGTGCAGCCACGCCATCAGCTTTGTGTGGGGTGGGATGTTGGTTGTCCGCTGTGTTGGTGCCGTAGGCCTGTTAAGCGATGATGGTCAGGATGCGTAGGTTGGTTATCCCTTTCAGCCTGTAGTGGAAGGTGACATTGTCAGATGTTGGGTCTGTGCGGCTGGTACATTTCCTGGGGTTCCGCTGTCTTTGTCTGTGCTGCGTCTGTGGTGGTCCGGGAGGGGGGGTGTTCTGGGTGTGGGTTGGGGTCCTGGGGTGGTGGAGGTGGGTGTTGCGGCCCTCTTAGGTGTCCGGGCTGCATGATGGGTGGCTCCATGGCATCTGTTGCCCTTCGGATGTGGCCTTGGGCTGTGCTCCCTTTTGTGGTGCTGGCTGCCGTCCGACTTTACACCAGGTCAGAGCAGGTGTTAATTTCCTGGTGCTAACGCGCCTTATCGCCTGTTTTGTGTTTTTATCGCCGATGTGGCTGGTCGTTGTGAATGTTGAGGTGTGATGCTGTCTCGACTTTTGGCACGGGAACGCCTACTCTGCATCTCATTAGCGATATTTGCGGGGGTCCTCTGTGGCAATGTTTTTTGCGGCTGCTATCGCGGGTAAACTGGTGCTGTGGGCTGTTAACACCGGCATGTGAATGGTGAGGTAAATTTATCATGACTTTGGCTGAGATAAAGTGTCGTTAATTTGGCGATAGCTCCTTGTGAATATGCCCCTTAGTGTACATGGTCTTCACCTCTTATAAATACTCGTGCCACCCAACACAGTGCATCAACCCAGGCTGATGTGTTGTCTTGTGTCATGCAAATTCATACACCTCATGGAATATCATATGTAGGGGCTGATTTATAAAGAGAGCATGCAGCAAACCACAGGAAACACATTTTCTCAGTTGAAAGGGACAGACCAGGAAAGAAAGATATGCACCAAGATATGGGATAGTCCAACTTTCTTTCTATCTATACCACACAATTACTTTGCCTAGTACCATCTTACAAAAATTTGACAATTGTTAGAGCATTTTTGTATTCTACTCGAAAGATAATCTTTTAGTAGAAACACATATGCTTAAAATAACAGACACACTCTTGTGCTATGGTGGAACAGTATCTGTATTAGTGCAGGGCAGTGAATAGACTAACAGTGAGACTCACAAACATAGTGCACTGCACTCAGTCGGAGAGAGAGAGTAGGACAGAGCTACATGTACTAACAAGTGTCACTGTTTTCCTCTCTTCCTGTAGTGGTGCACTTTAGGCTGCAATGTGGCAACGCACACACCCTTGCACCATACTGCGAGGATGTGTGCATATCAGTCATTGGCGCAAAGAAAACATTAATGACATCAACATGTCTCAAATTTGCAATTCAAATAAGAAAGGACAAGGCACGAAAAACCAGGCGCAATACTATGAAGGCCACTGTGCACCACACAGTAAAACCCGGAGTCCACACACCGAAAAAACATAATGCTGGGCCCAATTAAAACAGGGAATGTAAGCAGGCACTGACTTGACCTGAATGTGAATAATATCATAATCAAATAAGACTGAGCCAATAACTTTCAATTCTGGTACTACAAGGACCAGTAGGCAAATCACTGGGGGATCGGCAAAAAGTGAATCCACACTGTTATATTGGGATGCGGACCGTCCCATCTCTCAGATGTGAGAAGGGGAAAAAGGTAAAGAAACCTGTCACGCATGGCCCAAGTGGTATTGCCTATGATGTGACCCGGTAGTAAATAAAAGGATCCGAGACCGGGACCTTGTGGTCATTCTGGTGTACCTAAATACGTGTGGCTGGTGTCCGATATTTATTCACCGTCGGTGGGGGCCCATATGCATGTGGCCACTCTAAAGTAAACACAACAAACTGGCGATGAGCATGTCTGTGTATTCCCTGTCCATGCACCTGATCCAGCCCCGGGGCACACCTGTGCTTCGCTGCCTCACCGAAGCTACCCCTGTGTATGTGGCACTGCCGGTGGCCAAGAGGGAATCCTGTCTGTTTTGCCAGGGCCTTACGGCGACCTGCTCGCAGGCTTCCAGCCAGGGCTGGCTTTAGCACTGCTGGCGGCCAGTGCGACAATGTTTTTTGGCGCCCCCCCAATGACCACCTCGACCACCGATTCCCTCCCCACCACCCTTTAACAGTCTCCATAACCACCCTATCTCAGATGCATTTAATTAATTTTATAGCGTCCCTCATAAAAGTGAAGGGTGTCAGAGCACTTTACACAACACACACATTACACAGAGACTATCAATCATAGGTGTGTAAATCAGTGTATAGGAAATGTTACATAAGACAGGGGACAACAAGGGGTGGATTCACATATTATCCATACAGGTAGGCAATATAGTTGAAGAGAACTTGGTCTGGAGAAACACAAACTCTGAATTTAAAATGTAACACAATGGATTGGGGCTCTATTTAATAACAAGAACTGACTTGTACCCAAATGAACCCTTTTACAACATTAGAATAATGAAAGTCTAGGGAAAAAATCCATACGCATTAATCTATACCTTGAAGTCTGCACGCAGTTCTTTGACAGTTAATAGCTCACTGTAAAGTGCAACTAACAAAAGGAAGTCTCTGACAAAAGCAGTAACCCACTGACCTGTTTACATTACATTCACTTTGTGATCTGCATGGTACCTGTTCTTTGCAGTAGGCATATTAACCCTCTGAGCTACCTTACCATGAATCAAAACTTCCACAAGTCAAAACTTCTATTAGACAAAACTCCGATCTCACCTGGAAGAACATTAATCACCGGAGTTTTCTTGACATATTAATTGTTGCCTGAAAATTGCTGGAGGCCAGGAACGCGGCAGCATGTGCCTTTAAGCACAATATAAACTAGCAAACGGGCGCCCTCATGCAAAGTCAGCACCCGGTGCGGTGGCACTGGTTGCACCGCCCTAGAGCCGGCCCTGCTTCCACCGGAGCCTTCGGGAGCCCTGTGCATCTCTTCTGCTGGTGACACTAGCTTTCGCTTCTGCTCCCTGACCTCGCCGCTTGCCAAGGCCTGCAGCTGCTCGTGCTGTGTGATGGCGGGCTGCATTTCACCGTGCTCCCTGGTCATGGAGAGTTCCTCAGTGAGTTCCTGTTTAGCCCCATCCACCTCGCCTGCTTTGGCTGATCCAGGCAAGTCTGTACAGTGCCTTATCCGGCTGCCTGGCACACGCTCTCTGCTACAAATTGAAATAAATAAATAAATACACAGGAAAGCTACAGAACACATGGCATGTTACCCAAATGTCACTAGTATGATAATAAATTAAGTAATCAATTCACTACAAAGACACTTCTCATGAAGGGGGATTTTTCTCCTGATGCCTTTTTCTGACCATTCCCCAACACTAAGTAGAGGGGACAGTGCATGCAAACGTAACAAGTGACCTATCAACAGGGAGAGTGTTCCTCATTAGCTGCTCTGTGACTCCTGGTATTGTATTCAGGGGCCCTAACTCCCGCCCCCACACTGGATTTGCCAGATGAGTTGTTTTTCTTTTCCTCTTCACAAGTTGAGTAGTTTTGTTTCTGTTGCACCTCCTTGCCCCTGCTCACTCGTATACCTGATTTGACTGACGATGGTCTCCATACTTGCACTTGAGACTTTCATCGTAGCAGGCCCCCCCATTTGCGCAGACTGTCTGATGGAAAGACTGGGTGGAGAGGCTGTAATACTACTTTGCTGCAGGAAATCTGGAAAATGATCGATGCTGACCCATTGAAGTACACTCCGACACGTCTTCAGTGGGTTTGAAGGTTTTATTAACTGCGACAGCATAACGCCATCTCTCTCCTACAGGGGCCCAGAGATAACTGCCCGTCCTGGAATCCCAGAGAGTCAGGAGTTCCATGACGGCGCAGCACTCCAGACTCACATCACCACACTTCTCCCCCTTTACAAAGAATAACAAATAATGAAAGAAACATTGAAGAACATAGTAACAGTGCAATTGAAGAGAAAGAGGTTACAGAACAGAACTGTAAATAACAAGTGAGGGAAATATCCTAACCAAGGTAAAAGGTTACAAGAGCTGAGAGAAATATAAGCAATACCCCTTCCTACCCCTCCAAAAAAAAAAATATATTTTTTAAACAAACTCAATCACAAATGAAATCTTGCCACTTGCTCGGTGTAAATTTAGTATGAATGCTCCTCCTCAAAACTCCATGCAAATGCCCCCCATTAACTTGTTTGGGTGATTGATTACAACTGCTTCTGCCTTTGACATCTTTGCAAACACTAGGGTCAAGTGCTAAGCGAGAAATGTTCCACCAATTACCGTCAGATAGCTTGGCAGTATTTTTTCTGAGTTCACAAACTTGTATTGGTTCTTTGAATTTGGAGGAGCCTTTCCCCACTAAACAGGGATTCTTGACACGAAACCAGTCGCCTACTCTCAACCTGTTTATACCCTTATTGTTAATGTTTACCCTCTTTGCGCTAGAAAGATCAGAATTGTGTTTTGCTACATCCCACGATTCACTCACATTCAAATTTTTGGGGAATATTTTAGTCATCCAAAAGGAAATAACTCTGTGGTTGCTTTTCTGCCACGCATAAGTTCAAATGGAGTCTTCGTCGTGACACTGTGAGGAGTTGTACTGTAGCACCAAATCAATTCTTTGATTGCTTTCTCAACGTCCATGTTACATCTCAAAGTGGATTGAATACATTCAACTAGGACTCTATTAAAGCGTTCCACTTTTCCATTACTTTGGGGATGATATAACGGTGTTCTAATGTGTTTGATATTACACCTATCCAAAAAAACTTAATTTCAAGGGAAGTGAACTGAACACCGTTATCAGTTAGGATTTCTCCAGGAATACCTTCCCTTGCGAACACATCTTGAAAAAAATTAATCACACTTTTAGTTGTAGGCTCCATTACGCCTCTAACCTCCACTCATCTAGACAAGTGATCTACCATAACAATGAAATATCTCATGCAGTTGGGAAGGATATGATAAGGTCCCAAGAAATCCACACCTACACGTTGCCATACTCTCCCTGGACAAGTAGCGAAAGATTCAACTGCTCCTTCAGTTTTCAAAACTTTGTCACTTACTCTGCATTTTTCACACTTATGTACAAAATTATCAATTTCATAGTCCATTTTTGGCCACCAAAAATCTTCCCTTACTCTTCTTTTGGTGGCTGTCGAACCTAAATGGCCTGAATGCGCCAATTCAATTATGCGTTTGTGAAAGCAAGTGGGTGGAATTAATTTATCACCACGCATTAACTTACCCCTCTCCAATGACAATTCGTCAGAAACCTTCCAGAATATTTGTAACTTATCAGACAAACTTCTTTCTTTCGGCCAACCTGAACCAATCATTCGCAAAACGTCTTTCAACACAGCATCATTGTTCATCTCTTGTATCCATTCACTCTCTTCCTTGCAAATGCTGGAATCGCCAATGTAGGCGACAAAGCATTCTTCAATTTCTGACTCCCAATCATATTCGCTGGGGTCCTCAATCGGAAGTCTGGAGAGGCAATCTGCCCTGGTGTTTTTCCCACCATGTATGTACTCTACAGAAAATGTGAATTCTAATAGTCTAGCAGAAAGTCTGGCTATGCGAGCAGTAGTGCGTTTTAATTTCCTCCCAGATAAAATGTCTACTAAAGGGCGATGATCAGTCCTCAAGATGAATGGTCTTCCCCACAGGTAGGCTCTGAATTTTTCTACACTCCATACTCACGCCAAAAGTTCTTTTTCCATGACAGAATACTTGCGTTCTGGTGAACGCAATGTTCTGGAAGCGCAGCCTACAGTCGTTTCACGTGTGTCATTCAGCTGAGTTAATACTGCCCCTAAACCATACTCAGATGCATCCACAGTGACAACAGTCTTTCTTCCTTCTACAAAAGATTGTAGAGCCGGTGCAGAAGTAATGTCCTTTTTAACTCTCTCAAAGGTGCTTTGACACAATTCTGACCAAACAAATTCTTCTCCTTTTTTAAGCAAAACCTTGAAACATTCAGTGATAGTGGCGAAGTTCCGCATGAATTTTGCGTAAGATTCACATAAACCGAAAAATGACAATAATGGTTCTCTATTCTGTGGGGCAGGGGCATCTACAATACTTTTCACTAAGCTAGGTTTAGGTTTCACACCCTGTTCTGAAAATATATGTCCAAGATATTCAATTTCTCTTGTTTTGAATATACATTTGTCTTTTCGTAGTGTGGCACCCCTTTTTTTCAAAACCTCCAAAACATTATTCAATGCTTAACCGCTTCCATGCGCGGCCGATTTTCGCCCTGTGCGAGGCGTTTCATTAAGCGGACGGGTTCATGACGAGCTCAGCTCGTCATGCGCACACGAGCACTGCGCAGCATGACGAGCTGAGCTCGTCATGAGCATGGAAGGGGATAATCATGTTCATGTTCAGTGACAGCAAATATTAAAATATCGTCTTGAAAGATGACAACATGTTCCATGCCATTGAACATATCTGTCATGAGTCTCTGAAATACAGCCACAGCGGAAGCAATGCCGAACGGCATTCAGCAAAATTGAAAAACTCCATCGGGAGTTACAAAAGCTGTTAGATGACGGGAACTCTCAGCTAGTTCGACTTGATGATAGGCTGCTCTTAAGTCTAATTTGCTAAACCAACTAGATTGACCAACCTTGGTTATTAGATCTATTCTGGGTAGGGGGTAGTTGTCCACCCATATAGCTTCATTTACACTCCTCATATCAACACACATGCGAAGTTCTCCATTTTTTTTCTTTGCTAAGACTATGGGAGACAACCACAAAGTTCCTTCTGTTCTCTCAATGATGCCTTGTGCACACATATCATTAAGCATTGTAGAAAGATCTCCCCTTACACTCAATGGGATGTTACGCAATTTGTGTTTGACTGGTGAAACATCGTGTTTGACTTTGATGCAATATATAAAATCTGAAATTTTACCTAACTTGTCTTGGAAGACCTTAGAGAATTTTTCATCCCATACATTTTTACTGTTGCACACTGATCCTAATCTCTTTTTCTCAAATGAAATAGGTTGATCCAGACCTGGTCTTATTGTAATGCCAAATTTAGCTTGGTGAATTAAACCTAAAACATTGATTCCTCTTCTAGCGACGTATACTTTTCCTTTAATTGATTCACCTGAGATTTTGATGTCAGCCCAAAAGAAACCAATGAGGTCTACTCTACTGCCCTCGAATGCTACAGTAAGGATGTCTGGTGGAATTAGAGCTTTACCATAACAATATTTCTCAAAAAGATCAAAAGGGATAATGGTTATGCGTGCGCCAGTGTCGACTAATAGTTGAATTGTGTGACCTTCGATAGACACATTAAGGTTCGGGTCAACAACCAGGTTTTCGTCATTTGAGTTGACACACCTTACACACACCTTACACCTAAAAGCAATTCCTTACTTTCTTCGTAGTTTCCCTCATCGAAATTCCCATCATATTCATTCAGAACACAACGAACATTCGTTGGTCTCCCTGCTCTGCACATTTTTAGAAAGTGACCTATTTTCCCACACTTTTTACATTGTTGACCCAATGCTGGACAGAACTTGAAAGAGGAAACATGTGAAGGTGAGCCACATCTATAACAGTACACTCTGTGAAACTGTTGAGGAAAATTATTTGGTCTAGAAAATGTTTTTGGTCTTGTGTTACCTGAGAAACCTTTGGTGATTGGTTTATTAACTACTGCCCCTGAAATTGTGGACTTGGCTAGGGATTCTTCAAGCAATTTTGCATCAATAGAGGAACCTTCGATACTTTTAGAAAAATCTTTAGCTTTATCTAATGTAGGGTTTTTACATGCAAGTAGCCTTTCTTGTATTTTTTTAGAGTGGCATCTAGCCACTAATTGATCACGTATTAACTCTGCAGTGAAATTATCAAATTCGCATTTGGAAGCTAACATTTTTAACGCTGTAACATAAGTGTCTATACTTTCATTGGGTTGCTGTGTTCTCGTGAAAAATTTGTACCTATGTACGACCATATTCTTAGTTTTTGAAAAGTACTTGTCAAGTTGTGCAACTGCTGTCTCACCTTCGTCTAAATTTTCGTCTTCCGCAGGGACATGTTCAGGTAAGTGGTCATACACATTCTGTCCTTCTACGCCCAAGTGATAATACATTAAACTTTTACGTCTTTCTGGTCTGAATTTTTGAGCATCAATTGCTTCTAGGTAAGCTTTGAAAGATCTTAGCCATAAGTTCCACTCCAACGGTGGTTCTCCAGGTTCTTGTAGAAACGGTGCTGGTGCTTGAACACTCTGCATATTGATGAAATGTTAAAGGAAAAATGTAGTCAATTTAAAAAAAAAAACAAGCTTGCAAATCGCTGTGAGGAATGTGCTGTAAAGAAAAAATGAAGCGTGCAAATCGCTGTGATCTGCACTTTTTTGTGAACACACAAAATTAAGAAGCTTGAAAACCAAAAAAATGAAGCGTGCAAATCTCTGTGATCTGCACTTTATTGTGAAAACACTAAATTGAATAGCTTGAAATTGAGTGTGCAAATCACTGATGGCCTTTTTAATGCACAAGTAGCGATCTGCAGAGCGTGCAAGTCGTTGTTGTAGAATTTATTTAATAATGACAACAAGAAATGGTAGACCACGTAAAAGTCCTCTTTCTGTGTTGATGCACTTTGTCTTCCTCTTTTTTTTTGTGTTCCCAGGATTCAATACGAGCCTCGCAGGAAACCCGATACAGACGGGAAGCCTGAAGTGAAAGGAAGGAGGCCAAGTAAGCTGTGCCTGTCAGCGCTGAAATCCGCTGCCAGGCAATCGCTGTATCTCGCACGGTAAGCTTTTATTTTAATGGGAAAAGAATATTTTTGATTGTGGCCGGTGCGGGCGACTTCAAAGAAGGAATTGAATGCTCGGCGCGCTACGCATATCTCGCACTTGAGCAAGCGTGTCTCGCGCAGCCTGTCTCGTGCAGCTTGTGTCTCGTGCGCCCAGCGTCGGGGTTCTGATCGTTGGTGCCCGCGGCGATAAATTGAGAGAAAAATGAAGAAAAAAAAAAAAATCTCTCACCTCGTAGTAGTAATGTACATTACCCAATAGGCAATTGGCAGGCAGCTTCGTAATTTCGGATTCATCCGATTGTTGATACTCTGGCCCCTGTCTTTTCGTCGTTTCTCTCTCGTTTCCAGTTTATTGCTCGTCGATATTAGAAGTATGGGTCTTCTTTGTTGCCCACTCATCGCCAAAATACTGAAGTACACTCCGACACGTCTTCAGTGGGTTTGAAGGTTTTATTAACTGCGACAGCATAACGCCATGTCTCTCCTACAGGGGCCCAGAGGTAACTGCCCGTCCTGGAATTCCAGAGAGTCAGGAGTTCCATGACGGCGCAGCACTCCAGACTCACATCACCACACCCATGCTCCTGCATCTGGGATGTGACAGCATTCACAAGCTAGGGAAATCGGTAGTCTCTACACTGACGATGCAGTACTCATGGCACATACCCAGATTGGCCTACAGAGGGCTCTCACTTTTTATCCAAGTTTTATGGACAACCTTGGACTGAAAATGAATGCAAAGAAAATCTTCATTATGACCTGTGGGAGAGGGAAACATAAGAACAGAAGTTTTCAAGCCAGGGGAAGTAGTATTAACTCCTTTTGTTACCTGGGTGTTCTTTTTAACCGCACTGGGTCCTAGGCCCAAGCGATTAAGACTAGGAGCCTCCTGTTTATGAAGTCCACCGCGGCCTTAATTAATTTTACTAAAAAATTGGGGAAAAGGCCACCAGAAATCCTCTTAAAAATCTATCAAGCTAAATGCGCGAGTATAGCAGTTTTTGGGGCAGGTATTTGGGGTTTTTATGACTGTACATCAATCCAACATGTGGAAATTGCCTTCTTAAGATTTATATTGGCAGTCCCGGCCAGTGCTCCATAGTGAATTAGGAGTACCATACATTTCTGATCTAATTAAGGTACAATCGGTGCTGCTCTGGCACAGAATTTGGACCTCTGTTAGCACTGGTTTAAATAGGGAAATAATAACTGATGCAATGAAATTAGATAACGCCAGCAAGATTCCCTGGTTGAAGTATGTAATACATTTTATGCAGGACATCGGGCGTCCAGAGTATTTCTTCCTACCTGAAAATAGGAATTCTATTAATCGAAAGGAATTCAAAAAACTTGCATGACCCATCTGGAAGAAAATAGGTTAACCCTGAAATGAATAAACCTACGGTGGTTGAACATCAATTAATCACTATAACATATAACATTCAACCATACTTTACATGTATATCGGGGGATATGACAGGTATATGTTAACACGTTTTAGATGTGGGACCTTTCACCGTTTGATCAGCCATCCAGATATTAACAACTGGTCAAGGGAACTTTGCCGATGTCCTTGTGATAACATTTCACCACAGACAACAATTCATGTAATTCTATTCTGTAAATTTTACAAAAATGAAAGGCGAAGATGGATAATACCGTTATTAAAACAGGGGGGATGGAGACAATGTCGCCCTGCTTTTTTGTATTTGCAGATGTTGGGAAATTGCTACTGTTTTGGATCTATGGTGGGTTTTTTAAAAAGTGTACACAGAGCCAGAAAATCCCTAAATATTTGAATGCCAGATGTAAAATATATGAGAGAAACATAGATATGAGATGGTATATACTAAGCACAGCATAATACATTTTATTTCCCAGATGTAAAAGAAATAGTTATTGTTAAATGAATTTTTTATGAATTTGTACCTATCTAATGTGTTTTAATGTAATTTTTAGATGTGAGATGATATGTTTTAACTGCCTGCTTTTATGATTTTAATGCCTAAAATCGAATAAATCCCGTTTTGAATTTAATTGAACTGCGACAGCATAACGCCATGTCTCTCCTACAGGGGCCCAGAGGTAACTGCCTGTCCTGGAATTCCAGAGAGTCAGGAGTTCCATGACGGCGCAGCACTCCAGACTCACATCACCACACCCATGCTTCTGCATCTGGGATGTGACAGAATTCACAAGCTAGGGAAATCGGTAGTGGAAGAAGTCCCTCCATTTACCTATGCTGCTCTGAAACATGCCCTCACAGCGCACTTCGAACCACTTGCAAATCCTGACTATGAACGATTCCTCCTACAACAAGCCAGGCAGCTTTCTGAGGAATCAGTGGATACCTTTTTATGTGCGTTTGAAAGAACTGCCTAGCACTTGCACACTCCCCGATGTTGATGATGAGATTTGTGCACAGTTCATACAAGGTTGCATATCTGTTAAATTAAGGGAGAACATCCTACAAGTCCCAGGAATGTCAATGGCTGATATATTAACAATGGGGCAATCTAGGTAGCTCTCTAAAGTGTGTGCTGCACACATGGAAGTGGCTCTACAACGCAACGTAAAGACTGAGCCTGTCAATGCAATAATGGCTGGAGGGGCAGACAAAAAGAAGACCCGCCCCAAAATGACCACAAGCTTCAAGGTGTGTTACATGTGCGGAGGGCCCTACCCTCATCATGGATCATGCCCAGCCCAGAGCAAGAGATGCACCGCCTGCAATAAACTAAATCATTAGTTAAAGGTATGTTGCTTCTCATTCTCACAAAAGGCGCAAAAACCCAAATCTGTCAATGCCATGCAGTCATCTCAGGTCCTGGAGGACGAAGAGGACATGGACGACGATGATGTGGAGAGAGCGGCCCATGTCATACATGCTATGCAACCAGGAGAATATCCAGAGGGGCCCATGTCATACCCGCTATGCAACCAGGAGAATATCCCCATGGGCCATTTCCAAATGCACAGTTCTCCTATCGGGCTGCCAAATTCCAGCCCAGATTTACACAGTGGCTACACTAAACATTCTTGCACAGTCCTTGCTGGAAACTCTCCTGTTACAGCCTGCCTTGCACCCCACCATCACCCAAGTGTTTGCCTATGGATCTTCAATGTTACTCCCACTGGCCTGGGTTTTCACTACAAATATATTGCATGACTCACGCTCCATACGTGCCAAGGTATATGTCACCAAGAGCGGCTTGGGAATGCTATTGAGCTGTCGCATGGCGGAACGACTTCATTTGGTGACCTTTGCTCTCAGCGTGCATTTGGTGAGTGTTGACGATTTGCTGAATGAGTTCTCGGAACTGTTCTGAGGCATTGGTTGTCTAAAAGACCGTCTCATACACCTGTTGATGAATTAATCCAGCCGGTAGCAGTGAGATATCACCGGGTGGCCTTCCATTTGTGCTTCAAGGTTGAAGATGAACTGAGAAAGCTGGAACAAGCGGACATCATTAAAAAAGTGGAGGGTCCCAAGCCCTGGGTGTCCCCAATTGTAGTTGACCGAAAGCCAAAACAACCCGGTAAAGTCAGGATTTGTGTCGACATGCAGCTACGTAACATGGCTGTCATGCATGAATGACACCTAACGCCCACTGTAGACGATATTGTGGCAGAAGTGAGTGGTTCGAGATGGTTTTCAAAAATGAATCTCTGAGCAGGATACCATCAGCTGTTGCTTCAGTACTTTCTTCACATATGTGGGTCTAAGGAGATACAAACACCTCAGTCTCAGGGTGTCCAGTGTGGCTAAAGTGTTTCAGGACACTATCAGGGGCATGTTGGCTGGTCTTGATGGGGTCATCAATATCTGGTATGACATCCTAGAGCATGCCCCAACCATCGAACAACATCTTGATGGGCTGAAGGCCACATTTAAATGATTACAGGAGTGTAGACTCACTTCACACCAGGAAAAGTGTGCATTTCTTGAACAAGAGATCACCTTCTTTGGGTACCTGTTCTTTGAACACAGGGTCATGCCTGATCACAGGAAGGTTCTGGACATTCAGTGAGCCCCAGCTCCAACCAGCATTACAGGAGTCTGCAGCTTCCTGGGGATGGTCACATACTGTGGCTGATTTATCCAAGTCTTGATCACCCCATAGCCCCTCTTCGGGAACTGACCAAAGCAAATGCAGTTTGGGGATGAGACCAGCTCAGGAGGAAGCATGCCAAGCAATAAAAGAAGCCCTGACACCACAACCACACTGGCTTACTTTAACCCTCAACATGAATCAGAGTTGTCCATGGTTGCTAGTCCTAATGGCCTGGGGGACGTACTCTCGCAAAGACAGGACAAAAGTGAATGGGTCCCGGTCGCATACGTTAGTTGTGCTCTCACAGGTACAGAACAGCACTACTCTCATGTTAAGAAGGAATCTATTGTGGTCCAGTGGGGGTGTCGCCATTTTCACCTTTATCTCTATGGCCAACCATTCACAGTACACAAAGACCTATATTCATGGGATCCTCATCAAAACCACCTCCTAGGATTAAAAAATGGATCCTTCAATTACAGGAAAACCGTTTCACCGTAGTGAATCATCCAGGATCTTTAAACCCAGCTGACTACCTCTTGAGAGTCCGAGGCTGAAGAAGTGGAAGAGTACGTACGGTTAGTGGTAGAGTGGTCAAGGCTGGTGCCACTCTTCCTGGATGACATTATCATCGCTACCCAATCAGATGACTGTCTTGAGTTAGCGATTTCAGCAGTGGTTTCCAGAAACTGGCGCACCCTGAATCAATGAATCAATCAGGGAATTTTAAAGCTCACTACTTACCCGAGAGGGTCTCAAGGCACTGGGGGCGGGGGTGAGCAGCTCCGGTCAGTCAAAGAGCCAGGTCTTGAGGGTCTTCCTGAAGATGTGCAGGGTGGGGGCGTGTCTGATGTCGATCGGGAGCTCGTTCCAGGTCTTCGCTGCAATGTAGGAGAAGGTTCTTCCACCTGTTCTTGCTCTGTGGATGCGCAGGGGTTCGGCGAGGACAAGGTCAGCGGATCGTAGGTTCCTCTTGGCGTACGTGGAAGGAGATTCTATCATTGAGATATTGGGGTCCGGTGTTGTGGAGGCATTTGTAGGCGTGGGTGAGTATCTTGAAGTTCACTCTCTCCTCAACGGGGAGCCAGTGGAGGTTACGCAGGTGTTGGGTGATGTGTTTGTGTCGAGGGATGCCGAGGACGAGTCTGGCTGTGGTGTTCTGTATGGTCTGGAGTTTGCGGAGCAGAGACTTGTTGATCCCGGCATAGAGGGCGTTTCCGTAGTCCAGTCTGCTGGTTATGAATGCGTGGGTGATGGTCTTCCTTGATTCAGGGGGATCCATTTGAAGGTCTTTCAGGGGATGCGGAGGGTGTTGAAGCAGGTGGAGGCGACATCGTTGACCTGTCAGGTCATGGAGAAGGAGGAGTCGAGTACGATGCTGAGGTTTTGGGTGTGGTCCGTGGGGGTGGAGGGGCTTCCGAGGGTGGTGGGCCACCAGGTGTGAGTCCCATGCAGAGGGTGAGGGTCCGAGGACAAGGACCTCTGTCTCTCCGAGTTGAGCTTCAGGCAGCTGATGCTCATCCAGGATGCAACGTCCTTCATTCCTTCCTGGAAATTGAAGCTGGTGGGGATGGAGTCCTTGGTGGGGGAGAGGATGAGCTGGGTGTCTCGGCGTAGGAAACTATACTGAGTCCGTGCTATCTGATGATGGTGGCGAGGGGGACCATGTAGATGTTGAAGAGCGTGGGATGAGCGGCGATCCTTGGGGTACTCCGCAGTTGATTTTCGTGGGTTAGGAGAGGAAGGGTGGCAGTCTTATTCTTTGGGTTCTGCCAGTGAGGAAGGAGCTGAGCCAGTCGAGGGTGGTTCCTTATATGCCGGTGTCAAAAAAGTCTGGCGGTGAGTTTGCGGTGGGAGACGGTGTCAAACGCAGCAGAGAGGTCGAGTAGGATCAGGGCTGTGGTGTGTCCTTCGTCAAGGAGGGTGCGGATGTCATCTGTGGTAGCTAGTAGAGCGGTCTCGGTGCTGTGGTTGCTGCGGAATCCGGATTGGGAGGGGTCGAGAATGGAGTTCTCTTTGATGAATTTTGTGAGTTGGACGTTGACGGTCTTCTCTGTGACTCTGGCCGCGGGGAGAAGGGAGATAGGTTGGTAGTTCTTGAGGTCCATGGGATCTGCTGATGGTTTCTTGAGTAGGGGTCTGACTTCTGCGCATTTCCAGTCGTTGGGAAAGATGCCGGTTTCGAAGGTGGTGTTGATGATGCGTCGAAGTTCCGGAGCGATGGCGGCGGCTCTGTGGAAGATGTGCTGGGGCAGGGGCCCATGGGGGCTCCTGAGTGGATGCCTTTCATGGTTGATGCGGTGTCTTCGGTGGTGACTGGGGTCCAGGAGGAGATGGTGGGCTGGTGGGCGTTGCTGGAGGAGGGAGTGGTTTCGGAGTCAGAAGTCTGGTCATTGAAGTTGTCGTAGAGGCCCTTGATTTTCAGATGGAAGTAGGCGCCGAGCTTGTTGCAAAGGTCCTGGGAGGGGGTGATGTCTGTGGTTTCTCTAGGGGGTTGGGTGAATTTCTGAATGATGCTGAAGAGTTCCTTGGAGTTGCTGGAGTTGGCGAAGATCTTGTTCTGGATGAAGGTCCTTTTGGTGGATCTGATGCGCTAGTGGTATTCCATCATGGAGTTCTTGTAGGTGGTGCAATCTTCCGAGGTTTTGCTGTTTCTCCAGTTCTTCTCGAGATGTCTGCAGGTGCGTCTGGATTCTTGGAGGTCAGCGGTGAAGCAGGCGTCCTTCCTGGGGTGCTGTCTGTTGGGGTTGCGTAGGGGTGCGAGCTCGTCTGCCCAGTTGGTGATCCATCTGTGGAGTTCTTTGGCTGTGAGGTTGGCGTCGGTCGAGGTGGAGGGGGCATCTCGGTTGAGGGTGGAGTTGAGCTGCTCCTTGGTGACTTTGCTCCAGTTTCTTCGCGGGGGTGGGGTGCGTGGGTTTGTTGATGAGGAAGTGTATGCAGTGGTGGTCTGTCCATGGGGGTTGCGTGGTGTGGCTGCAGCTGATGTTGTTCTCACCTGCGAAGATGGCATTGAGTGTGTGTCCTGCCTTGTGGGTAGGGGTGATGATGAACTGTTTCAGTCTGATGTTGGTGAGGTTGTCTAGGAGGGTGGTGGAGTTGGGGTCACTGGGGTTGTCGAGGAGGAAGTTCAGGTCTCCGATGAGTATGTAGTCCATGGAGGCGATGACGTGGGGTGCGATGAGGTCAGCAATGGTAGTGGTGAATGAGGCGCGAGGTCTGGGGGGTCTGTAGTAAGCCCGGGAGGGTAACGACGCTCCGCCAGCGTAGTTTATCTAATTTTGCCTACTCCGCGTTCCGTTGCGAACGCGGAGTTCAGGCAAAACTATGACCCCATGGTGGAGCGTAGTTACCCTGCCCCTCCACCCTCCCAAAGTAATTTAAAGTAATTAAAAAGGCACTTACCTGCTGCGGCTGCCTCCTCCTTGCCATGGCCGCTCTCCTGCCTCCTCCTCGCCGCCCTTCTTCACTGAATAACCCATACGTTGTACGTTTTGCGAATGTGCATTACTTTTAATTTTTTTGGGAGGGCGCATAGTAGAGCAGAGCGAAGTTCCACGGAGTTGTTTCCCAACTCCGTGGAACTTCGCGTAGAGGAACTACGCCTGCTCCGCCCAGGGTTAGTCTGTAGGCGAGTGTGCCACGAAGTGTGGTTTTAGGGCTGGACTGGATCTGGAAGTGAAGGTGTTCGGTGGTGGAGAAGGAGTCGCTTGTGGTGGAGGGAGCTCTTGTGTGCTGTGGGCAGTACTTCTCCTGGGCGGTCGGGGTGGTCGTTCCTCTGAATCTTCTATCCATCAGGAATGGCAGTGGCGATGTCAGGGGTGGAGGAGGCATTGGTCTAGGTTTCTGTGAAGAAGGAGATGTCTGGCGAGAGGGTGTCAAGGAGGTCTCAGATCTTTACGGCATGTCTGTGCAGGGAGCGTATGTTGAGGAGGATGCACTTCAGGGCTTCGGTTGTGTTGGCGTCCGACATGGGGGCGGTGACTGTGGGGGTGCGGAGGGTGGTGAAGGTTTGGCGGCAGTGACGGCAGGAGAACTGGCCGTGGGTGGTGTTCGGCGTGGACAGCTGGCAGTTGTTATTCCTTCCAGGGTTATTATTATTATTATTATTAAATTAAATTTATAAGGTGTACAGCTACCCGGAGGTTTCCCGGCACCATCGGACACAGTGCGAAAGAAAGAAATAACATCTACTGGTTGAATAGTCAAGTTTTTAGGCCCTTACGAACATTTTTATAACTGGTTTCGTGCCGGAGCGGCACAGGGAGTGAATTCCACAATGAAGGGGCCAGATAAGAGAAAGACCGGCCACCCATACGTGTCCGTTTGAACCTGGGAACAAGAAATTTGGCCTGAGAGGAGGATCGAAGCAAGCATGTTGGAAGATATGAATGGGCTAAGGAACTCAGATATTGAGGTGCTGTGCCCAGCTTCATCTTATGCATATAGCATAGGGCCTTAAAATTAGTACGATTCTCTATCCTAAGCCAATGGAGGTCACGGAGAGAACCTGAAATGGAGGACTTTTTAGGCACATGGCAGAGCAGTCTAGCCGCCGAGTTCTGAACTACTTGCAGTTTTTGAACCACCTCCTTATTTGCTCCTAAGTACAGGACGTTGCCGTAGTCCAGCCTGGACATAATCAAGGCCTGGATCACTGTTCTTTGTGTGGGACTAGGCAACATCCAGAGAACTTTTCGGAGCCATTTGAGGATGGTGAAGCAGGTTGAGGCAACCTTGACTGCTTGCTGCCTCATAGATAGCTGGTCATCTATGACTACGCCTAGATTACTTGCTGTTTGCACCGGTTGAGGCAGATCGCCCATTTGAGGAGGCCAATGACGGGGGCCCCAAAGATCTTTGTTTTTCCCCAGGATCAGAACCTCAGTCATTCCACCGTTTAATTTTAACCAATTAGTGTGCATCCAGTTAGCTATCTTTTGCAGCCCTACCTGGAGAGATGACACCATGGATGTCTCATTAGTGAACAAGGAGAAGATTAGCTGCAAGGAGGGCAGCTGGGTCGTAGCAGTGGATGGTCAGTGATCCAGGGTCCCTGGCGCTGGTCACGGTCAAGGTCGGGTCGTGGATGGGCGCAGAAGGGCTTGCATTTGGTGCGCCTTCGGCGTGCCAGTGGCGCGCCCGCTGCGTGCGCCCACCATTTAATAGGGAAGGGGGATGGAAGCGCGGCTGGGAGGTGGGAGCGGGAAACCGGCAGGGGGGAGGGGCCGTGGGGGCAGCAGCGGCGGCAAAGGGAAATGGGCATAGAATAACAGGACAAAAAAACAGATAACCAGTAAAAAATACAGAGGCAAAAGACAAAAAAACAGGCACAGTGACAAGACAGAAAACAAAGACAGAAAATGACAGAAAAACGGGCACAATACAGCACAAACAGCAGTGGAACCAGCAGAAGAGCAAGGCTCTCCCACTGGACCACCAGGGATGAGGTGCAGGCGGGAGCCTGCGGGTGTAGGAGGGCCTTCAACACCTACCAGTACAGAGCACTGCATGGGCAGGTGTCAGCGGCACTTACCAGCAGAGCTGCAGGGGGAGAGAGCAGGTCCCTGCACACCCATTAGAATCTCGTTGCTCCCTGACCAGGAGAGCTGCCCTCAATCACAATGCCTCACATCGAACAGATGATGATCAGTTGACATTGTCATCATTACATAACATCCGGCATGAACTTGCCATATCTCTTGAAGGGTGTCTACTGAGAGGCCCTCGGCTCGTAATTCCAGCCTCATTGCAAAAACAGGTGGGTGGTTTAGTCCAGTCTGCACATCAGGGAGTGGTGAAGACCAAGTCCAGGCTTCAGTGCAAGGTCTGGTACCCCGCTTTAGATGACTGGATAGATCGCTCTGTGAGACAATGTTAAATATGCCAAGCTGCTGGTCTGGCAGACCCACCAGCACCCCTTATCACTGAAACCATCCCCTGTATTTCCTGACAGAGAGCGAGTGCCAATTTTGAGAGCCTGCTCGATGGCCAG
Source organism: Calotriton arnoldi (assembly GCA_963921515.1). Lineage (NCBI taxonomy): Eukaryota > Metazoa > Chordata > Amphibia > Caudata > Salamandridae > Calotriton > Calotriton arnoldi. Next base: position 60,742 of record CAWUFW010004395.1, on the reverse strand, counting down.
CACATGCTGGTGATAATAGACAATGTTTCCAAATACCCGAAGTAGAGATTTTAGAGTATATGACCACTGACCAGACCATACCCTATGGCAGAAAAAGTAATGGCGACCCATGGACTGTTGAAGGAACTCAGGACAGACAACTGTTCTCCCTTCTGTAGTCAAGAATTTATAGAGTGCCTTGCTTCATGAGGGGTTCTCCATAGGAAAATTATGCCCCGCTGGCCGCAGGTTTACAGTGAGGCAGAACGTTTCATGCGTACTTTAAATAAAGTCCTGATAATTGCACTAGCTAATGGTCAGAACGTGGATTGCTCACTGTATGCCTTTCTTCCTGAGTACCGTCTCACTCCACACACTTCCCCCAGAGTCTTGTCTAGTATGTTTTGCATGAATTGGATGGTAGGTGATACCATCCCCCATGTGGTAGAAACATTGACGATCAGAGAAAAGGCTGCAGAGGCTTTGCAGAAACGCAATGCATGAAATTACAGCATATCAAAGAAGCAAAGGGCCAAGCTGCTGTACATCCAAACTGGTGACTTGTTACTTATCAAAAATCGACAGCCGGGAAGCAAATTCCTGTTGCTATTTGAAGTTCAGCCATGGAAAGTAAGTGCCGTTAAAGGAACTATGATCACTGCCCAGAAGCAAGGTCAGAGAATAACGAAGAATGTATCTTTTTTTCAAACTGCACCGACAGCCAGATTCAGAGTCAGTGAGCGGAGGTGGTGCACCCCCTGTGACTGAGTCTGTGGAGGATGAGGATATCATGACAATTTTGCATAATATATCAAAGAAGGGGACAGAAGGGCTTTTACTAGGTCCAGCATACATGCCCGGGACAATAATCAAAGAAGAGGGTATGCAGTTCCTATAGGGGTAAGGGGACAAGGAGGGAGAGATACACACCAATTCCTCATGGAGACAGAAATGTCCCACAGAAAAGGGCTGGAGGGGGATTCCTCCCTTTGGAACTAGGGCCCTCACACACCCAGCCAGCTAGGTGTCATGCTTCATCATTGGGTCTGCTCCTCGTCGGCTCGGCGCTGCAACACCCGACGGGCACCCAATGAGGGGTTCTTTAGCTGAGATCTTTTGTTCCTGCCGTTTGGTGCAGTGGGGGTGAAGGGCCTAGAAAGTGTAGATGTGGTGTAGTGGTGAAAGGAAGTGAATAAAACAGGTCAATTAGTCCTAAAAATACCTTTATTCTGGTAGACTGACTGCCTGATTAAAACTGTGGAGTGGCGGCTATCTAAGAACAATGTGTCTCAGTAACTACGCTCTACTCTCAAGAGGTAAACATGTTTCTTGACTATATAAAATGCAAAAAAATGTATATTGGTAGTAGCAGTTCCCAAGCTCGGGAAAACACCGCACAATCAGTAAGAGTAAGTATTAGCTAAAGACTTGTAATGCAGTGTGAATCAATACACAATTAATATTCCAGTTTTGTTCTAACAAGGGGTGCTAGCTTAGCTCACTAGCACCTACTACCAAAAGATGCTATTATCACAGAAGTAACGTACTGTGTATACACTATACAAAAAAGAGAGAGCATTTCCAAGCACACCCTATTCCAGTTAAGGCCACCCCAAATACTGATGCAGTGCAGATTCTTTCAAATAACAGCTGGTAAAGATGCCTAAGATTCTCAAGTCAACCTGGTCCATATAGTAACACACTATTCCTAATTATACAGAATATACAGAGTCCACAATGTTCGGTTTCGTGTTATCACGCAGTAGCGAAGAGCTGAGACGGGGTGGAGGACGCATCTCCACGTACTTGCGGAGTGATACTTATCAGGGCTGTCCTCCGGTGTACTTTTGACTTTATTGCGAAATGCGGGAGATGGATTGAAATGATTTCCTTCGAGTGTCTACATATCTGTCATCACCATTTATCGGTTTGCGAGACTTTGTCCACATGAGGGACATTCCAATTCTTGTCCACATGCGACACGTTGGACGACATACTTCTTGTCAATCGCCTTGAAAAAGTCTAAGGGAAGACGAAACACGTGTTGGCTGATTTTCGTGCTGGATGAAACAAGAATATGAAGAAAAATGCTAACTTTCTGAAGAAACCGAACATTGTGGACTCTGTATATTCTGTATAATTAGGAATAGTGTGTTACTATATGGACCAGGTTGACTTGAGAATCTTAGGCATCTTTGCCAGCTGTTATTTGAAAGAATCTGCACTGCACCAGTATTTGGGGTGGCCTTAACTGGAATAGGGTGTGCTTGGAAATGCTCTCTCTTTTTTGTATATGTTTCTTGACTATGGTGTCTGGAAGATCAGAGGCAATTCTTCAGGACTATGTAAAGTTACAATCTACACAGGGTGGTAAGGTGGACGACCTACCTCCCACGTCATAAACCTGTAGGACAGTACCCACAGATGTTGAGGAACCTAAAGATGAACAAACAGTGGCAATTGATAAAAACAGGACATTCGTTGTAACAGCGTACCTCTCTCTCTCGTCTCTGTCACACAAATTAGTGACCCAACTGTGTGCAAATCGTGATAAAAATCATCACACAACAGGTGCCAAAAGTGCAGCTATCAAATGGTTGAAACATAGTGAGGAAGCATGCGCACAATTTACATCGCGCTCTCTCTTTTAAAAGAACGGTAACCAAGAATTAAAAGGTGTGTAGGGCATCTGAGCTCACCTATACGCTCTAGTAGCCTCGCCTCAACACTATCCGGTGGGATGAATGACACCAAAAGTTAGTGTCCTGGGGAAAATGAGGCACAAAGTAGTTCAGTGATTAACTGATAATGTAGAGTCTCCTACAACCCTGGAGACAGTAGCAGGCTGTAGGTAGGGGGTAGAGGCGGCAGCGTACCTGTCCAGGTGCACGGGATGTGCGGGATAAGGCCCCTCGTATGCCCAGCTACTTACTAACACGTAGCCCCACCGCGCCGCCCGCCAGGCAGTGAACGAATGTAAAAACTGGCAAAGTGAGCGGAGCGGGGTCACGTTGCGGTGCTCAACAATGGGCTATGTGAGTGACCGGCTCATAGTAGAGCGCGTGCATCTGCCTCTGATGCCTAAAAGCCTTGTGGCCCGCAATTACGGCATAGCTCTTGACACTGCGGGTTGAGGTAGCTCGTTGTTAAAAGAATAACTCACCAGCACTCCAATGGATGCGCGCCAGGACGCCTACCCCTCGCCGCCAGAACTGGGTGGTACACTGCTGCCATGGGGAGGCACAGTTATACACACTCCGGTTCACGTGCGATAGAGGGGCGGGGACTCAATCGCATGTCAGCTGAGGCTGATTACTGACTGCGGTAGCCCGAAGATGGTGTGCAGAATGTGGCGGCCATCTTGTAATGTGCAAGAAGCGTGTATAACCAAGAGGCCCATTGGTAGGGTATACAGATTAACGGCCACTCGTTATAAGTTAAGGATCATGACTGAGTCGCCTGTCAGATGTAAATAATCCCCGACAATAGCCCGGGAACAGTACATAAAAGTGTGGCGGCCATCTTGTAGTGTGTTATATCACTGATGGTGCAGCCATTTGCATGTTAGAGATTACCCGCAACTGATCTGAAAAACTACAAAACAGAGGCCCAATGCTTGGCTACCAACCTCATGCAATGGGAGTATCCTGAACGGCAGGTCACTAACTCCATGAAAAGAGCAAGGAATAACCACCGGGAAGCCCTTCTGGATGTGCACACAAAAGAAACCTCTGACACTCTCACATGTGTAACTGAACTACTTTGTGCCTCATTTTCCCCTGGACACTAACTTTTGGTGTCATTCATCCCGCTGGATACTGTTGAGGCGAGGCTACTAGAGCGTATAGGTGAGCTCAGATGCCCTACACACCTTTTAATTCTTGGTTACTGTTCTTTTAAAAGAGAGAGCGCAATGTAAATTGTGCGCACGCTTCCTCACTATGTTTCAACCATTTGATAGCTCCACTTTTGGCACCTGTTGTGTGATGAATTTTATCACGATTTGCACACAGTTGGGTCACTAATTTGTGTAACAGAGACGAGAGAGAGAGGTACGCTGTTACAACGAATGTTCTATTTTTATCAATTGCCACTGTTTGTTCTTCTTTATTTTTATTTAGGTTCCTCAACATCTGTGGGTACTGTCCTACAGGTTTATGAAGTGGGAGGTAGGTCGTCCACCTTACCACCCTGTGTAGATTGTAACTTTACATAGTCCTGAAGAATTGCCTCTGTTACTCCAGACACCATAGGCAAGAAACATGTTGACCTCTTGAGAGTAGAGCGTAGTTACTGAGACACATTGTTCTTAGATAGCCGCCACTCCACAGTTTTAATCAGGCAGTCAGCCTACCAGAATAAAGGTATTTTTAGGACTAACTGACCTGTTTTATTCACTTCCTTTCACCACTACACCACATCTACACTTTCTAGGCCCTTCACCCCCACTGCACCAAACGGCAGGAACAAAAGATCTCCGCTAAAGAGCCCCTCATTGGGTGCCCGTCGGGTATTGCAGCGTCGACCCGACGAGGAGCAGACCCAATGATGAAGCATGACACCTAGATGGCTGGGTGTGTGAGGGCCCTAGTTCCAAAGGGAGGAATCCCCCTCCCACCCTTTTCTGTGGGACATTTCTGTCTCCACGAGGAATTGGTGTGAATCTCTCCCTCCTTGTCCCCTTACCCCTATAGGAACTGCATACCCTCTTCTTTGATTGAAGTTTGCATAATGGCAGTTGCTCCTCGCCTTTGTCACCAATGAGGGTCTTGATAGTCACAACCAGTCAACCGACTCCTCAGAGTCCCCACAACATGACTGGAGGGATACCAGCGGTACATATCCAAGTGTGGCCGAAGGGGAAGGTAGCGAACCTGGTCCCGGTCAACAAGGCATGGGGAGATATGACCTGCGTCCCAAGCCAGGGCCATCGAAGAAGCTGAAGGATTTCCCGTGTTAAGCTGAATATAGTCTTCCTCTAATTCTTCAATGTATTACCGCCTAAAAAATGTTTTCCTGTTTATCTTTTTCTGGTAATAATGCTGTGCAGGTTTCAGCTGGGACTTTGCAAATATGGGAGCTAGCGGTGCTACCTTTACCAGATCCATCGAAGCAGGTTGAATAGCAATGTCAGACTCCTCTGTGTCACCTTCCACAATGACTAGGTCGTCGTCCTCCTCATCATCCCCTTCCATAATTCTAAGTCTTTCAGGAACCTTTCTTTTCCCTTGCCTCTCCTGGTTTCTCCTGGACTCTGGTGGGGTCCACGCCACATTCCCATCATCATCATCTGAAGTGGTGCTTGAAGAAGATGGTGGAGTAGTATTCATCCTTTTCCTTGCTGGAGGTCTGGGAGCCAATTATTCTAGAGGAGGTTCTTGTTTGGCAATAAGCTCGACCTCCAGTTCTGCTCCAGCCCCAGGAAGATGTACTATTCATGGCTATGGCTGCTGTCCACTTTGGTCTGTTCCCTGAAACGTTTGGGTACTACTTTGCAAAAGGACAAATCAAATTCAACGTCACTGCTTGTTGGCCTCGCCATGATTGCAGTGGCTGCCTCACTGACAGACATGGTCTTGGGCTTAGGTTTGGGTGGTTCTGTTGATGCAGGAGTGCTGCTCCCAGCTTGTTCCCCGGAGGCCAGTGCTGCAGGCACACGATGTTGCCCAAAGCAGTTTTCAGCCGACACGCCACTGGTGGAAAGCTGCTTCTTTTCACTGACCACTTTCTTGGCGGCAACTTTCTTTGGGGCCATCTTAAAGCTCTCAGTTAGCAGTGGCACTGAGCTGCACAAGCAGAAGAGATTGAGAACTGACCTGTGACATCACTGTACAGGCCTTCTGTTTGGCAGTACTGTGGGTGATGTCTCTTCTTCTCTTGTGCACCTAAAAGCAAACTTGCAAGAAAAACATTTAGTGAAATGTGGCATTGTTACAGTTTTAGTACAGACAAAGGCAATATTAGTGTGGTTGGTTACTTAAGTAATATAATCACTTTAAGGTCAAACCACACCACTATACCATAAAATTTAACTCCCATCACACACAATGTGCAGGTAGAGCTCTGTTCTTTATGTCCATATATACTAAAAGAGAGACTTTTGGCACTCAGGGAACTGCATTGGTTAATGGAATAATAATCTTTAAAACAAATTGAGGTTAGTGTGCGCCTATGGCAGGCAATGTGGTCCAAGGTTAATTGGAATATTCATTAAAACATGAATGATGCTGACGTGTCTGCAGTGCACTGCAGCAAGGGTGCCAGGAGAAAAAGGAATTATACCTAAAAAATGGAATGATTTTGCATGGTTCTGCGCTTATGGTCGATGGATGGATGTATGGATGGATCAACTGAGGCAAAACGAAAACAAAAACAATTTTAAAATAAATAAATACATTTAAAAAAAAAAAATTAAATAAGAAAGTAATAAAAAATTCAAATTGAAAAAGATAAATAAAATTTAAAGTAAATTAAAAATAAAAACTGTAAAAAATAAGATTAAACATAAAATTTAAAATAAAAAAATGTAAAAACTAAAATTTTAAAAAGAAATCTCTAATTGCCGATGTTTATATGGGAGGATGAGAAGAAACCTATTGGGAAGCAAGGAGGTGTTCACTAAAAAAGCAAAAATGCATTTAATACGTAAGCACTGTTCATCAAAATCACACTCTTAATATACATACTACAATGATCCTCTAGCATATTATTAAACTGATATCACATCCATCCATGCAAGCCTATGGCAAAGGCACACTGGCTCGATGCACAAAATGGTTGCCAACCACATGGCCAAACAGCAAGCAAGGAGTCATGGGGAACAAAGAAGAACACATGCAAGCCTATGGCCAAGGCACACTGCCTGGATGCACAAAATGGCTGCAAGCCTTATGCCCAAACAACAACAGCAAGCAAGGAGACATGGGGAACAAAGAACACATGCAAGCCTATGACAAAGGCTCATTTGCTGGATGCACAAAATGTCTGCCAGCCACATGGCCAAACAACAACAGGAAGCGAAGAGGCATGGGGAACAAAGAGAACACATTCAGGCCTATGAACACAGACTCGAGAAAATGGCCCCCGTCACATGGTATGGAGAACAAAGACAAATCAATGGTGCCCTATGGCAAACACACACACACACTGGACAGACAAAGGAGGCATGGTAACACTGAATAAAACTCTACCATTAATTCAGCAATGCCAAAAAGAAAAATTAACTCAGCTTTAAAAATGTTACAACAGCACACATCCTCCCAAGGCATCAAATACTACTCCACATATACACTTTTTGTACACAAAAAAAATATGAAATACAAAAGAAAACCACCACATTTTTAATTCATCAATGCCATCCCAGCCCTAAATGATGTTTTAAAACAACATATACCACAGAAACAGTTGTTTCATGCACCAATGACTAGCACTGGCCTGGGCCTTCTGGATGGCCCCTTGGTAGACTAGGCCACACAGTAACTAAATAAATATTGCAAATTTTACAAACATCGAGAAAATTTACTAAACTGTGCAACATTGTTCCTTTACAAAAGAAGAAAAATTAAATGCAAAAATATAACTAGACCCGACTGAAAATGCAGGCCATCCACCACAATAACTTTGAAAAATCAAATAAAAGTACAAATAAATACTAGTGCATGCCCTCTAGCAAACAAAAAACACCCTTCTACAAGTGTCTTTGAACTTACTTACTTGAAATCTCAAATACAAAGTCCTTAAATCCATTGGTATGTGTACAGCAGACAAAGAGAGTGATCCTTTCAGCCCCAAATCCAAATGAAAAGTGACCAGGATATGGACAAAGCACTGAGAGGAGCCCCCTGGACAGGAACAAGAAGTTGGAGTCTCTAGGGCACTTCCTTCCTGTTGAGAAAAAAAAGTTAAAGAAAAGGCTTCTCGCACAAAAAAACTTGAATAACCTCTTTAGCTAGCTGCTTCTCGAGCACAAAAGCTTCTTGAGTGGTGCTACCAGACTGTGTTCATCACTACATTGGCGCTGTCATGGCCGAAAGCCATGCGATCGGGTGCAAAGTCTTGTGCGAGCTCGCTAGCGGCCCGAGATTATTGTGGCGCTTGCCATTAAATCCCCAAACAAATCTCGAGTGCAAACTGGAAAAAACCTCCGCTTCTCTCCAGGAAAGTAGAATTTAGGAACTCTGCACTCCTCCACAGAGCGCAGATTGCCAGAATTCCACAAGAGAAGCGGAGTTTACCGCCCAGGCCTAGTCCTGTCCACACAAAAAGCACTGATTTACCCTCCACAGATAGCCTGGCAGATAGGACTGGGTAGAAAGGGATCCTTGTACACTTCAGAGAGTTGCTTTGAATTCATCGGTACATCAAAGGCACTTTTGGCTATAAGTACTGGGTCTCTGACCCCTAAAATCAGACATTTTTGGATCTTGAACTGAACCTCTGTCAGAAGGACTGCTGTGCTGCTTAAAGGACTCAACTGCACTGCTTTTCTGGAAGGACTGCTTTTCTGTTTGTTGCCGTACTGCCTGCTGCTCCCTGACTCTGCTAAAGGAGAGCTGGACTCTGCCTTCCCTTCAAATGATCTCCAAGGTCTTACTGGCTGGCTTCCGGTTTTCTGAAGTCTAAGGGACACAAAAGACTTACTAAAATTCTGCTGGTGCTGCTGGACTCTGCCTTCTGTGAGTCCTACCCTTACCTGAGGTGCCATCTTCAAGTTCTGGGCCTCAGAAGTGGGTTCTGCAGCTGTTTTCTCCAAAACCAATGCATTGTCACCTCTGCGCTGATCAGGAACAATACATCGCCCTTTGACGCCGATGCAGAGTCTGTTTGATGACAGCAGTTCCACAGCCTGCACAGAACGATAACTATGCCCTGCGCGGCTCGACAACAGCGAAATGCCTTCACTTCAGTGAAGCTCGATGACGATGCAGCGACCCGACTTTGTGAAAAATATTGACGCATCGGGCCCTCAGCATTGACGCTTTGCTTCATCCAAAGTACTTTCTCAGCAGGCTCTGTGTGAGTCCTATATCTGGCATGCCCTCTATCACAGTTGGCCTGAACTTTGGATTTGTACCAGTCCCTCACGATCTCAAGTAACCTTTTGATTAAGGGTGGGCGTAGTTGGCAGATGGAATTCCACGCTCCGCTCGGACTCCCAATTAATAAAACAGAGACCTCATATACTTTTGGTAAAATAACAAATATCTCTATCTTTACATGCTAAAATGCATATAGTCATTTCACAAAAGGGAAAATGAAAATTTAGCAAGCAGTGAGAGAGGTGATGATTTTGGGATCCTCCCTAACCTAGGGAGAGAACCAAGCAAATGCCTTGAAAACAAAGAGCACATCTTGCTGAATGATTCGGTGGTGGTCCCATCCTCTTAGGACCACCCCAAGCACAGTTATGGGCAAAAATACAATCCCAACCAAAGGCCCTGCAAAGCATTATGGGAGGAGAGTAGCAGTGGGCAGTGAATATTATAGTACCCAATATCAAAATAATTGTACAAAGAGCTGCAGTTCAACTAGTCGTTACTAGGTGTCCCTCACGAGTCAAATGCAAAAGCATTGAAATTATTACATCAAGCTGCAGTTCTACTAGTCATTACTAGGTGTCCCTCACGAGTCAAATGCAAAAGCATTGAAACCCTTTCATGAAGCTGCAGTTCCACTAGCCATTACTAGGTGTCCCTCATGAGTCAAATGCAAAAGCATTTGACTTGAGGGACACCTAGCAACGACTAGTTGAACTGCAGCTCTTTGTAGAATTTATAGTATTAGCTCTCAGCTCAGCCCGAGAGCTGCTGCCCCTTGAGGAATATTTTGATATTGGATACTATAATATTCACTGCCCACTGCTAATCTCATAATGCTTTGCAGGGCCTTTGGTTGGGAGTTAGGAACTAGTTTTCATAGGAAAAGCGTTTTTTGATCTGCCAATATCTTTGGCGCCATTTGATGAATCTTCGTGAAATTTTCAAAACTAATGGCACGCTCACTTCAGCTGCTGTGTTGAAAGTTTCGGGGTGATTCGTCAAGTGGGGCCGAGAAAAAATCGGGGTCCCAAAACATGTTTTCTCCACGTTACATGGCTACAGCCCACACCCCTGAACGGAATGACACCAAATTTGGCAAAAAGGTAGCTCTTGGTTCAGAAAGTGCCCTTTTTGTTAAATGGTGTAAATCAGTTCAGTCAGTAGTTCCTGAGAAATGTAAAGATTTCTCAAATATACAAATATGGGTGCGGAGGATCCACAAACCCTCCCCATCTTGAGCCTGCGATCTGATTGGCTGCCAATACTTCAAACCAGGAAGCGTTGGCAGCTATTTTGTGACTCGGTTGTACCGAGCCTCAAGAAAAAAGGTTAAAAAAAGGATTAAAAACAAGAAAAGTGGGCAGGGTAGAAACACCCTGACCCCCTAGGCCTGCTCAGGGCCCAAAAAAGTATTTTTAAACATTTTCGGCGGGTTTCGCGCTGGGTGAGCGAATCCGGCAGGCCATTTTTTTAAAAAACAAAGCGTGGGCTCCCGTGCTTCGTTTTCTTAAAGCCCCTGGGTGGGCCAGGTCCCAGGGGCAATGCTGTAATAGGAAGCGGGGACACACAGGGCCCCCGCTGCCCGGGGTCTGCCACCTCCCCATGGCAATATTCAATAAATGTGGGGGAACGCGGCCCTCCGCAGCCCCGGAAACTGTCACCTTCCGGGGGCTTTTTAAAAAAAAAAAAGGTGTGGGGGGCTACTGCCCACCATCATACTGCTCCGGGGACCGCCACCTCCCTGGGGCATTAATCTTTAAATGTGAGGGGGCCTCATGGCCACCCCGCAGCCCTGGGGACCGCCATCTCCCTGGGGCTTTTTATTTTAAATAAAAGGCATGGGGGACTCCTGCCCAACAATGCAGCCCCAGGGACCGCCACCTCCCCGGGGCTTCAATCATTAAGTGTGGGGGGCCACGCAACCCCCACACTGCTCCGTGGACAACCACCTCCCTGAGGCATACAATATTTAAATGCGGGGTCCGTTGTGGCCCTCTGGCACCAGGGACCACCACCTTTAGAGTAAACCTGATGGGAGGGGGGTCACACAGCCCCCTCCAGGAGCCCTCCAAGGCCCTCCAGGACCGGCTCCAGCAATGTCCTGGGGTGCCCACCCCCAGGGCATTGCAGTTTGCTATGGCATGGCAGGAGCACTTCTCCCACCATGCCATAGCAAACTTCTGCTTTGCTTCATGGAAGCAATTGCAGGAAAACTGCTCTCGCTTCCATGAATTGAAGCAGAATTGCTTTTGGGCAAAGGGAGCTGCATGTCAACAGCTCCCTTTGTCCAAACACAATGCCGGCTCCCGCAGAAGACAGGGAGCCGTCAGGGACCACAGGGGCATTTGGGCTCCCCCCGGGGTCCCCAATGTTGTGGCCATGCCCAGGGGGATGGGGTCCTCGGGGCCAAAAATGGCCCGGGAGGGGGGCCGCTCGGCCCCCTTCCCTTTAAAAAATAAATAAATAAAAAGAAAAATGGCCGGGCCTTGGGGGATGGGGTACCCAGGGCCGAAATCGGCCTGGGGAGGGATGCTGCATGGCCTCCCTCCCCTTTAAAAAAATTAATTAAACAAAGGCCTAGCCCTGGGGGATGGGGTCCCCGGGACCTTAATCGGCCTCAGGACGAGGGCAGCGCGCCTCCCCTTATTTAAAAAAAAAATGGCTCAGGCCCAGAGGATGGGTAAAGGGAAGGGGGGCCACACAGCCTCCCTTCTTATAAAAATACCAAAAAATAGGAACCGGCAACTCACCGGAGGCCCTGCCTCCTCCATGCACGACTCTGCAAATGCACCTCCTGGCGCGCTCTGGGTTGGGGGATGAAGTCCCCTTCACTGGTGAGGGACCTCAGGGGCCAAACAGCTCAAACGTTACCAAAAATGCAGCAACAAGTGTTAAAGCGTGGTGGAAGTTCCTTTGCAAAGCTGGAATGGTCACCTGTTACTTATTGCTAAATGTGGGTGTTAAATTAGTAGTAATGGTGTGCAAACCACTCATGCTTCATTCTGCACCTCTCTTGCCTCTTTCTGCAGTACTCTTGCCTCTTTCTGCACCTCTGTTGTTTCGTTCTACACTTCTCTTGCCTCTTTCTGTACCCCTCTTGCCTCTTTCTGCACCTCTATTGCTTCTTTCTGGACCCCTCTTGCCTTTTTCTGCACCCCTCTTCCCTCTTTCTGCATGTCTCTTTCTGCACCTCACTTGCCTCTTTCTGCAGTATTCTTGCCTCTTTCTGCACCTCTGTTGCTTCTTTCTGCACTTCTCTTCCCTCTTTCTGCAACCTTCTTGCCTCTTTCTGCACCTCGGTTGGTTCTTTCTGCACTTCTCTTTCTTCTTTCTGCACCTCTCTTGCTTCTTTCTGCACCCCTCTTGCTTCTTTCTGCACTCGTCTTCTCTCTTTCTGCACCTCTCTTGTCTCTTTGTGTACTTCTCTTGCCTCTTTCTGCACCCCTCTTGCCTCTTTCTGCACCTCTGTTGCTTCTTTCTGCACTTCTCTTGCTTCTTTCTGCACCCCTCTTGCCCCTTTCTGCACCCCTCTTCCCTCTTTCTGCATGTCTCTTTCTGCACCTCTCTTCCCTCTTTCTGCAGTACTCTTGCCTCTTTCTGTATCTTTCTTCTTCTTTCTGCAGTTCAGTTGCTTCTTTCTGCACCTCTCTTGCCTCTTTCTGCACCTCTCTTGCTTCTTTCTGCATTTCTCTTCCCTTTTTCTGTATCCCTCTTGCCTCTTTCTATACGTCTGTGGGTTTTTTCTGCACTTCTCTAGCTTCTTTCTGCACCTCGCTTGCTTCTTTCTGCACCCCTCTGGCCTCTTTCTGCACCGTCCTTCCATCTTTCTGCACCTCTCTTGCCTCTCTTTGCATCTCTCTTGCCTCTTCCTGCACTTTTTTTAAAAAAGTTTGTTTATTGAACAGCTTGTAACAAAAGCATGCAAGCCCCTAGTTAGGGGCCAAGGAGAACATCAGTATACAGGTAATAGTACAAGCAACTTTTCATATTATGAATCAGCACCCCCATGAGCAACCCACCACCCACCCCTCCCCCCTTCCCGGCACTGTAGGTGTTATTCTTGAACCCAAAGCATAATATACATCAAGTGATGACATTTCACTACAATAGTCCCAATCCTGCAGTCAAATACTGCAAGAACATTAATGCATTATATCTGTTGCAAATCAGTATTACCTAAGAGATACTCTGAGAGTGGAGCCCAAAAATCTTTGGGGCGCGAGGCCTCGGGTAGTTCCTCAGCATATGTCCCTAACTGTTCTTTGCAGTAAAACAAATCCCGGACCCACTTCTTCAGTGTGGGGGTAGCTTTAGCTCCCCAGCATTGCGCCACCACCCTCTTGGCAGGTAAAGTCGAGATGGCTACCAGTCTCCGATTGCACAGCTTAAGATTTTTTACCCAGCCTAAGAGGCAAACCTCAGGAGCACACATCACAGGTTCTAACACCACATTCGTGAGCACTTTCGTGACCTGGGTCCAGAATGTGTGTATTCCAGCACAACTCCATGCAAGATGCAGGAAGTCCGCATCATCCTGCCCACAGCGCACACAGCAAGCACTCTCCCGCAAACCAAAGCGCTTCAATTGAATCGGTGTGTAATATAACTGGTGCATGTATTTAAAATGGATAATGTGGAGATTACAATTCGCCGTCAAGCGGCCTGTCAGAGTACAGCAGAACTTCCACACATCCAGCGACAATGAGGCCCCTAGTATCTCATTCCATTTGTTGTATGATGGAGAGTTAAGGGGTTCCCTTTCTATAAGGGACGCATTATACAATTTCGTAATCAAACCCCTGCGTTTTTTTCCTGTTAGCACCGCCTGCAGTGCCAACAGTGTTTTTGGTTCTGCCGGATAGTCGGGGTACATAGCTCTAATTGCCTGCTGCACACGCACATAAGTGAACCCTAACATCATACCCAGGTCACGTCCGTCCTGAATGTCTGAAAGCGACCTGAACTGGCCCTGCTTATATAGATCACCCAGCTGTGTGATACCCGCCACCCCCAGTGTTTTCAAGGCGTCCGGCTCTTGTGCCGCAGAGATATCTGGATGCGCCGCAAGCGGCAGCTCTGGGGCATAAAGATAGTGCAACTGCGCCCGTGCTGCAAGCGTCTTCCACGCCCTTGCCGTGCAGAGAGCAGGGTTAATTTCTGTCCTCGGCCCTCCACCCCCGCCAGACAAGGCAGCCGCCACAAAGGACATCAGAAGTACTGCATCCGCCTCAATTGCAGCATGTGGCTGGAATCACTGAGGGAAGTACCAATAATGCGCAAACTGAGCCTGCGTGCACAGGTAGTAAAGCCGCATGTCAGGTGCTTCAAAGCCACCCCGCTTGAATGGTAGCACCAACACATCCCAACTACATCTAGGCTTCTTGGCCCCCAGACAAAGGTCAGCAGTACTGACTGTAGCGTATTAAACAATGCAATATTAAGGCGGATGGGAATATTAACAAACAGATAGAGCAATTTGGGCAATATTGTCATCTTAATGACTGCAATCCGATCCGCTAGGGAGAGCGGTAATTTGGCCCATCGCGCTGCCTGATCAGTGATCTTAGTGATGACATGGGCATAGTTCATAGAGATCACCACATCGGGATCTCTATGCAACCAGATCCCTAAATACTTCACAGGGTCAGTCGACCATGCCAGTGGGAAATCCAGGTACACCTCATGTGTACCAGCTGTTAGCGGAAACACCGTTGATTTCACCCAATTTATACCAAGACTGAGTATCTCTCAAATTTGACATATTCACGCAGCAGTTCAGGGAGATACGCTGCAGGCTCGCGGACGTACAGCAGCATATCATCAGCATACAACGAGACCACCAGGGGCCTCTGTCTAAAACACAACGCTGCCTGTGCATGGCGCTGGCGGAGCTTACAAGCCAATGGCTCTAACGCAAGCGCAAAGAGCATCGGCGACAGGGGGCATCCCTGCCGCATGCCACGGTTGATGGGGGAAAGTATCAGAGACCCAGCCGTTTACCCGGACTCACGCTGCAGGCACATTATACAATAGTTGAATCCATTTAAGGAAAAATGGAGGCAAGCCCATTCTAAGGAGGACAGTAAACATGTATTCCCACAGCAGTGAGTCGAATGCCTTTGCTGCATCGAGGAGCATAGCAACGGCCTGAAAATCCACCTCAAAATAATGCAATGTGGCAAAGACAGTGCGCAGATTATGCGTCATTGAACGGGCGGGAACAAAGCCCGACTGGTCCGGAAGGACCAAGTTGTGAATGAGGGGCTGGAGCCTGCTGGCTATCATGTTTGCCAATATTTTGGCATCAATGTTAATGATAGAGAGAGGCCGGTAAGAGTCGCACCTATTGGCAGCCTTATCTGGTTTCAGGAGCATAACAATAAGTGCCTCTTTCAATGTGGGGGGGAGTGTTCCCTTGTCATAAGCCTCCGCAAATACATCTAAGAGCCTGGATGCAAGGTCGTCAGCATAGGCCTTATAGAACTCACTGGGGAGGCCATCCAGGCCCGCTGCCTTACATGTGGGGAGGGACATTATAGCCAATTTGACATCTTCAACATCAAAGGGCTGCGTAACATATTCACGTTAGCCATCTGACAGCCACCCCAGCGCAATATCATCTAGGTAGGCATTTATGTCCGCTGCCGACACCTGCGATCGATCCCCGTACAATTCAGAATAGAAGTCCAGCACCACCCTGCTAATTTCAGGAGTAGTAAAGTGCGCTACTCCCTCAACATTCTAACATCTCAGTGATGTAGTCCTGGCTCCTGGGTGCAGCCAGCTTCTGAGCTAGCGAACGACTGGGCCTACCACCCTCCCCATAGTAGCGAGCAGTGCTACGCCAAGACCTGTGTGCCATCTCTTGGTCAACAGTTTCAATATGCTCTGACACCAGATCCCGTATCGCGGACAATTTTTCTGGGGCAGGGTTATGGGCATATTCGTGCTCAAGTGTAGTGATATCCCCAGCTAGCTTGGCCTCTTCCTGCACTTTACTTGCCTCTTTCTGCACCTCTGGTGCTTCTTTCTGTACTTCTCTTGCCTCTTTCTGCACTTGTCTTGCCTCTCTCTGCATTTCTGTTGCTTCTTTCTCCACTTTTCTTTCTGCACCTCTCTTGCTTCTTTTTGCACCCCTCTTGCCTCTTTCTGCACTCGTCTTCCCTCTTTCTGCACCTCTCTTGTATCTTTGTGTACTTCTCTTGCCTCTTTCTGCACTTCTCTTGCTTCTTTCTGCACCTCTGTTGCTTCTTTCTGCACTTCTCTTGCTTCTTTCTGCACCCCTCTTGCCTCTTTCTTCATTCCTTTTCCCTCTTTCTGCACCTCTCTTGCCTGTTTCTGCACCTCTCTTACCTCTTTATGTGCCTCTCTTGCTGCTCTGTGTACCTCTCTTGCCTCTTTCTGCACTTCTCTTGCCTCTTTCTGCAACTCTGTTGCTTCTTTCTGCACTTCTCTTCCTTCTTTCTGCACCTCACTTGCTTCTTTCCTCACCCCTCTTGCCTCTTTCTGCACTCCTTTTCCCTCGTTCTGCACCTCTCTTGCCTGTTTCTGCACCTCTCTTGCCTCTTTCTGCACATGTCCTGTTTTTTTCTGCACCTCTCTTGCTTTTTCCTGCAACCATCTTGCCTCTGTCTGCATCTTCTGCAGTTCTCTAGCTTCTTTCTGCACCTCTCTTGCTTATTTCTGCACCTCTCTTGTTTCTTTCCACACCCCTCTGGCCCCTTTCTGCACCGTCCTTCCATCTTTCTGCACCTCTCTTGCCTCATTTTGCACCACTCTTGCATCTTCCTGCACTTCACTTGCCTCTTTCTGCACTTCTGTTGCTTCTTCCTGCACCCCTCTTGCCTCTTTCTACACTCATCTTCCCTCTTTCTGCACCTCTCTTGTCTCTTTGTGTACTTTTCTTGCCTCATCCTGCACTTCACTTGCCTCTTTCTGCACCTCTGTTGCTTCTTTCTGCACTTCTCTAGCCTCTTTCTGCACTTGTCTTGCCTCTTTCTGCACTTCTGTTGCTTCTTTCTGCACCCCTGTTGCTTCTTTCTGCACCCCTGTTGCCTCTTTCTTCACTCGTCTTCCCTCTTTCTGAACCTCTCTTGTCTCTTTGTGTACTTCTCTTGCCTCTTTCTGTACTTCTCTTGCCTCTTACTGTACCTCTGTGCTTCTTTCTGCACTTCTCTTGCCTTTTTCTGTACCCCTCTTGCCTCTTTCTGCACTTCTCTTGCTTCTTTATGCACCTCTGTTGCCTCTTTCTGCACTTCTCTTGCCTCTTTCTGTACCTCTGTTACTTCTTTCTGCATGTTTCTTGCTTCTTTCTGCACATCTGTTGCTTCTTTTGAACTTCTCTTTTTGAACTTCTCTTGCCTCTTTATTCAGTTCTCCTGCCTGTTTCTGTACCTTTCTTGCCTCTTTCTGCACCTCTGTTGCCTCTTTCTGTACCTCACTTGTTTCTTTCTGCACCCCTGTTGCCTCTTTCTGCACCCCTCTTTCATCTTTCTGCACCTCTCTTGCCTCTTTCTGAACCCCGGTTTCCTCTTTCTGTACCTCTCTTGCCTATTTGTGTACCTCTCTTGCCTCTTTCTGCACCATCCTTCCATCTTTCTGCACCTCTCTTGCCTCTTCCTGCACTTCACTTGCCTCTTTCTGCACCTCTGGTGCTTCTTTCTGTACTTCTCTTGCCTCTTTCTGCACTTTTCTTGCCTCTTTCTGCACTTCTGTTGCTTCTTTCTGCACTTTTATTTCTTCTTTCTGTACCTCTGTGCTTCTTTCTGCACTTCTCTTGCCTCTTTCTGCACCTCTGTTGCTTCTTTCTGCACTTCTCTTGCCTCTTTCTGTACCCCTCTTGCCTCTTTCTCTACTTCTCTTGCTTCTGTCTGCACCTCTCTTGCTTCTTTCTGCACCCCTGATGCCTCTTTCTTCACCCTCTTCCCTCTTTCTGCACCTCTCATGCCTCTATCAACACCTCTCTTGCCTCTTTCTGCACTTCTCTTGCCTCTTTCTGCACATCTGTTGCATCTTTCTGCACTTCTCTTCCCTCTTTATTCATTTCTCCTGCCTTTTTCTGTACCTCTCTTGCCTCTTTCTGCACCCCTCTTGCCTCTTTCTGCACTCGTCTTCCCTCTTTCTGCACCTCTCTTGTCTCTTTGTGTACTTCTCTTGCCTCTTTCTGCACTTCTCTTGCTTCTTTCTGCACCTCTGTTGCTTCTTTCTGCACTTCTCTTGCTTCTTTCTGCACCCCTCTTGCCTCTTTCTTCATTCCTTTTCCCTCTTTCTGCACCTCTCTTGCCTGTTTCTGCACCTCTCTTACCTCTTTATGTGCCTCTCTTGCTGCTCTGTGTACCTCTCTTGCCTCTTTCTGCACTTCTCTTGCCTCTTTCTGCAACTTTGTTGCTTCTTTCTGCACTTCTCTTCCTTCTTTCTGCACCTCACTTGCTTCTTTCTGCACCCCTCTTGCCTCTTTCTGCACTCTTTTTCCCTCTTTCTGCACCTCTCTTGCCTGTTTCTGCACTTCTCCTGCCTCTTTCTGCACCTCTCTTGCTTCTTTCTGCACCCCTGATGCCTCTTTCTTCACCCTCTTCCCTCTTTCTGCACCTCTCATGCCTCTATCAACACCTCTCTTGCCTCTTTCTGCACTTCTCTTGCCTCTTTCTGCACATCTGTTGCATCTTTATGCACTTCTCTTCCCTCTTTATTCATTTCTCCTGCCTGTTTCTGTACCTCTCTTGCCTCTTTCTGCACCCCTCTTGCCTCTTTCTGGACTCGTCTTCCCTCTTTCTGCACCTCTCTTGTGTCCTTGTATACTTCTCTTGTCTCTTTCTGCACTTCTCTTGCCTCTTTCTACACCTCTGTTTCTTCTTTCTGCACTTCTCTTGCTTCTTTCTGCACCTCTCTTGCTTCTTTCTGCACCCCTGATGCCTCTTTCTTCACCCTCTTCCCTCTTTCTGCACCTCTCATGCCTCTATCAACACCTCTCTTGCCTCTTTCTGCACTTCTCTTGCCTCTTTCTGCACATCTGTTGCATCTTTCTGCACTTCTCTTCCCTCTTTATTCATTTCTCCTGCCTGTTTCTGTACTTCTCTTGCCTCTTTCTGCACCCCTCTTGCCTCTTTCTGCACTCGTCTTCCCTCTTTCTACACCTCTCTTGTGTCTTTGTGTACTTCTCTTGCCTCTTTCTGCACTTCTCTTGCCTCTTTCTAAACCTCTGTTTCTTCTTTCTGCACTTCTCTTGCTTCTTTCTGTACCTCTCTTGCTTCTTTCTGCACCCCTGATGCCTCTTTCTTCACCCTCTTCCCTCTTTCTGCACCTCTCATGCCTCTATCAACACCTCTCTTGCCTCTTTCTGCACTTCTCTTGCCTCTTTCTACACCTCTCTTGCCTCTTTATGCACTTATCTTGCCTCTTTCTGCACATCTGTTGCATCTATCTGCCCTTCTCTTGCCTCTTTATTCATTTCTCCTGCCTGTTTCTGTACCTCTCTTGCCTCTTTCTGCACCTCTCTTGTCTCTTTGTGTACTTCTCTTGCCTCTTTCTGCACTTCTCTTGCCTCTTTCTGCAACTCTGTTGCTTCTTTCTGCACTTCTCTTCCTTCTTTCTGCACCTCACTTGCTTCTTTCTGCACCCCTCTTGCCTCTTTCTGCACTCCTTTTCCCTCTTTCTGCACCTCTCTTTCCTGTTTCTGTACTTCTCCTGCTTCTTTCTGCACCTCTCTTGCCTGTTTCTGCACCTCTCCTGCCTCTTTTTGCACATCTCTTGTTTCTTTCCACACCTCTCTTGCTTTTTTCTGCACCCATCTTGCCTCTTTCTGCATCTTTCTTCCTCTTTCTGCAGTTCTCTTGCTTCTTTCTGTACCTTTCTTGCTTCTTTCTGCACCTCTCTTGCTTCTTTCTGCACTTCTCTTCCCTCTTACTGTATTCCTCTTGCCTCTTTCTACACCTCTGTGCGTTTTTTCTGCACTTCTCTAGCTTCTTTCTGCACCTCTCTTGCTTCTATCTACACCCCTCTGGCCTCTTTCTGCACCGTCCTTCCATCTTTCTTCACTTCTCTTGCCTCATTTTGCACCTCTCTTGCATCTTCCTGCACTTCACTTGCCTCTTTCTGCACCTCTGTTGCTTCTTTCTGCACTTCTCTTGCCTCTTTTTGCACTTGTCTTGCCTCTTTCTGCACTTCTGTTGCTTCTTTCTGCACCCCTCTTGCCTCTTTCTGCACTCGTCTTCCCTCTTTCTGCACCTCTCTTGTCTCTTTGTGTACTTCTCTTGCCTCTTTCTGCACTTCTCTTGCCTCTTTCTGTACCTCTGTTGCTTCTTTCTGCACTTCTCTTGCCTCTTTCTGTACCCCTCTTGCCACTTTCTGCACTTCTCTTGCCTCTTTCTACACCTTTCTTGCCTCTTTCTGCACTTCTCTTGCCTCTTTCTACACCTCTGTTGCCTCTTTCTGCACTTCTCTTGCCTCTTTCTGTACCTCGCTTGCTTCTTCCTGCACCCCTGTTGCCTCTTTCTGCACTCGTCTTCCCTCTTTCTGCACCTCTCTTGTCTCTTTGTGTACTTCTCTTGCCTCTTTCTGCACTTCTCTTGCATCTTTCTGTACCTCTGTTGCTTCTTTCTCTACTTCTCTTGCCTCTTTCTATACCCCTCTTGCCTCTTTCTCCACTTCTCTTGTCTCTTTCTGCACCTCTCTTGCCTCTTTCTGCACTTCTCTTGCCTCTTTCTGCACCTCTGTTGCTTCTTTCTGCATGTCTCTTGCTTCTTTCTGCACATCTGTTGCTTCTTTCTGCACTTCCCTTGCTTCTTTATTCATTTCTCCTGCCTGTTTCTGTACCTCTCTTGCCTCTTTCTGCACCTCTGTTGCTTCTTTCTGTACCTCACTTGTTTCTTTCTGTACCCCTGTTGCCTCTTTCTGCACCCCTCTTTCATCTTTCTGCACCTCTCTTGCCTCTTTCTGAACCCCGGTTTCCTCTTTCTGTACCCCTCTTGCCTGTTTCTGTACTTCTCTTGCCTCTTTCTGCACCGTCCTTCCATCGAGGCTGCTGTGCCGTAAGACCCTCCAGATTCCACGTGACAGATCAGCGGCTGCGGGGAACTGAGGCGAAATCATATGGGAGCCGGACCGACTCTTACATACTGCATCATGGAACTCTGAGGTGGGCTTGCTGATTCACGAGTCCGCAGCTGTACACGAGAAGAAAGGCTGGGTCTGACGCGGGTCCCGTGCAGCAGCCAGCGGAGGAAATTTGTGGACTGCGGGTCTCTGACGAAGCGGACCATCTTGACCCCCCCATGGCAAATAGGAGGTGAGGAGTGATCGGCCCTGACTTCCCTGAGACACGTGGGAAACCCATAGGCCGCGGGGGACGCTCCTCCATCTTCCGGGCGGACCGGGTGATGCCCCCTGGGTGGATACCATAACTGTTTGTACTTACCTCGGAGCCCGAGCAACCTTGGCCGATGCCCGGTGGAGCTGTCCTATGCAGCTATAGAGGAGTTTTGGCTCTGGTTCACCCCCTCGGCCGACACCTACCCAGCCGGACATCTGACTTTGTTTTCCTCGTCGCCCCGTTGTGTTTCCTTCCCTCCCCCGCATATCATGTTTTTGTTTTCTCCTATGTCTTTACTTGAAGCCTGTAATTGATGTAACTATGTAACCTGTAACGCTCTGATCCTCATGTAAAGCGCTCTGATACCTCCAGGTCTAGACAGCGCTATATAAAACTTCGCAAATAAATAAAAAAATAAATAAATCTTTCTGCACCTCTCTTGCCTCTTTTTGCACCTCTATTGCCTCTTCCTGCACTTCACTTGCCTCTTTCTGCTCCGCTGGTGCTTCTTTCTGTACTTCTCTTGCCTCTTTCTGCACTTGTCTTGCCTCTTTCTGCACTTCTGTTGCTTCTTTTTGCACTCGTCTTCCCTCTTTCTGCACCTCTCTTGTCTCTTTGTGTACTTCTCTTGCCTCTTTCTGCACTTCTCTTGCCTCTTTCTGTACCTCTGTGCTTCTTTCTGCAGTTCTCTTGCCTCTTTCTGTACCTCTGTTGCATTTTTCTGCACTTTTCTTGCCTCTTTCTGTACTTCTCTTGCCTCTTTCTGCACTTGTCTTGCTTCTTTCTGCACATCTTTTGCTTCTTTCTGCACCACTCTTGCTTCTTTCTGCACCCCTGATGCCTCTTTCTTCACCCTCGTCCCTCTTTCTGCACCTCTCATGCCTCTTTCAACACCTCTCTTGCCTCTTTCTGCACTTCTCTTGCCTCTTTCTGCACATTTTGTTGCTTCTTTCTGCACTTCTCTTGCCTCTTTATTCATTTCTCCTGCCTGTTTCTGTACGTCTCTTGCCTCTTTCTGCACCTCTGTTGCTTCTTTCTGTACCTCACTTGTTTCTTTCTGCACCCCTGTTGCCTCTTTCTGTACCCCTCTTTCATCTTTCTGCACCTCTCTTGCCCCTTTCTGAACCCCGGTGTCCTATTTGTGTACCTCTCTTGCCTGTTCCTGTACCTCTCTAGCCTCCATCTTTCTGTACCTCTCTTGCCTCTTTTTGCACCTCTCTTGCCTCTTCCTGCACTTCACTTGCCTCTTTCTGCACCTCTGGTGCTTCTTTCTGTACTTCTCTTGCCTCTTTCTGCACTTGTCTTGCCTCTTTCTGTACTTCAGTTGCTTCTTTCTGCACTTTTCTGTCTTCTTTTTTGTACCTCTCTTGCTTCTTTCTGCACCCCTCTTGCCTCTTTCTGCACTCATCTTCCCTCTTTCTGCATCTCTCTTACAGTAGCGACTCGCCGAGGGAGTGGTGCAGGGCGGTGGGGCAGGGAGGGGTAGGGGGGGTAGTGAACTCAGACATACGATGGACAGAACTCAGAGGAAAGTCCGAGTCCACTACATACCCACCCTGCCCCTCCCCTGCCCCACCGCCTCGCAGCACTCCCTCGGTGAGCTGCCACTGCTCTCTTATCTCTTTGTGTACTTCTCTTGCTCTTTCTGCACTTCTCCTGCCTCTTCCTGCACCTCTGTTGCTTCTTTCTGCACTTCTCTTGCTTCTTTCTGTACCACTCTTGCTTCTTTCTGCACCCCTCTTGCCTCTTTCTTCACTCCTTTTCCCTCTGTCTGCACCTCTCTTGCCTGTTTCTGCACCTCTCTTAGCTCTTTCTGCACCACTTTTGCCACTCTCTGTACCTCTCTTGCCTCTTTCTGCACTACTCTTGCTTCTTTCTGCACTTCTCTTCCTTCTTTCTGCACCTCTCTTGCTTCTTTCTGCACAACTCTTGCCTCTTTCTTCACTCCTTTTCCCTCTTTCTGCACCTCTCTTGCCTGTTTCTGCACCTCTCTTGCCTCTTTATTCACATCTCTTGTTTCATTCTGCACCTCTCTTGCTTTTGTCTGCACCCATCTTGCCTCTTTCTGCGTCTTTCTTCCTCTTTCTGCAGTTCTCTTGCTTCTTTCTGCACCTCTCTTGCCTCTTTCTGCAGCTCTCTTGCTTCTTTCTGCACTTCTCTTGCCTCTATCTGTACCCCTCTTTCCTCTTTCTGCATCTCTGTTGATTATTTCTGAACTTCTCTAGCCTCTTTCTGCATCTATCTTCCTCTTTCTGCAGTTCTCTTGCTTCTCCCTGCACATCTCTTCCTTCTTTCTGCACCCCTCTGGCCTCTTTCTGCACTGCCCTTCCATCTTTCTGCACCTCTCTTGCCTTATTTTGCACCTCTCTTGCGTCTTCCTGCACTTCACTTCCCTCTTTCTGCACCTCTGTTGCTTCTTTCTGCACTTCTCTTGCCTCTTTCTGCACTTGTCTTGCCTCTTTCTGCACTTCTGTTGCTTCTTTTTGCACTCGTCTTCCCTCTTTCTGCACCTCTCTTGTCTCTTTGTGTACTTCTCTTGCCTCTTTCTGCACTTCTCTTGCCTCTTTCTGTACCTCTGTGCTTCTTTCTGCAGTTCTCTTGCCTCTTTCTGTACCTCTGTTGCATTTTTCTGCACTTTTCTTGCCTCTTTCTGTACCCCTCTTGCCTCTTTCTGCACTTCTCTTGCCTCTTTCTACACCTCTCTTGCCTCTTTCTGCACTTCTCTTGCCTCTTTCTGCACCTCTATTGTTTCTTTCTGCATGTCTCTTGCTTCTTTCTGCACATCTCTTGCTGCTTTCTGCACCCCTGTTGCCTCTTTCTGTACTCATCCTCCCTCTTTTTGTACCTCTCTTGTCTCTTTGTGTACTTCTCCTGCCTCTTTCTGCACTTCTCTTGCCTCTTTCTGTACCTCTGTGCTTCTTTCTGCACTTCTCTTGCCTCTTTCTGTACCTCTGTTGCTTCTTTCTGCACTTCTCTTGCCTCTTTCTGTACCCCTCTTGCATCTTTCTGCACTTCTCTTGCCTCTTTCTGCACCTCTCTTGCCTCTTTCTGCACTTTTCTTGTCTCTTTCTGCACCTCTGTTGCTTTTTTATGCATGTCTCTTGCTTTCTTCTGCACCTCTCTTTCTTCTTTCTATACCCCTGTTGCCTCTTTCTGCACCCTTGTAGGAAGGTGGAATCTGACTATATGGTTGCCCCCACTTTTTTTTATGGTGTTTTGCTGGTTTATGACTTAGTTGGACTGGGATCCTGCTATTCAGGGCCCCAGTCTATCTGCTTTCTCTGTAAAATGGTTTCCATGTGCCTTAGGCACATCTCTGATTGGAATCTGGAGTGCCCTTATAAGTCCCTAGTATATGGTATACTATGTACCAAGGGCATAGGTACCTCAGAGGCCTGCCAGGGGCTGCAGCATGTATTATGCCACCCCTGGAAGGCCATCCAAACTGACACCACAGGTCTGCTACTGCAGCCTGGGTAAGGTGGTGCATGCACCCCTTACTGTGATATAGGTTACCCATATCACGAAATACATACACACATATAAACCTATAAGTCACTCCTAAGGCAGGCCTTATCAATCCTAAAGGCAGAGTGCATGGTTCCTATGTGAGAGGGTGCCCCTGCATGAGCAGGGTCCCTCTGCAGCGTTCGGAGACCATCTCTGATGCTGTTTGTAGTGCAGCCTGACCATATACTCTTAAGCGCATTATATCCTCGCGGTAAAATGCTAACTTTGGAATGGCTGCACCTAAACATGTCGTGTTTGGTGTCAAACATCTTGGAATACTACCCCCCGCCAATCCTGGCGGCGGGGGTAGCATTCCACCCTTCTAGAGGGAAAGACATGTTAACTCTGGCTTACCCGGTAACTTCTTTCTGAAGCCCTGGCATCACAAAATGGATGCTGCTGCCACAGACACAAGTCTGGCCTCCTGCTGCTGGACGAAACTCCGGCAGGGGAGGCCTGGACAATAGGTTTCCTGTTGCAGGGAGGTGTGACCACCTCCCCAGACAGGATAATGTGTATTGGGGCTGGGTGGGTGCACTCTTAGAGTGCTTTGAAGTCCTGCACTGGGGGAGCAAAAGGCTCCTCTGTGCATATGCCAGTTCAAACCAGCTCAGGGGCTACCTGCCCCTGCTCTGGCGCGAAACTGGACAAAGGGAAGTGGGTGTAGCCACCCCTCCCTTGACCCTCCCATAAGTGGGGTCATAGAGTTAGTCCCTCCCTGTTTTACTGGTTAAAATGGGGAACCCTTGCCACAGCAAGATTAGATAACCCCTGGACGATGCTCTACAGAAGAATCCTGGCCCTTCGATGTTCCACTACCTTTGGAAGACAGAAGAATCTTCCTTGGAGTCAAGGAGTGACTCCCCTGCTTGGCAGGCGCCAAAAACAACAACGATGGTCACAAACTATGCCGCTCCCGCCGGAGTCCGAAGTCCCTGCAGCCCAAGAAGTGGATTTCCTGACCTCTCCCAGGCCATCGTGAGTCCCCAGCGAAGCTGAGGCAAGTGGACCCCACGAGTAACGAGGAACCGCGACCCCTGGGTACCGTACACTATTGTCGAGTGCAACCCCTTCACAACGTTCTACGACCTTGTGCTTTGGATCACGTGTGGTCCCAACCTCCAGCAGGAATCCTTCCGAAGATCAGAGGCCTACACCATCCCGAGTGACCGTGGGCCCCTGTTGAGTGATTCCGCCCGAGGTGTCTTTGCGATCCCTTGCCCACCGGCTTGTGGGTCCCCAGAAGACTTCTTAAAGAAACCAAAGGGCTCCCCTGGTTGCTCCAGGCCTGCCCTGACTTACCCTCACTGGGTGAGTCCCTCAGACCTTGCTGGTCTGCGTCATTGACTTTTCTTCATCTCCCCGAGACTTGCTGTTGCCAAGGCTTGTTGGCTCCAATAGAGTTGCCGACACCGCAGTCAGCTGCAGACATCAAGGGACCCACCGAATCCAGCTCCTGGTTGTCATCGACACCTCCTGGACCACGTGGCTGAAGAGTCAAGGCACCTGCAACCGACCTGAATCAACCGACGACGGTGGGCATCCATCTTCCTTGCCCCGGGTCACTGCCAAGTGACTTTGAACACTGTCCCCTCTGCTTTCAGGTCATCCTTCTTCAGAATCCAGGCTTGGATTCCACCGGACACTTCTTCAGCTCCCGCAAGCAGCAAGTCTTCTTTGTTCGCCATTGAAAACGACGCCGCGACCCGACACCAAAGGACACCTATGCACCCGGCTTCCCTGGGTGAGGTAACTCCAGCACTACGGTGCTCCTGTGGGTGTGGGCCCTAGAACTACTTACCCTGTAAGTGACTTGCTTGTAGGTTCTCCCGAAGTATCCTAAAACTCTTTATTTCCAACCGCGACTTGCCCCATTGAAGTCAACGGCGATCCGCGCCTGTGTATCCACACTGCACGCGTCCCCGTGGGTCCTTTACTTACCTGCCTTGGGTGGGTTTGTGAGGCCCCAGCACTTCTGAAGGCCCTAGGCCTTGTCTCCCTGCAAGTCGTTGTCCCTAAGTCTCTTACTTAGTATATGGTCTGGTACGCCCCTAGGGCCCCAGCCATATTTTGTGCTTAACTTATTGTGAAACGTTGATTTGTGCATATGTTTGTCTTCTAATCTCATAAAGAGATTAGTAGAGAGTTATTTAGAAATAAATACATATATATTTGATATATATACCTGTGTGGTGTCTTTTCATTTGGTGATTCAAGAGATTATATGGTAAAACAAGCTGCTTTACATTCCTCCGAGACTTAGCCTGAAGGCTGCTCTCCACAGCTACCACTAGGATAGCTTTCTTTAAAAGGTTGTCTTAAACCTATCTACCATAAGAGTCGATTTGCCCTGGTGCAAGGTGTCCACTTTAATTAGTGAACAGCATATACCAGGCCAACTTCTCACATTGGTGGGCAGCGTGTGGGATTCCAGCTTGCCATTGTTTTACCAGAAAATCGATATTTGAATTACTAACTGAAAACCACTATAGGTACTCAAGGTACATATAAAGTCAAGCTTAGTATCAATAAGTTCTACTGAACTTAGAGCTGGGTGCCAAGGGATAGCACACCCTTTCCACAGCTCAAGCTAGGATCAGTAGGCCACAAACTAGTGTAGGTAGTACAACACTGCACAACACTAGAATGTCTTTAAGGGGAGGATCCAAAGAATCCTTGCAGGAAGCCATTGAGCTTCCACCCTCCAAGTATGATACACTCCCATTCTTGGAATTGAGAGCTTTATGCAACTTGAGAAAAATAAGGACAGGCCAAAGCCCCACCACCCAACACCTCAAGGAGTTGTTGGTGGCTTATGACCTTAGTAAGCCTGTAGGGACTGAAGGGGTAGGAGCTGAGGGTGGGGCAGAAGAAGAGGAGGAGGCCAGGGGTACCAATACCCCCAGCCCCCTCTGAAACTGGCCAGGAGGGTGACAATGACCCTGACCTGGAAAACCCAATCCCTCCTGTGGATGATGATGAGGATGATCAAAATGATGCCCTCTTTGTCCCCCAGGAAGGATTAAGAGTGTGCCCAGGAAGTCTAGATCTCCTTCTCAGGAGTCTAACCACTCTGGCACCTCTATAGGGAGCTCTGTCTCCTCTCACAGGAGGGAATCCTCTCATGAGAGGAGAGCCAGGCTGGTCCGGTATGAGGAAACTCAGCTGGAAATCAGAAAAAAGCAACTGGCTTTAGATAGGGAATCCCTAGATCTCCTCAGGGAGAGAAGAAAGTTGGGACTAGAGTCCCATGGTGGCAGCAATATCCCTAGAGATAGGGACAGGTCTTATGACCATAGAAACCTAAACAAGATTGTCCCTCCCTACCAGAGTGGGGATGACATCCACAAATGGATAACTGCACTGGAGAGGGCCTGTAAAGTTCAGAAGGTCCCCCAGAGGCAGTGGGCAGCAATCTTGTGGCTCTCCTTTGCAGACAAAGGTAGAGACAAGCTCCTCACTGTAAGAGAAGAGGATGCTGACAATTACACAGTCTTGAAGAGTGCTCTGATAGATGGGTTTGGCCTAACCACTGAACAGTATAGGTTGAAGTTCAGAGACACCCAAAAGCTCAGACTCAAGACTGGGTTGATTTTGTAGATTGTGCTACAAAGGCTCTGGAAGGTTGGATACATGGTAACAAAGTGCAGGACTTTTAGGATTGTACAATTTGATTATGAGGGAGCAGATCCTTAATAATTGTCAAAACCAGCTTTTGCACCAGTATCTGGTGGACTCTGATCTGACCTCTCCCCAAGAATTGGGAAAGAAGGCAGACAAGTGGGTCAGAACCAGAGTAAAAACTAGAAATCAGGGTGGTGACCAGAAGAAAGATTCTACTAAGTCCCAAGAGAAAGGTGGGGATAAATCTAAGGATAAGTCCCCTACAGGGCCCCAAAATTCCTCTTCTGGGGGTGGGTCCCAAACTCCTTCCTCTCCTGAAAAGAAACCCTATTGCCATGTCTGTAAAAAGCCTGGGCACTGGAAAACTGATCCCAGTTGCCCCAGGATTGGCAATAAAGAAAATGTTCCTCCCACAACTACTACCACCCCTCCTGGTACTACCAGTAGTAATCCTCCAGTTGGGAGTAGTGCACCCAAAAAGTTAGGTGCTTTTGCAAGAGGAACAGAGGTGGGCCCTAGTTTAGACAGGGACCCCTCAACAGACTCCTCTGACTCTGATGGTGGTATAGGATTTGCCACCTTTACCATGGGTCCCATAGCATTGGGCAGGTACAGATTGGAGCCAATAATTAATGGTCAGAAAGCTGTGGCATTTAGGGACACAGGGGCTAGTGTCACCATGGTGGCAGGGAAACTAGTCCCCCTCACCAGCTTTTACCTGAGTTTAAATACCAGGTGACCAACATTGATGGTGTCAGAACAGATCACCCCATGGCCATAGTCAATCTCAGCTGGGAGGGGTCACAGGCCCAAAAAGAGTGGCAGTGTCCCCAACCCTACCTGTAGATTGCCTGATGGGCAATGATCTGGAAATTTCAGCCTGGGCTGAAGTGGAACACCAAACCCATCTTAGGATGTTGGGCGTCCCTGTAAAGGTTAGTGGGGCTGTGATGGCCACAGCCCCAGCCCAAGAATTTGGAGAGATGGAGCCTGAAAGAATGGCCCACTCTCCCCAAAAGAGAGCACAAGGGTTGAAGAAAAGTCTTCTTCCCCCAGACAGTAGGTAAGGGTCAGCCTCCTCAGGGAACTGACCCTACCCCTAGTGAAGGAACTGCCACAGAGGTAGTCAGGCCTGGCCTGGCCACACCCCTGATGGCAGAGGACCCTTCCAAGGTGGTACCCCGTCTGGAGCAGGTAACCTGCCCCTCTCTACCCTGCCTCAGTCAGCCCAGGGCTGCAGAGGTCAGGGAGGTCAGTGGACCCCCCAGGGCCCCCTGTCCAGAGGAAGCCCCCATCAGCAGATTAGGGGCACCCAGTCTAGTAGCCCTAGCCAGGTGAAAATTCCTCTACACACTGAGGGATCCCCCATACCTTTATGTAGGGACCTCCCCCAGAAGGACTCTGGTAGGCAAGGGCAAACCTGGGACCAGAAGGTTCCAAACCTGCCATGTCCCTCCAGTAGTCCATCCAAAGGGACCCAACCCCCAGCTGTAGGCAGCCAAAGGTTGACCCTTAGAGCAAAGTGCAACTCAGTCATGGAAAGACAGGCATACATGGTGACCAGTGATCTGAGGAAACTGAGGCCAACATTCCTAGGGCCTCACTTCCCTACTCAGACACCTCACCAGCCTTGTACTTTACCTAAGCACACCACAGGTAGTGATTCCCCATGGTGGAGACCCTCTTATACCCTTAGGGCAGTGGTTCCCAAACTTTTTTGACCCACAGCTCCCTTGACCCATTGGCTGTTGGCCGCGGCTCCCCATTATGTTACTTTTTTATTCGGGTGGGGGGATGTAAGCCCAGCCTCGGCTCAGTACCTAGAAGCAGTTAGCAACGATGCTGGCTTCAAGCAGGAGTATAAAACACTGGCACAAAGAAGTGAGTTATGTGCCCCTGGCAGTTATTAGCCTTCCTGTAACAATGATTAGAGACAGACAAAAGGACAAGCCCAGTCTAGAAACTTCTTCACCTTGAACAACATAAACTGCAGTCCCACCCACGCCCCTACCATCCACTGAACAGCAGTGTTCCCGAAGAACTTATCAGCATCACTTTACTAACAGGGATTTCATTCAATTTCTAAAAGGGTGCCCTGTCTCCATTCTCCTTCACATCAATGTCTGCATCTCTGCATTCCAGCCACAGGAAGGCAATCAATACATCCCACTGTCCGGAAAAGCTTTATCAACCCTCCATCTTGTTCTGTGTTGAATAAGATGCCATCCATCATAGATCTCACTGGTCCCAGTACAAAATTCTCACCATACACACACTAACAAACATGCACCAAGTAGTTGTTGCATATACACACACTGTATGCAAGCATGTGATATCAGAACAAGAATCTAGGGTTCACATAAAAGCAGAAATTTGCATGAGGTGTTGGTAGACTATATACCCTCTCCCTGACACAGATAAAAATGTCTGGTCACTCAACCGATTTACAAAAGCCAGGGTCGCTGCCACCACCTCTCTGTGTAACTTACCCAGAACATGGAAAGTTGTTCTACGCCTGCTATGAGGGCAATCATTGTGCACCCCTCAAAGTCACAACATAGGTTCAGCACCCTGCATTACATGTTTTCTATGTGGGCAACATTCCCAGTCCAACAATCCCCAGGCTAATAATTTCAAGCTGCTGAACACCAAGTTGAGAGGTGTTGGAGGTCTCTGTGTTTAGAGAAGGACAGTGCCAAAATGTGGCACTAAAAATGTGTTGCAGGGCACAAGGCACTGAAATCTAAGACTACACTCGAATATCATGGAGAATAATTAATATTAGAAGAGATGCAGGGGGAAAGGTAAGGTTGAAATTTGTGGCGACAGAAGACCGTGCTAAGTACGAAGGCCTGTGCTGAGCACAGCTGTGATATGATGGAGTGTTGTGAAAGGAAAGAGACCAGTAAGGTAAGGGTGGTGTGTGGGGCAAGGCTTGGTACAGAGGAGCCCTAGGGTAGGAGTTTTTATTTATTCATGTCGTTTTCTATACCTCAAACGTGGCCAAAATATTAAAAGTGCTTTACACAAGCAATTGAAAAGTTAGAAGATAAAATAAGTAAATCATTTTTCTTAACCCCAGAAAGATGTGTATATAACCTAATTGGGGACATAAAGTAAGAATTGGGTTACATACAAGAAATAATATATATTAACAGAAGAACCTGGAGGGAAAGATCTGGAATTAAAAGCATTTTATGAGAAAAGGAACTAAAAACCTTCTTACCCTGTCCAGATGTGCGTGAAAGGGGTGAACACGGGTCAGAGCGTTTCTCCCTCATAGCACAGGTCAGGTGCAATCACAAGTCGAGGGAGGCTTTGGGGCCCTCAGACAGAGTTGTGGTTGGCGCAGGCAGGGTTATTCATCTGTGGAAGGGCGCCTCTTGGATGTTCACACCAGAGGGGTGTCTTTCTCTCACGTCCTCGCAAGCAGACAAGTTCCTAGCTTTGGAGCGCTTACACTTCTGGGGGGCCTCTCGGGTCTTCTTCACACCTCTTAATAGGGCATATCTTGCGTATTTTGGTGCTCTGTACCCGAAATTCCACATTTACTGGTATTTACCTTTCATTTCCCCCCTGTAAAATTCGACAGGGGTCACTTGCCGAAATTTACCTGGTGAAAATTGCATTAGATGTGATAATTACCAAAACAGTAGTTTGCACAGGGATCTGAAAAGAACAGCCCACTCGTAATGAGGCCCGTTATTCCGGCACACACCACAAACGTATTTGTCTCTTGTTGGCTCTGTGAATAGGGTTTATCACTGAGCTATGCGGACCTTGAGGGGCAACAGAGGTTAGGTGAGAATATGTTTTCAGACGGATTACTGACGTCATCAAGAAGACGGCCAGTGAAGTCGTTTGGCGCGAGCACAGTTTTCCCCTTTCCTCTACTCATACTTTATCTTAGCTGCGCCAGTCTCCGTTATCTGCGAATTTATAGCTAAAGTTAATGCATCAAAGTGCCTCATGTTTGTGCGGTATTACTTTTGTTTTTTTTTGGCTCATTCATTAAAAAATGCATTTGGAGAAATGGGTAAAGTGTTTAGGACATCTGAGTGCTCTCACCTAGTCGGTAGGTCTCTGGCTCGAGGGGGTTCACACTTCAGGGGTGCCTCTTCTGTGCTCGGTCCCGCGTTGCAGCCTTCTTTGCTCCTGCACATGCCCTTCGCGCACAGCCTACACAGAGGCACTCAGGGGCATGAGCCGTTCTCTGCAGCCAATCCTAAGTCCTGCAAAGATAAGGCTGATGAACCTCCGCCGAT
Organism: Calotriton arnoldi; assembly: GCA_963921515.1. NCBI lineage: Eukaryota > Metazoa > Chordata > Amphibia > Caudata > Salamandridae > Calotriton > Calotriton arnoldi. The sequence goes on along the minus strand of CAWUFW010004395.1, from coordinate 28,019 downwards.
CAGCGCCGGGACAGTTTTGAAGTCCCAATCCAAGCCCGTTCTCGCCGCAGCACCTGTGGTCCCGCCTAAGTGTGAGTGTATTCAGCCAATGGGAGAAGGGAGCATGGTTCCGCACATATGTTGCACCAGTTCTCGGGGCTGCAGAGAGTTAATTTACACACTTCGCACATTACCTTTTCCACGTTCCCAAGACGTGCGCGGCGCCCCTGGCAAGTTCTAACGGCGCACTGGGGCGTCGCGGCGCACAGTTTGGGAACCGCTGCCTTAGGGTGAGGAATTGCTTAGTGGACCATAAGACAGGGGGCAACCATGCTAGTGCAGGTGCTTCCTTATATGACCACTTAGTCAATGAAGACTCAACTGGCCAAGGTTAGCCTTATCTCCTTTCGTTTGGGGGGGTTATGTAGGAAGGTGGAATCTGACTATATGGTTGCCCCCACTTTTTTTTATGGTGTTTTGCTGGTTTATGACTTAGTTGGACTGGGATCCTGCTATTCAGGGCCCCAGTCTATCTGCTTTCTCTGTAAAATGGTTTCCAAGTGCCTTAGGCACATCTCTGATTGGAATCTGGAGTGCCCTTATAAGTCCCTAGTATATGGTATACTATGTACCAAGGGCATAGGTACCTCAGAGGCCTGCCAGGGGCTGCAGCATGTATTATGCCACCCCTGGAAGGCCATCCAAACTGACACCACAGGTCTGCTACTGCAGCCTGGGTAAGGTGGTGCATGCACCCCTTACTGTGATATAGGTTACCCATATCACGAAATACATACACACATATAAACCTATAAGTCACTCCTAAGGCAGGCCTTATCAATCCTAAAGGCAGAGTGCATGGTTCCTATGTGAGAGGGTGCCCCTGCATGAGCAGGGCCCCTCTGCAGCGTTCGGAGACCATCTCTGATGCTGTTTGTAGTGCAGCCTGACCATATACTCTTAAGCGCATTATATCCTCGCGGTAAAATGCTAACTTTGGAATGGCTGCACCTAAACATGTCGTGTTTGGTGTCAAACATCTTGGAATACTACCCCCCGCCAATCCTGGCGGCGGGGGTAGCATTCCACCCTTCTAGAGGGAAAGACATGTTAACTCTGGCTTACCCGGTAACTTCTTTCTGAAGCCCTGGCATCACAAAATGGATGCTGCTGCCACAGACACAAGTCTGGCCTCCTGCTGCTGGACGAAACTCCGGCAGGGGAGGCCTGGACAATAGGTTTCCTGTTGCAGGGAGGTGTGACCACCTCCCCAGACAGGATAATGTGTATTGGGGCTGGGTGGGTGCACTCTTAGAGTGCTTTGAAGTCCTGCACTGGGGGAGCAAAAGGCTCCTCTGTGCATATGCCAGTTCAAACCAGCTCAGGGGCTACCTGCCCCTGCTCTGGCGCGAAACTGGACAAAGGGAAGTGGGTGTAGCCACCCCTCCCTTGACCCTCCCATAGGTGGGGTCATAGAGTTAGTCCCTCCCTGTTTTACTGGTTAAAATGGGGAACCCTTGCCACAGCAAGATTAGATAACCCCTGGACGATGCTCTACAGAAGAATCCTGGCCCTTCGACGTTCCACTACCTTTGGAAGACAGAAGAATCTCCCTTGGAGTCAAGGAGTGACTCCCCTGCTTGGCAGGCGCCAAAAACGACAACGACGGTCGCAAACTACGCCGCTCCCGCCGGAGTCCGAAGTCCCTGCAGCCCAAGAAGTAGATTTCCTGACCTCTCCCAGGCCATCGTGAGTCCCCAGCGAAGCTGAAGCAAGTGGACCCCACGAGTAACGAGGAACCACGACCCCTGGGTACCGTGCACTATTGTCGAGTGCAACCCCTTCACAACGATCTACGACCTTGTGCTTTGGACCACGTGAGGTCCCGACCTCCAGCAGGAATCCCTCCGAAGATCAGAGGCCTACACTGTCCCGAGTGACCGTGGGCCCCTGTTGAGTGATTCTGCCCGAGGTGTCTTTGCGATCCCTTGCCCACCGGCTTGTGGGTCCCCAGAAGACTTCTTAAAGAAACCAAAGAGCTCCCCTGGTTGCTCCAGGCCTGCCCTGACTTACCCTCACTGGGTGAGTCCCTCAGACCTTGCTGGTCTGCGCCATCGACTTTTCTTCATCTCCCCGAGACTTGCTGTTGCCAAGGCTTGTTGGCTCCAATCGAGTTGCCGACACTGCAGTCAGCTGCAGACGTCGAGGGACCCACCGAATCCAGCTCCTAGTCATCGTCAACACCTCCTGGACCACGTGGCTGAAGAGTCAAGGCACCCGCAACCGACCTGAATCAACCGATGACGGTGGGCATCCATCTTCCTTGCCCCGGGTCACTGCCAAGTGACTTTGAACACTGTCCCCTCTGCTTTCAGGTCATCCTTCTTCAGAATCCAGGCTTGGATTCCACCGGACACTTCTTCAGCTCCCGCAAGCAGCAAGTCTTCTTTGTTCGCCATTGAAAACGACGCCGCGACCCGACACCAAAGGACACCTATGCACCCGGCTTCCCTGGGTGAGGTAACTCCAGCACTACGGTGCTCCTGTGGGTGTGGGCCCTAGAACTACTTACCCTGTAAGTGACTTGCTTGTAGGTTCTCCTGAAGTATCCTAAAACTCTTTATTTCCAACCGCGACTTGCCCCATTGAAGTCAACGGCGATCCGCGCCTGTGTATCCACACTGCACGCGTCCCCGTGGGTCCTTTACTTACCTGCCTTGGGTGGTTTTGTGAGGCCCCAGCACTTCTGAAGGCCCTAGGCCTTGTCTCCCTGCAAGTCGTTGTCCCTAAGTCTCTTACTTAGTATATGGTCTGGTACGCCCCTAGGGCCCCAGCCATATTTTGTGCTTAACTTATTGTGAAACGTTGATTTGTGCATATGTTTGTCTTCTAATCTCATAAAGAGATTAGTAGAGAGTTATTTAGAAATAAATACATATATATTTGATATATATACCTGTGTGGTGTCTTTTCATTTGGTGATTCAAGAGATTATATGGTAAAACAAGCTGCTTTACATTCCTCCGAGACTTAGCCTGAAGGCTGCTCTCCACAGCTACCACTAGGATAGCTTTCTTTAAAAGGTTGTCTTAAACCTATCTACCATAAGAGTCGATTTGCCCTGGTGCAAGGTGTCCACTTTAATTAGTGAACAGCATATACCAGGCCAACTTCTCACAACCCTCTTCCCTCTTTCTGCACCTCTCATGCCTCTTTCAACCCCTCTATTGCCTCTTTCAGCAGTTCTCTTGCCTCTTTCTACACCTGTCTTGCCTCTTTATGCACTTCTCTTGCCTCTTTCTGTACCTCTGTTGCTTCTTTCTGCACTTCTCTTGCCTCTTTCTGCACTTCTGTTGCTTCTTTCTGCAGCCCTCTTGCCTCTTTCTGCACTCATCTTCACTCTTTCTGCACCTCTCTTGTCTCTTTGTGTACTTCTCTTTCTTCTTTCTGCACTTCTCTTGCCTCTTTCTGTACCTCTGTTGCTTCTTTCTGCACATCTCTTGCCTCTTTCTGTACCCCTCTTGCCTCTTTCTGTACTTCTCTTGCCTCTTTCTGCACGTCTCTTGCCTCTTTCTGCACCTCTATTGCTTCTTTCTGCACGTCTCTTGCTTCTTTCTGCACCCCTGTTGCATCTTTCTGCACTCGTCTTCCCTCTTTCTGCACCTCTCTTGTCTCTTTGTGTACTTCTCTTGCCTCTTTCTGCACTTCTCTTGCCTCTTTCTGCACCTCTCTTGCCTCTTTCTGCACTTCTCTTGCCTCTTCCTGCACCTCTGTTGCTTCTTTCTGCACTTCTCTTGCTTCTTTCTGTACCACTCTTGCTTCTTTCTGCACCCCTCTTGCCTCTTTCTTCACTCCTTTTCCCTCTTTCTGCACCTCTCTTGCCTGTTTCTGCACCTCTCTTACCTCTTTCTGCACCACTCTTGCCACTCTCTGTACCTCTCTTTCCTCTTTCTGCACTTCTCTTGCCTCTTTCTGCCAGTCTGTTGCTTCTTTCTGCACTTCTCTTCCTTCTTTCTGCACCTCTCTTGCTTCTTTCTGCACAACTCTTGCCTCTTTCTTCACTCCTTTTCCCTCTTTCTGCACCTCTCTTGCCTGTTTCTGCACCTCTCTTACCTCTTTCTGCACCACTCTTGCCACTCTCTGTACCTCTCTTTCCTCTTTCTGCACTTCTCTTGCCTCTTTCTGCCAGTCTGTTGCTTCTTTCTGCACTTCTCTTCCTTCTTTCTGCACCTCTCTTGCTTCTTTCTGCACAACTCTTGACTCTTTCTTCACTCCTTTTCCCTCTTTCTGCACCTCTCTTTCCTGTTTCTGCACCTCTCTTGCCTCTTTATTCACATCTCTTGTTTCATTCTGCACCTCTCTTGCTTTTTTCTGCACCCATCTTGCCTCTTTCTGCATCTTTCTTCCTCTTTCTGCAGTTCTCTTGCTTCTCTCTGCACATCTCTTGTTTCTTTCTATACCTCTCTTGCTTTTTTCTGCACCCATCTTGCCTCTTTCTGCGTCTTTCTTCCTCTTTCTGCAGTTCTCTTGCTTCTTTCTGCACCTCTCTTGCCTCTTTCTGCACCTCTCTTGCTTCTTTCTGCACTTCTCTTGCCTCTATCTGCACCCCTCTTTCCTCTTTCTGCATCTCTGTTGGTTATTTCTGAACTTCTCTATTCTCTTTCTGCATCTTTCTTCCTCTTTCTGCAGTTCTCTTGCTTCTCTCTGCACATCTCTTGCTTCTTTCTGCACCCCTCTGGCCTCTTTCTGCACTGCCCTTCCATCTTTCTGCACCTCTCTTGCCTTATTTTGCACCTCTCTTGCTTCTTCCTGCACTTCACTTGCCTCTTTCTGCACCTCTGTTGCTTCTTTCTGCACTTCTCTTGCCTCTTTCTGCACTTGTCTTGCCTCTTTCTGCACTTCTGTTGCTTCTTTCTGCACTCTTCTTCCCTCTTTCTGCACCTCTCTTGTCTCTTTGTGTACTTCTCTTGCCTCTTTCTGCACTTCTCTTGCCTCTTTCTGTACCTCTGTTGCTTTTTCTGCACTTTTCTTGCCTCTTTCTGTACCCCTCTTGCCTCTTTCTGCACTTTTCTTGCCTCTTACTACACCTGTCTTGCCTCTTTCTGCACTTCTCTTGCCTCTTTCTGCACCTCTATTGTTTCTTTCTGCACGTCTCTTGTTTCTTTCTGCACATCTCTTGCTTCTTTCTGCACCCCTGTTGCCTCTTTCTGTACTCATCCTCCCTCTTTTTGCACCTCTCTTGCCTCTGTGTACTTTTCTTTCCTCTTTCTGCACTTCTCTTGACTCTTTCTGTACCTCTGTGCTTCTTTCTGCACTTCTCTTGCCTCTTTCTGTACCTCTGTTGCTTCTTTCTGCACTTCTCTTGCCTCTTTCTGTACCCCTCTTGCCTCTTTCTGCACTTCTCTTGCCTCTTTCTGCACCTCTCTTGCCTCTTTCTGCACTTTTCTTGCCTCTTTCTGCACCTCTGTTGCTTTTTCTGCATGTCTCTTGCTTTCTTCTGCACCTCTCTTTCTTCTTTCTATACCCCTGCTGCCTCTTTCTGCACCCTCTTCCCTTTCTGCACCTCTCATGCCTCTTTCAACCCATCTATTGCCTCTTTCAGCAGTTATCTTGCCTCTTTCTACACCTGTCTTGCTTCTTTATGCACTTCTCTTGCCTCTTTCTGCACCTCTGTTTCTTCTTTCTGCACTGCTCTTGCCTCTTTATGCACTTCTGTTGCTTCTTTCCGCAACCCTCTTGCCTCTTTCTGCACTCATCTTCTATCTTTCTGCACATCTCTTGTCTCTTTGTGTACTTCTCTTTCCTCTTTCTGCACTTCCCTTGCCTCTTTCTGCACCTCTCTTGCCTCTTTATGCACTTCTCTTGCCTCTTTCTGCACATTTTGTTGCTTCTTTCTGCACTTCTCTTGCCTCTTTATTCATTTCTCCTGCCTGTTTCTGTACGTCTCTTGCCTCTTTCTGCACCTCTCTTGCCTCTTTCTGTACCTCACTTGTTTCTTTCTGCACCCCTGTTGCCTCTTTCTGTACCCCTCTTTCATCTTTCTGCACCTCTCTTGCCCCTTTCTGAACCCCGGTGTCCTATTTGTGTACCTCTCTTGCCTGTTCCTGTACCTCTCTTGCCTCTTTCTGCACTGTCCTTCCATCTTTCTGTACCTCTCTTGCCTCTTTTTGCACCTCTCTTGCCTCTTCTTGCACTTCACTTGCCTCTTTCTGCACCTCTGGTGCTTCTTTCTGTACATCTCTTGCCTCTTTCTGCACTTGTCTTGCCTCTTTCTGTACTTCAGTCGCTTCTTTCTGCACTTTTCTGTCTTCTTTCTGTACCTCTCTTGCTTCTTTCTGCACCCCTCTTGCCCCTTTCTGCACTCATCTTCCCTCTTTCTGCATCTCTCTTACAGTGGCGACTCGCCGAGGGAGTGGTGCAGGGCGGTGGGGCAGGGGAGGTAGGGGTAGTGAACTCAGACATATGATGGACAGAACTCAGAGGAAAGTCCGAGTCCACTACACACCCACCCTGCCCCTCCCTGCCCCACCACCTCGCAGCACTCCCTCGGTGAGCTGACACTGCTCTCTTATCTCTTTGTGTACTTCTCTTGCTCTTTCTGCACTTCTCCTGCCTCTTCCTGCACCTCTGTTGCTTCTTTCTGCACTTCTCTTGCTTCTTTCTGTACCACTCTTGCTTCTTTCTGCACCCCTCTTGCCTCTTTCTTCACTCCTTTTCCCTCTGTCTGCACCTCTCTTGCCTGTTTCTGCACCTCTCTTAGCTCTTTCTGCACCACTTTTGCCACTCTCTGTACCTCTCTTGCCTCTTTCTGCACTACTCTTGCTTCTTTCTGCACTTCTCTTCCTTCTTTCTGCACCTCTCTTGCTTCTTTCTGCACAACTCTTGCCTCTTTCTTCACTCCTTTTCCCTCTTTCTGCACCTCTCTTGCCTCTTTATTCACATCTCTTGTTTCATTCTGCACCTCTCTTGCTTTTGTCTGCACCCATCTTGCCTCTTTCTGCGTCTTTCTTCCTCTTTCTGCAGTTCTCTTGCTTCTTTCTGCACCTCTCTTGCCTCTTTCTGCAGCTCTCTTGCTTCTTTCTGCACTTCTCTTGCCTCTATCTGTACCCCTCTTTCCTCTTTCTGCATCTCTGTTGGTTATTTCTGAACTTCTCTAGCCTCTTTCTGCATCTATCTTCCTCTTTCTGCAGTTCTCTTGCTTCTCCCTGCACATCTCTTGCTTCTTTCTGCACCCCTCTGGCCTCTTTCTGCACTGCCCTTCCATCTTTCTGCACCTCTCTTGCCTTATTTTGCACCTCTATTGCGTCTTCCTGCACTTCACTTGCCTCTTTCTGCACCTCTGTTGCTTCTTTCTGCACTTCTCTTGCCTCTTTCTGTACTTGTCTTGCCTCTTTCTGCACTTCTGTTGCTTCTTTTTGCACTCGTCTTGCCTCTTTCTGCACTTCTCTTCCCTCTTTCTGTACCTCTGTGCTTCTTTCTGCAGTTATCTTGCCTCTTTCTGTACCTCTGTTTCATTTTTCTGCACTTTTCTTGCCTCTTTCTGTACCCCTCTTGCCTCTTTCTGCACTTCTCTTGCCACTCTCTGTACCTCTCTTTCCTCTTTCTGCACTTCTCTTGCCTCTTTCTGCCAGTCTGTTGCTTCTTTCTGCACTTCTCTTCCTTCTTTCTGCACCTCTCTTGCTTCTTTCTGCACAACTCTTGACTCTTTCTTCACTCCTTTTCCCTCTTTCTGCACCTCTCTTTCCTGTTTCTGCACCTCTCTTGCCTCTTTATTCACATCTCTTGTTTCATTCTGCACCTCTCTTGCTTTTTCTGCACCCATCTTGCCTCTTTCTGCATCTTTCTTCCTCTTTCTGCAGTTCTCTTGCTTCTCTCTGCACATCTCTTGTTTCTTTCTATACCTCTCTTGCTTTTTTCTGCACCCATCTTGCCTCTTTCTGCGTCTTTCTTCCTCTTTCTGCAGTTCTCTTGCTTCTTTCTGCACCTCTCTTGCCTCTTTCTGCACCTCTCTTGCTTCTTTCTGCACTTCTCTTGCCTCTATCTGCACCCCTCTTTCCTCTTTCTGCATCTCTGTTGGTTATTTCTGAACTTCTCTATTCTCTTTCTGCATCTTTCTTCCTCTTTCTGCAGTTCTCTTGCTTCTCTCTGCACATCTCTTGCTTCTTTCTGCACCCCTCTGGCCTCTTTCTGCACTGCCCTTCCATCTTTCTGCACCTCTCTTGCCTTATTTTGCACCTCTCTTGCTTCTTCCTGCACTTCACTTGCCTCTTTCTGCACCTCTGTTGCTTCTTTCTGCACTTCTCTTGCCTCTTTCTGCACTTGTCTTGCCTCTTTCTGCACTTCTGTTGCTTCTTTCTGCACTCTTCTTCCCTCTTTCTGCACCTCTCTTGTCTCTTTGTGTACTTCTCTTGCCTCTTTCTGCACTTCTCTTGCCTCTTTCTGTACCTCTGTTGCTTTTTTCTGCACTTTTCTTGCCTCTTTCTGTACCCCTCTTGCCTCTTTCTGCACTTTTCTTGCCTCTTACTACACCTGTCTTGCCTCTTTCTGCACTTCTCTTGCCTCTTTCTGCACCTCTATTGTTTCTTTCTGCACGTCTCTTGTTTCTTTCTGCACATCTCTTGCTTCTTTCTGCACCCCTGTTGCCTCTTTCTGTACTCATCCTCCCTCTTTTTGCACCTCTCTTGCCTCTGTGTACTTTTCTTTCCTCTTTCTGCACTTCTCTTGACTCTTTCTGTACCTCTGTGCTTCTTTCTGCACTTCTCTTGCCTCTTTCTGTACCTCTGTTGCTTCTTTCTGCACTTCTCTTGCCTCTTTCTGTACCCCTCTTGCCTCTTTCTGCACTTCTCTTGCCTCTTTCTGCACCTCTCTTGCCTCTTTCTGCACTTTTCTTGCCTCTTTCTGCACCTCTGTTGCTTTTTTCTGCATGTCTCTTGCTTTCTTCTGCACCTCTCTTTCTTCTTTCTATACCCCTGCTGCCTCTTTCTGCACCCTCTTCCCTTTCTGCACCTCTCATGCCTCTTTCAACCCATCTATTGCCTCTTTCAGCAGTTATCTTGCCTCTTTCTACACCTGTCTTGCTTCTTTATGCACTTCTCTTGCCTCTTTCTGCACCTCTGTTTCTTCTTTCTGCACTGCTCTTGCCTCTTTATGCACTTCTGTTGCTTCTTTCCGCAACCCTCTTGCCTCTTTCTGCACTCATCTTCTATCTTTCTGCACATCTCTTGTCTCTTTGTGTACTTCTCTTTCCTCTTTCTGCACTTCCCTTGCCTCTTTCTGCACCTCTCTTGCCTCTTTATGCACTTCTCTTGCCTCTTTCTGCACATTTTGTTGCTTCTTTCTGCACTTCTCTTGCCTCTTTATTCATTTCTCCTGCCTGTTTCTGTACGTCTCTTGCCTCTTTCTGCACCTCTCTTGCCTCTTTCTGTACCTCACTTGTTTCTTTCTGCACCCCTGTTGCCTCTTTCTGTACCCCTCTTTCATCTTTCTGCACCTCTCTTGCCCCTTTCTGAACCCCGGTGTCCTATTTGTGTACCTCTCTTGCCTGTTCCTGTACCTCTCTTGCCTCTTTCTGCACTGTCCTTCCATCTTTCTGTACCTCTCTTGCCTCTTTTTGCACCTCTCTTGCCTCTTCCTGCACTTCACTTGCCTCTTTCTGCACCTCTGGTGCTTCTTTCTGTACATCTCTTGCCTCTTTCTGCACTTGTCTTGCCTCTTTCTGTACTTCAGTCGCTTCTTTCTGCACTTTTCTGTCTTCTTTCTGTACCTCTCTTGCTTCTTTCTGCACCCCTCTTGCCCCTTTCTGCACTCATCTTCCCTCTTTCTGCATCTCTCTTACAGTGGCGACTCGCCGAGGGAGTGGTGCAGGGCGGTGGGGCAGGGAGGGGTAGGGGGGGTAGTGAACTCAGACATACGATGGACAGAACTCAGAGGAAAGTCCGAGTCCACTACACACCCACCCTGCCCCTCCCTGCCCCACCACCTCGCAGCACTCCCTCGGTGAGCTGACACTGCTCTCTTATCTCTTTGTGTACTTCTCTTGCTCTTTCTGCACTTCTCCTGCCTCTTCCTGCACCTCTGTTGCTTCTTTCTGCACTTCTCTTGCTTCTTTCTGTACCACTCTTGCTTCTTTCTGCACCCCTCTTGCCTCTTTCTTCACTCCTTTTCCCTCTGTCTGCACCTCTCTTGCCTGTTTCTGCACCTCTCTTAGCTCTTTCTGCACCACTTTTGCCACTCTCTGTACCTCTCTTGCCTCTTTCTGCACTACTCTTGCTTCTTTCTGCACTTCTCTTCCTTCTTTCTGCACCTCTCTTGCTTCTTTCTGCACAACTCTTGCCTCTTTCTTCACTCCTTTTCCCTCTTTCTGCACCTCTCTTGCCTCTTTATTCACATCTCTTGTTTCATTCTGCACCTCTCTTGCTTTTGTCTGCACCCATCTTGCCTCTTTCTGCGTCTTTCTTCCTCTTTCTGCAGTTCTCTTGCTTCTTTCTGCACCTCTCTTGCCTCTTTCTGCAGCTCTCTTGCTTCTTTCTGCACTTCTCTTGCCTCTATCTGTACCCCTCTTTCCTCTTTCTGCATCTCTGTTGGTTATTTCTGAACTTCTCTAGCCTCTTTCTGCATCTATCTTCCTCTTTCTGCAGTTCTCTTGCTTCTCCCTGCACATCTCTTGCTTCTTTCTGCACCCCTCTGGCCTCTTTCTGCACTGCCCTTCCATCTTTCTGCACCTCTCTTGCCTTATTTTGCACCTCTATTGCGTCTTCCTGCACTTCACTTGCCTCTTTCTGCACCTCTGTTGCTTCTTTCTGCACTTCTCTTGCCTCTTTCTGTACTTGTCTTGCCTCTTTCTGCACTTCTGTTGCTTCTTTTTGCACTCGTCTTGCCTCTTTCTGCACTTCTCTTCCCTCTTTCTGTACCTCTGTGCTTCTTTCTGCAGTTATCTTGCCTCTTTCTGTACCTCTGTTTCATTTTTCTGCACTTTTCTTGCCTCTTTCTGTACCCCTCTTGCCTCTTTCTGCACTTCTCTTGCCTCTTTCTACACCTCTCTTGCCTCTTTCTGCACTTCTCTTGCCTCTTTCTGCACCTCTATTGTTTCTTTCTGCATGTCTCTTGCTTCTTTCTGCACATCTCTTGCTGCTTTCTGCACCCCTGTTGCCTCTTTCTGCACTGCCCTTCCATCTTTCTGCACCTCTCTTGCCTTATTTTGCACCTCTATTGCGTCTTCCTGCACTTCACTTGCCTCTTTCTGCACCTCTGTTGCTTCTTTCTGCACTTCTCTTGCCTCTTTCTGCACTTGTCTTGCCTCTTTCTGCACTTCTGTTGCTTCTTTTGCACTCGTCTTGCCTCTTTCTGCACTTCTCTTCCCTCTTTCTGTACCTCTGTGCCTCTTTCTGCACTTCTCTTGCCTCTTCCTGCACCTCTGTTGCTTCTTTCTGCACTTCTCTTGCTTCTTTCTGTACCACTCTTGCTTCTTTCTGCACCCCTCTTGCCTCTTTCTTCACTCCTTTTCCCTCTTTCTGCACCTCTCTTGCCTGTTTCTGCACCTCTCTTACCTCTTTCTGCACCACTCTTGCCACTCTCTGTACCTCTCTTTCCTCTTTCTGCACTTCTCTTGCCTCTTTCTGCCAGTCTGTTGCTTCTTTCTGCACTTCTCTTCCTTCTTTCTGCACCTCTCTTGCTTCTTTCTGCACAACTCTTGCCTCTTTCTTCACTCCTTTTCCCTCTTTCTGCACCTCTCTTGCCTGTTTCTGCACCTCTCTTACCTCTTTCTGCACCACTCTTGCCACTCTCTGTACCTCTCTTTCCTCTTTCTGCACTTCTCTTGCCTCTTTCTGCCAGTCTGTTGCTTCTTTCTGCACTTCTCTTCCTTCTTTCTGCACCTCTCTTGCTTCTTTCTGCACAACTCTTGCCTCTTTCTTCACTCCTTTTCCCTCTTTCTGCACCTCTCTTGCCTGTTTCTGCACCTCTCTTGCCTCTTTATTCACATCTCTTGTTTCATTCTGCACCTCTCTTGCTTTTTCTGCACCCATCTTGCCTCTTTCTGCATCTTTCTTCCTCTTTCTGCAGTTCTCTTGCTTCTCTCTGCACATCTCTTGTTTCTTTCTATACCTCTCTTGCTTTTTTCTGCACCCATCTTGCCTCTTTCTGCGTCTTTCTTCCTCTTTCTGCAGTTCTCTTGCTTCTTTCTGCACCTCTCTTGCCTCTTTCTGCACCTCTCTTGCTTCTTTCTGCACTTCTCTTGCCTCTATCTGCACCCCTCTTTCCTCTTTCTGCATCTCTGTTGGTTATTTCTGAACTTCTCTATTCTCTTTCTGCATCTTTCTTCCTCTTTCTGCAGTTCTCTTGCTTCTCTCTGCACATCTCTTGCTTCTTTCTGCACCCCTCTGGCCTCTTTCTGCACTGCCCTTCCATCTTTCTGCACCTCTCTTGCCTTATTTTGCACCTCTCTTGCTTCTTCCTGCACTTCACTTGCCTCTTTCTGCACCTCTGTTGCTTCTTTCTGCACTTCTCTTGCCTCTTTCTGCACTTGTCTTGCCTCTTTCTGCACTTCTGTTGCTTCTTTCTGCACTCTTCTTCCCTCTTTCTGCACCTCTCTTGTCTCTTTGTGTACTTCTCTTGCCTCTTTCTGCACTTCTCTTGCCTCTTTCTGTACTTTTCTTGCCTCTTTCTGCACTTCTCTTGCCTCTTTCTGTACCCCTCTTGCCTCTTTCTGCACTTTTCTTGCCTCTTACTACACCTGTCTTGCCTCTTTCTGCACTTCTCTTGCCTCTTTCTGCACCTCTATTGTTTCTTTCTGCACGTCTCTTGTTTCTTTCTGCACATCTCTTGCTTCTTTCTGCACCCCTGTTGCCTCTTTCTGTACTCATCCTCCCTCTTTTTGCACCTCTCTTGCCTCTTTGTACTTTTCTTGCCTCTTTCTGCACTTCTCTTGCCTCTTTCTGTACCTCTGTGCTTCTTTCTGCACTTCTCTTGCCTCTTTCTGTACCTCTGTTGCTTCTTTCTGCACTTCTCTTGCCTCTTTCTGTACCCCTCTTGCTTCTTTCTGCACTTCTCTTGCCTCTTTCTGCACCTCTCTTGCCTCTTTCTGCACTTTTCTTGTCTCTTTCTGCACCTCTGTTGCTTTTTTCTGCATGTCTTTTGCTTTCTTCTGCACCTCTCTTTCTTCTTTCTATACCCCTGCTGCCTCTTTCTGCACCCTCTTCCCTTTCTGCACCTCTCATGCCTCTTTCAACCCATCTATTGCCTCTTTCAGCAGTTATCTTGCCTCTTTCTACACCTGTCTTGCTTCTTTATGCACTTCTCTTGCCTCTTTCTGCACCTCTGTTTCTTCTTTCTGCACTGCTCTTGCCTCTTTATGCACTTCTGTTGCTTCTTTCCGTAACCCTCTTGCCTCTTTCTGCACTCATCTTCTATCTTTCTGCACATCTCTTGTCTCTTTGTGTACTTCTCTTTCCTCTTTCTGCACTTCCCTTGCCTCTTTCTGCACCTCTCTTGCCTCTTTATGCACTTCTCTTGCCTCTTTCTGCACATTTTGTTGCTTCTTTCTGCACTTCTCTTGCCTCTTTATTCATTTCTCCTGCCTGTTTCTGTACGTCTCTTGCCTCTTTCTGCACCTCTGTTGCCTCTTTCTGTACCTCACTTGTTTCTTTCTGCACCCCTGTTGCCTCTTTCTGTACCCCTCTTTCATCTTTCTGCACCTCTCTTGCCCCTTTCTGAACCCCGGTGTTCTATTTGTGTACCTCTCTTGCCTGTTCCTGTACCTCTCTTGCCTCTTTCTGCACTGTCCTTCCATCTTTCTGTACCTCTCTTGCCTCTTTTTGCACCTCTCTTGCCTCTTCCTGCACTTCACTTGCCTCTTTCTGCACCTCTGGTGCTTCTTTCTGTACATCTCTTGCCTCTTTCTGCACTTGTCTTGCCTCTTTCTGTACTTCAGTCGCTTCTTTCTGCACTTTTCTGTCTTCTTTCTGTACCTCTCTTGCTTCTTTCTGCACCCCTCTTGCCCCTTTCTGCACTCATCTTCCCTCTTTCTGCATCTCTCTTACAGTGGCGACTCGCCGAGGGAGTGGTGCAGGGCGGTGGGGCAGGGAGGGGTAGGGGGGGGTAGTGAACTCAGACATACGATGGACAGAACTCAGAGGAAAGTCCGAGTCCACTACACACCCACCCTGCCCCTCCCCTGCCCCACCACCTCACAGCACTCCCTCGGTGAGCTGACACTGCTCTCTTATCTCTTTGTGTACTTCTCTTGCTCTTTCTGCACTTCTCCTGCCTCTTCCTGCACCTCTGTTGCTTCTTTCTGCACTTCTCTTGCTTCTTTCTGTACCACTCTTGCTTCTTTCTGCACCCCTCTTGCCTCTTTCTTCACTCCTTTTCCCTCTGTCTGCATCTCTCTTGCCTGTTTCTGCACCTCTCTTAGCTCTTTCTGCACCACTTTTGCCACTCTCTGTACCTCTCTTGCCTCTTTCTGCACTACTCTTGCTTCTTTCTGCACTTCTCTTCCTTCTTTCTGCACCTCTCTTGCTTCTTTCTGCACAACTCTTGCCTCTTTCTTCACTCCTTTTCCCTCTTTCTGCACCTCTCTTGCCTCTTTATTCACATCTCTTGTTTCATTCTGCACCTCTCTTGCTTTTGTCTGCACCCATCTTGCCTCTTTCTGCGTCTTTCTTCCTCTTTCTGCAGTTCTCTTGCTTCTTTCTGCACCTCTCTTGCCTCTTTCTGCAGCTCTCTTGCTTCTTTCTGTACTTCTCTTGCCTCTATCTATACCCCTCTTTCCTCTTTCTGCATCTCTGTTGGTTATTTCTGAACTTCTCTAACCTCTTTCTGCATCTATCTTCCTCTTTCTGCAGTTCTCTTGCTTCTCCCTGCACATCTCTTGCTTCTTTCTGCACCCCTCTGGCCTCTTTCTGCACTGCCCTTCCATCTTTCTGCACCTCTCTTGCCTTATTTTGCACCTCTATTGCGTCTTCCTGCACTTCACTTGCCTCTTTCTGCACCTCTGTTGCTTCTTTCTGCACTTCTCTTGCCTCTTTCTGCACTTGTCTTGCCTCTTTCTGCACTTCTGTTGCTTCTTTTTGCACTCGTCTTGCCTCTTTCTGCACTTCTCTTCCCTCTTTCTGTACCTCTGTGCTTCTTTCTGCAGTTCTCTTGCCTCTTTCTGTACCTCTGTTTCATTTTTCTGCACTTTTCTTGCCTCTTTCTGTACCCCTCTTGCCTCTTTCTGCACTTCTCTTGCCTCTTTCTACACCTCTCTTGCCTCTTTCTGCACTTCTCTTGCCTCTTTCTGCACCTCTATTGTTTCTTTCTGCATGTCTCTTGCTTCTTTCTGCACATCTCTTGCTGCTTTCTGCACCCCTGTTGCCTCTTTCTGCACTGCCCTTCCATCTTTCTGCACCTCTCTTGCCTTATTTTGCACCTCTATTGCGTCTTCCTGCACTTCACTTGCCTCTTTCTGCACCTCTGTTGCTTCTTTCTGCACTTCTCTTGCCTCTTTCTGCACTTGTCTTGCCTCTTTCTGCACTTCTGTTGCTTCTTTTTGCACTCGTCTTGCCTCTTTCTGCACTTCTCTTCCCTCTTTCTGTACCTCTGTGCCTCTTTCTGCACTTCTCTTGCCTCTTCCTGCACCTCTGTTGCTTCTTTCTGCACTTCTCTTGCTTCTTTCTGTACCACTCTTGCTTCTTTCTGCACCCCTCTTGCCTCTTTCTTCACTCCTTTTCCCTCTTTCTGCACCTCTCTTGCCTGTTTCTGCACCTCTCTTACCTCTTTCTGCACCACTCTTGCCACTCTCTGTGCCTCTCTTTCCTCTTTCTGCACTTCTCTTGCCTCTTTCTGCCAGTCTGTTGCTTCTTTCTGCACTTCTCTTCCTTCTTTCTGCACCTCTCTTGCTTCTTTCTGCACAACTCTTGCCTCTTTCTTCACTCCTTTTCCCTCTTTCTGCACCTCTCTTGCCTGTTTCTGCACCTCTCTTACCTCTTTCTGCACCACTCTTGCCACTCTCTGTACCTCTCTTTCCTCTTTCTGCACTTCTCTTGCCTCTTTCTGCCAGTCTGTTGCTTCTTTCTGCACTTCTCTTCCTTCTTTCTGCACCTCTCTTGCTTCTTTCTGCACAACTCTTGCCTCTTTCTTCACTCCTTTTCCCTCTTTCTGCACCTCTCTTGCCTGTTTCTGCACCTCTCTTGCCTCTTTATTCACATCTCTTGTTTCATTCTGCACCTCTCTTGCTTTTTCTGCACCCATCTTGCCTCTTTCTGCATCTTTCTTCCTCTTTCTGCAGTTCTCTTGCTTCTCTC
Source organism: Calotriton arnoldi (assembly GCA_963921515.1). NCBI lineage: Eukaryota > Metazoa > Chordata > Amphibia > Caudata > Salamandridae > Calotriton > Calotriton arnoldi. The sequence continues at coordinate 11,760 of CAWUFW010004395.1, read as the reverse complement.
TGCACATCTCTTGTTTCTTTCTATACCTCTCTTGCTTTTTTCTGCACCCATCTTGCCTCTTTCTGCGTCTTTCTTCCTCTTTCTGCAGTTCTCTTGCTTCTTTCTGCACCTCTCTTGCCTCTTTCTGCACCTCTCTTGCTTCTTTCTGCACTTCTCTTGCCTCTATCTGCACCCCTCTTTCCTCTTTCTGCATCTCTGTTGGTTATTTCTGAACTTCTCTATTCTCTTTCTGCATCTTTCTTCCTCTTTCTGCAGTTCTCTTGCTTCTCTCTGCACATCTCTTGCTTCTTTCTGCACCCCTCTGGCCTCTTTCTGCACTGCCCTTCCATCTTTCTGCACCTCTCTTGCCTTATTTTGCACCTCTCTTGCTTCTTCCTGCACTTCACTTGCCTCTTTCTGCACGTCTGTTGCTTCTTTCTGGACTTCTCTTGCCTCTTTCTGCACTTGTCTTGCCTCTTTCTGCACTTCTGTTGCTTCTTTCTGCACTCTTCTTCCCTCTTTCTGCACCTCTCTTGTCTCTTTGTGTACTTCTCTTGCCTCTTTCTGCACTTCTCTTGCCTCTTTCTGTACCTCTGTTGCTTTTTCTGCACTTTTCTTGCCTCTTTCTGTACCCCTCTTGCCTCTTTCTGCACTTTTCTTGCCTCTTACTACACCTGTCTTGCCTCTTTCTGCACTTCTCTTGCCTCTTTCTGCACCTCTATTGTTTCTTTCTGCACGTCTCTTGTTTCTTTCTGCACATCTCTTGCTTCTTTCTGCACCCCTGTTGCCTCTTTCTGTACTCATCCTCCCTCTTTTTGCACCTCTCTTGCCTCTGTGTACTTTTATTTCCTCTTTCTGCACTTCTCTTGCCTCTTTCTGTACCTCTGTTGCTTCTTTCTGCACTTCTCTTGCCTCTTTCTGTACCCCTCTTGCCTCTTTCTGCACTTCTCTTGCCTCTTTCTGCACCTCTCTTGCCTCTTTCTGCACTTTTCTTGCCTCTTTCTGCACCTCTGTTGCTTTTTTCTGCATGTCTCTTGCTTTCTTCTGCACCTCTCTTTCTTCTTTCTATACCCCTGCTGCCTCTTTCTGCACCCTCTTCCCTTTCTGCACCTCTCATGCCTCTTTCAACCCATCTATTGCCTCTTTCAGCAGTTATCTTGCCTCTTTCTGCACACATGTCTTGCTTCTTTATGCACTTCTCTTGCCTCTTTCTGCACCTCTGTTTCTTCTTTCTGCACTTCTCGTGCCTCTTTATGCACTTCTGTTGCTTCTTTCCGCAACCCTCTTGCCTCTTTCTGCACTCATCTTCTATCTTTCTGCACATCTCTTGTCTCTTTGTGTACTTCTCTTTCCTCTTTCTGCACTTCCCTTGCCTCTTTCTGCACCTCTCTTGCCTCTTTATGCACTTCTCTTGCCTCTTTCTGCACATTTTGTTGCTTCTTTCTGCACTTCTCTTGCCTCTTTATTCATTTTTCCTGCCTGTTTCTGTACGTCTCTTGCCTCTTTCTGCACCTCTGTTGCCTCTTTCTGTACCTCACTTGTTTCTTTCTGCACCCCTGTTGCCTCTTTCTGTACCCCTCTTTCATCTTTCTGCACCTCTCTTGCCCCTTTCTGAACCCCGGTGTCCTATTTGTGTACCTCTCTTGCCTGTTCCTGTACCTCTCTTGCCTCTTTCTGCACTGTCCTTCCATCTTTCTGTACCTCTCTTGCCTCTTTTTGCACCTCTCTTGCCTCTTCCTGCACTTCACTTGCCTCTTTCTGCACCTCTGGTGCTTCTTTCTGTACATCTCTTGCCTCTTTCTGCACTTGTCTTGCCTCTTTCTGTACTTCAGTCGCTTCTTTCTGCACTTTTCTGTCTTCTTTCTGTACCTCTCTTGCTTCTTTCTGCACCCCTCTTGCCCCTTTCTGCACTCATCTTCCCTCTTTCTGCATCTCTCTTACAGTGGCGACTCGCCGAGGGAGTGGTGCAGGGCGGTGGGGCAGGGAGGGGTAGGGGGGGTAGTGAACTCAGACATACGATGGACAGAACTCAGAGGAAAGTCCGAGTCCACTACACACCCACCCTGCCCCTCCCCTGCCCCACCACCTCGCAGCACTCCCTCGGTGAGCTGACACTGCTCTCTTATCTCTTTGTGTACTTCTCTTGCTCTTTCTGCACTTCTCCTGCCTCTTCCTGCACCTCTGTTGCTTCTTTCTGCACTTCTCTTGCTTCTTTCTGTACCACTCTTGCTTCTTTCTGCACCCCTCTTGCCTCTTTCTTCACTCCTTTTCCCTCTGTCTGCACCTCTCTTGCCTGTTTCTGCACCTCTCTTAGCTCTTTCTGCACCACTTTTGCCACTCTCTGTACCTCTCTTGCCTCTTTCTGCACTACTCTTGCTTCTTTCTGCACTTCTCTTCCTTCTTTCTGCACCTCTCTTGCTTCTTTCTGCACAACTCTTGCCTCTTTCTTCACTCCTTTTCCCTCTTTCTGCACCTCTCTTGCCTCTTTATTCACATCTCTTGTTTCATTCTGCACCTCTCTTGCTTTTGTCTGCACCCATCTTGCCTCTTTCTGCGTCTTTCTTCCTCTTTCTGCAGTTCTCTTGCTTCTTTCTGCACCTCTCTTGCCTCTTTCTGCAGCTCTCTTGCTTCTTTCTGCACTTCTCTTGCCTCTATCTGTACCCCTCTTTCCTCTTTCTGCATCTCTGTTGGTTATTTCTGAACTTCTCTAGCCTCTTTCTGCATCTATCTTCCTCTTTCTGCAGTTCTCTTGCTTCTCCCTGCACATCTCTTGCTTCTTTCTGCACCCCTCTGGCCTCTTTCTGCACTGCCCTTCCATCTTTCTGCACCTCTCTTGCCTTATTTTGCACCTCTATTGCGTCTTCCTGCACTTCACTTGCCTCTTTCTGCACCTCTGTTGCTTCTTTCTGCACTTCTCTTGCCTCTTTCTGTACTTGTCTTGCCTCTTTCTGCACTTCTGTTGCTTCTTTTTGCACTCGTCTTGCCTCTTTCTGCACTTCTCTTCCCTCTTTCTGTACCTCTGTGCTTCTTTCTGCAGTTATCTTGCCTCTTTCTGTACCTCTGTTTCATTTTTCTGCACTTTTCTTGCCTCTTTCTGTACCCCTCTTGCCTCTTTCTGCACTTCTCTTGCCTCTTTCTACACCTCTCTTGCCTCTTTCTGCACTTCTCTTGCCTCTTTCTGCACCTCTATTGTTTCTTTCTGCATGTCTCTTGCTTCTTTCTGCACATCTCTTGCTGCTTTCTGCACCCCTGTTGCCTCTTTCTGCACTGCCCTTCCATCTTTCTGCACCTCTCTTGCCTTATTTTGCACCTCTATTGCGTCTTCCTGCACTTCACTTGCCTCTTTCTGCACCTCTGTTGCTTCTTTCTGCACTTCTCTTGCCTCTTTCTGCACTTGTCTTGCCTCTTTCTGCACTTCTGTTGCTTCTTTTTGCACTCGTCTTGCCTCTTTCTGCACTTCTCTTCCCTCTTTCTGTACCTCTGTGCCTCTTTCTGCACTTCTCTTGCCTCTTCCTGCACCTCTGTTGCTTCTTTCTGCACTTCTCTTGCTTCTTTCTGTACCACTCTTGCTTCTTTCTGCACCCCTCTTGCCTCTTTCTTCACTCCTTTTCCCTCTTTCTGCACCTCTCTTGCCTGTTTCTGCACCTCTCTTACCTCTTTCTGCACCACTCTTGCCACTCTCTGTACCTCTCTTTCCTCTTTCTGCACTTCTCTTGCCTCTTTCTGCCAGTCTGTTGCTTCTTTCTGCACTTCTCTTCCTTCTTTCTGCACCTCTCTTGCTTCTTTCTGCACAACTCTTGCCTCTTTCTTCACTCCTTTTCCCTCTTTCTGCACCTCTCTTGCCTGTTTCTGCACCTCTCTTACCTCTTTCTGCACCACTCTTGCCACTCTCTGTACCTCTCTTTCCTCTTTCTGCACTTCTCTTGCCTCTTTCTGCCAGTCTGTTGCTTCTTTCTGCACTTCTCTTCCTTCTTTCTGCACCTCTCTTGCTTCTTTCTGCACAACTCTTGCCTCTTTCTTCACTCCTTTTCCCTCTTTCTGCACCTCTCTTGCCTGTTTCTGCACCTCTCTTGCCTCTTTATTCACATCTCTTGTTTCATTCTGCACCTCTCTTGCTTTTTCTGCACCCATCTTGCCTCTTTCTGCATCTTTCTTCCTCTTTCTGCAGTTCTCTTGCTTCTCTCTGCACATCTCTTGTTTCTTTCTATACCTCTCTTGCTTTTTCTGCACCCATCTTGCCTCTTTCTGCGTCTTTCTTCCTCTTTCTGCAGTTCTCTTGCTTCTTTCTGCACCTCTCTTGCCTCTTTCTGCACCTCTCTTGCTTCTTTCTGCACTTCTCTTGCCTCTATCTGCAACCCTCTTTCCTCTTTCTGCATCTCTGTTGGTTATTTCTGAACTTCTCTATTCTCTTTCTGCATCTTTCTTCCTCTTTCTGCAGTTCTCTTGCTTCTCTCTGCACATCTCTTGCTTCTTTCTGCACCCCTCTGGCCTCTTTCTGCACTGCCCTTCCATCTTTCTGCACCTCTCTTGCCTTATTTTGCACCTCTCTTGCTTCTTCCTGCACTTCACTTGCCTCTTTCTGCACGTCTGTTGCTTCTTTCTGCACTTCTCTTGCCTCTTTCTGCACTTGTCTTGCCTCTTTCTGCACTTCTGTTGCTTCTTTCTGCACTCTTCTTCCCTCTTTCTGCACCTCTCTTGTCTCTTTGTGTACTTCTCTTGCCTCTTTCTGCACTTCTCTTGCCTCTTTCTGTACCTCTGTTGCTTTTTCTGCACTTTTCTTGCCTCTTTCTGTACCCCTCTTGCCTCTTTCTGCACTTTTCTTGCCTCTTACTACACCTGTCTTGCCTCTTTCTGCACTTCTCTTGCCTCTTTCTGCACCTCTATTGTTTCTTTCTGCACGTCTCTTGTTTCTTTCTGCACATCTCTTGCTTCTTTCTGCACCCCTGTTGCCTCTTTCTGTACTCATCCTCCCTCTTTTTGCACCTCTCTTGCCTCTGTGTACTTTTATTTCCTCTTTCTGCACTTCTCTTGCCTCTTTCTGTACCTCTGTTGCTTCTTTCTGCACTTCTCTTGCCTCTTTCTGTACCTCTGTTGCTTCTTTCTGCACTTCTCTTGCCTCTTTCTGTACCCCTCTTGCCTCTTTCTGCACTTCTCTTGCCTCTTTCTGCACCTCTCTTGCCTCTTTCTGCACTTTTCTTGCCTCTTTCTGCACCTCTGTTGCTTTTTTCTGCATGTCTCTTGCTTTCTTCTGCACCTCTCTTTCTTCTTTCTATACCCCTGCTGCCTCTTTCTGCACCCTCTTCCCTTTCTGCACCTCTCATGCCTCTTTCAACCCATCTATTGCCTCTTTCAGCAGTTATCTTGCCTCTTTCTACACCATGTCTTGCTTCTTTATGCACTTCTCTTGCCTCTTTCTGCACCTCTGTTTCTTCTTTCTGCACTGCTCGTGCCTCTTTATGCACTTCTGTTGCTTCTTTCCGCAACCCTCTTGCCTCTTTCTGCACTCATCTTCTATCTTTCTGCACATCTCTTGTCTCTTTGTGTACTTCTCTTTCCTCTTTCTGCACTTCCCTTGCCTCTTTCTGCACCTCTCTTGCCTCTTTATGCACTTCTCTTGCCTCTTTCTGCACATTTTGTTGCTTCTTTCTGCACTTCTCTTGCCTCTTTATTCATTTCTCCTGCCTGTTTCTGTACGTCTCTTGCCTCTTTCTGCACCTCTGTTGCCTCTTTCTGTACCTCACTTGTTTCTTTCTGCACCCCTGTTGCCTCTTTCTGTACCCCTCTTTCATCTTTCTGCACCTCTCTTGCCCCTTTCTGAACCCCGGTGTTCTATTTGTGTACCTCTCTTGCCTGTTCCTGTACCTCTCTTGCCTCTTTCTGCACTGTCCTTCCATCTTTCTGTACCTCTCTTGCCTCTTTTTGCACCTCTCTTGCCTCTTCCTGCACTTCACTTGCCTCTTTCTGCACCTCTGGTGCTTCTTTCTGTACATCTCTTGCCTCTTTCTGCACTTGTCTTGCCTCTTTCTGTACTTCAGTCGCTTCTTTCTGCACTTTTCTGTCTTCTTTCTGTACCTCTCTTGCTTCTTTCTGCACCCCTCTTGCCCCTTTCTGCACTCATCTTCCCTCTTTCTGCATCTCTCTTACAGTGGCGACTCGCCGAGGGTGGTGCAGGGCGGTGGGGCAGGGAGGGGTAGAGGGGTAGTGAACTCAGACATACGATGGACAGAACTCAGAGGAAAGTCCGAGTCCACTACACACCCACCCTGCCCCTCCCTGCCCCACCACCTCGCAGCACTCCCTCGGTGAGCTGACACTGCTCTCTTATCTCTTTGTGTACTTCTCTTGCTCTTTCTGCACTTCTCCTGCCTCTTCCTGCACCTCTGTTGCTTCTTTCTGCACTTCTCTTGCTTCTTTCTGTACCACTCTTGCTTCTTTCTGCACCCCTCTTGCCTCTTTCTTCACTCCTTTTCCCTCTGTCTGCACCTCTCTTGCCTGTTTCTGCACCTCTCTTAGCTCTTTCTGCACCACTTTTGCCACTCTCTGTACCTCTCTTGCCTCTTTCTGCACTACTCTTGCTTCTTTCTGCACTTCTCTTCCTTCTTTCTGCACCTCTCTTGCTTCTTTCTGCACAACTCTTGCCTCTTTCTTCACTCCTTTTCCCTCTTTCTGCACCTCTCTTGCCTCTTTATTCACATCTCTTGTTTCATTCTGCACCTCTCTTGCTTTTGTCTGCACCCATCTTGCCTCTTTCTGCGTCTTTCTTCCTCTTTCTGCAGTTCTCTTGCTTCTTTCTGCACCTCTCTTGCCTCTTTCTGCAGCTCTCTTGCTTCTTTCTGCACTTCTCTTGCCTCTATCTGTACCCCTCTTTCCTCTTTCTGCATCTCTGTTGGTTATTTCTGAACTTCTCTAGCCTCTTTCTGCATCTATCTTCCTCTTTCTGCAGTTCTCTTGCTTCTCCCTGCACATCTCTTGCTTCTTTCTGCACCCCTCTGGCCTCTTTCTGCACTGCCCTTCCATCTTTCTGCACCTCTCTTGCCTTATTTTGCACCTCTATTGCGTCTTCCTGCACTTCACTTGCCTCTTTCTGCACCTCTGTTGCTTCTTTCTGCACTTCTCTTGCCTCTTTCTGCACTTGTCTTGCCTCTTTCTGCACTTCTGTTGCTTCTTTTTGCACTCGTCTTGCCTCTTTCTGCACTTCTCTTCCCTCTTTCTGTACCTCTGTGCTTCTTTCTGCAGTTCTCTTGCCTCTTTCTGTACCTCTGTTTCATTTTTCTGCACTTTTCTTGCCTCTTTCTGTACCCCTCTTGCCTCTTTCTGCACTTCTCTTGCCTCTTTCTACACCTCTCTTGCCTCTTTCTGCACTTCTCTTGCCTCTTTCTGCACCTCTATTGTTTCTTTCTGCATGTCTCTTGCTTCTTTCTGCACATCTCTTGCTGCTTTCTGCACCCCTGTTGCCTCTTTCTGCACTGCCCTTCCATCTTTCTGCACCTCTCTTGCCTTATTTTGCACCTCTATTGCGTCTTCCTGCACTTCACTTGCCTCTTTCTGCACCTCTGTTGCTTCTTTCTGCACTTCTCTTGCCTCTTTCTGCACTTGTCTTGCCTCTTTCTGCACTTCTGTTGCTTCTTTTTGCACTCGTCTTGCCTCTTTCTGCACTTCTCTTCCCTCTTTCTGTACCTCTGTGCCTCTTTCTGCACTTCTCTTGCCTCTTCCTGCACCTCTGTTGCTTCTTTCTGCACTTCTCTTGCTTCTTTCTGTACCACTCTTGCTTCTTTCTGCACCCCTCTTGCCTCTTTCTTCACTCCTTTTCCCTCTTTCTGCACCTCTCTTGCCTGTTTCTGCACCTCTCTTACCTCTTTCTGCACCACTCTTGCCACTCTCTGTGCCTCTCTTTCCTCTTTCTGCACTTCTCTTGCCTCTTTCTGCCAGTCTGTTGCTTCTTTCTGCACTTCTCTTCCTTCTTTCTGCACCTCTCTTGCTTCTTTCTGCACAACTCTTGCCTCTTTCTTCACTCCTTTTCCCTCTTTCTGCACCTCTCTTGCCTGTTTCTGCACCTCTCTTACCTCTTTCTGCACCACTCTTGCCACTCTCTGTACCTCTCTTTCCTCTTTCTGCACTTCTCTTGCCTCTTTCTGCCAGTCTGTTGCTTCTTTCTGCACTTCTCTTCCTTCTTTCTGCACCTCTCTTGCTTCTTTCTGCACAACTCTTGCCTCTTTCTTCACTCCTTTTCCCTCTTTCTGCACCTCTCTTGCCTGTTTCTGCACCTCTCTTGCCTCTTTATTCACATCTCTTGTTTCATTCTGCACCTCTCTTGCTTTTTCTGCACCCATCTTGCCTCTTTCTGCATCTTTCTTCCTCTTTCTGCAGTTCTCTTGCTTCTCTCTGCACATCTCTTGTTTCTTTCTATACCTCTCTTGCTTTTTCTGCACCCATCTTGCCTCTTTCTGCGTCTTTCTTCCTCTTTCTGCAGTTCTCTTGCTTCTTTCTGCACCTCTCTTGCCTCTTTCTGCACCTCTCTTGCTTCTTTCTGCACTTCTCTTGCCTCTATCTGCAACCCTCTTTCCTCTTTCTGCATCTCTGTTGGTTATTTCTGAACTTCTCTATTCTCTTTCTGCATCTTTCTTCCTCTTTCTGCAGTTCTCTTGCTTCTCTCTGCACATCTCTTGCTTCTTTCTGCACCCCTCTGGCCTCTTTCTGCACTGCCCTTCCATCTTTCTGCACCTCTCTTGCCTTATTTTGCACCTCTCTTGCTTCTTCCTGCACTTCACTTGCCTCTTTCTGCACGTCTGTTGCTTCTTTCTGGACTTCTCTTGCCTCTTTCTGCACTTGTCTTGCCTCTTTCTGCACTTCTGTTGCTTCTTTCTGCACTCTTCTTCCCTCTTTCTGCACCTCTCTTGTCTCTTTGTGTACTTCTCTTGCCTCTTTCTGCACTTCTCTTGCCTCTTTCTGTACCTCTGTTGCTTTTTCTGCACTTTTCTTGCCTCTTTCTGTACCCCTCTTGCCTCTTTCTGCACTTTTCTTGCCTCTTACTACACCTGTCTTGCCTCTTTCTGCACTTCTCTTGCCTCTTTCTGCACCTCTATTGTTTCTTTCTGCACGTCTCTTGTTTCTTTCTGCACATCTCTTGCTTCTTTCTGCACCCCTGTTGCCTCTTTCTGTACTCATCCTCCCTCTTTTTGCACCTCTCTTGCCTCTGTGTACTTTTATTTCCTCTTTCTGCACTTCTCTTGCCTCTTTCTGTACCTCTGTTGCTTCTTTCTGCACTTCTCTTGCCTCTTTCTGTACCCCTCTTGCCTCTTTCTGCACTTCTCTTGCCTCTTTCTGCACCTCTCTTGCCTCTTTCTGCACTTTTCTTGCCTCTTTCTGCACCTCTGTTGCTTTTTTCTGCATGTCTCTTGCTTTCTTCTGCACCTCTCTTTCTTCTTTCTATACCCCTGCTGCCTCTTTCTGCACCCTCTTCCCTTTCTGCACCTCTCATGCCTCTTTCAACCCATCTATTGCCTCTTTCAGCAGTTATTTTGCCTCTTTCTGCACACATGTCTTGCTTCTTTATGCACTTCTCTTGCCTCTTTCTGCACCTCTGTTTCTTCTTTCTGCACTTCTCGTGCCTCTTTATGCACTTCTGTTGCTTCTTTCCGCAACCCTCTTGCCTCTTTCTGCACTCATCTTCTATCTTTCTGCACATCTCTTGTCTCTTTGTGTACTTCTCTTTCCTCTTTCTGCACTTCCCTTGCCTCTTTCTGCACCTCTCTTGCCTCTTTATGCACTTCTCTTGCCTCTTTCTGCACATTTTGTTGCTTCTTTCTACACTTCTCTTGCCTCTTTATTCATTTCTCCTGCCTGTTTCTGTACGTCTCTTGCCTCTTTCTGCACCTCTGTTGCCTCTTTCTGTACCTCACTTGTTTCTTTCTGCACCCCTGTTGCCTCTTTCTGTACCCCTCTTTCATCTTTCTGCACCTCTCTTGCCCCTTTCTGAACCCCGGTGTCCTATTTGTGTACCTCTCTTGCCTGTTCCTGTACCTCTCTTGCCTCTTTCTGCACTGTCCTTCCATCTTTCTGTACCTCTCTTGCCTCTTTTTGCACCTCTCTTGCCTCTTCCTGCACTTCACTTGCCTCTTTCTGCACCTCTGGTGCTTCTTTCTGTACATCTCTTGCCTCTTTCTGCACTTGTCTTGCCTCTTTCTGTACTTCAGTCGCTTCTTTCTGCACTTTTCTGTCTTCTTTCTGTACCTCTCTTGCTTCTTTCTGCACCCCTCTTGCCCCTTTCTGCACTCATCTTCCCTCTTTCTGCATCTCTCTTACAGTGGCGACTCGCCGAGGGGTGGTGCAGGGCGGTGGGGCAGGGAGGGGTAGGGGGGTAGTGAACTCAGACATACGATGGACAGAACTCAGAGGAAAGTCGAGTCCACTACACATCCACCCTGCCCCTCCCCTGCCCCACCACCTCGCAGCACTCCCTCGGTGAGCTGACACTGCTCTCTTATCTCTTTGTGTACTTCTCTTGCTCTTTCTGCACTTCTCCTGCCTCTTCCTGCACCTCTGTTGCTTCTTTCTGCACTTCTCTTGCTTCTTTCTGTACCACTCTTGCTTCTTTCTGCACCCCTCTTGCCTCTTTCTTCACTCCTTTTCCCTCTGTCTGCACCTCTCTTGCCTGTTTCTGCACCTCTCTTAGCTCTTTCTGCACCACTTTTGCCACTCTCTGTACCTCTCTTGCCTCTTTCTGCACTACTCTTGCTTCTTTCTGCACTTCTCTTCCTTCTTTCTGCACCTCTCTTGCTTCTTTCTGCACAACTCTTGCCTCTTTCTTCACTCCTTTTCCCTCTTTCTGCACCTCTCTTGCCTCTTTATTCACATCTCTTGTTTCATTCTGCACCTCTCTTGCTTTTGTCTGCACCCATCTTGCCTCTTTCTGCGTCTTTCTTCCTCTTTCTGCAGTTCTCTTGCTTCTTTCTGCACCTCTCTTGCCTCTTTCTGCAGCTCTCTTGCTTCTTTCTGCACTTCTCTTGCCTCTATCTGTACCCCTCTTTCCTCTTTCTGCATCTCTGTTGGTTATTTCTGAACTTCTCTAGCCTCTTTCTGCATCTATCTTCCTCTTTCTGCAGTTCTCTTGCTTCTCCCTGCACATCTCTTGCTTCTTTCTGCACCCCTCTGGCCTCTTTCTGCACTGCCCTTCCATCTTTCTGCACCTCTCTTGCCTTATTTTGCACCTCTATTGCGTCTTCCTGCACTTCACTTGCCTCTTTCTGCACCTCTGTTGCTTCTTTCTGCACTTCTCTTGCCTCTTTCTGCACTTGTCTTGCCTCTTTCTGCACTTCTGTTGCTTCTTTTTGCACTCGTCTTGCCTCTTTCTGCACTTCTCTTCCCTCTTTCTGTACCTCTGTGCTTCTTTCTGCAGTTCTCTTGCCTCTTTCTGTACCTCTGTTTCATTTTTCTGCACTTTTCTTGCCTCTTTCTGTACCCCTCTTGCCTCTTTCTGCACTTCTCTTGCCTCTTTCTACACCTCTCTTGCCTCTTTCTGCACTTCTCTTGCCTCTTTCTGCACCTCTATTGTTTCTTTCTGCATGTCTCTTGCTTCTTTCTGCACATCTCTTGCTGCTTTCTGCACCCCTGTTGCCTCTTTCTGCACTGCCCTTCCATCTTTCTGCACCTCTCTTGCCTTATTTTGCACCTCTATTGCGTCTTCCTGCACTTCACTTGCCTCTTTCTGCACCTCTGTTGCTTCTTTCTGCACTTCTCTTGCCTCTTTCTGCACTTAGCAATACGTAACTGAACGAAGCATGT